>CM071601.1:181608438-182345938 GCA_036435485.1 Saposhnikovia divaricata
ATAAAAATATTATATAGGTGTATATATATTTAAAATATTTATTAAAATATTTATATATGTCGTGTACTTTCGTGTCGTGTCGTGCATAAAGAGTAAACCCAAGCACGACACTAAATTTTCGTGTACATTTTCGTGTCGTGTACATTTTCGTGTCGTGTACTGAAAATGTAAACCCATACACGAAATTTTCGTGTCGTTTCATGTCGTGTAAATCGTGTCGTGTCCAAAATTGCCGGGTCTACCTCTATATGGGCCTATGTACATCTTCCCGCAATATAACAAGAAGCTGCATCGAAACATTCTTCTTAATCTACAAGACATTGTGAGCTGTAGATCCCTATTCCAACACGTGATGAGGTAAAAAAAAAAAACAAGCAAAGCAAAAATGATGAAAAAACAAAGTTCTGATCCGGTTACAGAAGCTGAATTCTACTTCCCTGAAGGAATCTTGTGGGAGATCTTGAGCTGGTTGGAAGTAAAGTATTTATTGAGATGTAAATCCGTGTGCAAGTTATGGTTTGCTATCATTAACAACAAACAATTTGCAGGCATGCATGCGATTCATGATGGACGTCGTAATTTTCACTCTATTAGTTTCGAAAGTTGTGACACTGAAATTATTAACAGTTCTTACGGGATTATAGAAAGAACCAGCTATCTAGATTTATGGTGTGAGGGGTTTATACTAGTCGAAAGAATATCCTTAGACGCCTATGACATGCCATCATCAGCCAGGTATCGGGTATGGAATCCATCAACCAAGCGCATATTTGATCTTCCTCCTCATGATCCAGTACCTAAGAGAGTGTGTTACATGACCCTCTTTCATAATTCTTCTACTAATTCATACTACGAGTTGTCTGATGAATACATTGGTGAAGAGAAACAAGAAACACAATTTTAAACTTCTTGATCTCGGAGGCCAGAGTAACGATCCATGCCCTAATGCAAATCTTTCCTGGAAAACCGTAAATGTTTCAGAATATGAAAAGCTCAGCAGACAACAGAGATACAAATTCACATGGGTTGAAACTAAGGGTATCTTATATATTCTTGTTTTACTTAAGGTTGGGTTAAGCAGCCCTAAGATTATTTGTTTATATATTTTTGAATAGCGTCTCGAATTGTGGTTTGGAAGCTATAGTAGTTTTAGCAATAGCATTATTAATTCTTTTACTTTGGTTTCTGTTTACTTTGGTTTCTGTTTATAGCATTATATGTTATATTGTTTAATTTGAAGTTATATGTGTGGTTCATTTTAATGGAAAATTAATGTTACCTAACAGGGGGTGTCATTTGGTTTTATGATATGAACATATACACTCAAAAAGATCTAATTAATACAAAATTGAACTTTACAAATTCTTGAAGTGTTAATGGTGGAAGCTCACCAGCAACAAAGGAACGAAGTCCCAAGAAGAGAAGCCATCGCTCCACAAATTCGGAAGCTTATTGAAAAGGAAGAGTACCAGCAACCCCAACTGAAAGAGCATAAATATCTTGTTGAGGTATTGATTTAAGATTAATAGGGTAATCGGGATTAATCAAAAGGACTAATCGGAGTATTAATCGGATATTATAATAATATTTAATATATTAGTCTAATTTATAATTAAACATATCATTTTAGATAAATTTACAGGATTTTTACTCTGATTTCAAAAATCGAATCGACTAGTTACCTTACAGGGAATTAATCGGCTAAATCGGGAATTTTTAGAACCATGGTTCTATTTGATCCCTAAGCCTAGGTCACTGGGCCTATATAAATATTCACACAATAAACAACAAACTCCATTAAAACATCCTTTCTTAGTGTTCAAGACATTGGGAGCAGTAGTGTAAAAAAACAAGTAAAGAAAAAAAGATGGAAAAACAAAGTTATGATTTGCTGGTTACAGAAGCTAAATTCTTTTTCCCCGAAGGAATCTTGTGGGAGATCTTGAGCTGGTTGGAAGTAAAGTATTTGTTGAGATGTTAATCTGTGTGCAAGTTATGGTTTGCTATCATTAACAGCAAACAATTTGCAGGCATGCATGCACTCATGATGGACGTCGTAGTTTTCACTCTATTAGTATTGAAAATCTTGATACTGAAACTATTAACAGTGAGGGGATTATTGAAAGAACCAAATATCTAGCTAGATTTACGTTGTATGGGGTTTGTACTGGTTAAAAGATCATCCTTGGCCGCCTATGACATGCCATCAGGGAATTATCGGTTATGTAATATCCATCAACCAAGCGCATACTTGATCTTCCTCCTCATGATCTACATAAGAGAGTGCATCAGATGATCCTCTTTCAAGATTCTTCTACTAGTGTTGACCATGGGGCTGGTCGGCCGGTCCTGGTAGAACTTCAGGCAGGCTTGCGTGTCCTGAAATACACGTTTGACCAAATACATTGATGAAGAGAATGACAACTACAATTTTGGACTTCTTGATCTCGGAGTCCAGAGTAACGATCCATGTCCTAATGCAAATCTTTCCTGGAAAACCTTTAATATTTCAGAATTTGAAAAGCTCAGCAGACAACAGAGATACAAATTCTCATATGCTGTTATTAAGGGACAAGGTGTTAGAAAATGGATTTTGTAGAGCATATTATCTATATGTTCTTGTTTTAATTTCTGAATTCTAATGATTGAAAGTTGTTCCTTGCTATGGAGACTTAAACTTTCATATATGGTTCTAAGATATTTTCTTAGTGAAATCCATAGAGAAATAGAGTTAAAGTTGGAGTTGGTGGCTTGAGAAACAAAACTAGAGATGAATTTAAATTAACTATTGATTTAATTATTTTTTTAAATAGAAATGTTTAAATTAGAATTGACTAGTGGGTTTAGTTTGCAATGGGCTTTATGCACTTGCCTAGTGGGTTTAGTTTGCAATGGACTTGGGCTTTACTCTTTGTATTGAACTAGTCAAACCACATTGACTCACAAATCAATTCTAATAACTCCTATGTTTGAATTCTTTGAATTCTTTAGGAGGTTACATTGTATTTAAATTAATAATAAAGTTTGGTGTTAATTTGGCTTTTAAGTGTTGAGAGGTTACACTTTCTTTATCCTATAAATAAAGAACAAAGTTAGTAGTAGTGACACACTTGAAACTCATCTAAAAAAAAAAAAAAAAAATATACCCAACATCTCTTCTTCTCTTTGTTTTCTCTACCCCCTCACATACACGAGTTTAGCATAATTCTGTTTGTGGTTTTATTTGGCGAAGTGAGGTGCTAGTCGAAGTTGAGCCTTTTGATTGCTGTGATCATATTGTTCTGAGCTGTTTTATCCTGGAAGATTTGTTGCAAGCATCCCTACACAGCGTAAGTGGGGGCAATTATCTCTTCAAGAACAGTCGGGACTTCTAGCAAGGCCTGGCGACTCAACTGATCTTAATTTTGTTCTGTTTAATACCTTGTTATAGCTATGGCTACTGGTATGTTTTATGTCTTTCCTTTGTTTTTACAGTTACTGATATGCATGCTTTCTACCTTCGTGTTTTGTTTCGTTATTTGTTTGCTTGGCCTTGACTTGTTAAATTCGATATATAACTGCCTCTATGTTGCTGTAATAATCATATTTTCCAACATTCTTGAAGAGATAATTTGTTATATAGTATTTAGCATAATGGTTAACGAAACTGTAGTTCCTCCTAGTGGTAGTTCTGTTGCATCTGCTGGGGTCATGGATTGGACCACTTACAGTTTTCCACAACCCGTTGAATTAACTGGCTTGCCGGAGAAATTCAATGGGGGCGTTGGCTTTTCTCGTTGGCAGAAAAGGATGAAGTTGTGGTTGACTATAAATGGTCTATGACCTGTTGTGGAATATGAGAAGCCGGTTGTGGATCAAGCAAAGGCTGAATCAGTTAAGGGTTTTACGAAGTGGGCTGAGAAGGATGGTGTGGCTAGGGCGGCCATTTTGGCTGCTCTAACGAACACCTTGTTTGATGTGTACTCCTCTGATGCCTACACCGCAAAATGCTTATGGGAAAAGCTGGACCAGACACATAGTACTGACTCATAAGGTCTGGAAAAGTATTCTGTGGCTAGGTTCCTTGATTTCAAGCTGGTGGACAATAAATCCATGATTGAGCAAGTGCATGAGTTCGAGATGATAGTGCATGCTTTGAAGGAGTCCGGAATGGACCTCCCCGAAAAGTTTAAGGTGATGAGTGTGATTGAAAAACTCCCAAAGTCTTGGGAAGAGTTCTCTCACTCCCTAAAAAGACAGAAAGGAGAGATCACTTGGACCAACCTTATGCTGGACATCTCGGTGCAAGAACAACACAAGTCCAAACAGGGACATGTGGTGCCCACTGAGCACGGAAGCTCGAAGGTGAATGTAGCAACTATAGGACAGAAAAGAAAGGCTGTCTCTAAGAAGGGTAATAGTAATAAACCTAAGAATGACAAGGATAAGGCCAAGAAACCAAAGGCAAACAAACCATGTAGGTCTTTTGGGCAGGTTGGGCACTGGAGTAAGGACTGCCCGACAAAGAAAGCGAAGAAAGCTGAGGTGGTAGCTCAAGCGAATGCTGTGCTTGGAATCTCAAGTGGGCCTGTAGAGAACATGGTTGTTGGTAAGGCTATGGCTTCTGAAGCCAACGTGGACCGGTATGTTACCTACAACCCTGTACTATTTTCCACTTATCTGTTAAATGAATGGTTGATTGATACTGGATCTAATGTGCATATTTGTGCTGACATTAGTTTATTTGTATCTTATCAATAGAGTCATAGCTTAACAGTGACGATGGGGAACGCAAGTGCCGCTCAAGTACATGGAGTAGGAAACGTGGACCTGAAGTTTCCTTCTGGTCGTGTTCTATCCCTGACGAGAGTGCATCATGTTCCCGACATGCGTAGAAATATAATAAGTGGAAGCTGTTTAGTAGCTAATGGTTTTGAAGTCTCTTTCGAATGTAATAAAGTAGTTCTTATTCATTCTAGTACATTTTTTTTGGCAAGGGTTACTTGTCAAATGGTTTATTTGTAATAAATGCTGAGCCCGTTTTGGGTGCGTTGATTAATAATATTACTCCTTCTATTAACTGTGTTGAATCTTCAAATTTATGGCATGCTAGACTTGGTCACTTAAACTTTGGTGCTCTTAAAAATATGATGAACTTAGAGTTGATTCCAAGACATACCATAGAAAAGAATTCTAAATGTCAAGTATGTGTGTCTACTAAACAAATAAGGAAACCTTTTCATAATATTGTTAGGGATTCAGGTTTGTTAAATTTAGTACACACTGATATTTGTGAATTTGGCGGTGTGTTGACTAAGGACCAGTTTAGATACTTCATTACCTTTATAGATGATAGTAGTAGATACTGTTATGTTTATTTACTTAGACATAAGGATGAAGCACTTAGTAAATTCATTATATATAAAACTGAAGTAGAAAAACAAACTAGTAAGGTACTTAAACGGTTGAGATCTGATAGAGGTGGTGAGTATACGAGTAACGCTTTTAATGAATTTTGTGCAAGCAATGGTATAGTTCATGAAGTTACCCCACCATACACACCTGAGTCTAACGGGGTTGCTGAATGAAAGAACAGAACATTTAAAAATATGATTAATAGTATGCTTATTAATTCTGGGTTGCCTAAATACATGTGGGGAGAGGCTTTGAATAAGGCTTTCCATATTCTGAATAGAGTCCCTCTGAAACACATGGATAAGACACCCTATGAGTTATGGAAGAGCAAAAAGACTAGTCTTAAGTATCTTCGTGTGTAGGGGTGCCTTGCTAAGGTACTTGTCCCTGAACACAAGAGAAATAAACTAGGTCCGAAGACTGTTGATTGTATCTTTCTGGGCTATCTTGAGACTACTACATCTATGAGATTTTTAGTGTTAAAATCTGACATAGATGGTATAGTAGTAAACACGATAGTTGAATTTCATGATGTTACATTCTTTGAGGATGTTTACCCTATGAAGACTGGTATGCCTCAAGATACTTCTAATGAAGATCCTACTCACACATCGAGTTCTATTCCTGATCATGTGGAAAAGATGACAATGTGGGGGCGGAACCTAGTAGTAGCTCTACTTCTAAGGAGGTAGAGGAACCACGAAGGAGTAAGCGTGCAAAGGTAGTCAAGGATTTTGGAAGTGATTTCATCACTTACAATGTCGAGGACGAACCTTTAACTTTCCGACAAGCTATGGATTCTTCAGAGTCTAGGCACTGGAAGGGCGCTGTAAAGAGTGAAATTGACTCTATTGTTTCTAGCGGAACATGGGAGTTAGTTGATCTCCCTCCTGGGTGTTCTACTATCGGGTGCAGATGGATCTTTAAAAGGAAGTTGAACCCTGACGGATCAATAGAAAAGTACAAAGCTAGACTGGTAGCTAAGGGTTTTAAGCAAAAGGAGGGCATTGATTACTTTGATACATACTCTCCTGTAGCTAGAATGACAACAATCTGAATGCTTGTAGCATTGGCTTCCGTACATGGTCTTATCATCCATCAAATGGATGTAAAGACAGCTTTTCTTCATGGTGAACTTGAAGAAGAAATTTATATGGATCAGCCTGAGGGATTTGTTGCATCTGGTAACGAAAGAAAAGTATGTAAATTGATCAAATCCATTTATGGCTTGAAACAAGCTCCCAGGGATTGGCATAAAAAGTTTGATGAAACTATATTGCCGTTCAGTTATGTTATTAATGAAAGTGACAATTGTATCTACACCAAAGTTAAAGGTAGTGAGTGTGTCATCTTGTGCCTATATGTGGATGACATATTACTGTTTGGAACCAATATTGAGATTATTAGCGAGACAAAAGCTTTCTTGAAAAGGCATTTTGAAATGAAGGATATGGGTGAGGCTAGTGTGATTCTTGGTCTCAAGCTGACTCAGTCAGCTGAGGGAATAACTTTATCACAGTCTCATTATATAGAGAAATATATACTTGAGAAATATGGTTATTCACAGTGTAGAATCGCTAGTACACCCTATGATCCTAAAGTTGCCCTTGTCAAAAATAGTTCAGGAGTGCCTGTGTCTCAGTTAAGGTATTCTCAGATTATAGGGAGCTTGCAGTATCTTGCTAACTGTACTAGACCAGATATTTCATACTTTGTGTCTAATTTGGCTAGATATACAAGCTGTCCAAACAGAACTCATTGGGATGCTCTTGATAGAGTACTTAGATATCTGAAAGGCACAATGTACCTTAGTTTACACTATAGGAGATTTCCTGGTGTACTTGAGGGGTACAGTGATGCAAGTTGGATAGCTAAGAAGTCTGGTTCCAATGGAGTGACTGGATACGTGTTCACCTTGGCAGGTGGAGCAATATCCTGGAAGTCGACCAAATAGACTATAGTAATTCGGTCTACTTTTGAGGCTGAGTTGTGTGCGCTTGATGCCACGGGACGGATGCTGAATGGTTACATGGACTTATGTCCGCGATACCTGTAGTAAGCAGACCACTTCTTGCGATTGCTATTCATTGTGATAGTAGAACAACTATCGACAAGATTAGCAGTAAAAAGTATAATGCTAAAACAAAGAGACACATCCAAGTTAGAATAAAGTCTATAAGGGGTTTAGTGTTTGATGGGATTATAGCTGTAGAGTTCATAGGAACTCAGAATAATATAGTTGATCCTTTGACTAAAGGACCAGAACCTGCAGTGGTCCTTAAGTCAAGGTTGGGGATGGGACTGTCAACCCATCATAGTTCATCATCAGTGGGAACCCAATACACATAAGAGGAGATCCCTTGAAGTGTATTCAATGTGGTAATAACAAGCTGTAAGGATGAATTGGTAGTACCTTTGCTACATAGATGATACTGTTGTATCTGAGTCTATCCCCTGTAAACCTAGAAGGTACTGACGCTGCTAGTAAGCAAGAGTTATTATAACTCTGAATGGGGTCAAGTCATTCGACGAGATGGTAGCAGTACATCTCTAGAGATGCCCAGCTAAGAGAATGTAATTATGTGGTCGCAATTAGAGGAAAGGGTTATTCCTTGAAGCATTCGACGAACAGGATCGAGACAAGACCATTAATGTCTCAAAGCCGTAGATTGGCACCATAGCATTTGACTTGTCATCGTCTATGGAACATGGTTACACCAAACGGATTAAGATTCAAGGTGAAACATTCCATCTGAATTCGGTAGCCATCGAAGTAGGGGACTCAGGAGGGTTCAAACCCGGAAGGGTACCGACTCTGAAAAACAAGTCATACTGAGAAACCTGAATTCATTTCTGTATGGATTTGTGGGGGATTGTTAGAAAATGGATTTTGTAGAGCATATTATCTATATGTTCTTGTTTTAATTTCTGAATTCTAATGATTGAAAGTTGTTCCTTGCTATGGGGACTTAAACTTTCATATATGGTTCTAAGATATTTTTTTAGTGAAATCCATAGAGAAATAGAGTTGGAGTTGGTGGCTTGAGAAAAAAACTAGAGATGAATTTAAATTAACTATTGATTTAATTATTTTTTTAAATAGAAATGTTTAAATTAGAATTGACTAGTGGGTTTAGTTTGCAATGGGCTTTACACACTTGTCTAGTGGGTTTAGTTTGCAATGGACTTGGGCTTTACTCTTTGTATTGAACTAGTCAAACCACATTTACTCACAAATCAATTCCAATAACTCCTATGTTTGAATTCTTTGAATTCTTTAGGAGGTTACATTGTATTTAAATTGATAATAAAGTTTAGTGTTAATTTGGCTTTTAAGTGTTAAGAGGTTACATTTTCTTTGTCCTATAAATAAAGAACAAAGTTAGTAGTAGTGACAAACTTGAAACTCATCTAAAAAAAAATATATACCCAACATCTCTTCTTCTCTTTGTTTTCTCTACCCCCTCACATACACGAGTTTAGCATAATTCTGTTTGTGGTTTTTTTTTGGCGAAGTGAGGTGCTAGTCGAAGTTGAGCCTTGTGATTGCTGTGATCATATTGCTCTGAGCTGTTTTATCCTGGAAGATTTGTTGCAAGCATCCCTACACAGCGTAAGTGGGGGCAATTATCTCTTCAAGAACAGTCGGGACTTCTAGCAAGGCCTGGCGACTCAGCTGATCTTAATTTTGTTCTGTTTAATACCTTGTTATAGCTATGGCTACTGGTATGTTTTCTGTCTTTCCTTTGTTTTTACAGTTACTGATATGCATGCTTTCTACCTTCGTGTTTTGTTTCGTTATTTGTTTGCTTGGTCTTGACTTGTTAAATTCGATATATAACTATCTCTATGTTGCTGTAATAGTCATATTTTCCAACACAATGGTATCCTTTATATCCTTGTTTTACTTAAGGTTGGGTTAAGCAACCCTAAGATCATTTGTTTTGACTTAGTCAAGCAGCAGACCTGTACAACTCTCGATGTGCCTGATCAAAGCTTACATTTTGACTCGAGGGAGATCCGTTTGCAGAGGTAAGCCAGCTGTAACTTTTGTTTTAGAAGAGAAACTAAACGCATGGGTGTTGGAATATTACAAGGAACGAAAGTGGGCTGACACGATCCAAATTCCCCTACCCTTTCTGAAAAAGTATCCGAGTTGGAATAAGGTTATTCCTGTCATGCGTTGTGATGATGATAGGGAGGTTTTCTTGTACTAGAATATGGAATTAACACGCTGGAAATACTATCCAAAATTAAAAAAACTTTGTAAGCTTTTATCTCCGTACGTGAGCGTACCAGCTACATTGGTTTCTATCAAAGGTATGCAACCGGAGAATTAAGAACGCAAAACTAAACGTAGAGGCTGGCTTTTGTGGTTCGTATGGTCTTGTTCGTGATATAGTAGATGTATTTTTAAGAGCAAGTCCAATGCTAGATGCTAAATTGCTATTGCTATTGTTATAATATAGAACCAAAAAGTGAATTTTGGTGCTAAAATAAAACTCACCCTCCAAAGCTAGTTCTATAACTAGTTTCAAATTTTTGCTTATAAATATGAAATCGTCAAAATAACTCCTCTAATTCGGAGGATAAACATAATGGCATTCCACTTAAAAACACACATTGGGGTAATAGTTTTGGGACTAACAATGGATACGAATAATACGATGGATATTACTACAAATTTATGATTCAAATGTTAAACTATCACAAAGAAGCTATTGGAGAATGAAGCTAAAGTTGAGAAACTTAATGTAGAGCTGGAGGCTGCAAGAACTGCAGAATCTTATGCACGTGTCTACTAGAAGAGTGAAAAAAGGGTTGAAGAATTAGAGGTGCATGCTGATCAGAAAGCAAACCTTCTGGAAAAATCTGCATCAGAGTCTTTAGACTCGATCATGAAACAATTGGAGGAAATTAACGATTTGATGCATGATGCAGAATCAGCGAGTCGTCTTTATAATACTGAGGAACAAGCTTCTGAGATTGCAAACGAGGTTGAATCCCTCAAGTATGAGCTTGATACTGTAACACCCCGGTCCCACATCGAGTAGATTTGGGACTTCAGTTCAGTTTATAAGGTAAAGTACTACTACTAATTGCACTAACAAATCATGATCTTTTGGGGGCCTGTGGTGGGCTTGTGGATTACCCAAGTTGGTTGCATTTGGGCCAGTTTACTTTGGCTTATTTCGGATTCGGAATTGGGACTCGACCCGATTTTCGAAAAGGCTCGGGATTTGACCCAGGTTGTCACATATGGTATCAGAGCCGATTCTCGAAAGCTTGATTCGTCAAGTTACCGGAGGTAGGGACACGAAGGTTGGTGGTATTATCCCACAATGGACAGAGGTCCGGAGGTGGGGACACGAAACCAGCCGGTATTATCCCACAATGGCTAGAGAGGAATGATCTTGGACCAATGTGATATCCGTTCAGCCCTGACGAGGACGTCAGGAGTTTAAGTGGGGGAGTTTGTAACACCCATGTCCCACATCGAGTAGATTTGGGACTTCTGTTCAGTTTATAAGGCAAAATAATACTACTAAGTGCACCAACAAATCATGATCTTTTGGGGGCCTGTGGTGGGCTTGTGGATTACCCAAGTTAGTTGCATTTGGGCAGTTTACTTTGGCTTATTTCGGATTCGGAATTAGGACTCGACTCGATTTTCGAAAAAGGCTCGGGATTTGACCCGAGTTGTCACATATGGTATCAGAGCTGACTCTCAAAAGCTTGATTCGTCAATTTGCCGGAGGTGGGGACATGAAGGCTGGTGGTATTATCCCACAATGGACAGAGATCTGGAGGTAGGGACACGAAGCCAGCCGGTATTATCCCACAATGGCTAGAGAGGAACGATCTTGGAGTACCTATGTGATATCCGTTTAGGCTTGACGAGGACGTCAGGAGTTTAAGTGGGGGAGTTTGTAACACCCCAGTCCCACATCGAGGAGATTTGTGACTTTAGTTCAGTATATAAGAAAAAGTAGTACTACTAAGTGCACCAACAAATCATGATCTTTTGGGGGCCTGTGGTGGGCTTATGGATTACCCAAGTTGGTTGCATTTGGGCCAGTTTACTTTGGCTTATTTCGGATTCGGAATTGGGACTCGACCCAATTTTTGAAAAGGCTCGGGATTTGACCCGGATTGTCACATATGGTATCAAAGTCGACTCTCGAAAGCTTGATCGTCAAGTTGCCGGAGGTGGGGACACGAAGGCTGGTGGTATTATCCCACAATGGACAGAGATCCGGAGGTGGGGACATGAAGCCAGCCGGTATTATCCCACAATGGCTAGAGAGGAACGATCTTGGACCTATGGGCTATCCGTTCAGGCCTGACGAGGACGTCGGGAGTTTAAGTGGGGGAGTTTGTAACACCCCAGTCCCACATCGAGGAGATTTGGGACTTCAGTTCAGTTTATAAGGTAAAGTACTACTACTAATTGCACCAACAAATCATGATCTTTTGGGGGCCTCTGGTGGGCTTATGGATTACCCAAGTTGGTTGCATTTGGGGCAGTTTACTTTGGCTTATTTCGGATTCGGAATTGGGACTCGACCCAATTTTCGAAAAGGCTCGGGATTTGACCCGGGTTGTCATATATGGTATCAGAGCCGACTCTCGGAAGCTTGATTCGTCAAGTTATCGGAGGTGGGGACACGAAGGTTGGTGGTATTATCCCACAATGGACAGAGGTCGGGAGGTGGGGACACGAAATCAGCCGGTATTATCCCACAATGGCTAGAGAGGAACAATATTGGACCTATGAGATATCCTGATAACGTGTATTTTATACACGTTTTGTCTTTTATTCTTCTGCATTTTTGTTAGTTTCGAATGTTGTTTTATTAATATTTGTTATGTTTTTCATCTTTCAGTGCCTCATGCTTAATTGTTGAAAAGATGACTTATTTTGGGCTTGGAAGGCGAAGAAATTCAAGAGGATAGTTAGAAGATGCATGCTCGCAATGCCGGGAGGTGTTTAATGCATTATATTGAAGATTTTATCTCGTACGAGCAGCTGTACGGCCGTTCAACAGGCCGTTCAAAGGAGCAGAATTTTCGTACGGGCAGCTGTACGGCCGTACAGCAGGCCGTACGGAGCTGCTGAGTATTAAATGAGCATATCATCTCTTAACCTAATATAACTTCTAACATCTAACTTCTTTATCTTCTTCTTTGCCTCTTCAAGAACATAATTAGGGTTAGTAGGAATTAGAGAGGAGACATTAATTACTTGTAATCTAGCATTGATTATGAGTAACTAACTCCATTTATTTGGCTCAAGGAGGATTTCTTGTACAAAACCCATTTCATTTAAGTAAGGTTTATTTTCACTCTATCTTGAATGCTTGTGATGTATTGCTTATGATTTTGCTTGGAGATTGTAAGTTGCTTCACCTTACTCTTCTCGTATCTTCAATTGCTAATTGATTGTTCTAATACGTAATCGTTAGTTCATTCATTATAGTAGCACAAGATTTAGTGTACCTAAATCCACAACATTCAAGTGCAAATACCTTGGTTGAGCTTCTCATCCTTGGGTTTGTCCTAGCCTCTCTTTGTTTAATTCCTTGATTTGGTTATACTAGTAGTGCTTCATTATTGGTAGCTATTATCAAGAGAGCTAATTTATGTGCTTCACTAAATTAGTATTTTTAGAAGAGAAATAAGTGATTGTGTGCTTCACCAATTATCTTGGTTAGGTAGGGTTGGATATATCTTGCTTGTTGGGTTGAAGTGCTTTAGTTTCCATAATCCTTGGGTCAAATGTCTCTTATCTTGTTAATTTGCTCATTGTGTTGTTGTGTTGGCAATTTTGGATTTTAGCCATTAACTTAGTTGTATTTTTGTAGCAATTTAGTTATTGTATGCAAGGTGTTTGATAAAACACCTTAACCAAACTCAAAACCCCCCATTTACACACTTCTAGATTGTAAGAGATAATCTACTCGAAATCGATATTGAGAGTCCTTCCCTGTGAACGAACTTCGAAAAACACTACCTTCAAATTGGCGCCGCTGCCGGGGAAGGCAACAATATTAATTTTGAGTTAATTGTTTCTTATATTTTAGATTGTATATTTGTATATAGTTTTATTCTTTCTTTCTTTGTTTTTTTATTTGTGTGTCTTCATGTTTATTGGAGATAGACAACTAACCCTTTCAGGAGACAATGGAGAAATATTTTGGTTGGAATAACGCTCAAGATTTCACTTATGATCAAGAACGATATCAAGATTTTAATTCTTTTCAGAATTTTAATGCGTATCAGGTGAATTCTTTATATTCTACAAACTCATGCTATGCTCCTTACCCTCCTAGCATCGATTATTCATATGCTTTTGAAAATCAATGTTATGATCCGCATTATAATTCCCAAGACCATCAAGGGTCTTCTTCATCTTCCTTATCATCATTAGAGGAGATGATGAAACAAATGGCGGCAAACAACCTCCAATTCCAAAAGAACACTTCTCAAAGCATATCCAACTTAGAAAAGCAAATGAGTCAACTAGCCGAAACCGTGAGTCGATTAGAGGAGGTCAATTCTCCTACTAATCACGATTCTTGTTTTGTAATTAATGAAAATGTTGTGCATGATGAATTTGCTTGTTTAGTTGACGATTGCCCTAGGCTTAATGATGATAAATTGGATGCAGTTGAGGATCTACCAAATTTAGAAAATTCCTTTGAGCTTAATGAATTGGTAGATGATATAAAAATTGATGAATGTCCAATTAAAATTGAGAAGGAATTTGAGCTTAAGATTGATGAGGTTGAAATTTTTGCTTGGGTATATAAGGATCCAATTTGGGAGCAATTTTTGAGTCGTAGTTATAATGATTATTGTGACGATTTTTCTAACTACTTTTCTTTTTCAAAGTCTCTTGAAGATGTGAAGATCATAAAAATATTTTTATATTTTTATGGATCAAAGGTATATTTGCACACCTTGTTCTTATTATTGATTCGTCGGTATGTGCATTTATTTGCTTTTTCACCTCATTAGTTATAACACTTGTATAAATAAGTCGAGCCAACGACAATAAACAAAACGCTTTTTGGGAGGCAACCCAAGGTACGTATATATTTATATATTTTTTATGCGTGTGTTAGATTTCTTGCATTTATGTATGGTGTTATGCATATTGAGGATTTGGGGATTGATCTAAATATTAGTGAGTGGGGATTCCATTTTTCATCTATTTTAATTCTAAGAAAATAACCCAAAAAAAAAAATTATGTATTTTTGTGGTGTGATTAATGAATTTTATAATAGATTTTAAAAAATAATAATAATAATGTCCCGCTCAATAATATTTAGTATCGTTAATTATAGTTTTTTATAATTTTTATATTTGTTCCACTCGTGCCTTGATGTGTTTGTTTCATGTTTTCAGGAATTTACATTTTATTCAAGCATTCAAGGATTTGTGGAAATTTTCTTAAAAAAAAAAGAAAAAAAAAATAGTTTTTGTAAAATTTCAGGACCGTACGGGCTGTTGTACGGGGTGCAGACCGTGCAGCAAGCCGTTCCGCAGCCCGTGCAGTTTTTTTCCTCCTTCTGCCAGTTTGTTAGTTCAAAATAAGGGGGTCCTAAAAAAACTCACCCACTTGGTGCACTGGCTGTACAAGTCTTTCAAAAACATAACAAAACAATCATCCACCTTCCTTCCTTCTCTTCAACCAACAATCCTTCCCCCTGCTACAACAATCCACCGTCGCCCTTCAACCTCACACTACCTTCAAACCTGCAATTCTTCCACCGTTTTTCAACTCCGACCTTCCCCTGTCTCCTCCTTCTATTCCCGTCACCACCTAGCCACCTCCATTTCATCACCTCATCCATTCCCACTCCATCAACACCTCCTCCCTCCTTTCGACCCAACCCATCACCAGCATCGTTCCCCCTCTCCTCCAGCCACTCCCTTTCCTCCTTTCTTCCTCCTGCACCCCTTACCTCTCACCCCTCCCTTCTTTTCCACCTCGTACACACCAGCCACCACCCCTTCTTTTCCCACCCGTCCCCTATTTCCTTAAACCAACTCCACCCCCCTTTTCTTTTTCCAAAACATACGTAACCCCCCCCCTCCCCTGTTATTCACTAACAAACGCAGCCCCTAGTTTTTTTTTTATTTGATTTTTTTTTTCTTTCTTTTTCTTTTATTTCTTTTATTTCTTGTTATTTCTTTAAATTATATAAGTATTATTTCTTTTCCACTTATTTATTTTTGATTTTCAGACTTTTTTTTTTATTGATATGATTTTTATTTTAAAATTTGATTTTGATTTTATTATTATTATTATTATTATTTTAATTTTAAATTTTAAATTTGATTTTTGATTTTATTTATTATTAGTTAGTTATTTTTATTTTTATTTTTATTTTTAGCAACAAAAAAAAACAATTTTTTTTTTAATTTTTCTTATTTTGATTTTTAATTTTTAAATTCAAGAATCAATCTAGTTTTGATTTTTGATTTTATTATTAATTGCTTAGTTATTTTAGTTTATTTTATTTTAGTTTTAAATTGAATTTTTGATTTTATTAGTATTTCGTTAGTGATTTATTTTATTTTATTTTATTTTTTTTAAAAAATCAAATTTAAAAAAAAAATTATTGTTATTATTATTTTATTTTATTTTTTTAATTTAAATTTAAATTTAATTTAATTTAATTTTATTTTATTTTCTCTTTTTTTAAAAAAAAAATTACCAAAAAACCAAAATTTGATTCTTTTTAATTTTGATTTTTTTTAATTTTATAAACTAAACGATTTTTTATAAATTTAAGATTTAATTTTAAATTTAATTTTTGATTTTATTATTAATTAGTTAACTTGTTTATTTTATTTTTGTTTTGTTTTATTTTATTTTATTTTTACTTTTTTTTAAAAAAAAATAATAAATAAATCAATAACCAAAATTTTTAATTTTTTTTAATTTTGATTTTAGTTTTTCATTTTCTAAAACTAAGTAATGTATATAAATTCAAGAATAAATTTTATTTCACTTTAGAATTTGATTTTGATTTTATTATTAATTTGTTAGTTATTTTATTTTATTTTATTTTATTTTAATTCTCAATTTAATTTTTTACTTTTTTTATTTATTTTATTTTTGTTTTAGTTTTAAATTGGATTTTTGCTTTTATTATTATTTCAGTTTTAAATTTGATTTGATTTTTATTTGATTTTTTTTATTAATTGGTTTGTTATTTTATTTTATTTTATTTAAAAAAAAACAAAAACAATTTTTTTTTATTATATTTCTATTTCCTTAATTAGTGTATTGCAGGGCTTTGTAGGGTGTTGGATTTTGGCTTGTTGATTATTTTCGTTGGGATGATTGTGATTGCTTGACATTAGCTCAATTCTTGGCGTGCAAATTTTGGAGTTGGATTTTGCCAACTAGGAGTGGAGGTTCTAGACTTTGCTCCCGGCCCTTGTTGTTTATTTTCAGGAGAGTTTTCTTTCACTTTTGTTTCTACCTCCTTTTTAATTGTCATGCATGAGGACATGCCATGTTTTAAGTGGGGGAAGGATTGTTGATTTTGATGTCCGTTTTGGTTGCATTTGTAAATAAGTTTAGTCATGAGCGTGTTTACTTGTTTTTGAAATTATGACATTGTGAGCTTGCAACCTTGTTTTTTCCTATTTCGTGCCTAGCATTACCAATTTGATGTGAATCTATAAGTTGATGCACCTCTTTTGCACACACACACACACACACTTGAAATGGCATGAAAAGTTTAGATGTTTGTAATTAAATTGTGAGCATGACGATTATCTCTTAGCATGCATGGAATCAAATCGAGAAGATGTTATTAAAACGTAAACCTTGTGAGGCCTTGAACGATGATTCTTTTGCTTGTGTGTTGCTCCCTCTTTATGTGTGTTTGTTGCTCTAGGGCTTGCATTAAACCTTCATTCATGGATGCACCATAATAGGGAAATTCTTTTTAGGATAACCATTTTGGCCTTTTTAACTTATGAACCATGAAAATAATCCCTAGTTACCCTCTTTGAAGCTTATATCCATACTTTTCTTCGTCACTCTCCCCTTTTATACATGAGTCATAGCCAAATACTTCACTCTCGACCTAGTTGAGCTAGTTGAGTCTTGGAAAGAATTGATTGATGAGCATGTGAATTTGGAGAAGTTGTGAAGAAGAAGAAATCTATTTATTGCAAGTGGAAACTAGTTTGATGTGTATATCTAGATGTGGTTCAAAGTTCTTTGTAGTATTTATTTATGTTATGCATTCCCTTTGGTAAAAAAAAAATAATAATAATAAAGGGGATTAAAAAAAAAGAAAAAAAAAAGAAAAAAAAAAGAGAAATAGAAAAAAAAGCAATAAATCTTTGTACTTTATTTTGTTTCAATTTTCTTGGTAAATGTGGTTGTGTTTTGTAATTGTAAATGAGTGAAGATCTTCTTTTGTTTGAGAATTTGGTGGATGAAGCGAGCAAGCGTCATTTTGACTCAACTAGCGAGACTTTTACACCTTCCTTGAACTTAAATTTTCACACCTTCACCCAAGCCTCATTACAACCCATTTTATGAATTCCTTGTTTTTGGTGCAATCCGGAATTTAGGTGAACATGCAAGGTCAAGTAGAGCGCATGCATTTAGACTTGGAGTTGAGTGAAATCTCTAGCCCATACTTGTGTGATACATAATTGAGAGATGTGAGATTTTTCACCATACAATTTCATCTTCTTAATTCGAAGCCGTGTATGCTTTGTGATAATCTTGTCTAGTGTTCACGATTGAGGTGCATTTATTCTAACTTTAATGTCATGGTTACATTTTGCACAAGGTGTGTTATCTTGATTCTTAAATTGGTTGTTAGCTCGTTTTAGTGGATGACAAGGTGGATAGATCTATATGTTTGATTTTAGTTACAAGTAGACGACTCGGATATGTGAGTGTAGTGGTTAGTTTAATTAGTAGGTATTGTTAGTTTTTTGTTTGTTGGTGATTTTTGTGATTTTGTGGGTACATCATCTATAAACCCTCACGAGACCTCACTCGTCCACTAGGGCTACCTAGGGGTTCCAAGGGCTTGTTGCATATGCCAAATGCAACCGTGATCACCTACGGAAGTGGTACTAGTTAGGAGTATATGGTTATGTTAATTATAGTTTGCTCGGGACTAGCAAAGTTTAAGTGGGGGAAGATTTGATAACGTGTATTTTATACACGTTTTGTCTTTTATTCTTCTGCATTTTTGTTAGTTTCGAATGTTGTTTTATTAATATTTGTTATGTTTTTCATCTTTCAGTGCCTCATGCTTAATTGTTGAAAAGATGACTTATTTTGGGCTTGGAAGGCGAAGAAATTCAAGAGGATAGTTAGAAGATGCATGCTCGCAATGCCGGGAGGTGTTTAATGCATTATATTGAAGATTTTATCTCGTACGGGCAGCTGTACGGCCGTTCAACAGGCCGTTCAAAGGAGCAGAATTTTCGTACGGGCAGCTGTACGGCCGTACAGCAGGCCGTACGGAGCTGCTGAGTATTAAATGAGCATATCATCTCTTAACCTAATATAACTTCTAACATCTAACTTCTTTATCTTCTTCTTTGCCTCTTCAAGAACATAATTAGGGTTAGTAGGAATTAGAGAGGAGACATTAATTACTTGTAATCTAGCATTGATTATGAGTAACTAACTCCATTTATTTGGCTCAAGGAGGATTTCTTGTACAAAACCCATTTCATTTAAGTAAGGTTTATTTTCACTCTATCTTGAATGCTTGTGATGTATTGCTTATGATT
Organism: Saposhnikovia divaricata; assembly: GCA_036435485.1. Lineage (NCBI taxonomy): Eukaryota > Viridiplantae > Streptophyta > Magnoliopsida > Apiales > Apiaceae > Saposhnikovia > Saposhnikovia divaricata. The sequence continues at coordinate 181,627,628 of CM071601.1, forward strand.
TTGCTTGGAGATTGTAAGTTGCTTCACCTTACTCTTCTCGTATCTTCAATTGCTAATTGATTGTTCTAATACGTAATCGTTAGTTCATTCATTATAGTAGCACAAGATTTAGTGTACCTAAATCCACAACATTCAAGTGCAAATACCTTGGTTGAGCTTCTCATCCTTGGGTTTGTCCTAGCCTCTCTTTGTTTAATTCCTTGATTTGGTTATACTAGTAGTGCTTCATTATTGGTAGCTATTATCAAGAGAGCTAATTTATGTGCTTCACTAAATTAGTGTTTTTAGAAGAGAAATAAGTGATTGTGTGCTTCACCAATTATCTTGGTTAGGTAGAGTTGGATATATCTTGCTTGTTGGGTTGAAGTGCTTTAGTTTCCATAATCCTTGGGTCAAATGTCTCTTATCTTGTTAATTTGCTCATTGTGTTGTTGTGTTGGCAATTTTGGATTTTAGCCATTAACGTAGTTGTATTTTTGTAGCAATTTAGTTATTGTATGCAAGGTGTTTGATAAAACACCTTAACCAAACTCAAAACCCCCCATTTACACACTTCTAGATTGTAAGAGATAATCTACTCGAAATCGATATTGAGAGTCCTTCCCTGTGAACGAACTTCGAAAAACACTACCTTCATATCCGTTCAGGCCTGACGAGGACGTCAGGAGTTTAAGTGGGAGAGTTTGTAACACCCCAGTCCCACATCGAGGAGATTTGGGACTTCTGTTCAGAGCACTCACATCCCATCCCCCATCCCTATCCCTATCCCTATTATTTAGGGGAATTTGTCATTTTTGATCTAATTTCCTACTCCATCCCATTCCCTAAAATAGGGTCTAATTTTAGGGACAAGAAATGAGTCCCCAAATATGGGGTTCAACTGTTTAAGCCCCCAAATCTTTCTCTTTCCTCTTTTAATATATTTAATTGTAGTTATAGTTAAAATTGTAAGTGAAAGAGAGAGAAAGAAGTAATATAAAAAAGGATATAGGGATATGGGGATGGAAAATGGGGAATGGGATGTAGAAACTTTTTGATAATTTTGGGGATTTACTATTTTTATTTGGGGATTTACTATTTTTAGTAAGTTTTTGAGGTTGGGGATGGGGATGGGATGTGAATGCTCTCAGTATATAAGAAAAAGTAGTACAACTAAGTGCACCAACAAATCATGATCTTTTGGGGGTTTGTGGTGGGCTTGTGGATTACCCAAGTTAGTTGCATTTGGGCTAGTTTACTTTGGCTTATTTCGGATTCGGAATTGGGACTCGACCCGATTTTCGAAAAAGGCTCGGGATTTGATCCAAGTTGTCACAGATACAATGAAAAGTTTGCTGCTGAAAGTGTTCAGACAATAATAGTAGAAGAATAAATCAAAAAGAGTTGGAAACTTTCAATATAGAAGAAGAGAAAAGTAAGAAAGCAATAGAGTATTCTGGGACGGAGTGAGTACTAAAAGTTTGTAATTCCAACCTTCTAATATAAAAAGTCCATGCTCCAAAGGAAATAAAATCAAAGCAAGTCCAAGAAAAAGGACGATTATAATTCAGTTGAAGTTGAATCCAAGATGTGGTAAAGCTGCAATATTGAAGATAACAACGATAAGGATTTCTTGTACACAGTGTGCTACGGTCATTTTTATGTTTTTTTAGTGTACAATTTGTATTTTTGTCTGAATTTTTTTTTTTGCCAATTGTTTAGTCGATTTTAATTACTCCAAATTTAAGTTGTAGATGTAATTTTAGTACTTCAAAGTTAAGATTATGTCATGTGTGCATCAAGAAAAAATTTGATAATTTGTATTTAAATTTGTAAAAGTTTTTTGTATTTTTGTAAAAAGAGATAGATCACGTGACTGAGACGTACACCGTAAAATCTGATAGATTAGAGGCTTATTTTATATGTACAATAACATAAAATTTAATTTACTCCTATCTTATCTATATCTATATCTATATATATATATATATATAATATAAAGGAAGAACTCGGGTGGGTGACGTGGCAGGTTTCAGCTTCTTCCAAACCAATTTCTCTCGCTTTCTCAAATTTGGAATTTTTTTAGTTAAATTAATCAAATTTAGGCTTCCTGTCTCCTGGATTCAGTCAGTTTCAAGCCTTCCATCTACCAGACCCAATCAAGCGTCAACCGTCCTTAATCATTATAGGTGACTCTTCATGTAATTACTCTTTCGATTCTTATTTTGATATATTTTCTTTTCGTCAGTTGCGTTTGACATGCTTTGATTATGAACTTTTCCCTTCCCAATCCTATCAACGATATATCTATATATTTGCATATTTCAAGTGCAAGCCCCTCTTTTTACCAACTCCAGAATTCCTATTGCAAGTGTTAGAGATTAATCATTGGAATTTGAGCTCAATTTTCTCCCGGTATAATAATCTTCATATATCTTCTGTCTATTTTGCTTCACCTGATTTAAATGTACAAGAGGATTTCAAGTGCAACTCACATGTTTGATGAAAGCCCAGAATGAAACAATTTGAGTAATTATGTATATTCATTCCAGCAAACTGAGCCAGTCAGTCCTGATTCTTGCCATCCCGAGCCTCCAAGGACAACCGTGCACTCTTTCTGCAAGGTTTTAACAACCTCGGACACAAGCACCCATGACGGCTTTTCGGTTCTGCGTAAACACGCAAACGAGTTCCATGTTCTTTGTTAAATTGAATCATATTCCAAAATACTGTTGACCGAGTCGGTATGTTAAATTTTTTTTTTTCATCAGGACATGCCCCAGACAACTCCTACACAGGAGCTGTTTGCCAAGGATCTTCATGGAACTGAATGGAGGTTTAAACATATATTAAGAGGTAAATTTGCTATGAAAATTTTGTGTTTTGTGATTAAAGACTAGGGTTGTTTTGTTGTTTATATAAATAAATAAGATATCTTCCATGGCTGAATTGGTATACATAAATAACAGGTCAACCAAGAAGGCATTTGCTTATAACAAGATGGAGTACTTTCGTTACTTCGAAAAGATTAGTTGCTGGGGATTCTTTTGTGTTTCTTAGGTATCTCCTACTACCCTTCATACTGATTTGTTTATGATGCCAAACATATCTATGTTTATGGAAACTTGTTATAAATCATTTTAATTATATTGAAAAAATTGCAGGGGAGAGAATAAAGAATTGCGAGTGGGTGTTCGTTGTCATGCACAACAACAGAGATCCATGCCTTCATCAGTGATTTCAAGTCAGCGTATGCATCTTGGAGTGCTTGCTACTGCATCTCATGCTGTTACAAGACAGAATCTCTTTGTTGTTTTCTACAAGCCAAGGTATGGCGCTACTTTCCTGTGAGGACTGGATATAATTTATGACCACAGAACTTTGATTTATTACATAAACTATTACTTGAATTACTTATTTTGGAATATACTGCATGTTTGATGGTAGGTTTGTGTAGTACATCGGTTGTAGGATTGCTAAGTGATTATGTTTGTGCATGTAAACGTTGATTAGTTTGTCACCCAAAAATGCAGTGTACATTTTCTTGATATTTCATGTCCCTTGCAAGATGTATTGTGTCATCATAAATAAAATCGTAGTGAAAATAGACTATATGTGTGCTTCTTAGGGCCTAAGAGTTGCTTTCTGATACAGAATATATATAATCTACACATTAAATGAGTATTTTCAAATTAATTGTTTAAAACCAAAAGTATTTTCACAATCATTCCGACATTAAAGAAAGAGAAGAAATATTAGGTGTCTTAATTTCTACATGAATTGTCTAATACAAGAAGATCTTCGAACTCATCATTAAAATCCTTGGTGCCTCTTTTCTATAAAACATATCTTGCCCTGTCATTCTGACCTCTCGGAATAAACGAATTGGGAGTGTCTGGTAGAAAGATGGCTTCAGTTGTCATAATAAGTGCAGGAACAACTGCTAAACCCAAGGACCATCTCCACCCATTATGTTCCAACTTTGAAAAACCATAATTCAATAAGTTTGCTATCAATATTCATGTTGTGACGGCCAGTTGAAAAGCAATATTGAGTGCTCCTCTTATATGTGGTGGTGCCATTTCGGAAAGATAAAGTGGAATAGACTGTATGCATAAAAGACCTTTTTCAGAAAATCATTCTTGTGGAACTTGTACAACATATGTAGTACTAATGTGATAGTACTAATGTAAATACTATGTATGAGGTACATATACATACAAATACAAACCTGGTTAGCAAATCCAACACCAATGCCAAGCAATATGGGACCAGCTATAAGCATGGCAACATTCTGGGAAATAAAAAATATTATATATGTCAATTTTTTACGGGATGGTCTAACATAAATTTTTAAAACTTTATATTATGATAGTTAAAAATAATTAAGCAAGTCGTTAAAAATAATAAACCAGAAAATATTAACATATAACATGTTATTAGAGAGTTAGATCTTCGTTCCAATTTAAGCCTAAAGTTGTAAGTAGTAGAACATGTTATTAAAGTAAGACCGGAAGAACATGTTATTAAAGTAAAATTGAATGTTTATAATCTGTTTAGGATGATTATTCAAGTGCCCATGCCTTGTATATGTGTATGTTTAAGATATGATCGCTATTACTCCTTTAAATTATTATATTACTTGAGAGGACACATTATATTTGAAAAGACAGCACTTGGCATTGGGGATAATCATGTATATTCCTCATCTTGGTAGATTAGAGTGTCACATTTTTTTTAGAGACATTCAGTTTGGTTCTGTATTCAAAGCCATAATTTGGTGGTTTGGGTGTTTGCCGAACTGAAAGTTGTTTCCCCATGTTCGTTTATATGCCACTTTCTCTCTTATGAGACTAATAATACAGGTAGTTCGTCCAGGAAGGGGTTAACAATTATATAGATATATAGCCTTATGATAGTGTCCAATAACTTGTGTAAAATGTATCTAACAAAATGTACCCTGAACAGAATTAAACGCACAAGTCAAGCTATCGTTACAGTTACAGTAGATTGTACCTTTACATTACAGAGATGAGTTAAAATAGTTTAGAAATACTGTCAAGAAAAGAAGTTTAATCTAGAACAATTCTAAAAATTTCCTTTAATCTTTTTCAATCTTTTCATTACATGGTTGGTATATTTTGCTTTCTTGAAAATATTGTTGTTGAGTGAACGAATATTGTTGTCCATGGGTGCTTGATAATAATCCAAAGTAACCTAATTTAATTTTAATATTATAAATCTTTAATAATGATTCATGTTGATATTATATATATATATATTCCATTATATATATATATATATATATTCATACCAATAATTTTAGAAATTTGAGCTATTTAGATAATTGTTTGTGAAGCCATTAATTTTCTTTGAGATGTATTTATATGTAGGTTGTGTAAATTTGTGTGGGTTTTGGAGATGGGTTTTAGTTGATTTGTTTGTCAGTCTCATTAATTCGGGGTTTTTTTTAGTTTGGTTTGAGTAGATAGATTGGTTTATTGTTTTCGATGGTATTTGATTATGAAAGAATTCTTGATTTAGAGGGTTTGGGTATAAAATTGGTGTTTATGCAAGTATACGGATAAGCAAAATGGGTTAAATCAAGTGACAGTTAGCCTGTGGGTTATTCACTCTTTTTAGCATGATTTCAAGGTAAAATTTTGAACCGCAACCTATGGTAAAGTTGGCCCATCTTAGCACCCGTGTTAAATGCATTTTCATATATTTAAAATCCCACGTGCAATGCATTCTGTAAATGTGTGTTATACTTATACATGTTACAGTTACGACTTACGCATTTGGGGGATTCTTCACAGTTGGAACTTGTTTTTTATGTTAATTTTTTCACTTATGTTTTATTGTGGCAATCTTGGGCCTTAACCTACCATTTGTATGTATTGGGTATTTATTTTTGTTTCTACGAATGTCTGGTGCAGAAATTCATCATTATGAGTTTCCCAATTGGAGATTAATAGATTTATGGGCTATAAATTACTGAAGAGAAAATTCGAGCCCTTTTGTTGTGAACATGCGTCTTCTTTTATATATTGCCAGGTCAAAGATATCTTGATCGAGGAGTCAAATGTGCAGCCTGTCAATAGTCCGGTTACAGTCTGTGGTGACATTCATGGCCAGTTCCATGATCTGATGAAACTCTTCCAGACAGGTGGTCATGTACCAGACATAAATTACATTTTCATGGTATTTAAAGTTTTAAAGATAACCTTCGTCTTTCGAAATTTCTGCCTAATGCTCTGTGGTTGACTATATTTGTGTTTCTTCGCAGGGAGATTTTGTTGATCGTGGATACAACAGTCTTGAAGTTTTTACCATTCTTTTGCTTCTCAAAGCAAGGTACATGTTTACATGCTCGCTTAATGTGTGTGGATAATTAAGCAATGATAGGTACACATGGTATGCGATTTTCGTAGTTTTTGGGTTTTTGTCACATGCATTAATTGCAAAGCCTCTATATCTGATCTTCCCATTAACATCTAGGCTCCTTTCGAATCTGTCAAGTCAAATTTTGGACAAGTGTGCCAGGATTCCCCGACAGGCGAAAAACATTGTCTACAGACTATTTACCTCTCAGCCTAACATCTCTCTGTCCACGTTTTTCCTTTTGTAGATCTTTCCTTGCATTTTCACTCACATTTTATTCCATCCTAATGAACACAACCTTAGTAATTTAGTCCTAGATATTTCTTACAAATCTAACATTGTGATATTCAGGCCAGGGCATTGACATTTCTAGAGCTGGAGTACAAGGTGGCGAGGATCACATGTTGTAAAGATTGCACCTTATGTGGGCGATGAGACAAAAAGAAACTATGCTTCTACATAGATTAACGTTATATTGTACTTTTAAACAATAAACCCGCCATTCAATTATAAGCAACTAACGAGGTGGTGTTATACATTTAAGGTTGTGCATTTATTGACTTGATTCGGTGCAGAACAAGTTCCATTATCTGTCATCTTTGTATCATTACAATTTCTTCTTCTGCTCTATCAAGCTTAAACTCCTGGAACCTTTCCTGTTTAAGTTGTACGAATATTGTTGCTTTCTGTTTTGAAATTATACAAATTGCGAGTCTGGGTAACTTGGGTTCCACTATTTTGTTTAATTCCGGGGCTCTTGCAATGGGTGATAAGCTGCAAATTTTATGCAATGGGATTATGCATTAGAAATTTAGCATAAACGCATTTCCAATCTATCTTTTATTCGGATCTTCCTTCAGCATATTTGGTGCTTAAGTTCTCCTCCTTCCTTATTTCCAATATTTGGGTTTGATATTTTTGATGCGAAAGTCTATTTGTATGTTAGTTATTGTTATGTTCCAAATTTTTCTCTTCCATTTTCTTTTTGACAACGGGAAATTTTTTCTTTCAGTTTTCAACTTTCCTTCTGATAATTTTAACAAGTCTGTTTTTGCAAGTTTAGTAATTGTAATGTTCTAAGTTGCTCCCTTCCTATGTGTTTTTTTAACAGGAAATTAGTTCAACACCAAAAAATAGTGACGTTACTACTAATGTTCTGTGGACGGGGGTACCATGTTCAACAACGTGGTCACCTACGATGGTGGTTTCAGAGTGACCCTATTACCCCAGGGCATGTACTTGGGTTACGAGTGTGATGTGTCAGACTGTACGGATTCCAAGTCATTTCATTTGGAATTTTGTTGGCTCAAGTCAGCACGCAAGAGAACTAATTTTATTATATAGCTAATTTTGTTATCAATTTTACCCAACTGGCCTACCATTAGCAGGATGTTGAGGTCCGAAATTCGAAGTCCATTGATCTTAGACGACCCAATTTTGTTGGTGCATGGATTACTCCTGATGAATACTATAGAATGCGGCAAAACTGGAACTACATGAATTTAAGCAACGAAAACATAATACACATCCTTGCATGTGTATGTTAAATTTTACTATGGCATATATGTTTTTCCCCATATTATTAAGTGGTTGAGTAGATACTTTTGGCTAATGAGCGTATCAATACCCTCATTCGAAATTGAAAAGGTTACATATTGGTGATAGACACATAAAATTTATAATAAAAAGCTTCAATCACATAGAATATTTTTTATTTTTCATAAATATTATTTTCGCCCGCGCGAAGCGCGGGTTTTCTACTAGTTTCTCAAATAATACCTTATACTAAAATTTGAATTTGAGTATGTTACAATTTAAGTTACCTTATCATTTATTAGACATTAAATTATAATGCTTATAGATTATATGTTCTTATTATATATAAGAAATCATCATGACAAAATGATGATTATATATACATGAATATATCATTTTCTATATGTAGGCATTATACCTATGAAATTATCGTATGTAATTTTTCAAAAAATTTTGTTCGACTTACTAAAATTAAAATATATTAAATCTCGCACACATCACCCTTTTTTCTTATTTCAAGAGAACCTACGGATAAAAAAAATAAAAAAGCTTGAAATGTTCGCATTTCTGATTCATTGGGCTTGAAATTAACGGTAAACAAAGACTATATAGTTTATTATTAATTATTAAATTAAGAAAAATCTCAAAATTTATCATTTAATCCGTGAATAAAGACTACATAGTCCATTATGAATTATTAAATTAAGAAAAATTTCAAAACTTATCATTTAATTGAGAGCAAAAATATGAACATAACGAGCATGTTATAAATTAATTAATAATTATAAAAATCTAAATTATAAATTTAACGGTACGTTTGAAAGTGAAACACACCTGGTCCTTGGGGTTGTATTCACATTCATTTTGTATCATTTATGTTACAAATTTGTAAATAAAGACAAATTGAGGAGAGAAAGAAAGAGAGAGAGTATGTGGATTGAGCTGCTATGTGGGCTTGTTATTTACAAGATAATTACTCGTTTTTTCTCCGAAGACGATGATGAAATTGCTGTTGAATCCTCCGATTCCACTGCCCTCTTCACCGTCGCCGAGAGGTTTTCATATTTTTCGATCATAGATTGAATCTTTGTGCACTTTTCAGCTGTTTTTGATACTTATTTCATGTTCTTGATTATTGTTTCTTTGAATTCTTGTTTTTTAATTAGTGGGCACCAACTGTTTGATGAAATGTCTGTGATAGCTTGTGTTTTGTATGTGTAAATTGAAAGTTACTGATGTAGGCTTGAGAAGCTTTATGGGGGAAAGACTTATGTTGGCCTTAGAATTCCTGATGCCGATACGGGTACTCAACAGAATATTGATATAGTTCTTGTTACTAAGAGGTAATGCAATTTTCGATTGTTTGTGGGGTTTGGTTGTAATTTGTTGTGTTAAATTGGAAATTGTTTGATGGTTTGTTGGTTTTTGGATGTGTGTGATTTTTAGGGAGGCGGTTGTGGTTTCGGTTAAGAGATTTGGAGGGTTTGTTTCTATTAATGCGGATGGGAGTTGGGTTTGTGTTGGTGGGAGTAAGCATAAAGAGGAACATCATCCTGACCCTGTAAGTTAATGATGCTTTTTTATCGATTTTAATTTTTAACTAGCAAGTTATGTGCATTGACTGACATTGCTATGATGTTCCAGATAGCCGAGACAAAACAGCAGATTGCAATTCTTGAATCATATCTTGAACAAAGGGGAGTTTCTGTTCCAGAAGGTTACTTTTCTTGCAGGGTTGTGTGTCCCAACCCAAAATTCAGGTAGATAACAGATGTTTCTTTGTACTAAAAGATTTTGTTTGCTTTGATTGCTGTTGTCAAATTGTCGATACTTAATAGTTTTTATAGCTTTACACACGAAAGAGTACTTAAGACATTCTTACTTATAATATATTACAGATTTTACTTTTTTTGTTTAATTCTTATTATTTTTATATTATATCAAAGGTTGAAGTGCTCTTACTTATCAGCTCAAGACTCCTTTAAGATGATTTTTTAAATCCTATTTGGTTGGAAGTCATAATTTTTATATTTTTTCCTGCTAGAAACTTATAATTAAAATTCATATGCCACTGGTTCTCCAGTTTTTTTTATGCAGTGCTCTGAGGATCCTTACAAGATGGATTACTTGTTTCTACTAATCGTTATTAGGACCTCTGCTGATTCGATTACTGCATAGACTGATTAGGATGATAATAGTAAAAGTAAAGTACAACATAGTAGTATATACTACTACTTTGTTTATGTATCTACTTTCAAATTAAATATAAACTATTGATAAAATTGATGAATATCTTATATGATAAGTAATTAAATGATCTTAAGTTCATTTATTAAATAATTTAAGCAGTTTAATAATTAAAACTATCTAATAGTAATCTGATTAATTCTCTGTGATTTGTCGTTATGCTTTGACCTTACTGAGTTGGATTCCTTTCCATTTTTTAGAACATCGATTTTGTGAATGTCTAAGAAACATTCGCGCTTTTAAAAGGCCAAATTTGGTTGTATGATTTTGCTACTTTGACATGACCAGCATAAACAGTTCTGATAGAATTAGAGGGGCATCACGATTTTTTTGAATAGGCGTTGTAAATCCATGTTTATCCAATCTAATTAAGTGGGTGTTAATGGTAAGCTTGTTACATATACTCTAAACTTGAGCTGTAAACCCCATTCTGGGACCCATTATGTTGGATATGGGTGTGAGGCAATTATGTGGCTTCAGAATTTAGTGTGATTATGGGGCAATTATGTTCGATATGTGTTTCAGAATTTGTAAGACTTAGATGTTTTTCGTTTTCCTCAGAAAGATCAAAGAAGGTAAGCAGATATACATTGCATAAACTCTGATGCTTGTAGTCTGTACTACGCTTATGGATTTAGTGTGACTGTCAGCATACAAATCGGCCAGGTTTTTATATGGGCTAGGAGTGTCATTTAATTAATAATTTCATATTTTATTAACAACAGGCTCTGTTAAAGTTGGCCATCCACAGAGATGGATGCTTTCTACCTCCATAACCTTAGGCTAAAATTTCTCACCTTTCGCTTCACACATATAAGCATCCCCTGTACATGTAATTTAGTAGCTGTGGCCAAATAATCAGTAACACATCACAATTTTAGTTGCTTTTTTCGGTTCTTAGTAATTTAACAGTCAGTGATTTATACTATAATCTGTAAAAAGAAGGTTAGTGATACGGAACGTGATGTTCTCGTAATAATATGTAGTAAAGACAAATATAAAGTAAACTCTGAATCTCCAAAGATGGAGAAACAAAACTCTAACTCTGAATCTCCGAATGGAGAAACAAAACTCAAACTCTGAATTCACATTATTCGTTTAACTAATACCTATAATATATTTTCTGAATACTAGATAGGAATAAAGTATATAATAACTCTATTTTACTTCCACTTCTATTCCTCATCATTCTCCCTTTGTTGGAAAAAACTCGCCCACGAGTTTTGTAGAACGCAATGATTACCATGCACGACTTAGATGAATCCAGAAAATAAAATTCGCACATCTTCAAAAATGACGGAGGTGCAAAGAACTGTGAAAACATGCATTTAGGTGAAGGCGGCTTAATCAAGGATTCTGGAATTATAAAGTCAATATGTTCGACCTCGATGAAATCATCAATTTGTTTTTCTCGAACAAGGAAAACTTTCTCCACATTAGATTCTTCAACTTTATCAACATCAAGAATCCCTCTACTTCTCGTGCTCTACACAACTTAAAGATTGTGGTATGATCACATTATCGATATCTGATTGATTTTTTACATGTGTATCTTCAACTTGAACAATATCCCTTTCAACTTCATTACTCTTGACCACTTTATCTTGTGTGTATTCTTTTGGACCAAAACGATTATTCAATTGCCTTTTCATCTCAGTCCAAGTTGTGATCCTAGGAGCCTCTTCCCTCATGAGCTTGAACTTCAAATTGTCAAACCATGCAGATGCATATCTTGTTAGCTTCATGTTTGCAATTTTATAAGACTTTTGATCATCGTAGCCTTTGTAATCAAAAAAAAAATTCCATGTGATCCACCCATTCTAAGAAATCATCGGCATTACCAGCCCCACTAAATTCTCGTACATACCACTTCAAACTTGTATCATCATAATCATTAGTAGTTGGTCGAGGGTTTCTTATAAAGCTACCGCGAAGAGTTGTATTTTCCACCGTTGTAAAAACCCTCTCAATCCTCTCGTTTGTAGCTCGTAAATCCTCAATCTTATCGTTTGTAGCTCGTAAACTTGCCTTGATCTTTGCTTGTTGATCTTTGCTTGCTGCTCTGCCATATAAGCAATATGCTCAGTAATATTTTTAAGAGTCAACTTCAAGAAATCTCCATCTGATCCTTCCCCTGCCATTAACGTGCAACCATACAAACCCAAGAACTAATATACCAAATTCAAAGACTTGACGTGAACAGTGCCGATGAAAAGTACCGTGAACAGTGCCGATGAATAATCGTGTGAACAGTACCCGTGAACAGTGCCGATGAACAGTACCGTGAACAGTCCCCCGTGAACAATATTTTTTTTTTTTTTGCGAAAACTCTAGATCTCCCAACAATTAAGAAATTGATGGAGAAACCTTGGCTCTGATACCAAATTGATACGGAACGTGATGTTCTCGTAATAATATGTAGTAAAGACAAATATAAAGTAAACTCTGAATCTCCAAAGATGGAGAAACAAAACTCTAACTCTGAATCTCCGAATGGAGAAACAAAACTCAAACTCTGAATTCACTCCTGAATTCGATTCTCAAAGCTGCCGAATAGCCAAAATTTTATTATCAATATCTGTCCCCAAAAGATTACAAGACGAGAGTATATATAGGCTAAATAAATAACCTTATCCAGGTTGGAATCCAAAAAGGAATTCAAGAGCAGCTAGAATTTAGCTAATACCTGAACCCAACTAGGAAACCATTAAAATCCTGGTCTAGCTTGAAATATAAAATCCTAAGCGCTTAAAACAAGAAAAACCCTTTCAAGTGAAAGGTAAAAACTTGCAAGCCAAATATCTACTTTATCAATAAAGTCCATAAACAGTTGGACTTATTGTTAATAAACTAAATAAATAGAATTCGTTTAACTAATACCTATAATATATTTTCTGAATACTAGATAGGAATAAAGTATATAATAACTCTATTTTACTTCCACTTCTATTCCTCATCAGTTAGTCACCTGTAAGTACATTTCATTAATGCAGTACCCTTCTATCGAACTTTCCCCCAGAGGTCATCACGTATGAGCAGTGGATACTTATGAAAAAGGAGTCTAAGAGCATGTTTTCTGGCTGGATGAAGGGTGCATTCAATGGTGGAAAAAAAGAAATGCAGGAACAGCTGCAGCAGAAACTCAATTTCATCCTCAGCACGGCTCCTATGTGGGATAGGTCTGTTCCTTCTTTTATATCATTTGCATTACTCCTGACATATATTTAGTTTGTTTAACATTTGCAGGTATAGGCTTTGATGTTTCTTACTAGAATTTTTTAGGATTGAAATGTGAAAGGTACTAATTACTAGAGATTATTCTTTTTTCAGAAACCAGTACAGGAATATGTCAAAGAGAGGCTAGTAATTAATAAGCGTTTCATATTTTAATTTCATAGGTTTAACATTAATACGAATGAGATGGTGGAGGGAGTTTCCTATTATTCATTCTGCCTGGTTGGTTGGCGTGTGGTTGGCCCTTTTGGGTTCTATTTGTTGCATATAATGCTATGTTTGGGTATTTTTATTTATGATAATTATAGATTGCTCTAATAATTTTACTGATATTGGAATGATGGGAAATTTTGATTGTCAAGGCATCCTGTCCTCTTGTAGGTTGTAGCTTTAGGGTTGTTACATATTTTTGGGTATTTTTTTGGTGCATATAATGCTATATTTGGGTATTTTTATGCTATGATCGTAAGAGGTTGCTCTAATTAATTTACTGAGATTGGTTCTGTGGAAAAACGGGAAGTTCTGATTGTCAAGGTATCCTGTCCTCCTGTAGGTTGGTGCTTAAGGGGAAATATCTGTTAGGAGAATTTCTTGATTTTAAAGGAAAGCAGGACGATATCCAGGCCTTGAGAAATATCAAGAGATCTAAAGTTAATCGTCTGATTATCCAGAAGACCAGCATGTTTGGTTTAGGTAAGTACTATATCTTTAAATGTTCAGAATAAGCGATTTTATGCATTTGATCTTTTGCAAGAAAGCTGTGTAGATTGGTTCTGAGATTGCTGCTGGTCAGTGGTAACTAGCAGGTTTTTTAGAGTTGAACCAAGGATTTTTTTTTTGGGTACTAAAGAATTATTTTGAATGTTAAATTGATATCAGCAAAGAATAAATACCTTTCTGAGTATGTTCCGGATGTATCTGGAATTTGTATTTAGTTTCAATTTACTACAACATTGATTAAAACAAATGTTGTTTGGGTGAAACATTTCATGCCGTTTTAGAACTGGCAGAACCTTCCAGGCCATCAGTGGAACTCTGTTCGAGGCCTGATGTTGCCGGGATTAGTGGACTTTTATGACTAAGAAAAGCCTGGTGTAACCAATCATGATATAGTGCCACCAACTAGTTAACTTTACTACATGACAGGGCTGTGGTTATCAGTTTATAGGCGTCTGATTACTGTTGTAGTGTGTGATTAGTGTCATTCCTTTTAATATAGTTTGGTGTTTCATTAATCAAAAAACCTTTGATGCTTGGACTTTTCGAAAAACCCATCCGTACCCGTGTCCATAGGACACGACATTGACACTGACACTGGGATCCGGATCCAAATGTCATCCAGAAATCCGACTTCATCTCAGACAACCTATCTTTAATCTCAATGACCTATATCTATAATTTCGATAACCTATATCTAAGAGAAAGAGAGGAATAAGAAAATATATGAAGAAACAGAGGTGAAATTCATGTAAAAGAAGAAATGAAGCAACTCTTGCCTTAATTTGTGCAATTGCTTGTTATGTAGTATAATCAAATGATAGTTATTTATTTATTAAAACTATCATATTAATTAAAAATAATATTTGCAGTGTCCAAATCCAAGTGTCGGATCATTATAAAACGTAGTCTTTATTTTTGTAGTTAGAAAGATCTGACACTTCGACTTGTGTCCGTGTCAGATCCGTCTAAAAGAGTCTGAGCATCATAGCAAAAAACTATTCAAACTGGATGAAGGGATTCTGTGGTATCCCTCGTCCACAATTTTCTTGCTCCACCCAAATTTGATTTCATTGGTAAATCTTTGGAGTCATTTCAAATCTGGGGAGTATGTGCATGTATATCTTTCCTTAGTTCACTTTTAGAGTTTTAGTACAATGGCATAATACTTATGTGGTCAACTAACTGCAGCTCATTCAAAGCTCCAAGTTCTCTATTCTCCCCGGGACTATCGAACTGAGGGGGCATCAGGTTCTGATTGGAAAGAAGCAGAGGTCAGATCGAGTACTGAGGCATTATTTCAGCCTCAAAATTCTACAAAAGTTCGAAAAATCAAACTATCTTCAATTATTTCCATGTCTTTGAGTGCCTGAAAATTTAGCTGAGCTATGTTTCATCATCCAGAATGTAACTAGTAGTCTATAACTGCATCTCCTATTAAATTTTCTGGCACATGCGGCCTTATAATCTGTGTGTATATGTATATGGTTTGGGCTGGTTTTTGATAACCTTGAAATGATACCGCCTGTCTATGGTGAAATAGAATTAATTCATATCTCTGTTTTCTGTGAGAAAACATGGAATTCAAATGAATGAACAGTTATTTGTATGCCCGAACAGTGTTATTCCTTTTTTTTTCTTCCCCTTTTAGTAAAAAGCTTGAAAAATGTTACTGCCATAGGTCTGTCAGATTGTATAAGTAGACCTGGACACCAATAAGTTACCATTAAACATTGCCTGCAGACATATTAGCTGCTCTCGGATGGTGAGGTCTCAGGTGTGGATGAGAAACTGCCAAGTCCTATCCGATATCCAAAGGCTATTACCAAAACAGTCACCTCCATATCAGTGTCTACCATAACCTGTCATGTTTCTTTAATTAGTGAATTTTCAAGTGATGTTCCCACGCTGATGCAGCTTTCTAGTTTGCAGCATAACATCTTGAACAGAAAATAATGAGTATTATTTGGATGCAACTTGTATGATATGAAGGTCATGCATAGTGGGAACCTATTGTTCTAGATAGGTTCCCTTGTTTGATTATTTGTCGGTAAGATATATTTGGGGAATAGATCAGGCGTTGTTGTCCTGAGATCATCCTTAGATGAGGTAAACAAGCACCAGCAATATAGAAGGGGTATTTTTGTGAAGGCCCCTGTTCTTTAGCAACGGTTTGCTAAAGTACTGTTACACAAGAAACGGTTTTAGAACCGTTGGATCAACCATCCGACGGTTGTGATTTAAAAAAATCCATCCCGTATCGCAGAAATTTTTCGCGGTACGACCAAATTATCAAAATGCTCCCGTCCTCGTAACGCAGAAATTTTTCGCGGTACGGACCTGTTCTTCACAAACCACAAACATTTTCTTTCATTTTTCAAACCAAAACACATTTTCTTACTGTCTTTTACTGCGATTACAACCGGATTTCTGGGTTTCAAAAAAAAAAAAACTGGATTTCTAGGATTGCAATGGACATAGCACTGATTTGAAGCCATATTCAGCCACCTACTGGTATCACTTCAATTAAACCTCTTTTTTTTGTTCGAGATGACTGTGTATATATATTGTGTGTATTGAATTCGTTTTTGTTGATATTTTGAATGTTTGTTCGATTATTCATGTGTTTTCATCCACATATTGTATACTATCTTCTTGAAATCGAAGTTCGAGTATAACGAATTAGGATTTCGAATTGATTTGGGGATTTATTGTAAGTAGGGTTTCAAAATTTATGGTTAGGGTTTAGGGTTTCGAATCGAATTGGAGATTTATTGTACTTAGGGTTTCGATTTTTACAATAAATTAATAATTAAGGTTTGTTTTTTTTAAAATAAATTTATTAAAATTGGGGGTCTAAGGTATATCTTCTTTTGTTCAAATGAATTGAATCAGGGATTTGTAATTTGGTTTCGAATATATTATAACTAATTGATAATTAAGGTTTCGATTTTGCTTTGTTAAAATTAAAAATGGGTTATAACGGAACTATGATTAAAATTAAAGTATGAATTTTAATTTTTTTCAACAAAATCTAGGATTTTTACATGCATATTAGGGTTATATAACTGTTTTGAATGTTTGTAATTATTGTTGTTTTTTGAACTTTTTTTTTAATGTTATTGGTAGATATGGACCATTTCAACGATAATTTGAGTGATATTTTGTCGGGCCCTAGTAGAGCGAACATTATTTGGGATAATTGATATCATGTTAGCGAGGATGTGTGGGATGGTAGTGGCAGAGAGGAGTTGGAGTGTACTTGTGGTAATAGGGCGATGCGGGAGTGGAAGTTAAAAAGAGCACTGAGGAAGCTTCTACATATGATGGGATTTGGGATTTTTACCAATCCCCATGTTGTGTTGGGTAATGATGTGAGGCTCATTTCTGCTTTGGTTGAGCGGTGGAGGCCTGAGACCAACACCTTCTTCATGAGGCAAGGGGAGATGACAGTTACCTTGAAGGATGTTGGTTATATCTTAGGATTGCTGGTTGTTGGTGAGGCTGTGACATGTGGGCTTATAGAGACCGGAGAGAGTTCTTGTTTGTAACTGGTTTGAGCCTTGACAGATGCAGATGTGGAGAGTGCCTTGTTTAGAGGCCACATCAAGTTGACATGGCTGTTTGAGAGATATGGTAGGCAAAAGCCGGAGAAAGGTAATGCCTAGGCGACTCTCCTACATACACAAGCATACTTGCTATTTTTGTTTGGTGCTGTTCTGTTCCCTACGAGGGACAAAGACTATGCCCATATGAGATACATTGTGCCTGTACAGAACATCCGGGAGATCCCTAATTTTGCTTGGGGTGCAACCGTGTTAGCTCATCTGTACAGAGGTTTGGAGATTGTTGCGAATAAGAGTAGTAAGAGTGTTGCTGCTTGTGTCTGGTTGTTGCACATTTGGTCTTATCAGTGATTTCCTCGCATTGGCGTGCCTCAGTGGGACCCTGGTCAGGACGATTATCTGGTTGCAGAGGATTGGGCTTATTCGTCTCATCAATGTGTTAATAAGAAGCAGCGTCAGTCAGGTCCTCACCACATCCTACCATTTTATAGGGGTGAGTTTGATGGAGTTGCCGGGGATGGTGTTGTGTGGAGGACATATGCTAGATTTTAGGGGTGTTCGCGGTGCGGGGCGGTGCGGTTTTTTTCTCAAACCGCAAAACAAACCGCGCATGCAGTTTGAAGAAATTTTCAAATTGCGACCGCACCACGTAAAATTGAAACCACGTAAACCGCACCACGAAAAATGCGGGCGGTTTACCTATTTCAAATTTTAATAATATAGTATCTGAAAAATAAACGAATCTATAATAATAAAAGCAAAAATGCAGCAAAAAATGCATTAGAAATATAAAAGTAAAAATCAAAATTAGTGAATGGGATTTGAATCAATCCTCATTCCTAAAGCATGGACATAGTATACTTTATCAACTGATTAAAAGTACCTCGCAAAAGTAAAAACTAGCCGAATGTTCTTTTCCAGAAACTAACGTGAGTTTAGCCATATGTGTGCTGTTAGGAATATGTTGTACTTGATGATAACTTCACAATCAATTAAATTGTATAAGTATTGTAGCTGTCAACGGATGAGGATTTATAACTCTATCCGTTGACAGGTAGCTCATCAACGGATGAGGTTTTGTAGCATACTGCAGTATCTCTATGTTATCAATTGATAGTGTTTTTATCCACAGTCATGTTGACCATCAATGGATAGGCAGAATAGGATAGCCAATTGTAAATTAGCTATGCTATGTAATTCTGTTTAAGTGAAAGTGTATCAACGGATGAAGACAGAACTCTATCAACGGATACAGCTCAAATCTACAATATCAACGGATACAGCTCAATCTATTATCAACGGATGACAGTGTACAATGTCAACGGATAATCATTAACACTTTCTTCTATGCTAAGCTGGGGATTAGCAGTTGATAAAGACAGGTTTGACTGACAGATCACATGGGTTGATAGTAGATACAAAAAGCAGTATGGCAGCCATACTTTGGAAACGCAGAAGAAAGAAGCATTCCGTTTACACTATGAATACAAGAAAGGTGCAGGGGACATGTCTGTTCACAAGGACAACCTTTCGGCTACATGTGTATTTGGAGTGAAGTAGCAAGTCAACTTGAATTATATTAGTATTATCTTATTCCTGTAGTACTTGTAAACTTGGGATTTATAACCAAGTGTAGCAACTCTTTAGAAGCTAAGAAAACAGATACATTTGCTTTAGGTTTTCTTAAATATCCTTAGAAAGCAAAGAGTTGTAAAACAGCAGCTGTGTACATTTGTATCACAGAGTCTTCTTCAAATAAAAGCTTCAGGTGGTGCATTTAACCACCTGATTTTATATGTGTTTGTGCATTAATCTTTATACAGCAATTATCCTCTTATAGATTTCTGGAGTTCTTATCAGGAATTTATAAATATCAAGAATTGTATTCAACCCCCCTTCTACAATTATACAAGTGTGTAATCTGGGAATAACAATTGGTATCAGAGCAAGCTTCTAACATATTTGAAGTTTAAAGATCAACACACTTCCAACATGTCTAAGAAGGATTATGGAGTAAAGATATCAGTTCTTGATAGAGAGAATTACTTTCACTGGAAAGTAAAAATGCGTCTACATCTCTTGTCCATTGATGAGGGTTTTGTGGATTGCATTGACAAGGGTCCACATGTTCCGATGAAGACTACAGCAAGAGTTGGCCTTGCTGAAGATGCGCCTGACACTCTCATTCTCAAACCTGTTTCTGAATGGAGTCTTGAAGATATGGCAGAAGTCCACAAAGACAAAAAGACCATGAATATACTATTCAATTGTCTAGAAACAGACATGGTTGACAACGTTATCAGCTGTACTACCTCCAAGAAAGTATGGGACACTGTTCAAACCCTTTGTGAAGGAACAGAACAGGTGAGGGAAAACAAGATGCAACTACTAATCCAACAGTATGAACACTTCCATTTCAAGAGTGGAGAAACATTGAATGATACATTTAGTAGATTTCAAAAGCTACTAAATGGCTTGAAACTGTATGGAAGAATCTATCAAGTTAAAGATTCTAATCTCAAATTTCTGAGATCATTGCCCAAAGAGTGGAAGCCAATGACTGTTTCTCTAAGAAACACTCAAGAGTACAAGACATTTACTCTTGAAAGGCTCTATAGAACTTTAAAGACATATGAGCTGGAAATGGAGCAGGATGAAGAGATTGAGAAGTCCCAAAAGAAAAGTGGGTCAGTTGCACTTGTTGCCAACTTGGAGCAGAAGGAGGAGAAAAGAACAGAAGCTGCTTGTTCTACACCAAACAGGGAGGTTTGTAAAGGTAGAGCAGAATCAAGCATGATCAAGGAAAAGGTGTCTGAAGAATTGAATGTCCTTCAGCAGGATGAATTGGATGAGATAGATGAGCACTTAGCCTTTCTGTCTAGGAGATTCTCTAAGCTGAAATTCAAGAGAAACTCTGGGGTGGCCAAGCCATTTAACAAGGATTATTCCACAAGCAACTTTGTGGATAAATCCAAAATTACAATTGTGGAATTGCTGGTCACATGATAAGTGAATGCAGGAAGCCCAGATCTGAGAACAAGGGAAAGCCAACTAAAGCTGTTGACTACAAGAAGAAATATTTTGATCTTCTCAGGCAGAAAGGAAAGGCATTCATGACCCAAGAGTATGACTGGGCTGCTGATGGAAATCATTCTGATGATGATGTTGAGTATGTCAACCTTGCATTGATGGCTGATTCTGGAGAGCAGGAAGCAAGTTCAGCTAGCAATCAGGTATTTTCTACTAATCTCTCTGAGCTCACCAAAGAGGAATGCAATAGTGTTATAGATGAAATGTCTACTGAACTATATCACTTGAGTGTTACTCTCAAATCACTTACTAAAGAGAACAATAGGATTAAAGAGACTAATCTGTTTTTAAGTGATAGAAATGCTGCTCTAGAAGTTCAATTTCTAGAATTTGAGAAAATGAGAGTTGATTGCAATAATGCTAAAAGTGAACTTGAAGCTGTGTTAAAAAGAGAACTGATTTTAAGAGACCAGCTTGAAAAAGAATAAGGGATAATTTCTAAATTTCAAAGCTGTAGGAATATTTCACAAAACATAATAGAAGTCCAGGGAATAGAATCGTTTAAAGGAACTAGAACCTTGCCTTGAGGATCTAGAGACTATTTGTGAATCAACGGATAGTGATCATCCGTTGACAGATGAACCATCAACGGATGAGAGGTATCCGTCGACTAACAAAAAGTCTGTTAGTAAGAGGGAACTCAAGAAACTGGATATTAAGTATGGTCCAGTCACCAAGAACTTTGTTACTGGTGAGTGTAGCCAAACCAAGTCTAGTGGGAAGGCTAAGGCAGGTGATTTACACAACAAAAAGGCTGTTGGTAAATCAGATAATGAAAAGGTAGAAATTAATGGTAAAAAGAAAAAGAACAGAAATGGTAAGATAGGCATCAACAAGAAAAACAATTATTCTCCTGACAAGTTTGCCCCTTGGAAAACTTGTAGTAATTGTAATAGTGTCAATCACCTATCTTCTAATTGCAAGATTGTTAACAAGGCTCCTGTTCATGTACCTCAAACTATACCATGTATGCCTGCAATGCCTGGTTTGTATCAAAATGCTAGTTTTTCTAATCCATATGTGAACATGCCATATGTGTCTAATCCTTATTTTCAATCTGTGAATATGCCACAAATGTCATGGAACATTCTTAGCATGAATAATTTGTATGCCAATTTTTCACAAATGCATGCATCAAATATTCATGCAAATAAGCATTTGTCAAACCCCATCAATCAGGCATCTACATCTAAGGTGAAGAATGCCAAGATTGTAAAGTCAAAGGCTAACAAGAAAGGACCCAAGGAAGCTTGGGTACCAAAATCAACTTGATTTTCTTTTGGATGTGGGCAGGGAAACAGGAGGAATCTATGGTACCTAGACAGTGGATGCTCTAGGCACATGACAGGAGATTCAACCCTGCTCACAGAGTTCAAGGAAGGAGCTGGCCCTAGAATTACCTTTGGAGATGATAGCAAAGGATATACTAAGGGATATGGCTTGATTTCAAAAGACAATGTCATCATTGAAGAAGTGGCCTTAGTTGAAGGTTTGAAGCACAATTTGCTGAGTATCAGTCAGATTTGTGACAAAGACTATGAAGTAAGGTTCACAAAAGAAGCCTGTGTTGTTTCTGCCAAGGAAGACAACAATGTGGTATTGACAGGCTTTAGAAAAGGAAATGTTTACATAGCTGACTTCAATTCAGCATGCTCAGAATCCATTACTTGTCTCTTCAGCAAATCAAGTAAGGATGAGAGTTGGCTATGGCATAAGAAGCTGTCACATTTGAATTTTAAAGTTATGAATGACTTGGTAAGAAAGGATCTTGCTAGAGGAATCCCTCAATTGGAATTTATCAAAGATGGACTGTGTGATGCCTGCCAATTAGGGAAACAAAAGAAATCATCCTTCAAGAGCAAGACAGAGTCATCCATTGTTAAGCCACTTCAATTGATGCATATGGATTTATTTGGTCCAGTAAATGTCATGTCTATTTCAAAGAAGAAATACTGTCTGGTGATTGTAGATGATTTTTCTAAGTTTACATGGACCTTCTTCCTGCACTCCAAGGATTGTGCAAGTGAAATCATCATCAATCACCTCAGAATACTAAACAATGGTTCTGAAGACAAAGTACAAAGAATCAGGAGTGACAATGGTACTGAGTTCAAGAATTCCACAATGAAGATTTTCTGTGAAGAAAATGGAATTGTCCATGAGTTTTCTGCTGCCAGAACACCTCAATAAAATGGGGTTGTTGAAAGGAAAAACAGAACTCTCATTGAAGCAGCTAGAACAATGTTAAGTGAATCAAGATTACCAACATATTTCTGGGCTGAAGCTGTCAACACTGCATGCTTCACTCAGAATATTTCCTTGGTCAATCAAGCTAGAGGAATGACTCCTTAACAGTTGTTAACCAACAAGAAACCAACTTTAGCTTTCCTTCATGTCTTTGGATGTAAGTGTTTTGTACTAACGATTCATGGAGATAACTTGGGCAAATTTGAAGCAAAGGCAGATGAAGCTATTTTTGTTGGATATGCAGCAGGGAAAGCCTATAAAGTCTACAATCTAAGAACCAACATTGTTATGGAATCTGTACATGTTGTGTTTGATGATCAAAAGATTCTAGGTCTAAATGATGAAGGCTTCCATGAAAAGTTGGAATTTGAGAATGAAGGTGAAGGAAGAATGTACTATGATGATGATGAGGAAGATGAAGATCATGACCACAGAGATCCACCAAGAGTTGTTGTACCAACTAGAAGTGATGCTCACACTAGAAATGAAGCATCCGTTGGCAGTCATTCTGGAGCATCCGTTGACAATATTAGAGATGCATCCGTTGACAGAAATTCTCAAGCATCCGTCGACAGGCAAAATGATGCATCCGTTGACAGTCAACTTCATAATTCTGCAAGGACAACAAACTCAGGGGGAGTTTCTCAGGGTCAAAATTCAATACTAAATCAACATGATCATGCTCATGAAAATGAAGCAACCTCATCAAGATCAAACCT
Source organism: Saposhnikovia divaricata (assembly GCA_036435485.1). Classification (NCBI taxonomy): domain Eukaryota; kingdom Viridiplantae; phylum Streptophyta; class Magnoliopsida; order Apiales; family Apiaceae; genus Saposhnikovia; species Saposhnikovia divaricata. The sequence goes on from CM071601.1 coordinate 181,651,347, forward strand.
TCCACCTGCAAGAAAATGGACTAGAGATCATCCATTTGAGTTAATCATTGGTGAATCAAATTCAAGAGTCCAAACTAGGAGGGCCACTCAAGCAGAATGCCTATACAGTAGCTTCCTGTCTCAAGAGGAACCTAAGTGGAAGATGCCCTTCTAGATCCAGATTGGGTCTTAGCAATGCAAGAAGAGCTAAACCAATTTGAAAGAAATAAAGTATGGAAGCTTGTGCCCAAACCTGATGATAGAAGTGTCATATGTACTAAATGGGTTCTCAAGAATAAGACAGATGAAAATGGCATAATTGTGAGGAATAAAGCTAGATTAGTGGCAAAGGGCTATTCTCAAGAAGAAGGGATAGATTTTGATGAAACTTTTGCTCCAGTGGCAAGACTTGAGGCAATCAGAATCTTCCTAGCCTATGCAGCACATGCCAATTTCAAGGTCTATCAGATGGATGTCAAAAGTGCCTTTCTAAATGGGGAAATGGAAGAAGAGGTCTATGTCCATCAACCTCCTGGCTTTGAAGATCCAGAATTTCCAGAATATGTATATCTTCTCATGAAAGCACTTTATGGTTTGAATCAAGCACCAAGAGCCTGGTATGACACTTTATCTCAATTTCTTTTGGAGAATCACTTCACTAGAGGTACAGTAGATAAAACCTTATTTCATAGGAATATCAATGGCTCTTCAATACTTGTTCAAATCTATGTAGATGATATTATTTTTGGGTCTACAGATGAGAAGCTTTGCAAAAGGTTTGCCAAACTTATGCAAAGTAGGTATGAAATGAGCATGATGGGTGAATTAACTTACTTTCTTGGCTTACAAGTAAAGCAATTTAATGAGGGCATTTTCATAAGTCAAACAAAATATATTTATGATCTTTTAAAGAAATTTGACTTAATGGATTGTACCTCTGCAAAAACACCTATGGCCACTGCAACTAAGCTTGAGTTAATACTAAGGAAAAGTCTGTGGACATCTCAAGCTATAGAGGCATGGTAGATTCACTTCTATACCTAATAGCTAGTAGACCTGATATAATGTTTTCTACTTGTCTTTGTGCTAGATTTCAATCTGACCCTAGAGAGTCTCACTTGATAGCTATTAAGAAAATTTTCAGGTATCTCAAGGGAACACCAAACCTTGGCATTTGGTACCCAAGAGAATCTGGTTTTGATCTAACTGGCTACTCAGATGCAGATTATGTAGGTTACAAAATTGATAGGAAAAGTACTACAGGTTCCTGTCAATTTCTAGGAAACAGGCTTGTTTCATGGTTCAGTAAGAAACAGAACTCAGTCTCCACTTCTACAGCTGAAGCTGAGTACATTGCTGCTGGAAGTTGTTGTGCACAGATTCTATGGATGAAAAATCAACTTATTGACTATGGTCTAAAAGTTGAGAAGATTCCAATTTTCTGTGACAACACAAGTGCTATTGCCATCACAGGGAATCCAGTGCAACATTCGAGAACCAAGCATATTGACATCCAATACCACTTCATTAGGGAACATGTGATGAGTGGTACAGTAGAAATGCACTTTGTGCCAAGTGAAATGCAGCTTGCAGATATCTTCACCAAGCCTCTTGATGAATCCACATTCACAAGATTGGTAGGTGAACTAGGTATGCTTAATTTGTCATAATTCCTAGTGATATTTGATCTTACTGCATTGCAGCTAGAAATGTGTTTTGATTTACTTGAGAATTAAAAACTCTCAGAAAAATTTTCTGCAGAAATTTTGTCTAAGGCAAAATTATCTTATCAACGGATATCCTTTTACCCGTTGGTAGTATAAACACATTCCTAGATTTTCGTATATCAACGGATAACAGGTTATCCACATCATCGACGGATAAACTGTTTCTCAACCGTTCATTTTATAACCATTGATAATCATATTTTCTTTTATATATAGTCGTTGCTAAACGTGTATATATAGGCATGACTGTATTTATTTTCTTTTATTAACTGATGGTTAATTTTGACCAATGGGTAATTACTTTTAATTATTTCATTTTCAACTCTTGAAAAATATAAAAGACTGTCTTATGCTCTCATATATCACTTTATCCACTTTCAAGATTCTCATAAGTAAACTGCATCTTCTTCACTAAAACTCTCTGCAACAAAAGTTCAAACACTTCAATGGCGCATATTTTTAAGATGATGTCTTCCACTGGGTTCACCTATGAGAAGAACAACTTCGCGGCCTATGTTGATACTGTGAATGCTCCAAGAGTTTATCACACAATGATGAATTTCGTGAAGAACTGTAGGCTGTCGTATGCTATGACTACCACCACACCCCTCATCCATGAAGTAATTGAGGAGATGTGGACATCGGCTGAATTCAATGGTATTGATGAAACTCTATCTTTTTCTCTTAAGGGTAACAACTATGTGGTTAATTCTGATGTTCTAACTGCATGTTTAAAATTCCCTGAGAATAATTGTTCATCTGCACCAACTGATGCTGAAATTGTTACCATGCTTAATTCAATTAATTATGCTTTTAGTACTGATAATTTAGGCAAAATTGTTAGGATGGGCATGGTTAAAGAATGGAGTTATCTTTGTGATGCCTTTATTAAAACTTTTTCTGGTAAAATTAACAATTTTGATGCTGTTACTAAATCCATGCTTGTGATGCTATGTATGCTCTTAACTGATAGATATTATAAATTTAGCACACTAGTGATGTAGCTAGGGGCAAGAATATCTACTTTGCTAGATTTTTTATGCTCTTAGCCATACATATTTCTGAGAATGAGCTATCCATTTCTAACCCGGATAGCAAGTTCAATTGTTTTGTACAGGAGAAGAGAGTCCTTAGTGACTTGATTCGAATGAATCTAAATGCAGGGGTACAATTGGTTTATCTTCCAATTGTTCAGGTTGCTTCTAACCTTAATACTCCTATCTCTACCCCCCAAATTTCTTTGCCTTCCACGATCACAATGGAGTCTGTAGTAGTGACCAAACAGGCTCCTACCCAAGTGACTAAAACAAAAGTTTCCAAACCACAATCTAAAAGACAAACCTCAGGTGCTTCTCAAAAAGCACCTGTTGCAAAAACTACCACAGCTCTTGAGGGGAGTGTGAAGGAGGTAGTGAGTGGTGAGGGACAGGGTGCAAGCCCTAAGAATAAGGTAGGTGAGGAGAGTGCACCAAATAGCCAAGCCTTAGTTACATCCTCTCAACAGGGTGTAACTACTGACTTAAGTTCCACAGGAACTCTGCACAAAAGGGTAAGGGACACTAGCCCTCTCTCAAAAACCTATGGTAGAAGAGTAAAATCTAAAACCACTGGGGTTACACATGGTGCACATACTGTACAGGCAACTGTACCTTCTCAAAGTCAGTTTGATGTGGCTTCAGCAAATGTGGAGTCACAGCCCCCTATTCATAACCTTCAAATCGATACACATTACAATCCACCATCACCAACTCCATCTCTGGATGTGGATATGATATTTGCATCAATTCCTGATTCTCCATCTTTAAGATTCTTGGAGAAGCTCCACTCTGTAATTGGTGGTCATCATCTTTTAGATGATTTGTTGGGCCATCAATCTTCCATTCCTAAATTCATAACAAAATCTGTGGCCTCATCTTTAAAATCAATCTCCACAGATTCAGTGTTGGTTTTCACTTCAACGGATACTATCTTTCCTTCATCAACGGATATCCTTCATCCGTTGACAAGTGTTTCTCCATCAACGGATGCGTCTATGTCTAGCCATCCGTTGACAGCTATAACTACTCCATCAACGGATATCCCTTATCCGTTGATAACTCACTCTACCACTGCTATATCTGACATTTCTGTGTCAAGTGTGGAGGAGTTCTCAGTAATTGAAACTCTTTTAGGATTGATGGAAGGGAGTGAGAGGCTGCCTTATGAGCAGGCAAAAGGAGAGGTAAATAGGCTGACCATTTCTTCAGGTCAGGCAAAAGGAGAGCAAGAGAGTTCCACCTTAGTAGGTGAAGGTGAGGGTGTGAGAGGTGTGAGCCAGGGGGAGCCCCTGATGCAAGAAAAGAGAGATGAGAGGAGAGAAGGGACTACAGGAGATATAAGGCAGGAAGATCCAGCCATTGCAAGTGAGTTAATGGAGGTTAATGAAGCTTCTAAAGAGATGGAATTTCAACAAGAATATCAGTCAATCATTGACTCCATCTCTTTGGATCCTGAAACCTTTACTCATCCTGTTTCTGCCTATCAAGTCATGGCACGACAGGGCAATGTGGAGGCAGAGGAGGCAATGCACCTATTGCACACCTCACAATCTCTACAAAGAGCAAAGGAATCTTTAACAGCTCTGCCTTCAGAAGCTGAAAGTGAAGAGTTTGGCAATGATGACAGTGCTAGCACAGAAAATGATGAAGAAGTCAATATGGAGGATACTCCAGAATGGCTATTTTCTACTATCACTGTGGTTGGTGACTTCAATGTGAAAATTATGAAGCAATATCAAACTGCTATGGCTGAGCACAAGAATGCAGATCCACAGAGGAAGGCTGTCCTTCAGCAAATAATGGCCTCCCTGAAACTTCACAAGATGCAAATGGTTGTTCAAAGAACATAACAAGAGGAGGTTCAAACTGCAATCAGAGAAATGAAAGTACAACTAGATGCCAGGATTGAGGCACTAGCCCCTACTACCACTCAGAAGGTGCTGACTAGCAAACTGTTAAAAGAAGATAGCCTGGCCAAGTCTGTTCAGCATCTTTCCTCCAGAGTGGATAGTATGGAATCTCAAATGAAGCAAATCATTGCCAACCAAGAAAAACAGACTGAGCTACTGGAAAGGTTACTTGCAGCCTCACCTCCAGCCCTTGATGCTAACAAAAAGGGGGAGAAAAAGGAAACAAGAATATAAGAGGTTGTAGCTACTACTAGTCAATTTCAAGCTGCCAGTAGCAAGATAACACAAATTGAGGGGGAGCAACAGCCAACTATAGTGGTCAATCCAACAGATTTTTCTATAGAGGCTTCCCTTGTGAAGAAACAAATGGTTTTACCTGAGATTCAGAATCTATCAGAAATCTTAGATGGTGAAAGGCAAGCCAGAATAGAAGCCTTAGAAAAGATTAACAAGGAGGCAAATGAAAGAATTATGAGGACAGAGAGAATGATCAATGAATAAATTGTATCAACTCTGTTATCTACTCAGTCTTCTGTTCCAACAATATCAACTACAATTCTGAAGGTGCTCACTCCAGAAATTGTGGCTCCTACATTCTATGATGCTGAACCATTTTATGTCAAAGAATTTGAATCATACATAAGAACCAGAGCCTACTCTCCACCAAAAGCAAATGGGAAGAACAAGTTACAATAGGACTTTCCATTTCCCAAGGATGATGATGAGAAGCTAATGGGAGATTCAATCAAAGAGTCACTACGCCATATAAGGCCTTCGGTAACCAAAAAATTATGTTACCTTAGGGTGCTAAAATGTTACTATAGACCCATTTTTGGGCTAAGGTAACATAAATTATAAGTTACAATTTTCGATGTTACCCTAGGGTACCTAAGGTAACATATTTCACCCCTAGGGTAACATGCCCTATCGGTTACTTTAGAGGTCAACTGTAACATAAAAATGACATATTGCAACATAAAATTCGGTTACCTTAGGGTGCTTCAATTGTAGTATTTCCCCAAACCCTGACTCTGTAATTCCATGAACACACTTCAAGGAATAAAGTCGGACAATGAAACTTAGCTTAGAAAATTTTGTAAAGCCTTGATATAAGGGAAGTTTTCCCTCTTCCAGATGTCTATTAAATTTCTTAGCATCATCGTTTGGTCCATTAGTACAATGCAACATCTCTACTAGATTATCTCCAAAATCAATATTGTTCCCCATATTTACATCCTCGTCATTACGTGCACGATCAGGGACAAGATGTTTTGAAACTTCTACAATCCAGTTTGCATACAGGGAAAAAGGACCGCTGCATATAAGATGATCGTAGACAACATCTTGTACATGCCACTTGATGTTCTTACAGTTCTTGCAAGGGCATAGCATTTCGTCACCTACAGCCACTTGGGGGAATGCATTTTCTATAAACGCTTTTATCCCTATCATATACTCTTGTCTATACTTTGGAAGGTTTATCCAAATATTAGGCATGTTGTCCATCACTACAGTTATGACACTCAAAATGTCATAAAATATAAGTACACTCTAGGCTTACAAAAGATTAGGCAATTAAAACTTATAAAAGCTAAACATAGATATCTATCTGAAGAGCTGCCTTAGGCCTTGTCATAAGTTTACAAATCTAATCATTATTACATACGTATACTCATGAACGACAACAATTAGCTAACAAATCTGAATACAACAACATTGGTTTTACATTACTACTTAAACTATATTAATGATAAACTATATTAACAAATCAGCTTTCTCGTATTGAAATCTACCAATATAACAAACATTTACGATACAAAAAAGTTAATAATACAACAAAATAATCATCATAACTCAGTGTTTAAGTTCACACTCACCGATTCAATTGCAAAAATGAACAAACTAGAAACCCTAAGTGTACTTGCAGAAAACAGACAGAGGAAGCCAAATCAACACCAAATCAACATCAAAATGAAAAACATAAATTAAAAACATAAACATAAAGCACAAAAAAAAATACCTAATTGGAGGAAGCCCTAATTGATGGGTGGAGAATAAGGTAGGCTGAGATTTCACGTCTTGTAATCTGAGGAAGCCCTAACTACTATCTTCTTGCAATCGTCGTCTTGCAGAGAGGGGTTGGGTGGAGAGAGGGAGAAGGAGAGTGAATTGGGTGGGCGGCTGTGAGAAAGTGAAGTAGTGAATTGGGGGAAAGTAAAGTAATATCCCGCTTAGCCAAAAAAATCCCCCCAAAAAGTCCCGCTCAGCCTACAAAAAATTTCCCCGAGTACAGTACACTGATTTGTTTTGTTTTTTTGATAAATAATATTTTACTATTAAAATACTTATAATTTAATATAAAATTTTTATTAAATAAACTTGAAGTAATTATTAAAAAAATAAAAATTTTGATATAGTTTTATAAAATTTGTTTTATTCGATTTTTTTTAAAAATTGGAAGGTAAATATTAACAATTTAAAAAAACGTTGTACAACAAAATTCTAAAAAAAAATATTTTTTGATTTTAAAAAATAAATAATTTTCTAATTCATTTTATAAAAAATTAACAAATTTTAAAAACTAAATTTATTTAAAAATTTTAAAAAAAATCAAAAAAATTAAATTAAATAAAAGGAGTTGGCAAGGACAACTCTAATGTAACACGTACATATTTATGTTACATGCTTCAACAGTTTCTAGCTAATGTAACATCATATTTTTGGCTAAGGTAACATAAAAAACACAATGTTACCTCAGGATGTAAGTAGTATAGCTAAGGTAACATATTGGCTAACATTTCTTCGGTAGGGGTTACGATAGGCCATATATGGTGTAGTGAGTTCAAGGAAAAGACAAATAAAAGTGTAAGAGATTGGATGGCTGTAATTATAAGGAATATAAAAGTGTTAAATATATCCAACAGCCATCCTAGATTTGTTGAAGCAAAAAGAGAGGAGACCTCCAGACTTCTAAGGGAAGCTCATCCAAGTGAAGAAAATCAATATGAAAACTCAGATGAGAAGCAAGCCAGACTGGCTCAGGAATTAATGGATGAGGTAGAGGATGAAATGAGGGAACCTGAGGAAGTCCCCAAATTCAAACCCAAAATGAGAGTGAAAACAAAGGCAAAGAGGCACATAGGGTCGTCTCATGTGCGCCCGCACATAGCTCACAAACACTAGCAACTTGAGGCACACCATGCTTTGACATAGAATCCAATTTCTTATTAAGTGCCTCTAGCTGAGCTACTAGATCTGTGACTGTATTAACTTCCAGAATTCCTGCTATTTTGTCTTGTGATAATCTCTGAATTGAATTCTGGTATTCATTCGCAGCCATCATCTCAATCGACTCATAAGCTTCCTCATAGCTCTTTGGCCCATAGAGCTCCACCTGATGCTGCATCTAGCATAGGTCTTGACTGGGCACCCAAGCCATTATAAAAGCAGTTAATCACCATCCAATCAGGCATCCCATGATGTGGACACTTCCTTAGCATCTCCTTATATCGCTCCCAAGCCTCGCACAAAGATTCTTCAGACTGCTGTGAAAATTGAGTAATAGCGTTCCTGATTGCTACGGTCTTTGCCATGGGGAAAAATTTAGTGAGAAATTTCTGAGCAAGATCCTCCCAAGTAGTAATAGAACCGGCTGGTAGAGAGTGCAACCAGCCCTTAGCTTTATCCCTCAAAGAGAATGGGAAAAGTCTTAATTTGATAGCATCTTCCGACACCCCGTTGATCTTGAAAGTGTCGCAGATCTCAATGAAATTCCGGATGTGCATGTTAGGATCGTCAATCGGAGCACCCCCAAACTGAACTGAGTTCTGCACCATCTAAATTATGCTAGGCTTGATTTCGAAAGTATTAGCTGTAATAGCTGGCCTGACAATGCTAAATTGGATGTCCTTGATCTTTGGTTGAGAATAATACATCAATGCTTTCGCTGCTGCTGCTGGTTCTTCCATTGCTACCTGCAACACATAAAACTAAACAACTATGTAAGAAACATCCGAGTCAGTGAACTCTAACGACCACTATTGACAAGCACATAAACTAAAAATAAAACACCGATGATCCCCGGCAGCGGCGCCAAAAACTTGTTTGCACAAAATCACGCAAGCGTACGTGGTCACAAGTAATATATGAATAAGTCGAGTTCGTTCCCACAGAGATCTGGTTATGGTTTTAATTCAGTTATTGTACCTATGCAACAATGTATGGTGATTACTCACTGCTAAGACAAATAACAAATTTGAGTTTTAATTAACTAAACTAACTAAGATGCAAATTATCAACTAAGAATTAACTAACTAACGATAATTAAAATCAAATTACTTACGCAATATGAACCATGGAATCCTAACTTCATTAAATACTTCGCTTAAATCTGACGCCTTTAATCACTATATGCAATGGTATGATATCTGATCGGACAACACGAAACAAGTACACGCTACCTGTCAGCATACGTATACCAAACTAAACATACATCCACAAAAGAGATGAAGATGAATAGACACCAATTATGCTTAGACCCTATATGTCTATAGAATTTGAAAACATAACGGTTGAAGAACAGGTTATCCATAAAGATCACACAGGGCAATATAAGTATTTTCATCTCATACTACGAATCATGTTGATAACAATCATGAACATATGCTAGCATGGCAAATTCTAAATCTCAAGATCCACTTTCACTTTACAAGAGATTAACAGATTAGATGTTAGCTACGCATCTAACAATTAAGCACAACCATACGAGGATATCAGATATACATCACACACAGATCTTTAAAGCAATCAAGATACTAAAGCTCCATAAATAAATCCGTTAGAATCCCATGACAACTATTAGTTCATAATCGAACCTCTCGTCATCATGGGATCTGATGAAACCATGATATAAATAAAGTATGAAAAGATACAAATAAAACTAAGTAATTGATATGTAATGGTCTCTTTTTTCTGTCCTCCAAGATGTGTATTTATAGCCCCAAGTTGCCTCTCCATCAAGCAATTACCATATTAGAGTTGGAATAGAAGACCAGCAATTTTCATCTTTAAACGGGATAGGATTTGCAAATTCCATGCTCAAGACTGATTCTAGAATGTTCTAGCCATTCAGAACAATTACCATACTGATTTGAAGTAGGAATTATTGAAATTTCCTTGTGAAAATAGAATTCTGCCAAATACGTTTCCTAAACTGATTCGTTTTGAAGGAAAATTCGTAGCTGACTTTTCTTCAATATTTCTGGGCCGTTACAGTCATAATTGGACCTCTGAACCACTTTAGAATGATAGAGAATCTCGTTATCTTCGCGTGGACAGTAAGATCGTCCAAAACGGACTTGTAGAACTCAAGATATGGCCAAAACTGTAATTTTTCAGCAACGCGCGCGTGCAACTTGCCCCTCAGGCGCGCAGCCTGCGCCTCTCCTACTGCATTCCGAGCAACCTGCGCCTGTAATCTGTCCAATGTTGTAGAAAATCTCCCAGGCTTCGCGTGAGCTGTAAGATCGCTGAATTCTGATTTCTAGAACTCCAGATATGGCAAAAACAGTGAAGACTGCGCAACCTACCCAGAAAATCCGAATTTTACACAAATTGTTCCTTTCTCCTCCGTTTCTTTTGCATTAGCTAATATCTTCAATACCATGAAACATGTAACCCCTTGGTAGCATAACACAAGTGTCCAATCTTCATTCCAATGTTTAATTCCACTCTAATATCGATTAGAAACACCAACACTAACCAATAGCTACAACCCTGCACAACTACACAAAACACATCAAAAATACAACAAACTTGAGACCAAGTCAATCAATTTAAGCCGATATGGAACGCTCAAAGTAGATATAAAATCCACTTATCACATACAAATGACCATATATTTGGGTTAAATATCAAATTGGTCACTGAAGTGGTGACCATATATCACTTTACTCACTGATTTCAACGGGGTCTCATTTGAATCACTTAAGTCATAATAAATATCAAACAGATACCTATAAATATGTGATCGAGAATTAAAATAATTTTTTGTTAAGTTCTATACATTTTTCTTCAATGCCACCATAACCAAATGAAAAGTCATGGGTTCTAATATTTTTAGATAATATATTTAAATTTTTTAAAATCTATTTACTATTTTTTTTAATTAAATCAAAGAAAATAACTAGAAAATTAAATATAAATAGTAAATAAATTTTAAAAATTTTACATATATTATCTAAAATATTAGAATCCATGACTTTTCATTTGGTTATGCTGGCAATGAAGAAAAATGTATTGAACTTAATAAAAAAATTATTTTAATTTTCGATCACATATTTACATGTATCTGTTTGATATTTATTACGATTTAAGTGATTCAAATGAGACCCCGTTAAAATCAGTGAGTAAAGTGATATATAGCCTCCACTTCAGGGACCAATTTTATATTTAACCCATCACTACTTTTAGAACGCCTATGGGTTGATTGAATTTTAATGTCAAATCCATTTTTATGGCATATGCCCTAAAAAAAATTCCCGCTTGTTCCAAGGTATAAAACAAATTATGCATATATAACGTCATTTCCATCCACATTTTCATACAAATTTCGCACTCTACACTATCCTCATTTTCATTTTCACCCTCTAAATCATCATCTTCCTCAACACTACAAAATTCATCATTTTCATTAACATTAATGAACTAATCATTATAAACAAATTTGGGGGTGTTATTCATCACTATTTTCATCTAAAACATCATCCATACTTAAATCATCAAAATGTAATGAATCTTCAATTTTTTTTTATTTTTCGAACCAAACATACGAGCAAATAATCTATGTGTCATAACAAACAACAAAAATAGTAGAGAGAAATGTTACCTCAAAGTTGATGAAGATCTCACTACAATTTCTTTAAATTTCTGGATTTGTGCAGAGAGAGAAGTGTGGGTTGTGTGGTTTGTACAAATAAGAGCAAGTTGCACTTCGATTTTGAATAAGAAAATAGGCCCGTGTCGTAGAAATTTTTTACGGTACGTGCTTGTACCGCGTGACATTTTAATAATTTTCCTGTACCACGGAAAGTTTCTTTGGTACATGATGGATTTTTTAAAATCACAATCGTTGGATGGTTGATCCAACAATTTTAAAACCGTTTGTTGCGTAACAGTACTTAGCAAATCGTTGCCAAAGAACGTGACCTTTTGTGAATACATTGAATGAGTTATACATTTATAAAATTGTCCAATTAATTTTGTATGAAAAAACATCCTGTCCTCGAGAGAGAACTATGAGAACAACCTCAAATTCATTTTTCTCTATATATATTATATATCATCTTGACAATATATTATATATCATCTTGGCAAACACGGTAAAATCATAGAGGTTTGTATATCTTCACTAGCACTGTATCCAGAAAAAAAAATTCATAAGAATATCATATATACAATAAAGTTATGTCATGTTTTTATGATTTGTTGCCCCCAAAATTATATTTTCTTTATTCTATTTTAATCTATTTATACATTATTTTATGTAAGAACTAATTTTTTTGTTCTTCTGTGGAAAAAAAAAAAGATTTTTGGTTCTTCAAGCATTTTATCTCAACTCTGGATAGGGATGGGCGTCGGGGCACTTCGGGGCCGGGGAGTACTATCCCCGCCCCCATCTCCGAATTTAAACCCGATCCTCGTCCCCGGCCCGATCTCATCGGGGACTATTTTTCATTCCCCGGCCCCGGCCCAAACGGGTAACGGGGATCCCCGCGGGGAATCGGGGAATTTTATTTAAAACTAAAAATAATATTAAATAATTTTAAATACTAATTAGTGAGCTCAAATGCACTAAATTATGATAAAAAAATATTACTTAAAGAAACAATTATAAATAACATGGAAATAAAGTTATTTAACTACTAAAAAGACAAACATATAAAATTAAAAGATCTTTTTGTTTACAATATGAAGTATTGGAAATTCGTTTATATTAATATATGATTAATATATATATGTGTGTGTGTGTGTGTATGTATATATGTATTAAAGTGTGGTGAAATCGAGTCGGGATTGAAAATCGGACCGGGTAGAGAAAATCGGGGCGGGGTCGGGGATCGGGCCGGGGACACATAAAAACCCGGCCCCGGCCCGCTCCCCGGTTTTTTTTTAAAATTGTCCCCGCTCCTCGTTCGATGCGGGAATCAGATCAGGATCGGGCGGGCCGGGATGAATGCTCATCCCTAACTCTGGACCATTTACATACAAATAATATGGAGGCGCTTAATTTTTTTACTTAATAAAATATGTACAGTTATACGATAATTTTGATAAAAAATAATTCAAAAAGTTTCCTCTAGATCACGTGTCCCTGTAGGCATCTACTTGAGATGGTTAAAATTTGAAAACTACGAATTTTAAGAGAAAATATAATAATCATACATTTAATCAAATATAGGTGTTGTTTGGCACAACTTTTTTTAAGTGTTTAAGAACTTATTTTCGAGTAAAAATTTCATATTTTGATAATTTTCTTTTATATAAGTATTTAATGTATGTTTAAGATTCTATAAATTACAAAAACAGTTAACTTTTTTCAGAAAAAAATTAGCAATCTCTAATATTTTTGTCTTAAAATTAGTTGACTTATTCTGGAAAAAAGTTCCTCCAAACACCCCACAGACATCTATACCACGAAGATATAGTATTTATCATTAATCCAACTCAAAGATATATCTAGAACTGCACAAAGATATCACAGTAAATATCTGTAAATATCTGTTATTGTCCTTAACTAATCTATACTATAATAGTATAAGGCGTATACTATTCTAGTATAAGCGAAACAATTATAAGGCATATACTATAATAGTATAAGCAATGTATAATTGGTTGGTTGGTTAACACTTCTCAAAAGGTTTGTTAATACCTTCCAAAAATGAAAAAATAAATTAAAATGCATATAAAATTTTATTTTACTTAATAACAAACTCTTTTAATTACGTTCCAATTAATATTCAATTACAAGCTATTTTAGTTGCCCAACTTTTTTAGGCTTTTTCAATTACATAGAAATCAAATATTTTCAAAATTAATTTAAATAATTTTAATATCATATATTTATTAACAAATTATAAATCAACAAAGTGAAAACAAACTAAAACTATATAATAAACAATAAAAATTTCACACAATTACAAATTAATATTAAATTCTATTTTAGACAAATATTACATTAGGAATTATTATGGAATCATTATTTGAATATGATAATATCAACAAAAATTTGAATGTAAGTATATACGTCCATTTATATTTATATTATTATGACAAAATATAGTCATAATTCGAACAATATTTCATATAATTATACAATTGTTTTTTAATACTATATATATTATGCCAATATTATATTAAGTAATATATATGAGATATGTAATTATGTATACGTCTTCCAAAAAAATTGTTAACACCTTTGAAAAAATAACAAATTAAAAAATTTATTAAAAATATAATTGAAAGAGTATGTAATTGAATTTCAGTTAAAGTATGACTGATAGAGTATGTATTGCCTTCCAAAATTTTTTTAAAACTTTCCTATAAATAAAAACGAAAAAAATTATATTAAAAATATAATTGAAAGAGTATGTAGTTGAATTTCAATTAAAGTATAACTGATAGAGTATGTATTTATGTAAAATAGTTATGTAAATGGAAATATAATCAAAATAGTATGTAAAATATGTGGTTTATTTTTTTAATTAAAATTAAATACATTTTGTTTTGTTTTTTGTATTTTGGAAGGTGTTAACAAATTTTTTGGGAAGGTTTTAACCAACTAACCAAAGAACCAAGGCAAAAAAAATATTTTTAAAAAATTAAGAAAACGTGTTACAATTTTCAAATTCAGTTAAATTATATATAATTTATTAAAAATAAAAAACCCACATGTTTTATAGAATTATACACGTTTTCAATTATATCCCGATTAGAATCATAGTCTGCACACACTTCTTGGTACAATTCTTTCTTCAACGATATTAGGTTACACTAAATAAATTTTTTAAAATATCTATTAAATTATTAAGATATTTAACAATAAATTTAAAAATAACATCAAATAAATGATATTTATTTATGTCATGAAATTATGTATGGAATATATGTAAATTTAAAATTAAAAATAAAATTTATTAAATAAATTAAAATTTTGTATTAAATCAAATAATTAATATATTAATTAATAATAATAATATATGATAGCCCGTGCTTTGCACGAGTTATAGGCTAGTAAATACAGAATACACAAAGATATCTATAAACTTTATTAATAATCAAAATCTTTTTTTAATGCTACTACTTTTTTGGTTCATACCATATTTGGTTTCACCCATATTTATTACTTTTTTGGTTCGCAACATATTTTAGTTTCATCCCTAAACTCCTATTTATACTAGAATTCTATGTTATTTTTTTAATAAAAAATTATAATCTTTATTAATAATTAATAAGCGAAACCCCTTTTTAATGGTACTATTTTTTTTTGTTCGCATCATATTTTGATTTCACCCCTATTTATTACTTTTTTGGTTCACAATATATTTTGGTTTCACCCCTAAACTCCTATTTCTACTAGAATTTTATGTTGTTTTTAAATTAAAAAATATGAAGGGAAATCCCTTTTTAATGGTACTACTTTTTGGTTCGCACCATAGTTTGGTTTCACCTCTATTTACTACTTTTTTTAATGTACCATATTTTTGTTTCACCCCTAACTTCTATTTTTACAAGAATGCTATGTTGTTTTTTTAATTAAAAAAATATAAAACCTATATATGCCAAATCTGCTAAGTAATCTGTTAGGATTTATGGGTGATAGCATAGAGACAAATTAACTAGTACTTAGTTTATTTGTATAGGCTAAGTAGAACATACTGTCACAGCCAGAGTGTGTTCTTGTAATCAAATAATTGGTGAAATGTAATAAGTATGTATCTTGGAAGAAATTCATTGATATGTTCAAGCCTTAAGAGAATACATCAGTTCGACAACAATAATAAAGTTACTGTCAATACATTGATGGTAACGTTACAAGAAGACTGCATGTTGCAAGGTCACGACAACAAGTCTCATTTGACAGCAACATTGGCTGAAGCAGGGGACAGCAACATTCTCACACTTGACAGCAAGTTTGGAGTTCCGACAGCAACATTGGCGGGAGCTCATACTGTTAACTACTGAATATTCCTATGACAACAAACTTGGCGGAAAGGGTTACTGTCTCACTGAATTATTTGATTTGAGAATTTTATCTCAGTCAAACCCCCGTGACAGTTTAGATGTTCGAGAAATAGATTTGTTGCAATTCGTCAAAGATTGTAGCAGACCTGCAAGACTACGACAGAAGCTTGAGAGATAACAAGACGAGGCTCGACAATTCAAGAGTATGACAAGTCTGCATCTACTAGAATTGTTATAGCTAATTTTGGAAAGAATCCAGAATGCCTTATGCTTAATGATAACTCTGTTTGTATAGCATTTTAGGAAAGGTCATATGGGTGTGCAACTTGTGAGGAGCTGTCAATTGAAAACGACAACAGCTCCGCGACCCATGTGATTGAGATGCTAGAGAAAGATTAGTCTATATAGAGACACATCTCTCATTCTTTCTGTAGTGATTTTCCTTCAAGAAGTCGAAACTAGAGAAAACCATTTTTCTCGAGGTTGTAGCAACACATTACAAAATAAATAAAATATTTATTTTGTGAGAACATCTTGAATTACTACTTGTGTTTGCAATTCTTGTGTAGATAGTTTACAATCTTTATCATTGTTGTTGAGCTAAAGATTTGAAATTATCTATATTGCATTTAAAACCAATACAACCTAACTTGTGTGCACAAATTAAAAAGTCTCTCAATATGAGAAGCGTCTTGTCTATTGACATGTTCTATATGTTTTATTAGTATTTCAAAGTCAAAAGTATTTTAATCATCTCTTTTGGTTCGATATTTCGTTTGTTTTCTGTTTATCTGGTTCTGATGGCGACATCACAAAACATTATTCAAGCAATGAATAATATATCTTTGGAGGAAGAGGAAGAGGGAGGTATTGCGTTTGAAGAAATAGAGGGCGAGGAAGTAAATGATGTTTTACAGGGATTAAACATTCATCTATGTCTGGTGGGAAGATTTATCAATGAAGGAGTGGTGGATTTTACAGCTATGAAGCATACGTTGGCGTCAATTTGGAAGCCTGGAAAAGGAGTCAGTGTCAAGGAGATTGATGTTAACTTATACATTTTCCAGTTTTATCATGAACTGGATATAAAGAGGATCATTCGTGGAAGTCCATGGACGTTTAATAGAAAAGTGCTTCTTATTGCTCGCATGAAGGAAGGAGATGTACCCCGAGGAGTAAATCTTAACAAACTTGATCTATGGACTCAGATTTACGATATGCAAGTTGGTCTCATGACAGAAAGAGTGCTGAGGGAGATTGGTAATTACGTGGGAGAATATGTTGAATCGTGTCCAAAAAATTTCAAAGAAGGATGGCGTGACTATATGCGTATAAGAGTAACAATCGATATTACACGTCCAATAAAAAGGCGTATGAAGGTTAGAAGGTCAGGAGGGGAATGGGGATGGATCACATTCAAATATGAGAATATACCAACCTTTTGTTTCGTATGTGGTATAGTGGGTCATTTAGAGAATTTCTGTAATACTCTGTTTAATACACCTGAAGAGGAAATAGTAAGGCCGTATGGATCATGGTTGAGGGCTCCTTTTAGGAAGCAGAATAAGCTAGTGGGATCAAGATGGTTACGGGAAGGGGACAAGGAGGATGATGGTGATCGGAATACGGCGAGCGCAAAGTCAGGGGAAACAAATCACACGGTTAAACAAATCCCGCGTTGTGCAAATAAGGGAGGAGAGAGATAATCAAGGTGATACAGTTATAATTGATAAGGATATGGGCGCCAATTCTTCTGTTTCAAATGTGGGAGGTATTTTACCGGAATCAAGTAAATCGAATCCCTTAAAAAAGGAGTAGTTATTCTGGACAATAAAAAAAGAAGAATAACAGATGGGTCTGATCTTATTGGGCCGAATGATAACGCAGAATTATATGTGGACTCTGATGTCGAAAGTATGGATGGAATGGGTCAAAATGATTCAAAAAACGCTTTGGTGGCGAGCTCTGGTACAGGAGTCCGCCAAGGATTATGAGTACATTGAGCTGGAATTGCCGCGGGCTTGGGACCCCGTGGGCTATTCAATTCCTAAAGGAGACAGTTCTCCAAAAGAAACCCGACATAGTTTTCTTGTGTCAAACTCTGTGTAAAATGGATACTGTAGAGAAAGTTAAGAATATGATTGGATTTGAAGGGGTAGTGGCTGTAGATGTTCAGGGGAGAAGTGGTGGTATCGCTTTATTGTGGAGGAGACAAGATGAGGTGCAGCTCTTATCGTATAGTAGGAATTATATAGATGTAGTGGTGGATATAAGGGGGTGGAGTAAGTTCAGAATGACAAGAATTTATGGCGAGCCAGATAGGGTAACGAGAAGTGAAACTTGGAATCTAATTAAGGGTTTGAAGTCTCAGTCGATGTTGCCTTGGTGTCTTATTGGAGATATGAACAATGTTGTTAAGCAGGAGGATAAAAAAGGTGGGCATCCGTACCCATCATGGCTGATTCAAGGATTTCAAGATACGTTGGAAGAATGTGAATTGGAGGATGTTGAATTAACAGGATACCCTTATACCTGGGAGCGTGGGCATGGGACAGAAAATTGGATAGAAGTTAAATTAGACAGGGCCTTAGTGAACAAAGAATTTGTAACTATTTTTACAGAGGTTAAGTTGACGAATTTGGAGCTCAGTACTTCAGATCATAGTCCCATCTTTTTTGAGCCTGCCAAAGTGGTGTATTCAGTCAATAATAAGGTTTTTAGATTTGAAAATGCGTGGCTACGCGAACCTATGTGTCGCCAGATTGTGGAGGAAGTTTGGTATAGGTTCCAGGATCGTCCTTTGCAGGAGAAGATAGTGGAATGTGCAGAAATTTTACAAGTATGGGGTAAGGAAATCACTAGCAGCTTTAAGTCTCGAATCAATCAGTGCAAGAATATTATGAAACGAGCCAAGGGGAGAAGAGATAGTAATTCAGTGAAGGAGTATCAAGAAGCTTCGAATAGGCTAAATGAGAAATACAATCAGCAAGAGGTATTTTGGCGTCAAAGAAGTAAGCAGCTATGGCTACGGGAGGGTGATCAGAATAGCAAGTATTTTCACGCTGCTGCTAGGAATCGTCGAAAGATTAATCAGATTGATTCTTTACAAAATGATGATGGTCAAATAGTAGGGTGGGAGTCTGGATTGCAGGACACAATGGTGAATTATTTCACGAAGTTTGGTGCATCTCAAACAGTGTGGAATCCTTTATTTGAAGGTGTAATGAGAAGAATAAATCATGTTCAAAACGCGAGTCTGCTAGCCCAGGTCGAAGCAAATGAAGTCAAGAAAGCTTTATCCAGCATGCATCCTGACAAATCCCCCGGACCAGATGGCATGAGCCCGGGTTTCTATCAGAAATTTTGGGGTATAGTGGGTGGAGATTTGGTAGAGATTGTGCATAAGTTTTTTCTGACAGGAGAATTGGAAGAAGGTATGGGGG
Organism: Saposhnikovia divaricata; assembly: GCA_036435485.1. Taxonomy (NCBI): domain Eukaryota; kingdom Viridiplantae; phylum Streptophyta; class Magnoliopsida; order Apiales; family Apiaceae; genus Saposhnikovia; species Saposhnikovia divaricata. Next base: position 181,670,684 of record CM071601.1, read on the forward strand.
ATACGAATATTGTTTTGATTCCAAAGAAAAAGAACCCTGTGAACATGATGGATCTGCGCCCTATATCATTGTGTAATGTTATGTACAAGGTCATATCGAAGGTTTTAGCTAATAGGGTGAAGCAGGTGCTCCCTGATTTGATCTCAGAAACGCAAAGTGCATTTATTCCCGGGAGATTAATTACTGACAATATCATGGTTTCATACGAAGTGATGCACTTTATGAAACGAAAAACTCAAGGTAAAACGAGATGGATGGCCCTAAAATTATATATGAGCAAGGCGTATGACCGAGTGGAATGGAGGTTTTTGAAGGAAATAATGAAGCAAATGGGTTTTGATGATCAACTTATTCGTTTACTAATGGCTTGTGTGTGCTCAGCTAGGTACCAGATATGTCATGCAGGGAGAAGATTTGGGTCTATAATTCCTGAACGTGGTGTCCGTCAAGGCGATCCATTGTCATCTTATTTATTCTTAATCTGCATGGAAGGTTTATCTATCCTAATTAAAGAGTACGAAGGCAGAAATTTGGTGAGCGGTATCCAAGTAGCAAGGGGTGCACCTAGTCTGACCCATATGTTCTTTGCAGACGATACATATATTTACTGTAAGGCCAATAGGTGGATCATATTGTTGATTTGTTGCAAATTTTCGAGAAGGCGTCAGGTCAAAAAATCAATACAGATAAGTCATCTGCCTTTTTTAGTCGTAATACTGATCAGAGTGTAAGTAAGGTGTTATGTTCCATGTTGCATTTTAAGGAAGCAGATGAGGCTACAACATACCTGGGCCTACCGAATATCATAGGGAGAAATAAGACAGTGGTCTTCGGTTTTCTGAAGGATCGTTTGCAGGAGAGAGTGAAGGGGTGGGACAAGAAATGTTTATCTAGAGGAGGGAAAGAATTAATGCTAAAAACTGTAGCTCAGACCCTCCCTAATTACGCCATGAGTATGTTTCTCCTCCCTCAGAATTTGTGTACTGATATGGAGAGAATCATGAATAAATTTTGGTGGAAGGGTTCAAATGGGGGCAAAGGCATTCACTGGTTGCAGTGGGATCGTATGTGTACAAAGAAATCTAGTGGTGGAATGGGATTTCGTAAGCTACAGGATTTCAACGTGGCTCTTCTCGGTAAGCAAGCTTGAAGATTGATTACTAAAACGGATAGTTTAGTAGCGAAAGTGTATAAAGATAGATACTACCCTAAGGGATGTTTTCTGACAGCAAAACTTAATAGCAATCCGAGCTATATTTGGCGATCTATTATGGAAGCTCAGGTTCTCTTAAAGCAAGGTGCCGTTCATCGAGTTGGATCAGGGACAACTGTTAGTATAACTCAAGATCCTTGGTTACCTAGTAGTGATCCTTACATACACACAGATCATGAAGCTATAAGGAACAGGACAGTCGATGCCTTGATGATTACGAACCAAATTGAATGGGATGTTGATCTAGTAAAAGATATATTCTCAGAAAGGGACGCTCAGTTGATACTATCAATTCCGTTGGGACCATCTGATTTGGATAGCTGGTTTTGGAAGTGGGAAAAGCTTGGTCATTACTCAGTCAAGTCTGCATATGCTGCTATTCAGGAGACCAAACAAAACAGTAGCTGGAACGATAATTTCCCCTGGAAGCGAGTTTGGAATCTGAAGGTTCTGTTGAAGGTGAAGCATTTTATGTGGAGAGCAATCAGAAATATTCTTCCTACGAAGGATCAACTGCTATCTAGAAGGGTTGCAGTAATTGATAAATGTCCTGTCTGTAATCTTGAGGTTGAATCAGTGTATCATTCTTTGGTATCTTGTCAATTTGCTAAGCAGTGTTGGTGTCTGTTGGGGATCAGTCTAGTGGAGGATGATCAGTCCAGCTTCAGCAATTGGCTGTCTGCAGTGATTCAGAAATGCACTAACAGGAAGTTGCAGGAAGTGGTCATGGTTTGTTAGTCGATATGGCATAACAGAAACGAGATAGTATGGAATCAGCGTGGGGGAGAAGGATCAGAGATTTGCAGGTCAGCGAAGGCTCTTCTTAACCAATGGCAGAACGCTCAAGATAAGTCGTTTGATAATTTTCTTGGTTTCATGAATCAAGAAGACGGCAAAGAGCGTTGGGAACAACCACAGGAAGGTACGGTTAAGATCAATGTTGACGCAGCAATTTTTGAGAATTCTAACACATATTCTTGGTCCATGGTAGCTCGAAATCATAAGGAAGAATTGTTATTAGCTAATACGAAGTGCAGAGAGATAGCAGAAGCTTTAGGAATTAAGGAGGCATTAAGTTGGATTAAAAGTCATAGCATGTTACCAGCCATAGTCGAGACAGATTGCCTATCGGTGCTTCAAGCGATCCGCTGTTCTTCTGTCGAGCTATCTTACCTTGGGAGGGTGATAGATGAGTGTAAGGTGTTGATTAGTGAGCTTAAAAATCGTCTTGTGACGTTGAATTTTGTTAAACGATCTGCGAACAAAGTGGCTCACTTCTTAACGAGACATAATAGTTTTGTGGCTGATCGTATATGGAGTGGGGAATGTGTTTACCCGGAACTCCATCGTGTACTGAATAATGATTTATCGTTTTAATGAAATTTTCATTATGTGGCAAAACCCCCCCCCCCCTTCTACAATATAATCCGGGACCAACATAATCGATAAAATTTGAATAATTACACAATTCACAGAATTACATTAAGAACCCTTAGAAAAAAAAAACATAAAATTTGATCCCAAATTATATATGCCAGAAAAGACTAATATGCAATTTATATAACCAAAAAACAATTCTTAAAAGAAACGAAGAACTTGGTGATAAAAAAAACAATATACACAACAATTACTCAATTTATAACTTAAAACTTTTAAAAAGTTGATAAATAAATTTAACAGAATATACAATTTAGTTATGAAATTGGATATAAGAAAAATATTACACAACCATGAACTAAAATTTTAAAAAGAAAAAAAAACGTACAATTACCCAACATTTTATTTCTTACCCTAGGAACTTGATACGCTTTATGTTAGATCTAAATTGAAAGAATGACAATAATACACCAAAATCTGAAGATCTGTACGAAAATAACACTTTTGGAAAAAGTGGCCAAAACTACCCCAGAGTTACGCATTTCACAAAGCTTAATAAAAAAAAGTAGGGTGAATATTAAAAATAACGTTTTTTGGAGGAAAAAAACGAAAATGACGTTTTCCGGAACATGGTTTTAAAAATACCCATTTGGATACGCATTTGGGGTTGGGGTAACGTGTGTTACGCATTTGACATTTGGGTAACAGGGGTCACGCAAGCTTCAGTCGGGTAATACATGTATATTAAAATCTTGGATATGCATGATACGCATTTTCATTTTGGGTAATAGTCCCTGTTACCCAACTCCATCTTGGGTAATAGATCCTATTACCCAAAACCATCTTGGGTAACACTAATATTTTTTTGAAGATACGCATTTTCAAAAGGAGTATCATATACAAATGAGTTACCCCAATTAGTAATGCGTGTCCAAAATGTCAAAAATAACCAATGACCTCAAAAAATGTTATTTTCATCATTTTTGTTCAAAAAAATGTTATTTTTAACATTATTTCAAAAAAGTACATGTTACGCATTTTACAAAGGGAAAAGAGTATCTAAAGTACACAATAGAGAAGTTCTCTATTAGTGCGGTTTAAATTATGATAAATTAGTTATTATTTGAACAATCCAACCGTACGGATGTTAAATTCATACAAAAATATGTGAATGTACAAATTTTCGTGTAATTTAATTATTTGGAACTATAAATTTATAGCAATAAGATTATGATAAATCTGTGTCGTTGAATATATATAGAAAATAGTATTATTATAAAAGTGATGCTCCACTATTTCAAATATAATAAAAATTTGTATACAATGTTATTTTGACATAAATTTTTCATCCGTACGGTTGGATTATCAAAAATAATAATAAAATACAAGATTTAAGGTGCACTAATAGAGAACTTCTCTATAGTGTGCTTTAGAAACTCCATGCCCTTTTACAAATGCTTAACAAAAAAAAAAAAAAAAAACCCCAGCCTGTTACGCATTTGATAAGTGGATAATTAGCATAAATTTTTTTCTTTATTACCCATTTGGAAAATGCGTAATAGCATTTACCCATTCTCCAAATGCGTAATAGATAAGTACTGTTCACCTATTACCCCTTTTTCAAATGCGTAATTAGTATAAAACCTATTACCCCTATTTCAAATGCGTAATAGCGGAGTATTTATGGCCACCATCAGCATTTTGGGGTATTCTTGTAATGGGTAAGGTGCATTTGGGATATTTTTGGCCAAAACCCATCTAAATTCCTTTAAATGAAGGAATTCTATATAGGAACTCATTGCAAAATCAAATCCGAGAGAATAGCTACATAAAAATACTAATTTCAAAAGAGTAAATACAAAAGGACTTCTATTCCTACAAGATTTATATTTTCTAAGCACCTATGTATAGCCTAACAATACCTTCTCGGAGGATACTAGATTTCAGGCTATCAAATAAACCAAACGGTATGTACTTCTTTTCTTTCAATGTCTGTTTATGTAAATAACATATCGTTACAATATGTACTCTTCAATTTTTGTACAAAAAAAAAACCTAATTAATATTAAAGAAAAATGATTAGAAACATGTGTTTGTATTTTATTTTGGACCAAGTGACGAAAATTAAGTAATAAAAACCTAATTTCGATACTTAAATTTAAATATTAAACCTTATTATGTATATTTAGAAATAAAAGTAATTAATTGAGAATAATTAAGTGAAAATAATTAAATATTAAAGGTACAAAAAATAGATACCAAAAATATTAATATTTTGTTTTCAATATATAATATAGATAACATATAATGTCATATAAATATAACAAAAAAACAAAAATTTAAAGATCATTTTTAATAGATTATATAAGATCTAAAATTTTATCGTCAATAAAAATAAAAAAAAATGAGTAATTTTTAAAAATAAACTCCCTCGGGTTATCAACTAGTATATAGAAAGAGAGAGATTACTGATAATTTCTCATTGATCCAAGTCAAAATTTTGAATGACGCAACAGGGTACCAAAAAGAGTTGATTACAGGAGTGGTTGGAGGTGAGTCTCAGAGGAGAGACAGAGATCGGGCCAAGGCGCTGGAAATATGGCTGAAAACCTAAATTGCAACAAAGACCATGATGTACCTTGGCTGTCAAAAAGAGAACCATTACAATTACACTCATGCCTTAAAGCAAGAATTCCTTTGGCAGCTCTTTAAATTTGTTTGATAAGAAGCTCTTATACTTTCTTTTCAGATCTCCACCTACAAGAAGTTTATATTTAATGCAGTGAGTTGCTTGTTTTAGATAGAAACATTCTATTGAAATAGGATAGATGGTAGGTACGTTACCCTTAAATTTAATTGGCGGGCTATTCTCTTGTAGGGCAGATTGAACCAAATTCACAAGATTTGTGCCTGAGAAGAAACAATAGCAAGCATAAATTCGCCTCTACCGAGCATTATACAAAGTAAAACAGTGACGAAATTAAATAATGATATCAGGATTATTTGTCTTAAAACATTAGACAATTTAAGTGACTTTAGAATACAATATGAACACCATCTCCCTTGCTTTTCACTGTATTACCATATACACTTACAATATATATGAAGAGCTCATTTACTTACCTGTTGTCAAAAAAATCTAGCTCATGAGGAGAGCAACAAAATAATCATCCTTGAGGACCAAACAAAACTTTTCTGAACTTTGCTCACCTGTTTTTAACGTTTGTCCTCCATTCACATTAATCAAGAATGATGAAATTTGGTTCTCTTGTAACTGCAAAATAAATATACACAGTCAAACACAAGTGTTTAGCTTAGTACAGTACAAAATTAATATAAATAGTACACTTTAAATACCTTAGACAGAAGACCTTTTGCCAGCTCTAGAGGATCAACAGAAGGGTTCTTACTATATGCAGGTGTGAACTTTCCATCCTGATATCCGACAAGAAAGTGGTAAGCTGCTTGGCCAGGTGTAAGCTTTGAAATGGATGGAATCGTTCCTGAACTGCTCTAATTTGAAAAAAGAATTAACCACCTTCTGGTTAACAGCCATTCCAATTATAATAGAGTGGTCACCATGAATGGTTATTACATCAAATGAAACTTACAGAGCACGAAAAACAACTCAATAGACATACATGTAAAAAATTACCAAGCACAACATAAATATTTCTTTTGTACAAAAAAAAAGTATTAGAGGAAGGAGAGCTAAACATTGACAACGGCCATGTGGGCTGATCCAAGATTATCTATTTAAAGCGGTGTTCTAAAAATCGGTTGAGTCGGCCGAGTACTCAGAAATCGGAGGTCAACCGATTCGGATATGTACGAGTACTCGGCCGAGTACTCGGATGTTAAAAACGAGTACTCGGAAAATCGATCTGAGTAATCGGATTTTGAAGATGCAACCGAGTAGAACCGATTTCCAAGTTTTAGAACCTTGATTTAAAGTATGGCAATATCATAGTCACGTAAACGATATGTCTACATTAGTGCTATGGGTTGACATAACAGTGTCATGTTGCAGCTTTAGCCACAAGCAAGTAAAGACTGAATTATGGAATGAAAAGAAGCAGTCAAAATTTTGTCATGTGAAAGTGATGCGAGTATACAATGCATTACGAAAAGGAGTAAATTATTTTGGTTTCACTAGTACTTGCAACATAAGTCACACTCATTGCTTGATATCTAAATTCATTTTCTTTACGGTTAAATATGCCCAGACAAGTAGTAAGAAGGCAGCAGCATCACTAGACAGTAAATGCAAGTACTTTCTTAACTCATGACAACCAGGCTAATCCTTGTGAATTTTAATCTACATCAGAAGTATTTTACACCTCTTTGATTCCATATGCAACACACAATCAAGTATTTTCCTTGCATAAATAATTATGGGATATAGTAATGTTAACTCCTTATCTTTACGGATGTATTTGCATTATTGCAACATAAGTAATATTCTATAAGTTTTCCGTATTGACCGTCAAATACACTGATCAATGACAGATACAATTTAAAATTACAAAGTGGGAATCTTGGCTACAAGAAATAATGTGGAGCGATATAGTCTTTAAACAATTACACACCAGAATTAGAGTTGCTTTATCTCAGTTTAGTACCTATCAGAAGATGCAAGGATGACAACTGATGGTAATTTCCAAACACACTGTCCTCCTGAGTTTCCGATTTGAAAAAGAGGTGAAACACCTTCAGAAGAAATAACAACACCAGCTTCAGGTGATACTAACACATCTGAGCAGTTTTGAAGGATGTCTTCTGGAGCAAACAAAAGCATCACCAAGTTGCTGGAAACTAGAAGCCTGCACTTCACAAGGATAATATGTATAAATACACGTTCCATAACTGCAAGTCGATAAAAGGTAACAATTGTTTACCCAGCGGAAAGAGGAAGGCCTCCCCGTGAAATGATAATAGGTTCAGATAAGACAGTTAATGCTTCCCTTATTCCATTTGCATCAGCAAAAGCCTTGCCACATAAGATTAGAGATGAACGTTCAGTATCAGCAGCAATAAATCCAATATCACCTTTAATACCAAGAGACTCTCCAATACTTGAACTGAACATTCAGAATGATAAAATAAATTACATTAAGAATTCAGCCCCAGCAACAATGGGCTAAAACTATATAAAGACCAGTAATGATTTTCCATATATTTTTAAGACTAATCCCTTAAAAGATTATATTTGTGGGTGCATGCATGTTAAAACGGCTTTTAAAAGTACTGTAAGTACTAAATTAACAGAAACCTATATTATATGAAAAAACAAACAGTTTTATAGATTTAAATAATAAAACATTGCTCAAATTGCAGTAGAAAATCGATTATCTACTAATTAAGAAAAAGGGACAGTTATTGAGTGTATATATCCTGTGGTATTTAAATGTATTGCAGAAGTCAGAACCTATAACGAGCAGGGGTAGTGCTGCCTCAAGTCTAAATACCTAGAGCATTTCCCTCGACTATAAATGAAAGATCAAGTCTTTCCAGGAATTTAAACCTCAATTGCGGTTTAAAGAAAACAATTGCAATATTTATTATGAGATAAAGTTCCTGAGATAACCTCAGGCAAACTTTACTGAGGCAATTTCCTAAAATAATCTGTCTTGTATTATCAATAAAAAAAATGGATTTAGTGCTGACGTGGAAGGATGCAAATGCATATTAACATAAATAAAACTAAAGCATGATATGTAATTGATTGAAAATAATTCAAGAAAAGCATAATTTAAGTAAGGCACCTCAGGAAGCTTCCTGAAGTAATCTCAGGAAAACCATTCTCTTTAATTATAAATTGATGTTCTATACTTTATTGCATAGGCCTCTATGAACTCTACATTACTTAGACTCCAAGGCACAAATATTCCCGAGTGCTCAGAGACAAGGCACTACACCATATACTGTGTGATTTATTATGATACCTTATCGATGAGGCGACATAAACAGTCAAAGGACAAGTATCATGAGAAACTGCACGACTAGGGGTGCTCCAGAGCAAGTTGGAAAGTGACAGTACTGAAGATGGACCGTCACTTATGACGCGAACTTTGGCATCACAGTTTAGCAATGAACTAATAGCCCCATCATGCACATATAACTCTGAGATTGACGAAATATACGACGTCACCTAAAACGAGAAAATCATCAATGATTTTAAGGTGGTTACCTTCAGTCCTCCACATATTAAAAGTAACCATGAACGAAATATCTGATAGAGGGCCAAAGGGGGGGGGAGAGATGCCTGTTTTACAAGTTTCGTGAATTGTGCTCTAGAAATTTTTAAGTTCCCTGAGCAAACATGCCCTCTAGCAAGAAATGGAACATTTACATAATGCTCTGCAGTCCAAAAATGTAGAAAATTTAGTATAAGAACAGAGAAAAAATAATGAAATTATAATGATTATGACAAATGTCCTTCCTGTAATGGTTGCACCCTTCTGCCGAAGTTCCAAAGCTGTCAAGTTTTGAAATACTTTCTCCTTCACAATGACACCTTTTCCTGCTAGACCCCAGTTAAGTCCATTAGATAATTCAGGACCTTCCCTACAATTAATAAAATGGTAAATTGAGGAACTGATATGTAGAATGTAGCTATATCCTATGTGTGTATGTGTGTGTGTTACTCGAGCTCCAGTACAAAGTGTCGGACACAGACACATATCTTAGTGTCGGACTAAAAAAAGCTGAGAGATGGGGACACTGTCTTATTTTGACACCGTATAATTGATAAATCAACAATCAAAATAAGATACCATGAGAGAAAATAACATAAAAGCCAAATCAAACATGACTTTGTAAAGGTCTTTGAAAATTAGGTGTATTCATCTCCTCTTCTTTTCTCAAATATTTGCTTCTTCTATCTTCTCGTTTTTCTTTATGCATCATAAGTCCAACTCATATGTCGTTTCTCAATTGGTCAAAGTGTCCACATTCCAGTAAAGGATCAGACATGAAATAAGTCTTGTGTCCTAGTTATATGCAGTGATTCTCTGTCATCCCATACCTAACAGGTATCATACCTGTTATAGCATAAACACTCTTACAAAAACCTGAGATAGGCCAATCCCGTAGCTTTCATGTAAACTTAATGATAACATGCAGGAAGAAACTATAAATACATGTGTCATATTTTTTGTACAATCATATTAATATAAGCCAACATCAGCTTTTTGGATAACTGGTATATTGAAAATCCAGAGGCTGGCAGACATATATCAAGCTCATAAAATATTGCTAGTAGTAATGAGACTAAATCTTACTATGTAAAACAAATCACCTTGTAGCACTCTTAACTGCATCCTTTTCCGAGGAAGAGGAAACTATATTCTGCAAAGTCAAAGTATCCGAAATGTAAATCAAATTACGAGCAATGAGCTGAGAAATAAGAGCAAGTCCAACAATGTCCTAAATATTGTCCTAAATCAATATTTAGGACATTTAGTCACTTTTTGTGCTCCAACAATGTCCTAGTGGTGCTTTAAAACACTAGGACATCCTTCTCATGCCCTACTTTTAGGGCACTTCTATACTTGTCCTAAATCATTTTTAACAATAAAAAATTAACTTCCCTCATTTTCTACACTTCTCTTTCCTCTCTTTTTTCCCTTCCCTCCAATTCTAATTCAAATATATTATTATTTTAATTATAAGGCACAAATATAAGGCATATTGTTGGAATCGATACACAAAAATCATGTCTTAAATCACTGGGACACTATATTTTATTATATTTATAGGACACCAACTAGGACATTGTTGGACTTGCTCTAAGACCATGGCTGCTAGTTAAACAGAGTAAGCGACAAGGTATATAGATAAGTTAAAATTCCCTTCTCTATCATTATACATGGACTTTTCTTTTTTTTTTTTTGCTAATTATATACATGGACTTCTCATTTAACTAAAGTTATAAAGTCACCTCAAAATCAAATTAATAAATTCTACCGTTCCACAAATTACAAGGAACATACTAACATTGTACATTCCACAATCACTTTGCTACTACACAACAGAATACAGATATTCATAGAATTCCGATCGAAGTCCTATAAATAGAATTTTCGATGCTTTTTAGCTAATTACCACAAATGCATAGAGATGTGAACTTAACTATTAGGTTTTCAGTTGTTTACTACTCCCTAGGTTCCAAAGGATCTAGCTCAAACAAAACGAAATGTGAGTTAAATTAAAGGAATTTAGATTTAGCATCCATCGAGAGAGAGAGAGAGAGAGAGAGAGAGAGAGAGAGATTGAGATTACGCGTGCAGAGTAACGATGTACAGGAATCGGGGCGCTGAATTTGTTGAATAAGACATGGGCGAACCTCTTCATTACTAGGAACGGAACCGATGATGATTCAGCGAGACAGACAGTGATGAAAATAAAAATGACGGACTGCGCACAGTTGAGTTTAGGCCCATCCGGGAAAAATAACTGGACTTATCTAACAATTACTTACCCTCGCACAGCCCAATATTTCTTTTAATGTTAAGAGCATCTTCAAAATGGAGAGCAGGGAGCCTGAGCTCACATAACTTCCCTGAAATACATAAATTTTGTATGTAAATATGTGGGCATTTTTATAAAATCATGATTCATTTAAAATTTTATTAATTAATTTTATGAAAAATTTCCCTAAGATTAATTTTTCTTAGGAAACTTCCCTAAAATTAATCTCATAGTCCTTTTTCTCTATTTTATATGTGAGATGTGTGTTTCGGAGATTGAGTACCGAATATTTATTTAATTACTTTAATAAAAATTGATAATCAAATTTAATCGATTAAAAAAAAGATAATCAAATTTAATCGATTAAAATGTTAAAAAGAGTGAAATCGGATGTATCTGTAATATAATAATATTATTAAATTTTTTAATTTTTATTAGTTATTCTTTACCTAATACGTATTTATCATATCATAAAATCTATAATTATTTATATTTAATTAAAATATTGTTTTATTTCTAATAATTTATTTAAAAAATATAAAAATTTAGAAAAAATCATAACAAACAATTCAAGATTTAATAATTAATCTTTTACATATTTTATAAAAGGTTAATGGACAATTAATCAACTATTCTGAAATACGATTATAAAAAAAAAAAAAAAAAAAAGGAAGTGCGATATCTCGAGCTATTTTGTTGACATGAATAAAATTGAAAAAAATATTTGAAATTTATAATATTGAATCTTGGATGTATAAAACTCCTAAAACCAATGTTTTTGGAAAGAAAATCTTTTGCCTTATTAATAATCCGCAATTTCTTAACAAAATTTTCAATTAGATACATTTCATATGTTTGGAATAAGTCACATGTCATCATTGAATGTTTTGCCATCTGTTAAGTAATAAGTGAATTATTATTTATAAATTATTTTGGTTATAAGTTATTTTGGTATTTGAATAATTTTACTTATAAGTTAAGAATGTGTTTGGTGAATTATAATTTATTAGCTTATAATAACCGGGCTATTGTATATTATTATTATTATTATGAATTAATATAATAATTTGATTTAATATAAAAATTTTATTTATTTTAATAAACTTTATTATTAATTTAAATTTACATATGTTCCATACTTAATTTCATGACATAAATAAATATCATTAGTTTAACATAATTTTTAAATTTATTGTTAAATATCTTAATAATTCAATAGATATTTTCAAAAAGTTATTTAATGTAACCTAAAATCGTAGAAGAAAAAATCATAGAAAGAAATGTGTGCAGACGATGATTTTAATCAGAATATATTTGAAAATGTTTATAATTCTATAAAATGTAGGTTTTTTTATTTTTAATAAATTATATATAATTTAACTGAATTTGGAATTTTTTACATATTTTTTTAATGTTCTAAAAATATTTTTTTTGTGCCTTGATTCTTTGGTTAGTTGTTTAACAATTCCAAAAAATTTGTTAACGTCGTCCGAAAAAACAAATCAAAATATATTTAATTTTAATTAAAAAATAAAGCACACATTTTACATACTATTTCCATTATATTTCCATTAGAATTCAGCACCAAATCCTTTCGAGAAACCAATATTTTTAAATAAATTTAAACAATTTAAATATAAAAATTTACTAATAGGTAAAAAAATTTAAAAAAGGAAAATAAAAAGAAAAAAAATTACTATATATCTGTACTATATAATTTTATGAGGAAAATAAGATATAATTGATTGGTTAGCTAAAACCTTTCTAAAAAAAAAAATATTAGCACCTTTTAAAAAAACAAACTAAAATACATATTTTAATTTAGAAAAAAAAAAGTAAAACACGTATTTTACATAAATACATACTCTATCAGTTAAATTTCAACTGAAATTCAACTACATACTCTTTCAATTATATTTTTACTATAATTTTTGTAACTTATTATTTTTAGAAAGGTCTTAACAATTTTTTTTGGAAGACAATACATACTCGGGTGAAAAATCAAAATACCCACTAATTAATTCTACTTGCCCGAAATACCTACAGGCGGGATGTTCCGCCCTTTTTACCCACTGTATACGCATCTGTGCGTATACAGTATACGCATTTTCAGCTGGCGTGGAGTGTGTAAAAGTGAGATTCTGCACGGTGAAAAGTATCCAGGAATACGCATGTTGAACATGCGTGGTCCGGGATACGCATGTTGAACATGCATAGTAGGCACTGTTCACCGTCTCTCTCGAACGACGTCGCCAATCGTTTTCCGTCCAAAACTTCGAGCATATCGTTCACTCCCTCCAAACATCATTCAGTTACGTAATATACACCAAATTGATCGTCTTCTCACCCTCTACAAGTCTATACACTTCGTTTTTCGTTTGTTTTGCCAGATTTAAAAGATCCAATTAGAATCCCATTTTCCGATTTACTTTTCGATATGCACATACACGCCCCTACGGGGCCAAAACTCAAAAAATGAACGGGGTAAAATGGAGAAGGAGGTCTGCACATCATTTTGATGTCCTTGAATTTGGTGGAGGTTGTCGGAGTGTGGAGAACGAAAGGGAGCAAGGGGGGCCCATTTTGAGGGAGGAGAGAACGTCGGAGCTGCTTGTGAAGAAATGACGTCATTATACATCTCTGACATGCGTTACCTGCAATACGCATTTTTGACATGCGTATTCCACACTACGCATCTGAGAGATGCGTAATTTGTGGGTAAAAATGGTGTACACTTTCGCATATGGGCATTTCGGGCAACACTTCTATAGAAAAGTAGTGTAGTTTGGTCATTTTCTCTACATACTCTATCAATATACTTTATCTGAAATTCAATTACATATTTTTTCAATTATATTTTTAATAATATTCTTTTTAACTTGTCATTTTTAGGAGGGTATTAACAATTTTTTTGCAATACGTTAACCGACCAACCAAAATATATTTTGTTTTGCTTATAATAACATAGTATAGATAGATAAGTTGAGATCCTTAATTTTTTTAAAAAAATAATTAAGGATACTTTTCTTGCACATTAATTTAGTAACTCCTTTTCTTTCTTTCTTTTTTTCTCTTATTTTTTAATTATAAATATAACGTTTCTTAAATGTATGTGTTTTAAATGTTCTGTTTCTTAAATGTTTCTGTTTAAATGTTTCTTAATTCTGTTTCTCTTTTTTTTTAACTTTTATTTTTTTCTTTCTTTTTCTCTTTTGACAAAAAGAAAATACCAATTTTTTTATGTAGAATTTGTTGTCGAGGTAAAAGTCAAATCTATACTATCTATATCTATACTATTACTATACTTATATACTATAATAAGCAAAAGGGGTATAATTTGTAATTTGGTTATCCTCTATTTTTAGTTATCCCACATTCATAATCGTTAGATTTTCAAATCAAATAGATCATAACCGTTAGATACAATACTAAAAATTATTATATATAAAGGGTCTAAGAGTTCGATTCCCACCAATAACATATTAATTTATTTAATATTAAAAATTATTATATACAAAAATGTATGGTTCAAAATTTTCTAATAATTTATTAAAATTAATATTGATAATATTATATTACATAATAAACAAATTATAAAAATAACTAAAAATAACCCATGCTTTACACGGATTATAAGTTAGTACTCCATCTCTTTTTTAATATTTGTCGTTTGACTTTTCTGCACGTATTTTAATGTGCTTTGAACGCATAGATAAAATTATTATTTTTAAATTTTTTCTTTTCTGAATTTTAATATGAACTATCTATTTTTATTCATAAAAAGAAAACTTTAAAAATAATTATTTTAACTAGGTAGTCAAAAGATTTATAAATGTGTACATAAAAGTCAAACGTCAAATATTAAAAAATAGAGGAAATAATAAATATATAAAAAAAGAGAAGAATGATGTAGAAATTAATGTGCCGACAGGACTAATTCTGTGAATAATAATAAATCCAGGGCGTACAGTCTATGGCTGCCAGCCTGCCATTTAACCTGTTGGACCGAATTTCAACTTGTCACATATAGTTGCTGGCTTTCACTTATCTTGTCAAACATTTTTGTCAAAATATAAACGGATTTTGGGCCCAAATAAACCGTTTTTTGGGTTTGCCAAACATGTCCAAAATGTATTCATATTATATGATCATTATGGGATATATTATTAAATTAAATATTTAGTATGAATTTTATATTATTTTAGTGGTTAATATTCAAAATCTATTCTATATCTAATACACCAATAGGGATTACAAATTAATATCCATACTTATACATACATACATACATACATTAATATAATTAATACATATTATTATCCAGAATCATGTTGTACGAGGAGGTGGTGTTGATGATGTAGAACTTGACTAGGCGGCAAACCTGCTTGGTGAGGAGCCGAAATAGACTGGTAGGCGGGCGATGCCCGCGATGGGAACAACATTGTGGCCGAAGCCGTAAAGGGGTGTTTCTTCCGGGTGCTCTTCGATCTTGTAGTTGTCATCCAGTTTCAGGCGGTCCCATGTGTTTTTGAAGCAGATATCGACAGAGGAGCCGTTGTCGACTAATATCCGCTTGACTTCATTATTTGCTACGTCCAAAGAGACGACGAGAGCCTCAGTATGGTCGGGGTTGGTTCCTTCATAATCCGCATCGGTGAAGGTGATGATGTTAGGAGGCCCTGTCTAGATGGTGTGGGCTTCGCGTTCAACTCTGGGCGGGGACGTTTGTCCGCCGAAAACAGTATTGACGACATTTTTCTCGCCTTGTCGTGAGGTTGATGGATCTTGTACATGTCTAGGCAGGTACTGGCTCAGGTTGCCCAACTTCAGTTGCCTTTCTAGGAAGTATTTTAGGGCATAGCAGCTCTCGGTTGTAGGCCCATGAGTGGAGTGGTGGTCACAGTGTTTGTTCCGGGGGCGGTCGTCCGGGTTCGTTAACATTGGCGGTGGCGGAAGGTAGAAAGGTTTTCCCTTGATTTCTTTCAAGATCTCGGCGCGGGGCATTGTAAACCGCGTCCACTCGGGTTCTTTTTGCCAGATTTAAAAGATCCAATTAGAATCCCATTTTCCGATTTACTTTTCGATATGCACATACACGCCCCTACGGGGCCAAAACTCAAAAAATGAACGGGGTAAAATGGAGAAGGAGGTCTGCGCATCATTTTGATGTCCTTGGATTTGGTGGAGGTTGTCGGAGTGTGGAGAACGAAAGGGAGCAAGGGGGGCCCATTTTGAGGGAGGAGAGAACGTCGGAGTTGCTTGTGAAGAAATGACGTCATTATACATCTCTGACATGCGTTACCTGCAATACGCATTTTTGACATGCGTATTCCACACTACGCATCTGAGAGATGCGTAATTTTTGGGTAAAAAGGGTGTACACTTTCGCATATGGGCATTTCGGGCAACACTTCTATAGAAAAGTAGTGTAGTTTGGTCATTTTCTCTACATACTCTATCAATATACTTGATCTGAAATTCAATTACATATTTTTTCAATTATATTTTTAATAATATTCTTTTTAACTTGTCATTTTTAGGAGGGTATTAACAATTTTTTTGCAATACGTTAACCGACCAACCAAAATATATTTTGTTTTGCTTATAATAACATAGTATAGATAGATAAGTTGAGATCCTTAATTTTTTAAAAAAAATAATTAAGGATACTTTTCTTGCACATTAATTTAGTAACTCCTTTTCTTTCTTTCTTTTTTTCTCTTATTTTTTAATTATAAATATAACGTTTCTTAAATGTATGTGTTTTAAATGTTCTGTTTCTTAAATGTTTCTGTTTAAATGTTTCTTAATTCTGTTTCTCTTTTTTTTTAACTTTTATTTTTTTCTTTCTTTTTCTCTTTTGACAAAAAGAAAATACCAATTTTTTTTATGTAGAATTTGTTGTCGAGGTAAAAGTCAAATCTATACTATCTATATCTATACTATTACTATACTTATATACTATAATAAGCAAAAGGGGTATAATTTGTAATTTGGTTATCCTCTATTTTTAGTTATCCCACATTCATAATCGTTAGATCTTCAAATCAAATAGATCATAACCGTTAGATACAATACTAAAAATTATTATATATAAAGGGTCTAAGAGTTCGATTCCCACCAATAACATATTAATTTATTTAATATTAAAAATTATTATATACAAAGATGTATGGTTCAAAATTTTCTAATAATTTATTAAAATTAATATTGATAATATTATATTACATAATAAACAAATTATAAAAATAACTAAAAATAACCCATGCTTTACACGGATTATAAGTTAGTATTCCCTCTCTCTTTTAATATTTGTCGTTTGACTTTTCTGCACGTATTTTAATGTGCTTTGAACGCATAGATAAAATTATTATTTTTAAATTTTTTCTTTTCTGAATTTTAATATGAACTATCTATTTTTATTCAGAAAAAGAAAACTTTAAAAATAATTATTTTAACTAGGTAGTCAAAAGATTTATAAATGTGTACATAAAAGTCAAACGTCAAATATTAAAAAACAGAGGAAATAATAAATATATAAAAAAAGAGAAGAATGATGTAGAAATTAATGTGCCGACAGGACTAATTCTGTGAATAATAATAAATCCAGGGCGTACAGTCTATGGCTGCCAGCCTGCCATTTAACCTGTTGGACCGAATTTCAACTTGTCACATATAGTTGCTGGCTTTCACTTATCTTGTCAAACATTTTTGTCAAAATATAAACGGATTTTGGGCCCAAATAAACCGTTTTTTGGGTTTGCCAAACATGTCCAAAATGTATTCATATTATATGATCATTATGGGATATATTATTAAATTAAATATTTAGTATGAATTTTATATTATTTTAGTGGTTAATATTCAAAATCTATTCTATATCTAATACACCAATAGGGATTACAAATTAATATCCATACTTATACATACATACATACATACATTAATATATTTAATACATATTATTATCCAGAATCATGTTGTATGAGGAGGTGGTGTTGATGATGTAGAACTTGACTAGGCGGCAAACCTGCCTTGGTGAGGAGCCGAAATAGACTGGTAGGCGGGCGATGCCCGCGATGGGAACAACATTGTGGCCGAAGCCGTAAAGGGGTGTTTCTTCCGGGTGCTCTTCGATCTTGTAGTTGTCATCCAGTTTCAGGCGGTCCTATGTGTTTTTGAAGCAGATATCGACAGAGGAGCCGTTGTCGACTAATATCCGCTTGACTTCATTATTTGCTACGTCCAAAGAGACGACGAGAGCCTCAGTATGGTCGGGGTTGGTTCCTTCATAATCCGCGTCGGTGAAGGTGATGATGTTAGGAGGCCCTGTCTAGATGGTGTGGGCTTCGCGTTCAACTCTGGGCGGGGACGTTTGTCCGCCGAAAACAGTATTGACGACATTTTTCTCGCCTTGTCGTGAGGTTGATGGATCTTGTACATGTCTAGGCAGGTACTGGCTCAGGTTGCCCAACTTCAGTTGCCTTTCTAGGAAGTATTTTAGGGCATAGCAGCTCTCGGTTGTAGGCCCATGAGTGGAGTGGTGGTCACAGTGTTTGTTCCGGGGGCGGTCGTCCGGGTTCGTTAACATTGGCGGTGGCGGAAGGTAGAAAGGTTTTCCCTTGATTTCTTTCAAGATCTCGGCGCGGGTACCGCGTCCACTCGGGTTCTGGGTGCCTGTCGGGTCTGGCCGGGGGCGGTCGTCCGGGTTCGATAACCTTGGCGAGTGTTGTAGGCTTGGCTTCCATTAACTTGCAAACATATTTCTCACATTCGTAGGGGTTAAGGCCTCTTCTTAGGTGTACCAAAACCTCAGTTTCATTGACGCATACCACCTTGTTTACTGCTTCTTTAAAGCGGTCAATAAATTGTTGGAGGGTTTCTCCGTTTCTCTGAGCGATTGTCTCGAGGAATACAGTGTGCACCTTGTGTTGTTGATTTGCCTTGAACTTGTTGAGGAAAAGTTGCTTGAATTCCCTTCAGCTGTCTACGGACCGGCTTGGTAAGCGACAGAACCACCTTTGCGCCCCGCTTCGGAGGGATGCTGCGAAGAAGCGACAGCTGGTTAGGTCATTATATTCGTGGTGGAGGGCTAGCTGGTCGAAGTAGTTCAAATGTTCCTCGGGGTCTCCCATTCCGTCGAAGGGGTTGAAGCTGTAATGCTTGATGTTTTTCTGTTTGTGTTCGGATTCGAGTCTTTGGGTGAAAGGCGATACTCCTGTTTCTGGCTCGTTTGGGCCTTCGAACTTTTTCTTGAATTCCATGAGACTGTGGAGCATGTTCGCGGCAGTGGGTTGTGCGCTGCCAGCCTCGGGTGCGGGGCTGGGCGATCTATCTCTATGGGCCTGCCTTTCGTATTCTTGCATGGCTTTCTCGTAGGCGGCTTTCTTTTCTTCGATTGTTTTTCTTAGGTCCCGCTCTCTGCGGTTATGTTCCCACGTTTTTGGCTTGTGCTATTTTCCACCGTGGTCTTTGTGGTTGGTGTTTTGTGAGGGCCCGAGCCGTGAGAATGCGGAGTTGGCCCTTCGCGGGCGGCTGTTGGCCTCGCTGCGGTCATCCGCTATGATGATTTGTGACCCGCGTTGCTCTTGGTTGCGGGGAGGGATTTGTGGGCGCGGTAGCTTGGCGGCGACTTGCATGAGGAAGTCGACTTGTTGTTGGTTGAAGCCAGTTAGGTCAAGGTTCATCGGTTGCTCCTGATTTTGCGGGTTCGGGTTCGTTTGTTTCTGGCGGTTAGTCTCTTCTCCCAAGATAAGTGGGATTTCTCCGTCGCGGTGCTCGCCGTTATTGTGTTGTTCTGGGTTATCGTTGGGGTTGACTTGGGAACGGGTAGTTACTGGCGTGGTGACGTTTTTTAGGTTTTGGTAAGAGATGTTGGATGTGATTGTAGCTTGTTGGTTAGAACAGGCGGAGGGTTTTTTCTAAAAGAAAGACTGCCCCCTCCTTCTAGCGCCAAATGATAATGCCCAGGGCCGGATATCGGCTCCGATCACCGCGTTTCACTATTCCGGAGGTGACATCACCTAAGTTGGGTTCCTGCAAACAATGTTTGACCGGTGGTGGTGGCCGTCAAGCACCTCCGGTGTGAAAATAAGTAATCGAAATAATGATAACCGCGCAGGTGAGTAATATCGAAATGTAAGGTGGGGATTTGTGAGGTGTTTGGGAGTGTTTGCTTACAGCGTTTATGTATTATGTCTGTGAGTGTGTGTGTGAATTGCTCTTGTGTATGTGAAAAATTGTATATCTGAGAAGTTGTGTGTGTATGAATGAGGTGCAAGAAGCTTATTTATTTGGGGGCGACTTTGTTTGCTCTGTTGTCAGTTTCTGCTGTGTTGACATCTGTCAGGGGAGTCGTAATCTTTTGTGTAGTTTAAGGTTTTCATTGTTGGCGGGTGATCCCAAGCGGGTCGTCCCCGCGGGCGGGGAGTACTGTTTCGACCGGACGCGTAGCGTTAGCTGCTGCCGCTGGGAGCGGTACCTATCACCTACCATTTACAAATAAATTTATCTTCAACAATCTTACTTACATGAATACATGGTATTGTTGTGTAAGAGAGGAACTTGCATGTTTCCATGATTTTTTTTAGAAAAAGATATTAGACTAATATGCTTGAGTACCTCTTCTTAGAAGCGAGTATAAAAAATTGGGATTATAAGAGATAAATTCTTATTTATCTGATCGTGCTCGTGATAGAAGTACTTAAAATGAATAATGATAGGTATTCTTGATTTATGTGTGTATGATTGCAAAAAAGATTCCTATTTTATTATTAAAAAGTCACCAAATAAATATTCATGTTAACCTATCGTGTTTGAAAAAAAAAAGTTGGGGTCTCGAGTATTTTTCTATACGAGCATAGTTCACGTCCCCACGTTAGTGCATAAATAAAGCAATTAAGTACTCCAATTAACAAGACAGCTACTGAATCTTATCTAAGATCTTGAAAGCCTACATTCTTTAAAGTCTACAGGATAGAGCCAATAATATTTCAACTCTACATATAATCTAATAATCTATGCATTTACAAAACATAAACACAAAAATCAATATATTGAAGGAAAGATGGCTGGTTCAGTTAGTTGTGAATTAGAGGTAAATGCACCAGCAAACTTGGTGTGGGATCTGTACAAAAGTCTTGAGTTAACTGCTGCTCTTCAAGAAGGACTCCCCGATCTTATTGACAAAATCGACGCTGTGGGTGATGGTTCTGTGGGTACCGTTCTTGATGTCAAGTTTAAACCAGGTATTCTTTTTTTATGATTCTTATATTGTCGTCGACAGAAATTTAAATACTCGCACACTCGTAGATTTGCTGAGGCGTGAACCTAGATTTGAACTTATAACTTCTTGTTATAAATTTCCGCATTAAAATTTTCGTATTTAACGTGAAATGAAAACTTGAAATTTTTTCCTTTGTTTCGATTATCAGGGGCAGTTCCTTTTTCTTACTACAAAGAGAGGTTTACCAAGGTTGACCAAGAGAACAGGGTGAAAGAAGTCGAGGTATTCGAAGGGGGTTATTGTGATTTGGGATTCAGCAAATATTTTATTCGGTTCGAGATCGTGGAGAAGGATGAGAAAAGCTGCATCACAAAAGTTACAACTCAGTATGAGCTTAAGGAAGATGCTGATCCTAAACTAGCTTCCTTAGTTTCAGTTGATCAGATGATGCTTTTCATGAACGTTGCTGCTAACAAAGTTGTCAACAAAAGCAAGTAACTAATTATCGGCCTCTCATGTCGTTGCTGCTAATAATTATTCCATGAGTTTACTTTGATAAGTCTTCAAGACTATATTGTAACTCCGCAGTTGCTGGATTTTCATGTTATATAACTGTTGATGTTCTGTTTTCATGAATACCAGACACAATAAAGTTGACTTACACTTTTGATTTCATAAATGATGAATCCATATCATATAATTTTACTGCTGTTGATATTTATGAATAAATTGACTGCTTCAGATAAATTGTGATGAAGAACCTTAATCCTACCACAAGAACATGATGAAGAATCTTAATCCTACCACAAGAACATGAGCTAGAATGAGTACAGTACTTTTTTTGTTCCTGTAAGTTATATAAGTCCAGGTCTGGGTAATATTCAAAAATCTGTTATAATTTCACAGCTACACAAGCAGGCAAAAACCCATACATGGACATAAAATCGCATACTCTTAGTTAAATATGCTGCTCCTCCATTAATTAGTCACCTGACTTGGACCTCCCGTAAACAGCTTGGACGTCCATTAGTCGAAAAGATAGAAAATATTTGAATGTACTTCTCATTTACTCTTACCCAAAAATGCTGGGTGCTCTTTGCCCCAGTGTAAAAATCTTTTGGAACATGTGTGTAAGTCTTAAGTAGCGAAAATAGTCTCCACACGCACCCACATACACACTACTTGTAATTTAGCAAACATCTTCACAATTGGTTGATCGATATGATCAAGCAGATTTCTTTTTCCTTAGCATATAAAGGTTGACAATTACAAGAGGGTGAGAGAAGTCGAAGATGTTGAAGGTGGTTATTTTGTAATCGGATTTAACAGATTTCTTGTTCAGTATGAGATTATAAAAAAAGATGGAAAGTACTGCACTATCAAAGCCACAATTGAATGTTACATTAAAGAAGTATGTGCTGATAATGCTTCCTTTGTTTGGATTGACCGACCCATTCATGGCTCTCGCGAACCTTGTTGCTAATCATGTTCTTGCCAAAAGTAACCGAAATTTATCTGTATAAGATGATCAAGTTTGTATGAGCTTTTTTGATTTGTAATTGTATCTTGATAGTTGAACTATTTATAGAGTCTTGCTTTCAAATACATG
Organism: Saposhnikovia divaricata; assembly: GCA_036435485.1. NCBI lineage: Eukaryota > Viridiplantae > Streptophyta > Magnoliopsida > Apiales > Apiaceae > Saposhnikovia > Saposhnikovia divaricata. The sequence goes on from CM071601.1 coordinate 181,693,580, forward strand.
CACCCTTTGATTATTTGTTGTTAGTGCTGATAACATGTTCTGTGATGACTCAATTCACTCATATCCACTGCTCTGAACAATCTCCTCCAAACTTCATCCATATTATTTGATTCCAAACATCTGTCCTGTACTCTGTTCTCTACATGTATGAATTACGTTGTGCTAAACAAATAGTTCCTTAATTGATACCTCGAACTGAGATATAATTTGTCAGGTGAGGAAAGGCCTTATGAGTTATGATAACATACTGAATAGCATCAAGCCTCCTGCAGCAGCTTTCTTAATGAGTATTTTACCTTTTTAGATGTTTAACAGTATCGTTAAAAAACAAACTATTAACGAAGATCGAAAGTGATGGTAATAAAAAGATATTAAAACTTGAATTACAGGTCAAAAAAAGTGCCACCTTATCCATAGACATTGATGTTTGTGGTTGGAAAAGAACAAAGTTTAGACAATGGAGACTGTTCACATGTGATATACTGAAATGAAATTTGGATTCTTGTAGATATTCTTATTGTACATTCCAAATTCCAATTGTATATATATATGTACTACGTACACAAATATTAAGCAAACATTATCAGAAGATATAAGAAAGATGTTTGGTACAGTTAGTGGTGAAATAGAGGTGAATGCACCAGCAAGTGCAGTGTGGGAAGTGTACGGAACTCTTGAGTTAGCTGCTGTTGTCGAAAAAGGACTCGCTGATATTATTCAAAAAATTGAGGTTGTCGAAGGTGATGGTTCTGCTGGTACAGTTCTTAATCTTGTTTTTCAATCAGGTATTCTGCTTCTCGGTTACTTGTCACAATTCTGTATCTTTTTATTTTTATGCAAGTGTACATATGCACAGAAAACTATCATACACTATACCAATCTAAGCATATTTCTCCAATGGGTTGATTACTGATCAGGTGGATTTGCTTTTCCTTATTACAAGGAGAAGTATACAAAGGTTGACAATGAGAAGAGGGTGAAAGAAGCCGAGGTTGTAGAAGGCGGTTATCTTGAAATTGGATTCAACAAATATCTCGTTCGGTTTGAGGTTAAAGAAAAAGATGAAGAAAGCTGCATCACCAAAGCCACAATTGAGTACGACATCAAAGAAGATTTTACAGATAATGCTTCCTTTGTTTCCATTGACCCACTCATGGCTATTATGAATCTTGTTGTTAATCATGTTCTAGTCAAAAGTAACTAAAATAGTGTTTTTCTTTTCCGTTTTGAATCTTGAAGTTCTTACGAAGCTCTGATGTTCTGCACTATGTTGTAACTTGCTGTTTGCTGTACCAAAGTACTTGTCATCTGAATTTGTGGTGATTTGTTATTTTTAGAGAATGCAAGATGCTAAGGCATTCGACTATGTGCTTGTTTGGCTCAGCTTATTTTAAGGACTTAAGGACTTATTTTCGGGTAAAAAATTTATATTTTGAAAATTTTCTTTTATATAAGTATTTAATGTATGTTTGAGATTCAATAAATTGTAAAAATAAGTTGGAAAGTTAGGAATCTCTAACTTTGTCTTAAAATAAGTTGACTTATTCTGAAAAAAAGTTCCCCGAACACCCCCTATATTTTATGTTGAATGGCTCATAAAAATATTAAGTGCTCTAGAAGAGTTTGTATTCTCGGGAGTGGTGACGATGAGAACCAATAATGTATTAGAATGATTTAATATACTTGTATGCTTTTGTGGAAAAAGTGCTTATTAGAGCATCTTCAGTGTTATTAGCTAAAATTATTGGCTAAAATAATATATACAATAGTGATGGAGGAGTGTGCTCGAATGAGGTTGATTATAATGATTAGCTATAATTTGGATAATATATTTTTATTTTGAACATAACATGAAGTCGACATACTGACAATGCACTCATCCATATTTAAGTATAAATTATTCGTAGGTGACAATGCACTCATCCATAATTAAGTATAAATTATTCATAGGGGTTGTTACAGGTGTTGTGAACTTCAGCAAATTTGGCCAATCAGTTGAAATTGGCTATAATTATGACTAAAGGTTTTTGCTGGTTGGAGTGCTGCAATCTAGACATGTTATGTATAATGTGTACTATTGCTGTGTTAGGTAGGATCATATAGACAAGGGCATCTCCGGTTGGAGATGCTCTAATGATCGTTATCTAGAAAATTGAGGTTGTGGAAGGTGATGGTTCAGTTGTCACCATTCTTAATGAACATTGTTTCCTGATGTTTTTGAACAAATTGAGGTGATGGTTTCGAAACAATTGGATGATGTAGTGGAGTAATCGTGATATTAAGTTGTTCTTGTTATATTTATGCAAACTTCAATCATAAGATCCAACTTAGGATTATCATCCAAATTCTATTCCAATCATGTGATCCAAATATAAATTCAAATTCAATTATCATTATTGTATTTACATGTTTTGATTTTAAGTATTTTAAAAATAATTAATTAATTTCATTGTAAATCATAATAATAACATCAACAATAATATAACTAAAATACATTATGATAAAAATAAAATGTTACAAAGTACATTCGAAATAAATAAAACGTTACATAAAAATAACTTAAAAGTACACAAAAATATTAATTATCAGAATTAGTATATTCTTCCCATTAATGCTCAATTAGTACATTTCGAAGTGCTAGATGAGCATTTTTATCTCGGATTTTGAAATTTAATGTATTTTGAATTTTTGGGTATTTTAAAATTTATTTTAAAATTTATCGTGAATTTAATTATATTTCAAATTTAATTATTTTACTTTTAACAACAATAACGAAATAGAAAAGATAACAATAAAGAGTACTGGTCCAGAGTTGGATTGATTCGGGACAACACTATCCCAAATTTGGATTTGTAGTACGAGTCCTCCTTTACATGCGTTGTTGAGGGAGTTCTGCTGTTCTTGACTTTCCAAAGTGCAACGTTTTTAAGTTGTTAGTTCATGACCAAACCAAACCAAACATACCCAGTATATCCCGCTCAGAGCAGGGTCTGGGGAGGGTAGGATGTACGCAGACCATACCCCCACTTTTAGAGTGGGGAGGCTGTTTCCGTGAAGACCCTCGGCTGAGTGCACAACAAACATAGAATGTGGTAAATAAAACGGAAATGATACGGAAATGGACAAAGACATACCTGAGGCCCATGGCGTTCTCCACATGGGACCTACCTATCTGCGAGGATTTATGATACTCCTAGCTTGATGCGCTCCAACCACACGGAAAGACCCGTACAGAGATAACACCGAGCCCAGCTCCCTGCAACTGCAAAACCAGAAAACAGAAGACACTCCAAACGAAAAGTGAGAACGCTAAAGCCGAAGTACTAAAGAATCGCTAACCGAGACAAGGCAACTCTGAGGCTCTCGACAACAGAGCCACAACCTAAAAGGGAATCCACCACTCTGATACGCCGCCTCCAAGAGCACCTATCCGCGAGCATGGTCTCATTTAAGTCTAAGGCCTTCAAATCCATCCGGAGCTGCTCTTCCCACGACCTCCTCGGCCTGCCTCTCCTCCTCGCCTCTTCAACCGCCAGACTCTCGACCCTCCTAACTGGGGCTTCAGCCAGCCTCCTTCGGACGTGGCCGAACCATCTCAACCTTCCTTCCCTAACTTTCGCAGAAAAAGGCGCCACTTCAAGCTCGCTCCTAAACACCGAGTTCGGGATTCTGTCCAACATCGTGCGCCCACAAGACCACCGCAACATCCTCATTTCAGCCCCTTCCAACTTGCTTACGAGAGCCTTCTTCTCCGCCCAACACTCAGAACCATACAACATCGCAGGACGGATAGCCGCTCTATAGAATTTCCCTTTCAACTTTAAAGGGACTTTCTTATCGCACATAACCCCTGACGCTGCCCTCCACCTTAGCCACCCAGCCTTGATACGATGCGTGACATCGGCTTCAATCTCCCCTTCCTTCTGGATGATCGAACCCAAATACTTGAATTTATCCGTCTGCGGGACGATCTGGTCTTCAATCCTAACCTCCACCCCTTCTTCGTTGGCCTCACCATTGAAGTTGCACCAGAGATACTCGGTTTAAGAACGGCTCATACGTAACCCTTGGGACTCCAAAGTAGATCTCCAAAGCTCCAATTTGTCGTTCACCTCCCTCCTCGATTCCGCCACTAGCACGATATCATCCGCGAAGAGCATGCACCAAGGGACTGCATCTTGAATCCCCCGCGACATGACATCAAGGATAAGGGCGAAAAGAAAAGGACTCAGGGCTGACCCCTGATGAAGCCCCATCTCAACCGGGAAGAAACGGGAGTCCCCCACTGGGGTCCGAACGCACGCACTAGTTTGGGAGTACATGTCTTGAATCACCCTAACGAACGCCGACGACACTCCCCTCTCCTCAAGGCTCTTCCAAATAGCTTGACGGGGGATGCTATCATAGGCCTTCTCAAGATCAATGAACACCATATGGAGGTCTTTGCGACGTTCCCTGAACTTCTCCATAAGGCGTCTAACGAGATGAATGGCCTCGATCGTTGATCTCCCAGGCATAAATCCAAATTGATTCTCTGAGATTTCAACTACACTTCTAAGCCGACTATCAACCACTCTCTCCCAAAGTTTCATAGTATGACTGAGTAATTTAATACCCCGGTAGTTACTACAACTTTGAGCATCGCCTTTATTCTTGAAAAAAGGGACCACAACACTACGCCTCCATTCAGCTGGCATCTCATCACCCAAGAGAAGAACATTGAACAGATCTGCTAACCATTGGACGCCAACCTCACCAAGACAAAGCCAAACCTCGATTGGGATAAGATCCGGACCGACCGCCTTCCCTTTAGCCATCTTTTGTAAGGCACCCTTGACTTCATCCTTGCTGATGCGCTCACAGGGATCGAAGGAAAACACAGGCGAAAGAGAGACCTCTTGATCCACACCGGCACCACTCCTCCTATCCTCGTTGAAAAGATTATGGAAATACGAACTCCACCTGTCCTTAATAGCATCTTCATTCAACAGAACTTGGCCTGAATCATCTTTAACAAACTTAACAGAACCCAGGTCGCGCCTCCCTCTCTCCCTAGCTTTAGCTAGTTAAAAATGGCATTCGCTCCTTCCTTGGTATCTAGGCGCTTGTACAGCCCATCATATGCCTCCTCTTTAGCTTTCGCCACTGCCTTTTTTGCCTCTCGTCTCGCCACCTTGTACGCTTCCAGCTTCCTGATCCTCGCAGATCGATAAAAGCTCTTTAAAGAGCGCAAGTTTGGCCTTAACCTTCTTTTGAACCTCCTCGTTCCACCACCACGACTCCTTATGACCACTGAACCTACCTGAGGAAACCCCTACCACCTTCTCGCCCACACTCCGAATGGCCTTTGCCATGTTGGACCACCTGAAGTTAGCATCTCCTCCACTCGCAAAACAATCTTCGTTGAGCAAAGCCTCCCTGAATTCCACCGCCTTCTCGCCCTTCAAGTCTTTCCAAAGGATTCTAGGTCTAAACTCTCTCTTACTGCGCACAACCCGACCCCCCATGGTAAGATCCATAGCCAACAGCCGGTGCTGGGAAGCGCACGCCTCACTCCTGAACACCTTGCAGTCCACGCACGCTCTAACGTCCCGGCTGCGCACAAGTAAGTAATCGATTTGAGTGCTGCGTCCCCCACTACTAAAGGTGATGAGGTGCTCCGCCCTCTTCTGAAAAACAGAATTCACAATTACCAACTCCTGGGCCGTGGCAAACTCCAACAGGGCGGACCCACCGACATTCCTGGACCCGAAACCAAAACCCCCGTGCGCCAAGGGAAAACCATCTGACCTCTCGCCGATGTGACCGTTGAAATCGCCACCCAACACTACAAATTGGTCTGCAGGAAAACTACCTACCAGCCCGTCTAAACAAACCCAAAAAGACTCCTTCTCAGAATCACCCAAACCGGCTTGCGGGGCGTACGCACACACCACATTCACCACAATCTCCCCCACCACCACCTTGACGGCCATGATCCTGTCATTGCATCTAATCACTTCCACGACGTTGTTCTTAAGGTCTTCCGCCAAAAGAATACCCACTCCGTTCCTCGAGCTAGCAAGGCCTGAATACCACAATTTAAACCCGTTCGCTTCTCTTGACCGCGCCCCCTTCCACCTCGTCTCTTGGATACACGCCACATCCACTCTACGCTTCTTCAACACGTCCACTAGCTCCAGAAATTTGCCCGTCAAGGTACCTACGTTCAAACTCCCAACACGCAAATTATGCACCATCGACAAACCAAATTAAAAATTAGCGAATTACAATTAAAACCAACGAATAAAAATAAATAAAACAGAACCAACATCAAAACAAAGAAGAAAAAAATAAAAAAAATAAAAAACAAACGAATAAAAATGAGAAGCAACCGGAAAAAACAAACGAAACGAGGGCCGACCAAAAAAACAGAACAGAGACCAACACATAAGAAATGGATAAATACCAATATAAATGAAAAGGACTACACACACACAAGGACTACAATGCTACAAATGAAAAAGGAGAGGGGGGGGTTACGGCTGGGTATTGGGAAGGGAGTGAGTCGAGAAGAGTTGGAAGAATTAGAAGATACAGCGAAGACGGGTCGAGGATGGGAGAAAGAGAGAGAGAGAGAGAGAGAGAGAGAGAGGAGGGGGAGATACGCTAGAGATAGAGGACCGGAGAAAAATGCTAGAGGGAAAGAGAGAGACTGGGGCGATTAGAAGAGGGGTTAAAGGGGAGAGAAGGGCAGTTGGGAGGGCGGCTAACAGGCGAAGCTGGATGCGACAGGGACGGAACAGGGGTAGAAAGAAAGGAGGTGCGAAACAGAGACTAGCCAGAAAACGAGATGCAAGAAAACGAAAATCACAAAGGGAAATGTAGGAGGAAAGAAAAGAACTAGGGCTATGCTGATTAACTGTATGATTTCCGGCGATTCGCCGGCCAGTTGGACCAAGATTGGTGACAGGGTGGCCGATAACGGCTAAATTAAAGAGAGCGTTTTAGAGAGCGTTTTCATTTTCTTAAACTGCCAGCTTTAGAGCATCTCTACCAGACTCATATATCCGCTCATCAAAATAATATAAATAAATGGTTTTTAGCAAGTTATTACATTTGTTTATGTGTCAAATTCAAACGATCCTCTTTATATTAGCTATTTATTTATAATTTATTTATAAATCAACCCCATTATAATCTAAAGTTGTGAAAGAATTGGTGGACATGTATATTTTATTATTAAATTACAAGTTAAGAGCTACTAGTGGCTCTTAGAAATGAGGAAAGAGAAGAGGTTCTTAGTGTTTTTAAGAGCCGCTAAGAATCTCTTAGAACAATATTTTCATTCTATTTCCTCATTTTTTTGAGTTAAGAGCTTAAATAGAAAGTTTTTGAGTTTAAAATTCTAACAAAACCGACTCCAACACACGTACTTCTGATTCTTAAAATATTGCTATGATTTAATTGTGCCTTGAAATTCAAAAAACAACAACCAAGTACAGTACAAGGAATGCTCAACCAGCTAGCTAGCTGTCTGCACCTAGCTAATATCCCCGGCTTCATATCCCAAGCTTTCACTGCGCTTATATATAGTATAGTGTGTGCACACAACAATATAAACTCACACTTACTGCATCTAGCCATATACAGAATAGTAAACATATATCAAGTACAGTACTATAGAAGCAGAGGATGTTGTATGCAAAAATATGTCGCGAAGTAGAGGTAAATGCACCCGCAAGCGCATTATGGGAAGTGCATTCTACTCTTCAGCTAAATGATGCTGTTAGGAAAGATTACGGTCATCTTTATGAAAAAGTTGAGGTTCTGGAAGGTGATGGTTCTGCTGGTACCATTGTTCGTTTCGTTTTTCAACCAGGTATATATGTACATCTACTCCAGATCCAGCTATTACAAATAAACTGGAGGTTGTAGTACTGGAGTTACCGTACGTAATATCAACAAGTTATTATAATTGCAATTAATTTAAAAGGAAAAATTGGAGAAATCCGAGGCTTCCGAATGATACTACGTACATCCCTCCCAAAGCCTTAAAGTGTTGAAATAATCTATTAAAATGTATTCTTCATTTTTTCTATATGCAGGTGTGCGTGCACCTCCTGCCTTCAACGAGAAATTTACCAAAGTCGACCACGAGACAATGACAAAAGAAATTGATATTATAGAAGGAGGTTTTCTTGACGTGGGATTTGAACGGTATTTTATCCGGACGGAGGTCATAGAAAAAGATGAAAAAAGCTGCATTACAAGATCCACAATTGAGTATGATCTTAAGGATGAGTTTGCTGCTAATGCTTCTTTGGTTTCAATTGTTGGACTAGTAGCTACCACGGACACTGCTAACAATCTCGCTGTTGCCAAAACCAACTAAATGGTTGTCTGCGTTATATTGTAAATTTGTTAACTGATCTGAAAGATGATCAGTATCAAATGGTCTCATGTTTCAAGCTTTTAATAAAAGGCTGTATCTAGTGCAAGTCCTAATAAATGCTACGAATTGAATTGGTAGTTAACAATTCACCCTATTTGTATCCTTAAGCACACTTTAAATTTGTCCTCACCAACTTGCTGAATCTTCACCACTTTTTGAGTCGTTCCTCACGGTTTGTGAAAAGCTTTATATAATCATCCTCAAGACGCATCTTACTCTAAAAGTAACATTCCAATTCACTGTAATTATTAAATATTGAATGGAACTTTGAACCTCTAACCTCTTCAGGGGTTTGATGTTTGTCGTCGTCGCTGTATGAAACTTTTCTTCTTCTTTTTTTAATTGTGATTTTTGCTCAAACAAGATTGGCATTTTACAGTGATCTTTAGGCTCTGTGGTAGGGACACTGTAAATGTTGAAAAATGCAAATCTTGCACATTGCCTAAAAATCTTAATAAGAGATTGATAACTGATGTATCTTGCACATTGTAAGAAACTTTGAAAATGCCTATTCCTCAATATAAATCTACTCTGAGAACAAGAACATGGCCGACTGCAGAATGATGTCTTAGAGAACAAAAACCTAACTTATATTGGTATGATTTGAATCCCGAGTATGACTATCAAACCCCATGTAGAACAAATATGACAAGTTAAGAGACAACTGAAGGATAATTTTAAAGATTATGAGACTATGCATGTGCACATCAGTTGGACTTCAGGAGATCGACGAAGAAGAAAACGAAGAATTGTACGTAAATTTTTTAAGCGGAGGAGAAGGCATCACGAGAAGTTATACAGGAGATATAAAGTTAAATATATAAGAGAAGGAATTAATAGACCAAGTAGAAGATACAAATTGAACTTTTTTGAAGCTCTTGTGAAAAGATTTAGAAAACTAAAGAAATAGAAGAAGTGATCACAAGCTTGAAGAAGAAGTTTACAACATTCTTTAGAACACAGCACCACTACAAGAATCAGCTATTATACCAACGGAATTTCCTAACGAAAATTAATCTGTTGGTAGTTACTCACAGATTGCTAACGGATTGAAAAGCCAACACCATACCAACCAATTTCCAACAGATCACTAACGAATAATTACTAACGGAATATTCTGTTGATAAAATAGGCACCGCCCAAAAGTGCCAATGGAACTGCTAATGATTTGCCAACGGATTTCTAGCTATGGAATAGTAATGAAATAATAACGGTTTAGTAAGGACTTGCTAACCCCATGGTAACGGAAATTACAACTTATATTTCCATTGCTAATCCGTTATAATAAAAAAGGTATCGGTTGTTATTCCATTCGTAATATTAGTTCTGAAATTTAATGTCGAACTACCTTATGTACTTTTCAAACCTGAAAACTTTTTGCACTCAACATTTCATATTTCATTTTTTTCGATCTTTCACTCCGTTCTTCCCCACTGTTACTTCATTCAACACACGGTTCATTTTGCATTTAATTAAGGTAAATTTTATATTTACACTAATTTATGTTTTAGATCTTAATTTGTGGTCTATAAGTATATATAACTAGCGTAAAAGCCCGTGCGAGGCACGGGCACTGAAATAATTTTTCGTTCAAAATGTATATATATTAAGATAATTTTGTGACTAAAAAAAGGATAAATGATAAGATTTCGATTTAATGTCATATTCTTATAGTTATTCTTACTAGCCTATAACTCGTGCAAAAGCACGGACTATCATATATTATATTATGAATTAATATATTTATTTGATTTAATAAATTTTTTTAATTTTTTTAGATTATTTTAATTGTTAATTTTAAATTTACATTTATTCTATACTTAATTTAATGACATAAAAAATATCATTAATTTAATGTTATTTTTAAATTTATTTTTAAAAAATTATTTAGTATAACCTAAAATCGTAAAGAAAGAATCGTAGGAAGAAGTGTGTGTGAGAGATGATTCTAATTGGGATATAACTGAAAACGTTTATAATTCTATAAAACATGTGGTTTTTATTTTTAATAAATTATATATTATTTAACTGAGTTTCAAATTTTTAACACATTTTTTAATTTTTTAAAATTATATTTTTGTGCCTTATTGGTAAATAATATCTTAATAATTCAATAAATATTCTTTAAAAATTATTAAGTATAATCTAAAATCGTAGAAGTGTGTGCGGACGATTATTCTAATCGGGATATATCTTAAAACCTTTATAATTCTATAAAACATTTGATTTTTTATTTTTAATAAATTATATATAATTTAACTGAATTTGGAATTTTTATCACATTTTTTAATTTTTTTAAAATATAATTTTATGTCTTATTGGTAAGTTCTGTTGTTCATAATAAACAAATTAATATTTTTAATACAAATATTTTTATCATTAAAGATTCTATTTTTAGGTTTGACAAGAAATTACATGTGTCATGTTATTGAAGATGTTAGCTAATGCAAAAGAAACGGAGGAGAAAAGAGCAAATTTGTGTAAAATTCGGATTTTCTGGGAAGGTTGCGCAGTCTACACTGTTTTGGCCATATCTGGAGTTATAGAAGTCCGTTTTCAGTGATCTTACAGCTCACGCGAACCTTGAGAGATTTTCTACAACATGGGATAGATAGCAGGGTCAGCGGACGTGCTGGTCAAAATCGCGCACGTATTCTTTAAGAACCAGGCTGGAAGATTACTGTTTTGTCCTTTTTCTAATTCTAATTGAATTTTAGGAAGTTTCTTGCACCTAAATTGAATTCTAATTGTATTTTAGGATGTTTTCTTGCTGGGCAAGACTTCTAGAGCCTATATCAACACATCCTACCATTGTAATTAGTAGTAGGTAGATGTACATATGTAGATAGATAGATACAATATCAGATTTTTATTGTAACCATAGAATTGCAAGGGAGTAAAGGAGAGAAGGAGTCAACGCTCGTGACAAGCTCGGATCTAGATCTACTTCATCTTTTGTGTTATTCTGGATTATAGATTTATCTTTTCAACTCTTTGTTTTATTAATATTATTGTTTCTTTCATTCATATCTTGTTTTATATCATGATTTCATCAGATCCCATGACGATGAACGGTTCAATTATGAACTAATCGTTGTCATGGGATTCTAACGGATTTATCTATGTAGCTTAGTAGTTTGATTACTTTAAAGATATGTGTGTGGTGAATTCTTGATATCCTCGTATGGTTAATCTTAATGCTTTTAGATGCGTCGCGAACATCTAAATTGAATTGTTAATCTCTTGTGAAGTGAAAGTGGATCTTGAGATTTAGAACTTGTCATGCTAGCATAGGATTATGTATGTTTATCATCATAATTTGTGGCATAAATAGAAATATATTATGTTGCCCTATGTGATCAATTTGGATAACTTGTTCTTCAACCGTTATGTTTTCAAATTCTATAGACATATATTTTATTATGTATTATTTTTTTTCTGGGGTGTTTTCAATTTCATTAGAATATATATAATATATTTAGACATGTAGAAACTTATTGGTTTAACCTATCTTGAACACAAATATATTTGTACTTTTTTTAAAGAAAGTTTGTACTATCTTGTTTTAGTGTTGTTTTATATTTGTTTTAAATGCATTACATTAAATTTTATTGTTGATTTTAATTTTCGAAATTTAGATTATTATTTTTGAATTGGCCTTTGTTTTGTGAATTATATTTTGCTGAATTTTGGTGTCATTTCCAATTATGACATATTTTTTTATTACTTTTTTATTATCTTATTTTACCATATATTTTATTAAAGTCTTTTTTTGTTTTGTAATTATTTCTAAATTCCTTTTTTTTAAAAAAATATTTTTTTAATTGAAATTCTGATGTTATGCTTAATTTACTTGTTTATTATATATAAAGAATGAATTTGTGACTCATTTTTAATTATGTTTTTTTTCTATTTTATCCTTGTTTGTAAATTTTAGAAATATATTTGTGTCAAACCTAAAATTAGAATCTTTAATGATTTTTATAAAAATATTGTTTTCCTTAAAACACTTTTATTTGGTGAACACTTTTATTTTAAGATTTAGCCTAACATATATTTTTATATTTCATAGCATAATTTTAGCTTTTAAATCAATATTCTGGCCCAACTCTTTCTCTGGCCCATTTCTAATTTCTAATAAAACTACCTTTTAATCCTTGACGACCAGACAATGACCACCTAAACCTCCTTACGCCAATTATATATAGGATATATTTATAGATTCGAGTATAGTATAGATTCCGGTAACGGGACGTGTGCTAGATTCACTAAATGATTTTTTTTAAATGATTTCTTTGATGATCGAACCGTACATATGTTAATAGATACTCATTCTAGTTTTGGGAAAAAATAATCAAAAAATAAAAAAAAGCTCGGTTGTGCCGCATCTTAACGGATACGTTGTAATAGTACAGATTCCTGTAACGGGGCGCGTGCCAGATTCACTGAATGGATTTTTTAAATGATTTTTTCGATAATCGAACCCTACGGAAACGTAGGGGAAACATTGTAATAGTATAGATTCTGGTAACGGGGCGGCATCTTACCAGTTGACTATTAAATTACCAAATCAAAAAAATTTATTTTTTTATTAAATTTTGGAAGTAACATTAAAAAAGATTTTACATGACATCCGTATGGTTGGATCGTCGACAAATATTTTTAAAAAAATCAAAACAAGAATCAGGGACAAAACGTTATTTTGTGATACTAGTATAGTCAAAGTACTAGTTGACCGTTACATTACCAAATCAAATAAATTTATGTTTTCTTAAATTTTGGCAATAAAATTGAAAAGATGGTTCTTGACATCCGTACGGTTGGATCGTCGAGAAATATTTTTAAAAAAATTGAAACATGAATTAGGGATGAAACCCTGTTTAGGGGTACTACTCAAACTACTAGTTTACTGTTAAATTACCAAGTCATATAAATTTATTATTTTCTAAAATTTTTTAACACTAATAAAGATGGATATTTACATCCGTACGGTTGGATCGTCGAGAAATACTTTTAAAAAAATCGAAACACGAATTTGGGACGGAATACTAGTTAGAAGTATTAGTCAAAGTACTAATTAACTGTTAAATTAACAAATCAAATAAATTTATAATTTACAAATTTACAAATTCTTATTTTATATTTATTCTTACTCGTCAATAAAATAAATAAATATACTATAATAAAATTTCATTTTGCTTGTCTTGTCCAATTCATTTTGCCCCATATCAAAATTTCATTCGTAAACATCCAAATTTAGCTTGTCTTGTCCAATTCATTTTGCCCCCATATCAAAATTTCATTTCCCCGCCCCCCTTTTCACTTCCCCCTTATTAAAATTTTGCTTCCCCCATTTTATCTCAAAACAATCAAAAAGACGAAGCAAACCACACAAATGACTCGCCGACCACCTCTCACAAAACCCTAAATCGAGTTCGTCAAAATTCAACTCAAAATCATTAACACGAACCTCTCCTCTCCACCCACACTTTCTCTCGGTTAAGGATTCAATTTAAGGACTTCAATTCAGGTTTAATTGAGGCCTTCTAGGAGATTTGCTTAGGGTTTAATTTGAGGACTTTAATTCAGATTTCATTGAGTGCTTCTGGATAAGGGCTTCAATTTATTTACCTCTCTTCATTGTAGGGATTTAATTTAAGGTATTGTCACTTACATCTTCAGTTATGATTTTAGTTATACGTATGTTCAATTTTGGATAGTTTAAAATTCATTCATGTTTATGTTGTTTTTTGAGTGAAATTTTAATGTTTAAAATTGTTCAACATTTAATGTGAGTGAAACACTGATGTACTTTATGTTTGTTCTTGGTTTTTTTTTCTTTGTCTCCTGTTCTTTTCTGGATTTTTTTTCTTTGTCTTTTGCTTTGAATAGATAGCCCAATAGCCCGTAAGTCACATGACTACTTTTTTTGAAGGTTTCATTTCTGTTGTGTACCACAGCTGTTGTAACAGGCTCAGCCATTTTTGCTATTGTTGGCATACTGTTCATTACTGGTAATTGTTGGCCTGCTTTTCATATTTGTTGTTGGTCCTGAAAATCCTCACATAAATTTCTTGGGTAGAGAGCAGTCTCCAATTCGAAATGAATCTAGATGACCTGCATTTTTCCAGAGGCTCTCATAAGAATAGCAGCTGAACAATAAACATTCTCAAAAGACCAAGTTGGTAAGTTGAAGATTAAAATAGCAAAGTTTACAAGGTGTATATCTTAGTTACTAGAAACTTGTGAAGCTCTCCATGTGGAATTTCACACACACATGCACACACACACACACACACACATTTGGGCACCACTTATGAACTTTATAAATTGTCTACTTGTATGGTTCCCACTCTCCACAGAATATTGAAGTCAAAAATGAAAAAAGAAATCGACATATTTGTTAAAGCAAAAATTTCAGATTTTGGTTTAGTTAAATTTGTTCCTGATGGCGAAAAATCCTTGGTTACAAGGTTAGCTGGAACATTTGGGTACCTAGCACTGGAATATGCAGGTAAAAATCCTTACTCTTACTACTAACTTATTTATGTCTTTTCTTGCAATACAAAGTTTCACTTGTTGCAGAATGATTTTAGATCATTGAAGTACTTTACAATTTAATTTAATATGTAATTCATTCCGTTAGTATAAGCATGTCTGATGTCTTCAGCTTCGGTAGCGCATCATGAAAAAGATGGACAACCTATTGATTAAAATGCATTGTTTCTTGATGCAGCAGGAGGGGTTGATAAGAAAAAGAGGTTGTATAAAGCTGGTTCATCGGAAAACCCTATTATAGGCCAGAGATTATTCGTTGCAGTTCATCCTTTGCCAATGCCAAAAAACAAAAGCTGCGGAAAGAACCAGAAGTGATGGAGAATCAAATAGCCAGAATTCTCGAGGCTAATTCTTTCCAACATCCTTAGTCCCCTATCCACTAATTTAGATAGTTAGAATGGTGAGAACATGTAGCTAGTTTAGTATGCTTTTGGATATGATACTCGATCATACTATTGTATTGGTTAGAGGGATGGTGTAACTCTTATCCCCATTTTGAATGGTAATTATGCGATTATATATATAAGAAAGATTTTGTAACTTTATTTTATTTGCAATTTTATAGAAATAAAAATCCTACAGTACTAGAAAAATGAAATTTTGCACCAGACATGCTTATACTAACGGAATACCATCAAACATTTACAGACGTTCTGTTAGCAAAGAGTTGCTAGACTTAGCAACGGACACATCTGCTGGATCTTTGTTACTAAAATTAACAATGGATTATCTGTTGGGAAATTGTTGCTAGAATTACCAACCGAACATTCCGTTGGCGGGATGTTGCTTTTTTGGTTACATTACAAATAAGGAGGTCTATTATTAGTCTTTTGCTATTCCGTTGGTAACTTTAGCTACCGAAATCAATCGGTTGGTAAGGGTGTTCCCAACAACGTTTATACCAACGGTCCCTTTTGGTGGGCATTCCGTTGGCAAGCTGTTTTAACAACGGATTTGCTTGACTTGCCAACGGAATTTTCTGTTGTTAAAATTGAAATTTCTAGTAGTGATACAAGCTCTCAACTTAGTTTGTTACAATTCAGAGTATATAAACTTCAAAGAACGTAACTGACTTTCTAACAGAATTACACAGTGAAGTGACAACTATGCCCCTGAACCTTGACCTGCATTGACTCGACTCATCTTGACTGATTGACCTTTACTCCCCCTCAGACTTGATGAGGAGATGCAGATGAAACACCAAGTTTGCGCATGAGATAGTTATGCTGGGATGCTGTCAGCTGCTTAGTAAACATGTCTGCAACTTGAGTATATGTAGGAACATGACATGTGACAATGTCACCGGCAGCAATCTTGTCACGAACAAAGTGACAGTCTATCTCCACGTGCTTAGTACGTTCATGTAGAACTGGGTTAGCAGCAATTGCCAGGGCAGCTTGATTGTCACAATTTAAGAGTGTAGGTGGTAAGTCTTGCAATCCCATATCTTTAAGTAAAGCACTCAACCAAGTGATCTCACAACTTGCCAAGGCCATGGAGCGATATTCAGCTTCAGCACTGGAACGAGCAACCACGGATTGCTTCTTGGTTTTCCAGGAAATAGGAGAAGCCCCTAACAAGATACAATATCCTGAAGTTGATTTTCAAGAAAAATCACAACTGGCCCAGTCTGAGTCACAGAAAGCTGTGAGCTGAGTTGCAGATTTACTGGCAAGCAGAATGCCTTGACCTGGATTTCCAGCTACATACCTCAACAGTTTTTTAGCAGCTTGCATAAATTGAGTAAGAATATGCACTAGATAAACAATGTTAGGTCGAGTCACAATGAGGTAAATGAGCTTACCTAAAAGTATTTGATAAGGCTGTTGCTCTTGCAAGATGACACCTTTGTCTAGACTTAGTTTAACCTTAGTCTGCATAGGTAGCTTACTAGGTTTAACCCTGACCATATGATACTCTTTGAGCAAGTCCATAACATACTTTTTCTAAGAAATAAAAAAAACTTCTGCAGACCCATGCACCTCAAGCCCAAGAAAATAGTTAACAGCTCCAAGATCCTTCATGTGAAAATTGTTTGACAACATGAGTTTAAGGTCATCAATTTTCTGCATTGAATCTCCTGCAATCAACAGATCATCAACATAAACCAACACCAGTGTAATCTTGTTGTCTTCAACCTTTGTCAGCAAACTGTAATCAACCTTTGACTGAACATAACCACCTTGCTTAAGAGTGTTTGTAAGTTTTCTAAACCAGCACCTAGGTGCTTGTTTCAATCCATACAAACTTTTAATGAGCTTGCAAACTAACCTGCTCCCTGCACTAAACACTGGAGTAGCATTCAATTGATTTAAATCACCACCAATCCTGCTTCCCATACCAGTGTAACCTTGTGGCAAAGACATGAACACCTCTTCCTCCAAGTCACCATGCAGAAACACATTAGTAACATCCATCTGCACAACATTCAAATCCTTAACAGCTGCTACAGCTAAGAGAGTACGAACTGTAGCCATCTTAGCTACTGGTGCAAATGTCTCCCCATAATCAACTCCTTCCTTTTGTTTGCATCCTAAGATAACCAACCTGCTTTTAAATCTATCAATTGTGCCATCAGGTTTAAATTTTGTCTTGTAAAGCCATCGACAGCTGATAGCTTGTTTGCCAGGTGGCAGAGTTGTAATTATCCAGGTACCATTTCTCTCCTGATTATCCTCATCAGTGTTATGAGAAACACTATCAGAGACACTGTCAGAAGATCCTCCATTATTAGTGGACTCAGTGTTCTGTGAAACAAACAGATCATCCCAAACTTCACCTGAAGATGCTGACTGCTGTGAAGGCATTTGCAGTGGTAATGGCTGTAGATAGCTTGAATTTGAGACATAAGTATTGTAAGGAAATACAGATTCTTGAAAAATCACATCCCTTGAAATGATAATAGATCTATCAATGAGGCTAAGCAATCTGAAGCCCTTTTTTGTAAATGGATATCCTATAAAGACACATGGAACTCCTTTGTTTTGAAACTTGTCAGTACTAATCATTGTAGAAGCAGCAAAAGCCAGACAACCAAATGCCTTGAAGACAGTGTAATCTGGAGATTCCTTAGAAATAACCTCATAGGGTGACAAATTATTTAATACTGAAGATGGTAATCTATTCATAATGTATACCGCAGTAAGCACACACTCTCCCCAGTATGCAATAGGCAAACCTGACTGTAACTTTAAAGCTCTTGCCATTTCCAGAATATATTTATGTCTACGTTCAACTCTAGCATTTTGCTGAGGTTTGTACACACAAGATGTTTGATGCAGTATACCAGCAGAAGCACAGAATATTCTACAAGCAGTATCCTTGAATTCCAAAGCATTATCAGTTCTAAGAGTTTTAACCTTGCTTTGAAAATGTGTATCAGCATAACTAACAAAACTTTGGAGTATTGACAAAAAATCAGACTTAGCTTGCATCAGATACACCCAATCATTCTAGAACAATCATCAACCAAAGTTAAGAAGTACTTATACTTAGATTTAGTAAGCACTCTGTATGGTCCCCATATATCAGCATGTAAAATATCAAAAACATGTTCTGCATGAGAATTACTAAGAGGAAAAGGGAGATTAGTGAACCTGGCCATAGGACATGTCAGACACACTTTACTATCTCCATAACTGATTTGTGTATGTAACTGTGGAATGAGCTTGAGCTTTATTGCTGGTGCATGACCAATCCTAGTGTGCCACAATTCATATGATTCCTTTGACAAAGAAGTACCATTTGCTCCATAAGTTGAATTATTGCACTCTTTAGCAGATTCAGTGTTCAGGTAATACAAACCATTCTTCAATATACCTGTTCCTTGAACCAGGTATGACTTTGAGTTTCGAATGACACATTTATCAGGTAGAAACATAACTTTGCAGCCATTATCTTGAGCCAGCTTGCGTATAGAGATCAGATTATGATTGAACTTTGGAACATAAAGCACTCCTATTAACTTCAGTCCATTGTCAAGTTGTAAATCACCAATATGTGAAATAAGCACATTGTCACCTGTAGGAAGTTTAATTGTGTATTGATGTGGAGCTAATTTGACATTTGACAATAAAGACAAAGTTGATGTCATATGGTCAGTAGCTCCAGAGTCAATAATCCACTCATGTTGCAGATTCTGAACATTGTTGCATAATGCTACTCCTGAGAAGCTAACCATTTCAGAAAAAGGAGAATCCAATTCTTCTTCAGCTGTATTTCTTGCAGCAGCACTCAAGGATCCTGGCAACAATTTTAGCAACTGTTCTATCTGTTTTGCTATCAAACTCATACTACTATCAACATTAGTATCACAATCAGTTTGTGCAACATTAACCTTCCTTTTGTTTTGATTCCAACTGCCTGTACCAGAAGTGCTTCCCTTCTGAGCTCCAAATCCCACAGGTTTTTTGTATTTACTGTGCCACTTTGGATAGCCAATTATCTTCCAACAGTCTACCTTAGTATGACCTTTTCTACCACATTCTGGACATTCAGTACCAGCACTTTTACTGAAACTACCACTGTGTTGTGTTTTGTTGTACATAGCTGAAATCTCATGTCCTCCTTGACCTTCACCAAGTGTTGCCCTCTGTGATTCCTCTTGCTGAATCATCGAACATGCCATCTCCACATTTGGCAACGGAATAGACATCAGGATTTGACTTCGCTGAGAAGCATAACACTCATCTAAGCCATTCAGGAACTGAAACAAACGTGCTTCTTGTTTCTGTACTTCTAAAACCTTCATAAACTCTTTCATTTCATCACTAAGTGTACTAAGCACATGCATAACATTCATAGCCTCAATTTCTTCCCAGATTGAACTCAAACTCGTGAAATATTCAACCAGAGATGATCCATTTTGCTTTACACTAAACAGATCCTTATTTAGTTTATAGTTTCGTGATCCATTTGTTAACTGAAATCATTGTTCTAATATCTTCCATACATCAGCAGCAGAATTAACAAACAATATCGATTTCCTAATTGAATCAGAAACATTGTTATGAATCCACGAAATTACCATATTATTGCACGTATCCCACTACACAGCATCTGTTGCTTCAGTTATGCTTCGCTTCTCAGATCCAGTTACAAACCCTAGCTTTCGCTTAGACGTCAATTGAATCTCTATTGATCGTCTCCAGGTGCGATAATCATCTGCACCTTGCAATTTTGCAACATTGATAGACGTAGGTCCATCACTTGGATGCAGAAACAATGGATTCTGTAAATCTGCAAACGAAAAACAACTCGTTGCTGCCGCCATTAACACTTCAATTCACAGAAATCAAGCTTCAACTTGTCAACAAACTAACATCACCATTGACAAAGCTTCAATTTCAGTAATCTTTCCGTTGTATCACTTCGTGTTCTACCTACAAGAACGAACTCTCTTCAAGAATGCTTCGAATCACCGCTCTGATACCATAAAGAAATAGAAGAAGTGATCACAAGCTTGAAGAAGAAGTTTACAACATTCTTTAGAACACAACATACAAGCTCTCAACTTAGTTTGTTACAATTCAGACTATATAAACTTCAAAGAATGTAATTGACTTTCTAACAGAATTACACAGTGAAGTGACAACTATGCCCCTGAGCCTTGACCTGCATTGACTTGACTCATCTTGACTGATTGACCTTTAAAAACATTCTGTAGATATAAAACATTAAAATATTTCATATAATTACATTGCCATTGGCTACATGTTACAAGTACTTACATATTTTGGGTGTAGTGGAGTAACCATAATATTCTATTTTGAAAAAATTGGATGTTATAGTGGAGTAACCGTAGAAGTTCTTGTTATTAGATCTTCTACTGTTTCTTGTTATTAAAATTTTGAAAATCACTTCAAGGTGTTAAGGACATATTTGAACTGGACACACTCAGAGATGACTGTGATGCCATGTTCCATGCTGCATGAGTATCTCTCTTAACACCTTGAAAAGAGCCACTAAATACTTTTTAACGTTTAATGCAGGTGTAGTTGCATTTCTTTACTACAAGGAAAAGTTTATCATGATTGACCACGAGAAGAGGGTGAAAGATGCTATTGTTGTAGAAATCTTGACATATGATTTGATCGTTTTTTAATTCGGTTAGAGGTTATAGAAAAAGATAGAAAAAAGCTGCATTACGAAGTCCACAATTGAGTATGACATTAATGACGATTACGTGGCTAATGCTTCCTCGGTTTCAATTGATCCTTTCATGGTTGTTATGAACCTTGCTGCCATCCACATCGTTGCCAAAACAAAGTAAATTGTGGATTACTTTATGAATTTGAAATTTCCAAGTTCTTGTAATAGTCTTTCACATATGAAAATATCAACGGATTGTTTCATTATAGTGTAATTTGGTTAAGTAGCTCTGAAAGATTATTGTTATCAAATTTCGTAAGTGCACAACTCTCCTGTGGTCTGGTAAAACTGCAGAGTACGACTGCAGAGTGCCGTCTTATAGAACAAAAACCTAACTTATTTGGTACAATGCAAGGGCAGATCAAGGAGGAATTTTCATCTAGGGGGCACCGAGTGAATTTTGGAAAGACACCCTTATATGTTTTAAAAAAAATTAGGACACGTTGTATATTTTGAAAAATTTCAATGGTGAGAAAACATCAAATTTTGTTTTAGGGGGGACACGTGTCCTCCGTGCCCCTTACTGGATCCAGTACAATATGAATCTGAGTGTGACTATCAAACCCCAAGTAGAACAAATATGACAAGTTAAGATACAACTGAAGGACGAACCTATAATATTAAGGATAATAAGACTATTTACACATCATCACTTTATGAGACGAAGAAGAAAAAGAAGAATTTTACGTAAATTTTATGATCACCGGAGAAGGCAACATGCAAAGGCTAATAACAAATTAATTTTCAAAAAAATAAAAAATTAATTTGGTTTGTAAAATTTAATATTTAATAAACAAAGTGGTTTTGCTAAACAAAGTGGTTATTTCTCAAATACCGTTGTCTCGATTGATACCAGACAACGATTTTGGACAAATAAACCGTTGCCTAATAACAGACAACGGTATTTTAACAAATACAGTTGTAATGTGAAGCTTCAGACAACGATATGTTATAAAGATACCGTTGTCTGACACTAGTTATGTTTTTTTTGAACATAAATATAAATTAACATAACAAATTTTAAAATTTTTAATGATATATTCAGTGAAATTTCTTGACGATCCAAGTGTACCGATGTCAAGATATATCTACTATATTGATATTCCCAAATTTTCAAAAAATAAAAAATTGATTTGGTTAGAGATCTTAGTAGATCACTAGTATATTGACTAGTACCCGTAACTAGTGCTTTGTCACGAATTGTTGTTTCTATTTTTTTAAAAATATTTTTCGACAATCCAACCTTAAGGATGTCAAAATATATCTAATATAATGATATTCACAAATTTTCAAAAAAATAAAAAAGCTTGCTCTCATGGTATGTTTCTCCTCTCTTTCTTATTTGAGGTGATTGGTGGCCTACAATGAAAATATATAATATATTCCAATCCTCTTGCTATGCTGAAATTGTTGAATTCTTTGAAGGTTATTGCTGAGAACTTTTCGGAAGAAGAAACCAAAGGATTGAAGTAGATGTTCAACAATATGGACAAAGATAGAAGTGGTACAATCACTTATGAGGAACTTAAAATATGAGTGTCGAAGTTGTGGTCAAAGTTCATTGAGGCAGAAATACAGCAGATTGAACAGATGTTGTAAGTTGCTTATCATTCATTCCATTTTCCATATGAGTATCATTATTTCTGCGTAAGGTTTTTTATGCTGATTATCGAGTCTCTTCATCACGGTTTGTACTCCTGTTATTGTTTTTTTTGTGTAGCTCAAGTCGAGTGGTCGAAGTTGGAAGGCTTGGTGGTGTGTGAGTGAGAGATCTGGTGGTTGCGCGTCGCGACATAGGAAGTCTCAATTCTTTATTTGCCTTTCTGATGCATCTTGCTTCCGCTTGCTCGGTTATGGTTAATCTCTACTGTTCAAGGGATGTGCTGTTGTTTACAGATGTGAGCATGTACCAGTAATGCATATTAGGAACATTAACGGAAACACAAGATTAACCACAAGAGTTTTCCTTCACACAAGAGTATGATTTTGGTTCATAGGTTGTTGAATGGTGGGGATCTGGTGTTTCAGCAGGAGATTATTATTTGGCAAGATGGGTAATTTGCGGTGGCTTTTAGACAGGCTTTTGTCATGTAGACCAAGGAAAACCAGAAAATGTGCAAGGACATGTCTGTATGTGTGTGTGTTTTCGATTAGTTGTTGATGATAACCAACATTGAAGAGTGACAACATGTGGCGTTGTAAGAGTATTCCATTATGTTATAATTTTTTATCATTGTGTAATCTGAATGTTTCATGCACATTTTATGTTTGTAGATATAGACGATTCCACCCAGTTGTGAGGACAGTAGTACCTGTAGATGGCAGATTTGAACACATAGTCCTTTCTTGTAATGCTACTTTCGATCACGCCATTATTTGGATAGAGAGAGAAGCTAAAAGAGCTCTAGATGTGAGTTAGCATCCTTACTTTATTGTTGTGCTTGATTTGGTAAAGGCAAATAAAATTACCTTAGCTCATTCTTTATTCTTTGTTGTTCGAGGACTGAAACAAATACACACATATACGATGTGTATTGATTAAGAATTACAATTTTGTCTTGATAAAATATATAAGGATTCGTACATGCGTGTGGGTTGGGATACATGTTTCAATTTTATACAAGTATAAATAGCTCGCGTAGCGCGGGCTCAGTACCCTAGTGACATTAATGACGATTACGTGGCTAATGCTTCCTCGGTTTCAATTGATCCTTTCATGGTTGTTATGAACCTTGCTGCCATCCACATCGTTGCCAAAACAAAGTAAATTGTGGATTACTTTATGCATTTGAAATTTCCAAGTTCTTGTAATAGTCTTTCACATATGAAAATATCAACGGATTGTTTCATTATAGTGTAATTTGGTTAAGTAGCTCTGAAAGATTATTGTTATCAAATTTCGTAAGTGCACAGCTCTCCTGTGGTCTGGTAAAACTGCAGAGTACGACTGCAGAGTGCCGTCTTATAGAACAAAAACCTAACTCATTTGGTACAATGCAAGGGCAGATCAAGGAGGAATTTTCATGTAGGGGGCACCGAGTGAATTTTGGAAAGACACCCTTATATGTTTTAAAAAAAATTAGGACACGTTTATATATTTTGAAAAATTTCAATGGTGAGAAAACATCAAATTTTGTTTTAGGGGGGACACGTGTCCTCCGTGCCCCTTGCTGGATCCATCCCTAGTACAATATGAATCTGAGTGTGACTATCAAACCCCAAGTAGAACAAATATGGCAAGTTAAGATACAACTGAAGGACGAACCTATAATATTAAGGATAATAAGACTATTTACACATCATCACTTTATGAGACGAAGAAGAAAAAGAAGAATTTGACGTAAATTTTATTATCACCGGAGAAGGCAACATGCAAAGGCTTACAGGAGATATAAAACTTTGAACTTTTTCAAAGCTCTCATGAAAATATTATGGAAACACGGTAAAATATATTTTATAGATGTAAACCAATAAGAATATTTCGTAGTATATGGGCATTGGTTACCTGTTAAATGTACTTAAATGCTTTGAATGTATAAACACACGTCTGATTCTCGTGGCAATGAAAACAAATAACTATATTGCAATGATTCAGTTGTCTTGGTATAAAAAACAACTAAAATTATTGCTCCACCAGCTAGCCGTCTGCACCTTCCTTCCATAGAGTATTACAAACGAATCTTGTGTAGACCTTTTCTTGATATTCCTAGCTTTCTCTCCTTGTCTTTCGTTATTTACAATGTCTCATGCCTCCCCATATATGTAATATAGTTTTTGTGCACACACTCTGCATCTACAATATAGTAAACATACATCAAGTATTGTAACAGAAGCAAAGATGTTTGGAACACTCAGTGGTGAAGTAGAGGTGAATGCACCGGCAAGTGCAGTATGGGAAGTGTATGGTTCTCTTCAGCTAGGTGCTGTTGTCGAGAAAGGGTTCGTTGATTTTGTTGAAAAAATTGAGGTTGTGGAAGGTGATGGTTCTGTTGGTACTGTTCTTAATCTCGTTTTTAAACCAGGTATATGTACTTTTACTTTAAATCCATGAACTATCTGTTAACAAAAAGGATGTTAGGATGTTGTAGTGGCTTAGCAGTAGAATACATAACATAATATCATCGTAATTAGATCTTCCCGGGGGTGGTTTGGGGGGGGGGGGGGGGGCAATTCATTACAACGGAATTGATCATGACTTTAGATGATCATTTTGCTAGTGAGTTTCTCATAAAAACTTTGCTCTGATGATCATTTATCTCAATGATTTAATATATCAGATACAACCGTTAAATTTATTTTTATACTTTATACATTTTCATTTACTTGGAAACTTTTCTTTGATTGAAAGTAGATTATTAGAAGTCGATTTTTGGGATGATACTTGGAAGGCCTCAGCTAGAAATCAATCTTTTAGGAAACTATGCGAACTCGAGAATTGTCTGTAGAACTCCAAGACAACGTCAGTCATTAGATAACTATCTTTTCTGAGATTCAAGGTGTCAAAAGTCACTTTACATATAAACTTATTTTTTCATGCAGGTGTACTCCCATTTGCTTCCTACAAGGAGAAGTTTATCACGATTGACAACGAGAAAAGGATAAAAGACACTTTAGTTGTAGAAGGAGGCTATCTTGAAATGGGATTTGAACGATATTTTGTTCGGTTGGAGATTATAGAAAAAGATGAAAAAAGCTGCATTACAAAAGCCACAATTGAGTATGAACTTAAGGAAGAGTCTGCTGCTAATGCTTCTTTGGTTTCTATTGATAGTCTAATAGCTATCATGAACATTGCTAACAGTCACATTCTTGCCAAAACCATCTAAATTGCTGCTACTAATTTTATTTGGATCTTCCAAGTTCTTATTAGGCTTTTATACATGAAAGAACAAAATGTTGGCTGCATTATTTTGTGACTTTGTTAGCTGGTCTGAAAGATGATCAGTATCAAATTGTCTCATGTTCCAAACTATTAATAAAACTCCGCATCTAGTACAAAAGTCCTATTAAATGCCATCTTGCTCTTGTTTTCGGGGAAAAAAGATGGTACTGTCGATAGTTCTATCATATCAAGCGTGCCAAATTTCAACCAAGTGAATTATTTGGTTTCCAATACGCTCCACAAGTATATATGAACATACACTATGGGAAATGAGTTTCTAAATCTGTGTGAACCTTTAGAAAAGACATAAACTGTGTTTGATACGGATTGAATTGGTAGTAAACAGGGCAGATGTCCAAATGTGATCATGATCTACAGAAATCATAATAACACGTCGTTTTAGTGATAATAATTATATGATTTTCTAATTCATCTACTTGATAATTTTCTAAATTAGCCACACTTGGCTCCCTAAATTTGTCCTCCACCAAGCTTGTTGAACCATCAACACTATTTGAGTGGTTCCTCACTGTTCAAGGCAAGCTTCAGACAACCATCCTGAAGACCCACCCATCTTATACTGTAGTAGAATTTAAATTCACACTGATCAGATGTTGAACTGAATTTCGAACAACCTCTGAAATTCCTTTCTCTGTCGCTCCACCTTGACTTAAACTTGGCCTTCAGAGTCAAGCCACCAGTAATCTGAGAATCAGAACTACAACCACGTCACTTGTTTCTGAATTCAAACGAGTTAGCTAGCCACAACTTGAACATGTGATGTCGCCCAATTAAGATTGAACACCTTAAGCCTAAATAAGCAATGTAATCATGTCCTAATTTTGTTTTCATTTTTGAGTCTAAAGTGGAAGAATAGGAGGCATGGTCAATATCCAAACAAATCATGCAAACAAAAAGTAACTGCTCAAGACCTCAACAACAGGAGAGTCTTTTCAATATCAAGGCTAAACTACACTACAACAGGTTACTATTATCAATAGTAAGCAGAAAATGTAAATTTTACACATTGCATAAAACTTTGAAATTGCTTATTCTTCGAAAGTCGACTGCCAATGAAAATGCTTATTCCTCAAAAGTCAACTGCCATTATCTACAGAAGCATCAAACATCTGAAACATGGCCGACTGCAGAATGCCGTTGTATAGAACAAAAATCTGACTTATTTGGTACAGTTAGAATCCTGAGTATCAAACCCCCTGTATACTGCAATGATTTAATTGTCTCAAAACAACCTACTACTTAAAACTAATGCTCCACCAGCTGGCCGTCTGCACCTTCCTTCCACAGAGTTTCTTGATATTCCAAGCTTTCGCTCCTTTGTAAAACATTAAAATAAAACATTAAAATTATTATCTTTTAATAAAACATTAAAATTATTATTATTTTTTTATTATCTTTTAATAAAACATTAAAATTATTGAGTTGCACCAAATTATGTATCCATCATAAATATGTATGTTGTGTTTTCTTAATTTTTTTAAAATTTAAAATTAAATAATAGAAAAATAATTTTATTAATAAATGAAATCTTGTTTAAATAGTATTTCAACATTAAATTTAATTTCATCTCCATAATGATTTTACACAATATTCGTATCTCCTAAAGTTGTAGTAATTCAGTGACAATTACAATTCGTATATTACATCCCATTGATTTGCACAAAACCTTTATTGACAAGTAAAATTCTTTTTTAATTGTAATCGGTACCAAATTGGTTACACCATAAAATTCCTATTTGTCATACAATTCTAAATTATTTTTAATGAAATAATGAAATTATTTGAATTCTATTTTATTGAAATATTTTATGGTAAACATACTGAGTTGCATAAATATTCTATTGGAACCATGTATGTTGTATTTTCTTAAAATTTTCTTAATTAAATATTATATAATTTAAATTATTTTTCATAAAAATATAAAAGAAAGTTGCACTTGATTGTTTTTTTGTTCGTAAAGCGAATTTTTGCAAATAATTTCAGAAAAGAGTAAAATCGTAAAAAAATAAAAAAATATTTATGATAATTTATCTATACTAAATTAATGATTAATTTAAATAAATACCTTATTAATAAAGGTTATTATAGATGCACACATCATATGGACATTAGGAGACGAAGAGAAAATAAAGAATTGTATGTAAATTTTATGAGCACAGAAGAAGGCATCGATAAATGTTTATTTTAGGTGATATAAAAGAGAGGAAATCAGTAGACCAAGTAGAATATACAAATTGAAAGTTTTGAAAGCTCACACGAAGCTTTGAGGTTGTTGCACGGTACATATATCAAACATGGAACATTGCATGAACAAATTTAGAAAACAAATTAAAAAAATATTTTATCAATCGAAAACGATAACAAATTTGCATAGTATATAACCATTGGCTACATAAACATGTATTTAAATACTTTGAATATATAAAAAAACGTCTGATTCTCGTGGGCGTGGCAATGAAAACACATAACCATATTCCATATTGCAAATTTGCAATGGTCTACTTCCTTCCTTAAATTAACAAACGAATCTTGTGTAGACCTTTTCCTTGATATTCCAAGCTTTTACTCTTTTGTCTTTCGTTATTGACAATGTCTCGTACCTTCCCATATAAATAGTATTGTGAAAAGATATACTCTCACCGTCCTTGGTGGTTCTTTACATTGGGTTTTTTCACGGAAATTAAGGATTATGATTAAAATAAATGAAGTAATGGGTGTAATAGTTATTTTATTGTTAAAATAAGTGAAGTAGTGGGTGTAATAGTGTAAAGTGTTGAAAAAGTGAAATGAAGTAGTGGATGTAATAATGTATTTTATTGTTAAAAATTACTATTTATAGTATGTAAATAAATGAGAGGGACGTCCCAAAATAAAAACTGTAAAGAAATGAGAGGGACGGAGGGAGTAAACAAATATTGTTATTACTTGTTTGAGATGATTATATTCGTTTTGCTTTGTAGCATGTTACATATATATGGAGGAGATTAGTTTCATTTCTAATTAGTAGCCTAAATTAAGTAGCTAAATTATACAAATTAATTCTTGGCTTTGATCCAGGGATACAAGAAATATGTATAATTATTACTAGATCTGTAACATAATTTAAGAATTCATATACAGCTAATACCCCCTAAAGTTGGAGAGGGTGGACTTCGAGGACACACTCCCAACTTACTTGCTAGTCATCGAAATTGGTTTGCACCTAAAGGTTTTGTAAAAATATCTGCAAATTGATTAATAGTAGAAATATGAGTTGGAAAAATTAGTCTAAAAATAATTTTTTCATGGACAAAGTAACAATCTAAGTCTATGTGTTTAGTGCGTTCATGAAATATCGAATTTTCGGTAATATGGATAGTTGCTTGAATCGCAGTAAAATGGACTAGGAATGGTGAAAGAAACACATAAATCACGAAATAACTAGAATAACCACTGCAATTCAGCGATGGGATTTGCTAGAGCTCTATATTCTGCTTCTGTTGAAGAACGAGAGACGATGGGTTGTTTCTTGGACTTCAAAGAAATTGGACTTGCACCTAGCATTGTAAAGTATCCCGTGGTAGATCGACGGTTGTAGGACAACCAGCCCAGTCTGAGTCCGTGTACCCTTGTAATTTCAAGGGACTAGAGGAAGAAAGAAAAATTACTTAGTTGATTGTGCCCCGAAGATAACGTAAGACACGAAAAGCAGCATCCAGATGAGTATTACGTGGATGTTGCATGAATTGATTGAGATAATTCACTAAGTATTCAATATCAGGTCTAATGACGGTGAGATACAGTAAACGACTGACAAGACGACTAAGGATGACAATGGGTCCAATCGAATCGGGTTTTGACCAAATCCAAATCCAAATCCAAAGTTTTCGGATCAGTTCGGGATTTCAAAATCAAAATCCAAATCCAAACCATCGGGTTTTATCGGGTTTCGGTTCGGATTCGGGTTTAAATCGGGTTATTAATTCAAAATTCAAAAATTAAAATAATCACATTAAGCAAAACATAAAAATAGAAATATATTTAAAATTTAAAATATAAAAATATTTTAGTAGCATAAAAATATATAATATTATAAATAAAATTTAAAAACTATAAGAATATACATATATATATACACACACATAAATATATATGTGGGTGATCATTTTGTTTATTTGCTTGATATGTATCTTATATGTATATATATATATATATATGTGTGTGTGTGTGTGTGTGTGTGTGTGTGTGTGGGTGAGTGATCATTTTGTTTATTTGCTTGATATGTATCTATATATATATATATATATATATATAATATGTCGGGTTTTTTCGGGTTTCGGGTTTGGATCGGATTTCGGGTTTTCGGATCGGGTTCAGTTCGGTAAACGTAAAATCCAAATCCAAAATCTTTCGGGTTTAAAAATTAAATCCAAATCCAAAAAGTCAGGTTCGGCAAAATCCAATCGGATCGGTATGGATTGGGCATTTGTCGGATCGGGTTTTTTTGCCATCCCTAAAGACGACGATATTGATTTGGGTCTCGTAAAGCGGTGCCATCAGATGGAAGTAACTTGTGTTGTTGTTCCATTGGAAATGGAGATGGCTTGATGTTATTGAAGCCTGAATCTTTTAAAATATCCAATATATACTTACGTTGGCGTGAAGGTGGGAGTAGCAGTAGGAGGTGGTGATGACTGGGTGTTTGAAAAACCAAGATGTGCAGAAGTTGTTTGGACAGCAGCCGCCAAACTAGAACCACGATCATATTAAGCTGTTGGTGGCCTGTTTTGAATTTGTGGCGAGCCTGAGCGATCAGGGAATCCGTGGAGACGATAGCATTGGTCCTTTGTGTGGCCATAACGGTGACAATGATCACAGAATAGTCTTTATATTTTTGTAGAAGATCGAGAATGATGCGAAGCACCATGAACTTGAAGGGCTACAAATTCCACGAGTGGAGCAGCTGTATTGTTGATAATCTGCTGTATTTCTTTTTGTTTGACAGATTAAACATTTTCTTAGATGTAGGAATTGGTTCAATCAGGAGGATTTGGCTGCGAACCAGAGCAACTTGTCATGCAGACCTTGGAGAAATTTCATTGCACTATCTTGTGCATGTTGTTCAATTAAGAACTTGCTAGCTCCACAAATACATGTTTCAAGTGGATTAAGAGAGTCCAATTCATCTCATAATGTCTTCAACCGACTATAATAAACTGTCACAGACTTGTCATCCTATTTCAAGTTAGCAATTGCAGATTTTAATTGAAATAACTTAGGAGCATTTGCTTGGAGAACCTGACGCGCAAGTCTTTCCATATGATGTAGGCACAGTCAACATACAAGCCAGATGAACGGATATCTGGTTCGCAAGAGGTTGTAATCCAACTGACAACCAAATCATCGCAACTGTTAAGTAACTAACTCATCTGTCAACATACAAGCAGGATGAACGGATATCTGGTTCGTAAGAGGTTGTAATCCAACTGACAACCAAATCGTCGCAAATGTTAAGTAACCAACTCATCTAAAACCTTAAGATGTTAGAAGGAGGCCTTATATGGATCATATATTATATATTAACATTCCCCCTCACTCGAAAGTCCATTTTTGGGTCGAAGAGTGGATCACGGGCATTCATTTTTGGAGCATAAATTACAATCGTGTCCATTTTAAATATTGAGAATATTGGGGGTCGCAAAGAGTCGAACCTGGGACCTTTGCGTGCCTGAGCTCTGATACCATGTTAAGTAACCAACTCATCTAAAACCTTAAGGTGTTAGAAGTTTAGAGTGGGTGTCAACCCAAGTCCCACATCGATAAGATAAAGAAGAATTATCTTAAATATAATCAACTAAAACAACTCCATTAGTATGAGGCCTTTTGGGAGGAGCCCAAAAACAAATCCGTGCGGGGGTGGCCACGGCCCAGAGCGGACAATATCATACTATTGTGAAGTTAATGGGTGTTGCGCGGCCCAACAAGTGGTATCAGAGCCGATGGTTAAGAAGTTGATCCTGGGGTTGCGGGCTGCAAGTTGTGTGGTGTGGGAGGCTCTCCAGAACTGCAGTTGGAGATCTTGGACGGCTTGTGTCAAAAGTCTTCCTAATACTGAGGTGGTCGGGCGGCGTGTCCCGCAAGATGAGGAGCCACAGATGAATAGCGGCGGTATAAGGGTCACAAGATTGGTGGTTCTTGGATTGAGGGGAGATTGTAGAGTGGGTGTCCACCCAAGTCCCACATCGATAAGATAAAGAAGAATTATCTTAAATATAAGCAGCTAAAACAACTTCATTAGTGGAGGCCTTTTGGGAGGAGCCCAAAAACAAATCCGTGCGGGCGTGGCCACGGTCCAGAACGGACAATATCATACTAATATGGAGTTAATGGGTGTTGCACGGCCCAACAAGAAGGAGACCTTATATGGATCTTATATTATATGTTAATAGCAACGTTTCCAGCTGGCCTTTTCCGTTGGATCTGCGTTGGTGGAGGGAGAGAACCGTCAACAAAAGCGAGCTTACCACGAGCCCAACTTGCATAATTATCTCTTGTGAGAAGAGGGGAGTAGAACACTGCATTGGGGGCTGTCATTAGGATGAATAAGGTATGGATCAATTGTTTTGAATGATGAAACTAAGGTCCCTAGAGAATTTTCCAGGTTTGAGGGCTTTTTTGTAAAAGTTGGGGATCAGTTTGTTTAGGATCAGGACTCAGGAGTACTACTTTTAAGATGAAGAGATGGAGGAGACACCATTCTTGCTCTGAGTATTTTGTTGCACAGAATAAAAACACAGGCACTAATGTAATACCATGTGGAAAGAGATAGACAAATATTGTTATTGCTTTCTTGGAATGATTACAATTGTTTTGCTTTATAGGATGTTACAGATACATGGAGGAGACTGGGGGTTCATTCCTAATTAGTAGCCTAAATTAAGTAGCTATATTATACAAATTGATTCTCGGCTTTGATCAAGGGATACAAGAAATATGTACAATTATTAATAGATCTGTAATTTTAATTTAGGGATCCATATACACCTAATAATTATAGTGTGTTTTGACACACTGCATCTACACAAAAGTAAACGTATACTATCAAGAACTGTAACAGAAGCAAAGATGTTTGGAACAGTTAGTATTGAACCAACGATGAATGCACCGGCAAGAATATGGGAAGTGTATGGTTCTCTTCCGCTAGCTGCTGTTGTTGAGAAAGGGATCGTTGATGTTTTTGAAAAAATTGAGCTTGTGGACGGTGATGGTTCTGTTGGTAACGTTGTCAATCTCGTTTTTCGACCAGGTATATGTACTTCTACTTTAAATCCATGAACCATCCTATTAGAGCATCTCCAAGAGTCTCTTAGCTCACTTTTAAATATATTATAAACAATTAAGCTCTTAGCAAGTTATTACATTGATTTGTGTGTCAACTCCAACAATGCTCTCTATCATGGCTCTTTATTTTATATTTTATTCATATTTCAATTCCACTTGGACAAACAATCAATAGATGAGAGAGAAGAACCACTATTTTACTAATAAAATATTAAGTTAAGAGCTACTAGTTGCTCCTAAAATAGAGGAGAGAGAAGAAGCTCTTAACTTTTTAAAGAGCCTCTAAGAGTCTCTTGAAGCTTGATTTTTATTCTCTCTCCTCATTTTTTGAGTTAAGAGCTACAATAGAGAGTCTCTTGGAGATGCTCTTATATAAAAAGGATGTTGTAGCTAATTACTAGCTTAGCAGTAGAACAGATTTTATATATTCATAACTAAATCTTATGGGGTGGGGATTGATCATGATTTATGATCATGCTACTAGTGAATTTCTTTCGAAAAATTTGCTCTGATAATCATCTCTCTCAATGATTTTATAAATCATATACAACCTTCAGATGAATTTTATACTTTTAATATTGTTAATTTCTCGGATAAAGTAAAGTAGATAATTTGAAGCCCATTTCTGATCTCTTCGGAAATACGAACTCAAGAAGTCTGAAGAACTCTGAAGTCACTAGAGTGTAAGGTTGTCAAAAGTCAATAAATGAACTTATATTATATATATAATGCAGGTGTAATGCCATTTCTTTCCTTCAAAGAGAAGTTTTTTTTTGACAGGAAAGGCAGTA
The DNA here is from genome assembly GCA_036435485.1 of Saposhnikovia divaricata. Taxonomy (NCBI): domain Eukaryota; kingdom Viridiplantae; phylum Streptophyta; class Magnoliopsida; order Apiales; family Apiaceae; genus Saposhnikovia; species Saposhnikovia divaricata. The sequence continues at coordinate 181,727,736 of CM071601.1, forward strand.
GCTAAAATCAATCAATCAAATTCTTGTCAGCAAGGACAAGATGAGTAACATCAGTATCAAATACTACAGATTAAGATGAAATGATAGATAAATTAAGTAGAGAGATAACTGTCTTGAAGAAGAAGAAAACAAAGCCATTCTCATTAACCCATAGTGCATACATTCTGTTTGTTACATAAGGAATATAAAGACAAAATATCCTAGCCACTACTAATAAACAGACAGCTGTCCATCTTATATTGGTAGCCTCCTTTGTTGCAGTTTAGCACCTTCTTTATTTGTCCTTTGTGCTATTTGATGTTGTAGGTAGAGCTGACGTGGCTGGTGCAAAATGTTGCTATGAATATTGCTAACATCCCCCCTCAAGTGAGGAGTGGAGAACAGATTCAGAACTCCTAACTTTCCAAGAAGATACTGAAGTTGAGTAGCCCCCAGAGCCTTTGTAAAAAGATCTGCAGGTTGATCTAGAGATGGAACATAGGCTGTGGAAATGATGCCTTTTTGTAGCTTTTCTCGGACAAGATCACAATCGATCTCGATGTGTTTTGTACGCTCACGATAAACCGGGTTAGCAGCAATATAAATGGCAGAGACATTGTCACAAAACAAGACAGTAGGAGAGGACTGTGGAACACCCAAGTCATTGAGAATGGAACGAAGCCACACAATTTCACAAGTTGAGTCAACCATAGAGCGATATTCAGCCTCAGATGAGGACCTAGACACAATTGGTTGCTTTTTGTTTTTCCAGCAAATGAGAGAAGGGCCCAGTTTAATTCAAAAACCAGTGACAGATCGACGAGTTAACTTGCAGCTGGCCCAATCTGCATCACAATAACCAGTTAGTAACAGGTTAGATTGAGCAGCCATTAGTAATCCCTGGCCACAGGTTCCTTTGAGGTAGCGAAGGAGTCTGAAAACAGCCTGCATATGATTATGTTGAGAAGCAGCCATAAATTGAGCTAGAACATGTACTGAATAGGAGATATCAGGACGAGAAATAGTCAAGTAAATAAGACGTCCAACAATACGTCTATACAGAGATGCATCAGGAATTGAATCAGTACTGTCATCAGTCAGTAGCTGATGATTTTGCTCCATTGGAATCACAGAGAGATGACCATTGGACAATCCCACATCCTTAATTAAATCAAGAGTATACTTCCTTTGGTTCAAATAGATACCAACAGAAGAACGAGCCAATTCCATGCCCAAGAAGTATTTTAGAGTACCCAAATCCTTTACTTTAAAATAAGAGCTAAGAAATGCCTTGATTTTTGACATTAACACCACATCATTTCCATCTAAGACCATATCATCAACGTAGACAAGAAGTGTGACAATTGAAGCTCCTGACTTGAGTGTAAACAGACTGTGATCATTTACAGATTGAGAGAAACCAAATTTAAGAAGAGCAGTGTATAGTTTGATGAACCATTGACGGGGTGCCTGTTTGAGGCCATACAGAGACTTTTTCAACTTGCAAACTAGAGGTTGACCTGGATACAGGGCCTGAATAGCTGCTGGAGGTGAGTAGCCTGGTGGAAGGGCCATATAGACTTCCTCAGTGAGGTCACCATGAAGGAACGCGTTCGTAACATCAAGCTGGTCAATGGTCCAATTCTTGGCTGCAGCAACAGCAATTAAAGTTCGAAATGATGTCATTTTAGCTACGGGAGCAAACGTTTCGAAGTAGTCCACACCCTCAGTTTGTGTAAACCCTTTTGCAACTAGTTGAGCCTTGTATCGCTCAAATTCCCCTGTAGGAAGGTATTTAACCTTGTAAACCCACCTACAATCCATTAGCTTCTTGTCTAAGGGCAATGGGACAATATCCCATGTGTCATTTGCCTCCAAAGCAGATAACTCAGTTGCCATAGCGGTGTAATATTCAGGGTGATTAGCAGCCTGTTTGTAGCTTGAAGGTTCAGATATCTTGGTAACATTAGCTAAGAAGTGGGTATAATCTATGGTAAAAAGATCATAGTGTAATGTTTCTGGGAATTTAACAGAAGCAGCATTGGCCTGGGCTTGAAATGAAGGAGGTAAATTAGTGTAATCAGAGTATTTCTCAGGTACACGTTTGTGTCGAATAGGTCGTGTAGGAGCATCATTGACCTCAGTATTATCAGCAGTGGTAATAGGCTCAGTATTATCAGCAGGTGTAGATGAATTGAACTCCAGAGAATCAGAATAGATAGGTGCATGAGAACCTAAGTTATCTGGACGTAAAGGATCCTCAGATACAGGATTACTGGTGAAAAGAGGAGAGGAATTTGAAGATGAAATATCTTTAAATGGAAGAACTATTTCCACAAAATGCACATTTCGAGAGACAAACACTTTTCTAGAATTTAAGTCAAGAAGTCTATACCCCTTGGAACCAAAAGGATACCCCAAGAAAACACACTTGGTGGCTCGAGCATCAAATTTGTTAGTTGGTTGAGGAAGAGTTGATGCATAACATAATGCACCAAAAACACGTAAATGACTGTAAGATGGGTTTTTGTTAAACAAAACTTGATATGGTGACTTACCATTAGAACAGGGGTAGGGAGTCTGTTTATTAAATAAGTGGCTGTAAGTAAACAATCACCCCAAAATGAGATGGGTAATCCAGCATGAAATCTCAGAGCTCGAGCTGTGTTTAAAAGATGTCTATGTTTACGCTCGACACGCCCATTCTGTTGAGGTGTATAAACGCAACTAGTTTGATGGACAATTCCAAAAGAATTCAGAGTATGAGCTAGAGTTTTATTAATGAACTCAGTGCTGTGATCAGTTCGAAGAACTTTGACATTACAGGTAAATTGATTTTGAACATAAGCTAGAAAATCAGCAATAAGGGAAGGAACAATAGATTTATCAGATAAAAGAAAAACCCATGTCGTACGTGACTTATCCTCAAGAAGAGTTAAAAAATAAGAACAAGCACCATGAGTCTTAACTGAGTATGGACCCCAGACATCAGCATGTAATAATTCGAATAAAACTTTAGAATGAGAATCACTGTTATCAAAGGACAATTTGGCTTGTTTAGCAAAATGACAAGTATCACAGTCATAGAAATCAGCATTACATTTCACAGACAATTGTTGTAAAACAGAAGATGGGACATGCCCCAATCTAGCATGCCACAAATTGGCTGAAATTGAACTAAGTTGATTACAAGAAGGAGACACAGAAGTGAATGAAGACTCCTGAGAAGCAGTGAAAACAAACAAGCCATCTTTGATTTTACCAATCTCTAACTTCTTCTTCGACACAGGGTCCTGAAGTGAACAAGTGGAAGAAGTGAAAGAGGCATTAGAATTAGTATCACGAAGTAGTTTGGATATAGATAGGAGATTGTGTGCAAATGTAGGAACACACAAGACTCGACGCAGAATTAAAGTTGGAGTAAGATGAACATCACCAATATGAGTGACACTGATAATCTGATTGTTAGGTAATTGTAGAAAAGCATTACAAGGCACGGGATTAACAAGATTACCAAGGTGAGCAGTGATATGATCAGTAGCTCCCGAGTCTATTATCCAAGTAGATTCTGAAGTACTAGAGGAGTTAGTAATAGTACCTGCAAAGTGGACAGTATTAGCAGAAGGCCAAGGTGACTCAGAAGTTGCACTGTTTCCTGGTTTCATACTGGATTGAAGCATAGTCACAAGATGCTTAAACTGTGACTCAGACAGACCATGAGAAGCAGGTGCACCAGTGTCCTGATTAATAACCAAAAGTAAGTTCAGAACCCTCAGCAGAAGTGGTAGTAACCTGAGCAGCAACAGGACGAGAGGATGCAGAAAATCGAGGTTTAGGCTTGGGTTTGCCAAACAGACGATGCCATGAGGGATAACCAACCAAACAAAAACACTTATCCCTTGAATGACCTTGAGTCTGACAGTAATCACACATCAAATTGAGCTCAGTATTGGGTTTTCTAGAGGGATTAGACTGATAACCAGGATTAGACTGATAACCAGTACCAGTTTTGTTAACAGACTTTGCTGTTGAATTGCTGCGAACATTCATTGCTACAGCATTAGAGTTTAGACCCACAGTATTGTGTACCTCTCGCTGATTTTCATCTTGTAGCAACATAGCATAACATTGACTAAGGGTAGGAATGAGTGTCATAAGTAAAATCTGACCACGTAATGCAGTGAAGTTATCATTTAAACCCATTAAAAACTGCATTAACTGGACATTAAGATCATAAACATTCAGCTTAACATTAACCTCACAGGTACACTTCCCACAGTCACATTTTGGACACATTGTGAGAGAGTCTAATTCATCAATCAAGGTTTTATACTTGGTATAATAGGCAGTTGTTATGCCCAAATCTGGCATAATAGCTAAATTGATTTAATTAGCTAAATTGATGGTTCGTAATCTATGATGGGCCTAGAAGGTGGAGATTGGGTCACTAAAGCCCACTATTGGAATCGGCCCAACATGCCTTGGCAATAATACCTCTATTACAGGAGCACCTCGTTACATGGTTGCGCCTCGTTATATAGCGCCTCGCTGACGATGCCTACCAGGGAATCGCTTCGCTTTTGCATCACATCTATAACTTGCAGCGAGATCATTATCTCCTCTTCTCTGGAAGGCTCATGGCCAGACCCAAGGTCGCATGAGTAGCTAGGCACAGGGATCGCTTCGCGTGGCCAGGCCTCTCAAGGTCGCATGCAAGGGCCCTGATGGATCTTTCATTGGCCAAATCTATCCGTTCGAGACCATGGGCTTCTACAGCTGGATCATGGGTCATGGATAGGGTTGATGACTCACTGCCACGTCAGTCCTAAACAAGTGGGCTTGGACTTTGGCTTATCTCTTAAAACCCTAGCCCGCCTAGGTAACTTGTTGCCCAAGAACTACGTCAGGCTTGATCCCTATAAATAGGGTACGTAGGCACCTTGATACAGAGGAGAAACAGTTTACCTGCAAACACCTATCAAGTTCAGCCACATCTAAACACACAAACCCTAATCCCTTATTCTTCTTTTATTAGCAAAATATCCGTATTTTGCTCCAATAATCCAGCAAACCTCCAAAATATTGTTATACAATATTCTCCCTATAACATTTGGCGCTAGAAGGAGGGGTAGTCATTGAATTGGGAGAAGCAATGACGAAATCACACAAAAAGAAGAACGATGGAGAGACCCCGGGATCGCATAAGGTTAACAAGGACGATCCCCTGACGAGGGACCCCTCAGAGGACGAGGTGTCCAAGGATAACTCTAAGACTGGGTACAAGGAGGAACACACCCCCCCAGTACAGAGGGTGGCGTTGACCAGCGAGGTTATGTCTTTTCTAAAAGGCCTCGGTGAGCAAGTGACCGCTGTACATAAGAGGGTCGCAAAAGTGGAGAAGCGCTATAGTTATAGAGGATCGAAGAGGAACGCAAGGACAGGTGGTAGAACACAAGGGGAAAGAAGCAAACTCCCCGCTAAGAAACTCATTGATGACTTCGAGGATGTCCTAACAGATCAAACGAACCCTGACTGGAATGAGGAAGAGGATTCGCTCAAAAAGAAAGGAAGATCGCATGACAAGGTCGCCTCATCTGAGGGGAGATCGGTCAGTGTTTTTGACCGTCACGGAAAGAAGCTAATTGAACATGACCTTCGTCTAAAATTGGAAAAGGTTAATGCGCCTCGACAGGAAGAATCTAAGAACAGAAGCAAGGGCACACATCGACCATTGTCTCCTCGAGATTGCAAGCGGTCATATCATCGTGATGACAGACCCCCTTCTTCCCGTAGAGAGCGTGAGCGGTCCCATCGTCGCGATGACAGACCCTCGTCTCATCGAGACCAAGAACGATCTCAATACCTTGAAGAGGATCGTAAAAAGAAGGATCGCAGGAATGATCAGGAGGAGTCCAGTGTCCCAAAAAAGACTCAGTCGCATCATGGAAGTACTGGAGATAAAAAGGAGGGTGACAAGGAGGTCAAGGTAGGAGACTATAAGCTAGAGGAGTTGAAAAAGGCCTTGGACGCGATGAACAATGAGAAAGGGATCTTTAGCACTATGGGCTCTTCATCGCCCTTTACTCATGAAATTCGAACTGCTCCACTTCCTATAGTGTTTCGAGGCCATCAACATGATATGACCTATAATGGCGATACTGATCCAGCAGAGTTTGTGATTCGATTCAATAATGAGATGGATGTTTATCAGGTCTCACTACTAGTGAGGTGTAGACTATTTGTGGCCTCGCTGAGGGGAAGTGCTCAACAGTGGTTTTCGAAGCTAGGGGCATTGATTGTCATCGATTCTTGGGAACAATTCGTGGACATCTTCATCAAACAGTTCCAGTCCTCAATGCTCTACGCACCCCCTGTGTCTACCTTGGCAAACATAAAACAGAAGGAAGGTGAAACCCTCCATGATTATTTCAAGAGGTTCAATGCTGAGGTGCCTCGCGTACGAGGTGCAAATGACGAAGCTGTAAAAAATTTCCTCATCGCTGGAGTGAGGGAAGGTACTGAATTTTGGAAGAAGCTACAAGAACAAACCCCTAGCACTCTTTCTGAATTGCACAAGGTCGCTGAGCCTTTCAAGCGTGTTGAGAAGTCACTCGCAGATTTGAAGAAGAATAATGAAAGGAGTAGCAGTTGGAGTAGGAACAGGGGGGTAAAAAGAAAGGACTCCAGAAGTCCAAGGCGAAGACGGGATCGAAGTCGAAGCCCCAGCCCAAAAAGGAGAGACCGCGATCCTTTGAGGCGATCCCCACCGAGAGCTCGCCCCGCGAGGGATGAAGACAAGTATATTCCTCTGGTCGCCCCAATTGATCAAATTTATGCAGTCAATGAAAACAAGGGGGTATTCAGGAAGCCTCCACCGATGGGTCCGAAGGGGACTGCAAACACTGGCAGGTATTGTGCCTTTCATGAACAAACAGGACATGATACAACGACCTGCCGAGAGATCAAACAGCAAGTGGATCAGTTAATTCGTGAAGGAAAGTTAACTGAGTGGGCAGTTCGTGAGGTGAAGAAGCATAATCCCAAGTCTGGCCTTGGTTATAATCAAGCCCCCCCACCTGAACAGAATCCAGTCATTAAGGAAAGGGAAACGCGAGGCGGAAGTATCCACGTGATAATTGGGGGACCCCATATCGGGGGGGGATAGCAATAGGGCTAGAGAAAGATATGCCCGCGAAGCTAAGGAGCGACCCCTCACCAATATCCATCACCTGCAGGAGCGACCCCCAAAGCTCTTCAAGGGGGAAGATACAAATATCATGTTCACTGAGGAAGATGCGAAGTGGGTCCACCATCCTCATTCGGACGCCCTCGTTGTTCGAGTTCGCATTGGATCGCAGAATGTTCACAGGGTCCTTGTGGACAATGGAAGCGCAATGAATGTCCTAACCTACGAGGTCTATCAGAAAATGGGGTTCGTGGATAAAGACCTTATCCCTACCGTAGGGCATCTTTATGGTTTTACTGGAGCTTCAGTCAATGTCAAGGGCCTCGTAAGGCTCCCTGTCACTTTAGGGGACGAGCCCTGTATTACCACCCAAATTGCAGACTTTATGGTGGTTGATCAACCTTCATCCTATAATGCTATCGTGGGGAGGCCAATACTCAAAGAAATGAGGGTGGTTACTTCTATTTACCATCTCTCTATGAAGTTCCCTACCCCAAATGGAGTCGGATGCATCAGGGGGGCACAACATGAGTCTCGTGAATGTTACAACAGAGCCCTCCAGTCAGCAGAAAAGGGGAGTAATTCTATGACAGACAAGATGGAGTGCGAGGAGGAAAGTAGGTCTCGAAAGACAAATTTTGTACCCCCAACAAACTGTAACATGATCTCAATTGAGGAGCTCACAGCCGATAATTTTGATAATTTGGGAATTCAAGTAGAGCCAGTACCAGGGGCTTTGATGATGGGAACCTCGCAGCCAGTTATGGTTCTCTAGGAAGGGATCGTGGAAGAGGCTACAGATAGTGACAGCGAAGAGAGTCCGGAGCAGGCCGCTGTGCGAGCCCGAAAGGGAAAATGGGTTCGCAAAGAAACGTCCACACTGACAGAACTGCCAAATGGAATTACACAGACAACAACTGTTGTTAAGGAGTATGGGCACGCGGATGCCAACCCCTGCGAGGCAGAATCAAGTCAGGCTCGCGAGTATAATCTAGATCTTGATCCTCGCATCCCAGAACATGTGGAGTGAGCCGGGGCAGCTGAAGACACAATTCCTGTTCTTGTTGGTGTGCAGGACCCTTCAAAAGTGTTGAAAATAGGGCCGCAACTCAATCCTGATTTGAGAGAAAGGCTGGTTACTTTTCTAAAGGCAAACCTTGACGTGTTCGCCTGGTCACATGAAGATATGGTTGGAATCGATCCTAATGTAATGTGTCATAAGCTAAACTTGGATCCAAGCAAGAAGGGGGTCAGACAAAAGAGGCGACCCATAAGTGGGGAACGAGCTGAGGCTCTAAAGGCAGAAGTGGATAGACTCCTCGAGGTAGGGCTCGTTAGGGAATCATTCTACCCTGACTTGCTCGCGAACCCAGTCCTTGTGAAGAAGCTAAATGGAAAGTGGAGGACATGTGTGGACTTTACCGACCTCAACAAACATTGTCCCAAAGATAGTTTTCCGCTACCAAGGATCGACCAGTTAGTGGATGCAACAGCAGGGCATGCACTTCTTTCTTTCATGGATGCTTATTCTGGGTACAATCAGATACCCATGTATGGCCCTGGTCAAGAGCACACCTCGTTCATCACAGATAGAGGTCTCTATTGCTACATAGGGATGCCCTTCGGTCTTCTTAATGCTGGGGCTACCTACCAGAGGCTCATTAATATGATGTTCGAGAAACAAATTGGCAAGACAATGGAAGTCTATGTAGATGACATGTTGGTCAAGTCTAAAGAAGCTGTGGATCACATTTCTCACCTCGCAGAGATGTTTGATATACTAAGGAAGTACAGAATGAAGCTTAACCCCCAGAAGTGTGTCTTTGGGGTCGAATCTGGAAAGTTTTTGGGATTCATTGTCAACCACCGAGGAATTAAAGCGAACCCTGCAAAAATAAAGGCTTTAATGGACATGCGATCCCCAAGAAGTGTGAAAGAAGTACAGAGTCTGACAGGGAGGATCGCAGCTCTCAATCGGTTCGTTTCCAAATCATCAGATAAGTGCCATGAGTTCTTTAAGGCCATTAAAAAGGTGGGAAAAAACTTTGAATGGACATTGGAATGCGAGGAGGCCTTTCAGAAGATAAAGGAACACTTGGGCTCGCCACCACTCCTCTCGAAGCCCCTTAAAGGCGAGGTCCTCATTGTCTACCTCGCTGTGTCTGAACACGCGGTTAGTGTAGTATTGGTTCGCGAGGAGGGAAAAGTTCAATATCCAGTCTACTATGTCAGTAAAAGAATGTTAGATGCTGAGACTCGATATACAAACATGGAGAAGCTAGCCTATGCCCTGGTCTTGGCCTCGCGGAAGTTAAGGCCCTATTTTCAGGCTCACAACATTGAGGTTCGCACCGCCTACCCACTGAGGCAGGTGATGCACAAGCCAGAGTCCTCAGGGAGATTGTTAAAATGGACAGTGGAGCTTAGTCAGTTTGACATCGAATTTAAGCCTCGCGGCCCTATAAAAGGACAAGCACTTGCGGATTTTATCTTGGAGCTTCCTCCCCAATTTGAGGGAGATGAGTGGACCATCATAGCAGCTCCAGAAATTATAGTTAGCGAGGACAAAAAAGAAAATTCGGCCTCGTGGTGGTAACTATACGTAGATGGGGCATCTAACAAGGAAGGATCCGGGGCCAGCATCGAGTTGGTAACTCCAGAGGGTCGCAAGATACAAAGTGCAGTACACTTCGCTTTCGAAGCCACCAATAATACAGCAGAGTACGAAGCCCTCATTATTGGTCTCAAACTGGCACTGGAAATGAAGGTAGAGAACCTCACAGCTTACAGCGATTCCATGCTGGTAACATATCAACTCTGGTGTGGCTGGCAAGCTAGAGGTGAGCAGATTGAGCTATATCTGCGATGTGCACAGAGGTTGATGAAAAAATTTAACAATGTCAAGGTGGTTCGTATTAGAAGAGAGAAGAATCAAGGAGCAGATGCACTGGCAAAACTGGGGTCGCGTCGCGAGGCCACATTACTTGGAATTATCCCATTGGAAATTCAGAAGAAGCCTAGTGTACCTGAGGAGTTCATTATGGAAATAGCGACCCCAGAACTGACTTGGATGGCCCCAATATGGGAATATGTGAAAAATGGAACGGTGCCTCAAGACAAGAAAGAAGCGAGGAAGATTAAATATCAGGCGGCTCGCTATGTCATTTATGACGAAGTCTTATATCGAAGAGGGTTTAACATCCCACTCCTGAGGTACGTAGATGGGGAAGAGTGTAACTATATTCTCAGAGAAGTCCATGAAGGGATATGCGTCAATCACACAGGGGGTAGTTCACTGGCCCAGAAAATTCTTCGCCAATGGTATTATTGGCATACGTTGAAAAGAGATGCATTTGAGTTTTCAAGAAAATGCGATGCCTGTCAAAGGATCGCTAACTTCAGCAACGTCCCCGTCTCTCACCTCACCTCGCTAACGAGCCCATGGCCCTTTGCTATGTGGGGCATTGATCTAATTGGGGAGCTACCTAAAGCCAAAGGAGGTGTCAAGTACGTAGTTGTGGCTGTTTATTATTTCACCAAGTGGGCCGAGGCTGAGCCACTTGCCACTATTACTGCAAAGAAACTCAAGGACTTCGTGTACAGGTCAATTATGTGTCGCTATGGGATTCCTTATCAGCTCATATTAGATAACGGAAAGCAATTTGACAGCAAGGACATGAAAGAATTCTGTGAGAACTTGGGGATCAAAAAGAGTTTTTCAGCTGTGAGTCACCCCCAGACAAATGGCCAAACTGAGGCCATCAACAAAATCATCAAACATACTTTGAAGGCTAAGTTGGAGGAGAGCAAAGGCAATTGGCCTGAAGAATTACCAAGGGTCTTGTGGTCATACAACACGACCCCAAGGACCACAACTGGAGAGACTCCTTTTTCCTTAACATATGGCTGCGAGGCCATGGTCCCAGTTGAAGTGGGCTCCGGGTCGTTTAGAAGGGAACACTACGATCCCGAAGCAAACGAGGTCAATCATAGATTGTACTTAGACATGATAGAAGAAACAAGAAGCGAGGCTCAGCTTCGCCTCGCGGCTTACCAACAAAGGACAGCGAGGTACTATAATGGGAAGGTCAAAGCAAGTTCTTTAAAGACAGGCGACCTCGTGCTTAGGAGAGTCATGCCTAACACTAAGGTCCCGGGTCATGGAGTCTTTGGTGCTAATTGGGAAGGGCCTTACAAAATCTATGCTACTCTCTCAGAGGGAACTTACTACCTCACAGACGTGAAGGATAAAGTTATTCCGCGAGCTTGGAATGCGGAACACTTACGCAAATACTGTCAGTGAAGGCATCGCTCCTGGTAGCTTCTATCTATTTCGCATGAATAAATTCATACAAAATATTGGGGGGTAGTGATCATATAGACACCCTCCCTTTATGATGTAATGACATTGGGCCTCGCCCCACGTATCAACTATTGGGCCTTGCCCCACTTATCATTTATTGGGCCTCGCCCCGCTTGTCAACTTGTTTGGGCTTTGCCCCGTTTATCAATATAAAAGTTCAATTTCTTTATGAATTACTTTTTATTGTGCATTCAAATTTTACTTGCTTGTTTGTTAACATTAACATACTAAGGTCCAAGCCATCTCAACGATGCAAGGATCGCATTTGAAGTTACTGCTACAATAATCTAAGGAATCTAAGCAAAGGCATGCAAATCTAGCACTATTCAAGACAATTCAACATGCAAAGATGGAATAATGATGTAATTGCGAAGTCAAAGTACTAAGGAAGCGAAGCTAAATTACTTGTGCAAATATGTTATGTGCAAAAAAAAAAAGACAACACAGGATGAAGAAGTCAAAAGTGATGCCAATTCATAATTAAAGGGTCTCCATGCGATCCCAATGCAGTTCACAGGTTACCAGAGTTAAACAAAACAGTATTACATGCTGCGAGACATTCAAGGGGTGTCCGCATCCCCAGTTCGGTACTTAGAAACAAAAGAAAAGAGTTCATTGCTTTGCGGCTTCAGTTGTGTTGGTCTGAGTGGCTTCGCTAGCGAGCCTGGCTGCCTCCTTCGCATCTTCTTCTTCGATCTCTTTGCGAAGAGATTCTGCAAATTCAGCATTACCAGGCCCGAGCCTTTCCCAGTCGAAGTCAGGAATTTTTCTGATAAAGCCCTTCATGAACTCGACCTGGGCAGCCTCCACCACAGCGTCGTGATCAAGTTTGGTAGCCTCGAGCTCCTTCTTCAATTTGCCCAGCTCTTCCCCATGCTCCCTCTTAAGAGTCTCCTCGAGCTCCTCTGCCTCCTTCAGAGATTTGTTGAGAGTATTCCTCTCATTAGTGATCTTCTTGAGCTCGGATCGCAGGGTGGCAGTTTCTGTTTCAAGGGCTAGCCTATGAGTCTCCATCAGCGACCTCTTGTCTTCTTCCTTCTTGAACTTAAGGACTGTGACCTCCTTCTCCAGTTTGGCTTTGACAAATGCAAGGGTCTTCAATTCCTTGAGATGTGAAGTTTGACGAATGAACGCCTCAGATAAACACTTGGAAAGAGATTCAGCATTGCCAATCAGCTCGGCTCCCACCCAGCTCATACACTCCTCTTCAGTAGCATGATTATATCCATGCTTCGCAAAGAGGTTATGAACAGGAGTAGCAGTTGCTGGGTGCTTAGGAACAGGAAGCACAGGTTCGTCCATTCTAGTTTTCTTAGAGACATGATCTTCAGGGGTACCCTGGGCTCGCTGAATAATTTCGGTGTTTTTTGACAATGGTGGAGGAGGTGGCAGTTCAGTAGTCTTTGGCTTGGGAGGGACTGTATCAGTCTTCGTGATGGGGGCGGCCCCGCTTTTTTGGAGAAAGGGAGGCCTGCGACCGCTTTTACCCGACATATCTGAAAAGTGGAGGTGAAATACAATTAGAAGCATAATAATACAAGTTATGCAAATGCAAGAACAGTAAAGATGAAAGCAGTGTTAAAGTTAACGAGGACGGAGTAATGGTCGTGTTGTGACGAGGAGAATACCCTCGCTAGTGGTAACTACAACTCGAGAGGATGAGGCCTCCTCACGAGCTTTCCTTTTCAAAGAAGCCTTCTTCGCAGCTGAGGGCCTCGTTTGTGAAGGAAAACCAACTCCTTCTTTCAAGAAGCCGCACTCGATTAGATTTTCAAGAGAAAGAAGGGTTCTAATGTTGCGGGCCTCTCGCGGAGTTTTCAGTACATCGTCAGCACGTTTCTTCTCTTCGCCCTTCAAGACGGTTCTCACTTGACCAACTGCGATCTCAGGAAGGATGAATTAGCGTACGGATCGAATGAAAGGAGGGTGAAGTTAAAAGGATAGTTCCATACCTGGGAGATAATTAAAAGAAGTCTTAACTCTGGGCACCTCGTGGACATAGAAGTAAGGACCTTTCCACGAGCCTGCGTTACTTGGAGCACTGTGATAAAGTTCCTTTTTGTAAACTCTGGCCACATTGAGAAATAGACGTAGCCAAAGTCTGAGGCCCCGCATCGCTTCAGTTGCAGAAAATAACCCATGGTCCTCGCATCCAACTCAGGATAGTCAAGCTTATGGTAAAGAACGTAGAGGGCAATCATGGCTCTGTAGCCATTTGGATTTATTTTGATCGGGGCCAGATGGTATGTTTCACAAACATCCCTAATAAAAGGGTGAAGAGGAGATGAGACGCCTATCTTCATCATTGGCGAGGTCAGAACCATTCGAGGCACTCTGCCACCATTTTCTTGATGATCAAAGCGGTAACATCGCATTGAAGACTTGGGGAGAATAATTTTGCCTTCTGGCCTGAAAATGTCAACCGCCTTTGCTAAAGACTCTGTGTCTAGGGTCGTTGATAGATCCCTACAGGCTAGGACGCGAGGTTGGCCGGGTTTCACTTTCGAACCTGGTTCAATATCTTCAGGACGAGGACCGCCAACATATATAGTCCCTTCTAGCTCAGGTTGGGGAGTTGGTTCGTAAGGTTGGGGAGAAACTTCTGGTATATAATTGTAATCAATGAAATTGACGACCTTGGCTACTTCATCGAGGCCGCCATCATCAGAGGAAGGCTCCTCATAGTCAGAATCATCGGAATTGGCCTCGTTGTCATCTCCACCCTCGTGCTCATAGTAAGCAGTACCTAGCGAGTTTGTAGAGGAGTCGCTAGAAATCTCTATGGGGGTCGGAGGAAGAAAGTTCTTGTTAATAGGAGAAAGGAGTTTGGGGATACTGGAGAAAAGTTGATTTCCCTTCTCCAAGAGTTCATTCACTTCGTCTTGAATAGATGAAGGAATTTGTGGAGACGGTTGATTCTGTGAACTGGAGGGGACTCCGACAGATGTATTCTGCGAGGCAGACGGGTGTCTGGTTTTCCAGGAGCATAAATCAGTTTCCCGAGTATATTCTTCATTGGACCAATGGTGATCCAAATACAACTTGAACGAGCTGTCACTCGCACTGGTAGCTTTAGCAATGTTAGCGGCCGCTTGCTCGCTTATTGTGATGTGGGGAAGGGGTGAAGGAGTCCTTGAGCTATCGTCGGTAGACATCTGTAAAAGTGAATTATTAGTGTGTGCACTTACAGAATATTAAGGGGATTCAGAAATATAGAAGGTTCTAAGTGTTCTCACATCGCACACGGTGAAAGGGTTGACTTATATTCTTAAGAGGAAAGGACTGTTTTGTATCTAAATGAGGGATCGCATTTTCTATTCTAGCGGGCCTAGGCTCGCAGTGTCAAATTATAAAGGAGGGGTCGCATACATTCGGGCTCGCGTCGCATACATGTATAAGTGATAAAAGAAGGAATTATAAACTATGCATGCATTTAAATGAATTAAAAATGAAGAACAAGGGAAGAAATCTTACTGTTGATTGAAGAAAAGTGTGAAGATCTGAGAAAAGTTTGAGGTCGTTCTTGTACAAAGGCGATCTAGTTCTCTGTTTGATCCGGGAGCAAATTGGCAGCAATTCGTTGTGTTGTTTATAAGGAAAGTGACAAATGATTGGGAAATCTGAGTTTATATAGTAGGCAGGAGAGAGAAAGATATGTTACACGTGTCATCATCCTAGCAATCCAGAGCGGATCTCGAGACGTGACAGCTGTTAGAAACCGTTCAAATTCATTGGGCCAGCGAAGAGAGGCCGGAAATGATGAATAATAGGCCTTGGCCTCGCGCCAGAATTTCTTGGAATCGAGTCTTCTGAGTCCACATTGCATCTCCAATGGCAATATGGACTCGGGGGGTAGTTGTTATGCCCAAATCTGGCATAATAGCTAAATTGATTTAATTAGATAAATTGATGGTTCGTAATCTATGATGGGCCTAGAACCAGTACCAGTTTTGTTAACAGACTTTGCTGTTGAATTGCTGCGAACATTCATTGCTACAGCATTAGAGTTTAGACCCACAGTATTGTGTACCTCTCGCTGATTTTCATCTTGTAGCAACATAGCATAACATTGACTAAGGGTAGGAATGGGTGTCATAAGTAAAATCTGACCACGTAATGCAGTGAAGTTATCATTTAAACCCATTAAAAACTGCATTAACTGGACATTAAGATCATAAACATTCAGCTTAACATTAACCTCACAGGTACACTTCCCACAGTCACATTTTGGACGCATTGTGAGAGAGTCTAATTCATCAATCAAGGTTTTATACTTGGTATAATAAGCAGTTGTTATGCCCAAATCTGGCATAATAGCTAAATTGATTTAATTAGCTAAATTGATGGTTCGTAATCTATGATGGGCCTAGAAGGTGGAGATTGGGTCACTAAAGCCCACTATTGGAATCGGCCCAACATGCCTTGGCAATAATATCTCTATTACAGGAGCACCTCGTTACATGGTTGCGCCTCGCTATATAGCGCCTCGCTGGCGATGCCTGCCAGGGAATCGCTTCGATTTTGCATCACATCTATAACTTGCAGCGAGATCATTATCTCCTCTTCTCTGGAAGGCTCATGGCCAGACCCAAGGTCGCATGAGTAGCTAGGCACAGGGATCGCTTCGCGTGGCCAGGCCTCTCAAGGTCGCATGCAAGGGCCCTGATGGATCTTTCATTGGCCAAATCTATCCGTTCGAGACCATGGGCTTCTACAGCTGGATCATGGGTCATGGATAGGGTTGATGACTCACTGCCACGTCAGCCCTAAACAAGTGGGCTTGGACTTTGGCTTATCTCTTAAAACCCTAGCCCGCCTAGGTAACTTGTTGCCCAAGAACTACGTCAGGCTTGATCCCTATAAATAGGGTACGTAGGCACCTTGATACAGAGGAGAAACAGTTTACCTGCAAACACCTATCAAGTTCAGCCACATCTAAACACACAAACCCTAATCCCTTATTCTTCTTTTATTAGCAAAATATCCGTATTTTGCTCCGATAATCCAGCAAACCTCCAAAATATTGTTATACAATATTCTCCCTATAACAGCAGTGACACTCAAAGTACCTTGAGTTAATTGAGAAATTTCTTTTCGCAAGCTAAACATCTTAGGTAGATTACTTTGAGCATAACGAACAGCTAACTCATTCCAAATTGAAAGGGCAGAATCCATGTATACAATACTAGTACGAATATCAGCTGAAACAAAGTTAAGTATCCAGGATATTACCATGTGGTTGCATCGCATCCAAGGGCTTGATAACGGAGAATCAACAGCTGGTTTAACATAGGAACCGTCTACAAACCCGAGTTTAAGCTTAGATGACAAAGCAATCTCCATAGATCTACTCCACTGTGAGTAATTATTTTCATTATGAACAATAGTAGTGAGGGTCATGCCTGGGTTATCAGATGAAGAAAGAAAATATGGATGATTAACATCCACAGTTGTAGAAGTGGATGAACCAATAAGGGTAGATAGGTGTGAGGCTTGAGTCGTATTTGCCATGGTTGTACGGACAAAGAAGACGACGAAGCACACAAAAGAGAGAGATAAGTAGTAGAATAAAAATCACACCAGATTACTATGTATAAACAACCTGGTGCTCTGATACCATATCAAATACTAAAGATTAAGATGAAATGAAAGATAAATTAAGTAGAGAGATAACTGTCTTGAAGAAGAAGAAAACAAAGCCATTCTCATTAACCCATAGTGCATACATTCTGTTTGTTACATAAGGAATATAAAGACAAAATATCCTAGCCACTACTAATAAACAGACAGCTGTCCATCTTATATTGGTAGCCTCCTTTGTTGCAGTTTAGCACCTTCTTTATTTGTCCTTTGTGCTATTTGATGTTGTAGGTAGAGCTGACGTGGCTGGTGCACAATGTTGCTATGAATATTGCTAACAATCAATGGGGCATTCTTCCATCCAAACTTTCACTTCATCTAAGGATAGAGAAGTTTTAGCAATGGAATGTGCCACCTTATTACACTTTCTATTACGAAAGTGGAAAGAACAATGATTAAAATAACTTGCTAGCACTAGAATGTCATTTACTAAAATCTGAGTAGCTGTTCTTTGTTGAGACTTCCCCTGGAGCTGGTTCACTAAATTTAAGCAGTCAGATTCAACTTCAATAGAGTGAAGTCCTGCATCAAAAGCATAGCTCATACCAAAGCGTATTGATTCTGCTTCAGCTTGTAGGGCTGGAACCACCATCCTTTTTCTCATTCCAGCAGACATGAGCACATCACCAACACTATCGTGTACCACCATGCCCATTCCAGTGTAAGAGTTAGAGATTGCTGCGTCCGTATTGAGTTTAAGAAAGCCTGTAGTTGGAGGGTTCCATCTATGGTGGACCTGGAGAACCTGAGATGGATGTGCAGTATCTCGCACATTTGCTGCTTCGAACTCGCCCAAAAGATTAAATGTTCTGTTACATACCATGATTGGATCCATTTTTTTTCTTTTCAAACACCCACATATTTCTCATATTCCATATTTGCCAGACAAACATCATGACTATCTCCCACGAACGATCCAAACTGCATTTTTTGATGATTAATTCGCACCATTCAAAGAAAGATCTACTACCTCCGGTAATATTTTCTATTCTTGCTGGTGAGATTCTTTACATTGTAAAACCAGATGACAAACATCTTCAGGAGCTTCACCGCATCGAGGACAACAATTGTCGGTAGTAATTCCACGTTTGGCTAGTGTATCCATAGTAGGAAGAGCTTTATTAACAGCTCTCCACAATAAATTTTTAACTTTCTGAGGAACTTCGGCCTTCTAAATTTTGTTCCAAACACCACTTCTTGTGTTGGAGTTTGATGAGCCCTCTTCACCTGATTTAATTTGCATCTTGTTATGCCATAATTTTGGCATGTCTAATAATCTCCCAAATTTCTAATAGTTCTTAATTATTAATTCAGATTAATAATTATTACTTAACCGTTAAGTTTTATCCTCTCCCTGAAACGAGGAAAGAATCAATCTCAATCAATCAATTACGGAAAATATCTCCAAATGATATTCTTCAAATCAGGAAGATATCACAACGATAAGATTAAATCAGATAAAATCAGTAATCACCCAGATTAATGAAGTTTATCCCTAAAGTCTCTAAGGGATAAACACAAATCAATTTCACAGAACTACGTGGGCTTGATCCTATATAAACATAGGTACGTAGGCATCTTGGCATATGGAATCCGATACACGAGACACCTGCCGAGTCCAGCCCCCTCTTTTTTCATAAACCTAAACCCCTAAAACAGCCACATATTCATAAATTCGCTCTAATATTCCAGCACCCCTCCGATTTCATGTTACGAAATTCCTCCAACAACATTTGGCGCTAGAAGGAGGGGCTAATTTTCGTTTGAGGAGGACAAACGAATACCTTTTTGACGGGAATTTTTGGGTTTTATTATAATCGGGGGCTTCAACAGTTACAAATTCAAGACAGAAACGAAGAAAAACATGAGTAAGAATGAAGGCCAATAGGATCACGCGCGGCAAGACAAAGGAAAAAACATAAAAAAAGAAGAAGTTAGAAACAACACCTACAGTTCGAGATAGAGCCAAAGGCAAGCCGTTAGTGCAACTTCGAAATCAAAGTACTGGCCAAGAAAGAAAAAAAACTAGTCATGTGAGTCAACAGCATCATCAGGCAGCATCAGACTTCCTGAGTTACACGCAGGAAAAGAAGGAAGAAAATAAAGAAAAAAAACACAAAAGGAACAAGCACTGGTTGACACACTATCTAGTGGAACCCGCGGTAAAAAAAAAACAACAAGAACAGTGCAACGGAGGCCATCAACAACAAAAACCGAAGCACTTGGAAATTCCAACCGGCTGGAAACCAAAAAACAAAGATAAGTTTTTATTTTCTTATCTTAATTTTTTACAATTACAAAATATTATGTCACGCATGCATGCATAAATCATGTTTTTAAATATTTTTTCAGAAAAATATTTATTATTCAAAAATTCTTGCGAGTAATATATTTTTATGGTTGTAAAATTATTACGATTTGGAAAATATCGAACGAGATATTTATGTTGATGAATTGCAGATATTTATGTTGATTGATTGTGGATATTTTACAATCCCGTACGAGCTGCATGCTTCGAAAGAAAAAATACATATACGAGATGCATTATTTTGTAAAAGATTTTTTACAGAAAACACGGAGCATTATTTTCGAAGAAAATAAATATCGCGACATTCTTAAAAGAGCATATTTATTATTGCGTTTGGATTGCTTGTAAAATAATTTTTCATATGTCGTCGCGCATATATGTCAAAAATATTTTCAAACTTGCGAACTAAAGTGCCAAGTAGGGTAGCCTGGACAAGCTATAAATCTCGCAATGCTACATGCTTAGTAAAGTGCAGTGCAGCACCATCTGGATTATTGAAGGCCCATGGCCAGATCTCTCAAGATCGCATGGGTGGAGGCATCCCTATGCACAACTACATGTACATCTACATGTACAGCTTATCTACATCGAAGACTCCGCAAGACACATCATTATGTGATTGCATCAAACACATCCTTACGTGGTTGCATCAGACACTTGAAAAGCGTGTACGCCAGTTCGGGATATATACAAGCGCCAAGGTCCTAACTAGACAACAAGGATCGCAATGGATTTCAAACGAATTATTTATACTCGCACATTTGAAAACCTTGGCAAATATTTATCCTATAATGGTCATCGCATGCTATCACACTTGCATCCGCATACGCCTAACGAGCACAGTGGTGCTCTAAGTGTTTTTCTAATCATCTATTTTCAGTTTTTTCAGCGACTCAAGAAATTTGGAAGCTTGAAGAATGTTTAGTTCTCCACTGCAGCAAGCTACATTGAAGAACTGGGGGCTAGTTGTTATGCCATAATTTTGGCATGTCTAATAATCTCCCAAATTTCTAATAATTCTTAATTATTAATTCAGATTAATAATTATTACTTAACCGTTAAGTTTTATCCTCTCCCTGAAACGAGGAAAGAATCAATCTCAATCAATCAATTACGGAAAATATCTCCAAACGATATTCTTCAAATCAGGAAGATATCACAACGATAAGATTAAATCAGATAAAATCAGTAATCACCCAGATTAACGAAGTTTATCCCTAAAGTCTTTAAGGGATAAACACAAATCAATTTCACAGAACTACGTGGGATTGATCCTATATAAACATAGGTACGTAGGCATCTTGGCATATGGAATCCGATACACGAGACAAATCGAGACACCTGCCGAGTCCAGCCCCCTCTTTTTTCATAAACCTAAACCCCTAAAACAGCCACATATTCATAAATTCGTTCTGTTATTCCAGCAAACATCCAATTTCGTGTTGTTACGAAATTCCTCCAACAACACATCTCTAGATGATATGCACTTCGAACATTATAATCACCATTTTTTGAGTAGACCCAACTCAAAAGATCTGTCTGATCACTCTCTGCCATGGAGATGTTTTTGATCGCACGCACCTCTTCATTTGTCAGATATTCCTCTAGGGCTTGTTCATTCCATCCTGTATTATCATCAAGTCTCCACTCTGCAGCCATACTATCACTCAATTCATTTGTTGGGGCTGGTGAGTAAAGGCGACCTCCTGGTAAGTCGGGAACCCATGCGTCCTTCCAGAATTTAACCATTCTTCCATTTCCTATTATCCATCTACACCCGCGGAGCAAGAGATCTCTTGTTGACAGAATCGATCTCCAGGTGTAGCTTGCATTTGGTGAAATCTTTGCTTCCCAAAAGTTTGTTCGAGGGAAATATTTATACTTTAGAACCGAGGCCGCAAAGGAGTTCGGATTAGAAGCTATACGCCAACATTGTTTAGCAAGCAGCGCTTTATTGAAAGCCCCCAAGTCCCTCATTCCTACTCCAACTTTGTCCTTCGACTTGCATAACCTTTCCCAGCTAATTAAAGCCATTTTCCTCTCATTTTCTTTTTGTCCCCACCAGAAATTTCTACACATTGCATTCATACTACTAATAATTCCTTCAGGAATTTTAAAGCATTGCATAGCATAAGTGGGAATTGCCTGAACCACTGACTTCAATAGCACTTCTCTTCCTGGTCTTGAAAGACATCTTTCTTTCCAACCTTTAATTTTTTCCAAACTCGATCCTGAATAATCTGAAAAACCACTTTCTTAGATCTCCCTATAAATGTAGGAAGTCCAAGATATTTCCCATGCTCTTTCACTGCCTTAAATTGCAACTTCCTTTGAAGCATATTCTGAGAATTCAAACTTACATTTCGGCTGAAAGATACTTCGGATTTCTCCAGATTTATTTTTTGTCCTGAGGCTATCTCATAGGTTGTAATTATGTCACTAATAACTTCTGCTTCAGTCTCATTTGGCCTGTTAAATAAGAGGGTATCATCTGCAAAAAATAGGTGGGAAATAGGCGCTACATTCTGACCTAATTTGACACCGTGTATGAGTTTTTTATGCTCTGCATCTCGGAGAAGTGCTGAGAAACCTTCAGCACAAATTAGGAACAGGAACGGGGATAAAGGGTCACGTTGTCGGAGCCCTCTACTAGGCTTAAAACTAGAGGATGGAAAACCATTGAATAAAATAGAATATGAGACCGAGGACACACATCTCATCACAAGTTTTACCAACCCCTCATGAACCCCAACTTTAACATCATTCCTTGAATAAAAGGCCACTCCACTCGGTCATATGCTTTACTCATGTCTAATTTCATTGACATGAAAACCCTTGACACCTTTCCTTTTTTTCCGAAGGTAGTGAAACAATTCATATGCTACCAACACATTATCTGTAATTAGTCTCCCAGGAATAAACGCACTTTGGGATTCGCTAATGACATGTGGAAGAACTTTTTTAAGCATGTTAGAAATTACCTTGGATACTAACTTGTACACCACATTGCATAAGCTAATGGGACGGTAATCATTTGGAGACCGACAATGTTTCTTTTTCGGGATAAGCACAATATGTGTGTTGTTTATTTGTTCAACTGAGGCACTAGAATTCAGTATATTCAGAACGTAAATAATAACATCACTCCCAACAATGTCCCAGAATTTTTTATAAAATAAAGCAGGCATACCGTCAGGTCCTGGTGCCTTTGTCGAATGCATCTGGTTTAGAGCAATCTTCACTTCTTCTGCTATGAAAGGAGCTTCCAACACACGATTCATGTCACTTGTTACCCGAGTATCAACTTTGTCTAAAACTTGGTTCATATCATTAGATCCCAAGGTGGTAAATAACGACTCAAAATATGATATAAACACTGCTTCAACCTCTGCTTTTTCTTCTTTCCAATTACCCCCATCATCAAAAACTCCTGTAATTGTATTACGATGCCGCCTCTGATTCGCCTTCTTGTGAAAGAAAGATGTATTTTTGTCCCCATCCTTAAGCCAATCTTGTCTGCTTCGTTGAGCCCAGTACACTTCTTCTCTTTGTTCTAGCTCATCAATATCATTATCAGTCGCACGTATTTCTTTAAGTGTTTCTTCAGACGGAGCGAGTGTCATTAAGTATCTCATATGGTCACGTTTATGACGTAATTCGTGAGTAAAATCAGTGGAGCGAGATGAGCTCCAAATTTTTAGCTTGTTTGAACACTTGTCGATTTTTCCCCACAAGTCATTTGAAGATGTCTGCCAATTTTTAGCAACTGTGTTACCACATTCATCATCCCTGAGCCATTCTTTTTCAAAACGGAAGCCTCGCTGTCTTTTCTTCTTTTTCCTGACCACATTTACCTGATTTTGAATGGTTATTTTAATGGGAACATGGTCTGATCGTCACTTTGGAAGATGTTCAACCTTTGAACACGAAAATAAGTCTAACCATGAATCAGATGCCAGGTGATAATCCTCACGGCTGATTAGAGGCTTTCGATCACTATTCCGGGATGTTTCGCCTGAGTTTGGGTGCCTGCAAAACAATGCTTGCCCGGGGGTGGTGGCCGTCAAGCACCTCCGGTGTAAGAATCAGTAATCGAAAATAATAATAATCAGGCTGGTAAGAATGTATCGAATGTGAGGAATGTGTAGAGAGCTTTTGTATTGTAAGGGTTTTCGTATTCCAAGATCCTGTCCTCTGGTGTTTGTGTGTAGAATGGGGTATTTATAGGCTGGGTTTCCCAATCACTGTTGCCCACTAGTTGTGCCGTTAAAGCTACAGTGAGCCACTATTGGAACAGTGATTGGTGTCCCCTCCTGACATACCTTGATTCTGCCACTGAGCTACCTTGATTCTGCCACTGAGCTACTTTAG
This sequence comes from Saposhnikovia divaricata, assembly GCA_036435485.1. Classification (NCBI taxonomy): domain Eukaryota; kingdom Viridiplantae; phylum Streptophyta; class Magnoliopsida; order Apiales; family Apiaceae; genus Saposhnikovia; species Saposhnikovia divaricata. The sequence goes on from CM071601.1 coordinate 181,751,583, forward strand.
TCAGAGTTTATCTGTTGCAATTGGGTGTCCTTGTGTCCCCTTGAATATTATAATGTTTCCCTGTCTTATGGAGCAAGATACTTTTGTGCAAGTGGATGTGCAAGTGGATAAAGAAAGATATTTTTGTGCAAGTGGTTCAGTATAGGAGAAAAAATATCTTAATGATAGCTTGAAGTGAAATTTATGAATATGAGGAGTGCCGCAAATGGGCTCGGAAGTGTGCTGCTGCTCGGCGGCGAAGGAAGCTGCGGAAATTGGCGTGCAGGAGACTGACACCATTAACTTCCGCTTTCGTACGCCACCACAAGGTGAAAGCTCGGGGGAGAAGAAGCCGGACGCTGAGAAGAAGGCTCCTCAAGCATGAGGGATTTTAGATGTAGGAATCTGAATCCTTGTAACCACATGCTTGTAATAAATAATTTATAAATAAAAGTTCTTTTTGCTTCAGCATTGTTTTTGCTGAATTTTTCTGTACTGGTTGCCCGTGTGTTTTTCGTTTTGCTATGTCTTTGCTGTTCCTTCCAGTATTTTCAAATGATATGTGTATAAATGTAGATACGCAAACCTGTAAAGATATTTCTTTTGAGACTGGTTTTGTGTTGTTGAATCGTGGTGACCGTCCTTAGTAAGTAGCCTGTGTTTTTTTGTAAGTAGTTGTGCGTCCGCCTAAGAAATTTGTTTTTGTAGATAATCTTTCTTTCGGTAAGTGTCTGCCTGCCCGTTTGGAGTAGTTTGCCTTTTGTCGCTGTAGATTGTCTTTATTGCTGTAGTTGTTTGCTCGCTAAGGGGACTTAGAATTTGATGGTTGCTATTGCTTTTGTTGGTTGCTTGCCCGGTTAGGGGACTTAGACTTTGATGGTTGCTATTGCTTTTGTTGGTTGCTTGCCCGCTTAGGGGACTTAGACTTTGATGGTTGCTATTGCTTTTGTTGGTTGCTTGCCCGCTTAGGGGACTTAGACTTTGATGGTTGCTATTGCTTTTGTTGGTTGCTTGCCCGCTTAGGGGACTTTGTTTGTGCTGAAAACGTTGCTATTGTAGCTGGTTGCTTGCCCGCTTAGGGACTTTGCTTGTGTTGAAAAAATGTTGATAATTTGTCTGCAAAAGTGTTTCATTAAATATGTAATGCCCTTCCTTACAAAAAAGGAATGAGAAGCGGTTTCTTATCCATATATTGGTAATATTTTCGTAGTTTGTCGTCGTGCCAAGTATTGTTGACTTCAGTACCGTCTAGGCGGGCCAGTTTGTAGGACCCCGGTCTTAGTACTTTGATGATTTTGTAGGGACCTTCCCATTTTGGCATAAGTTTTCCAGTGTGTCTGGGGTCAGATGCTTCGGTTCCCGATTAACCAAATCACCTTCTATATAAGCTTTAACTCTGGCTCTTTTGCCAAAAAACTCTTTTGTTTTCTCTTTGTAGGTGGCCATTTTTTCAACCGCGGCTTCCCTTTTTTCGTCCAGTAGGTCTAGATTTGTTTTAAGTCCTTGAGCATTTGTTTCTTCTTCAAAATTGATGGCGCGGTAGGATGGGGATCCAATCTCAACCGGGGCGAGGGCTTCTGTACCGAAAGCCAACTTGAAGGGGGATTCCCCAGTACTTGTTCTGGCGGATGTCCTGTAAGCCCAAATAACATTAGGTAACTCATGCGGCCACTTTTTCTTTGATGTGGTTAGTCTTTTTTCTAGGCCTCTAACAATGATGTGATTAGTTACTTCGACCTGACCGTTGCTTTGGGGATGACAAACAGATGCCTTCTTGTGTTTGATTCTGTGGTCGGATAAGAACTTGGTGAATTTTGAGCCCACAAACTGTGTACCGTTGTCGGATATAAGCACCACCGGGATTCCAAACCTCGTGATGACGTGCTCTTCAACAAAATGGATTGCATCATCCTGTGTAATGTTTTTTAGTGCCTTTGCTTCTGCCCATTTGGTCATATAATCAATGGCGACCATGACATATTGTAGATCTCCTTCGGCTCTAGGGAATGGTCCCATGATGTCAATGCCCCAAACCGCAAACGGTATGGGTGATAAAATGGCTGTAGGAAGGGCCGGTGCTTTCCTGGACATGTTACTAAATACTTGGCATTGGTGGCACTTTTTGGTGAAGTTTTTGCATTCCTTGTGCATTTTGGGCCAGTAATAGCCTTGCCTGAGTATCTTATGTGCCAATGCCTTACCGGCCATGTGGTCGCCACAGATGCCTTCGTGAACTTCCCGTATACAATATAAGGCTTCCTCCTCATCAACACATTTGAGTATGGGAGAGTCGAAACTTTTTTTGTATAGGGTGCCCTCTTGCATAAAGTACTTTGTTGCTTGTGACTTGAGGATCTTTTCTTTTATACCGTCGTCTGGTAGTGTACCGTTGTCCAAGTAACGGGTGTAAGGGGTCATCCAGTTATCTTTTGATGGGCTTATCTCCATGATATCTAGTTTGTTGACACTCGGGGTGGTTAGCTCTTCAAAGTATACCGTGTCTGCCTCTACTCTTTGCCCTTGGGTTAATTTAGACAACATGTCTGCCACCGTATTGTCTGCCCGATCTATCTGTTCCAGGGAGTATTCCTCAAATTGAGGGAGCATCGATTGTACCAACTCTTGGTATTTGCTGAGGTTTATGTCTTTTGTCGAATAGTCCCCAGTTGTTGGACGAACAACTAGTTGTGAATCGCTGTAGATGGTAATTTTCTTAACTTGCAAGTTTTTTGCAAATGTCAAACCGGCTAAGAGCGCCTCGTACTCTGCCTGGTTGTTTGTAGCTTTAAAATTTAGTTGTATAGATTGCTTGACTTGGAAACCGTCGGGGCTAGTAAGGATGAGGCCCGCCCCGCAGCGGGTGTTTGTGGAGGAACCCTCTACATAGAGTTGCCAGTTGTTGTCCATCATTGCAATGGTCTTTGCGGGAATTTCTTTCTTCGATGTTGAGAATGAACATTCGACCATAAAATCCGCTAATGCTTGTGCTTTGATTGCGGTTCTTGGTATGTACCTTAAGTCGAATTGGCTGAGTTCTATGGCCCAATTGATCAATCTGCCTGATAGGTCTGGTTTATGGAGGATTTTTCGTAGTGGTTAGTCTGTGATGACCCTGATTTGTCTTCCTTGGAAGTAATGTCTCAATTTTCTGCTTGCCATGATCAAAGCAAGAGCAAAATTTGGCACATTTGGGTAGCGGGTTTCCGCATCTTTTAGTACCTGACTGACATAATAGACCGGTTTTTGCTCGCTATCTTCTTCTTTGATGAGCACGGCCCCTACGGCTTTATCTGTGGCGGACAAGTATAGTGACAGTGGTTCTGAAGGAGCTGCGACCGCTAGTAACGGGGCGGAGGAAAGATCAGTTTTGAGGTCTTCGAAGGCTTTCTGGCACTCTGCTGTCCAAGATATTGCCTTAATTTTTTTTTTTGCTCCCTTCAATATGTCAAAAAATGGTAGGCATCTGTCCGCTAGCTTTGCTATGAATCTTCTTAGGGCGGCTAGTCTCCCTGTTAGTTTTTGAATTTCCTTCAAGGTTTTGGGCGGTTGCATGTCAATTATAACCTTTATTTTTTCGGGGTTGGCCTCGATGCCTCTGTGAGATACCAAGAAACCGAGGAACTTTTCTGCGTCTAATGCGAACGCGCACTTGTCTGGGTTGAATTTCATGCTGTGTTTTCTGAGGGTCGAGAAGCATTCTTCTAGGTCTTGGAGATGAGAAGCCGTTAACAAAGATTTTACTATAAGATCATCCACATATACCTCCATATTGCGGCCCAGTTGTTTGGCGAAGATTTTATTCATGGTTTTTTGGAAGGTGGCGCCGGTATTGATCAGTCCAAATGGCATGACTTTGTAACAATATACCCCCCATATGTGTAATGAATGTTGTTTTTTCCCTATCTTCTGGAGTCATTTTAATTTGGTTGTAGCCTGAGTAGGCATCCATGAACCTTAACATCAAGTGTCCCGCTGTTGCATCGATGAGTTGGTCTATTGAAGGGAGTGGATATGGATCCTTGGGGCATGCCACGTTTAAATCTATGTAGTCAACGCATATCCTCCACTTTCCGTTAGCTTTTTTCACCAGTACCACATTTGCAACCCATTTAGGGTAGGTGACTTCACAAATTAAATCTGCGTCCAAGAGTTTGTCAATCTCAATATCGATTGCCCACTGTCGTTCTGGTGCAAAATTCCTTCTTTTCTGCATTTTTGGTGCTTTGTCTGGGTCCACATTTAATTTGTGGATTGCCACGGATTCATCCAGGCCTGGCATATATATCCTTCGGGCTCCATGCGAAAACGTCAGCATATTTCCTCAAAATGTCTGTGAGGCCATCCTTAAAAATTGAATCTAGGCCCGCTCCCACGCTCACACTTTTGCTTGTGTCTCCGGGTATAACTTCAATTTTTTCTGTTTGTACCGCCGGGATTATTGGCGGTTTCTCTTCCCACTTAAGACATTTCATTCGATTTGCATCTATTCGTGGCGGGTCTTCTGTCATCGGATCGTGCCCGTCAATGAACTGTACTTCCTTTTTCCTTTTGTTATTTGCCCGCTGTTTCTCGGCGTGCCTTTGTCTTTTTGCTTGTTTTCTTCTATTTGCCTTTTCTCTACGGATATTGCTAGGCTCAGTCTTCCCCAAGATGAGTGCAATGCCATAACATCTTTTAGATATTTCTGAGTCCCCTTTGATTTCTCCGATACCGTTTAAAGTGGGGAATTTGATTTTGAGATGAGGGGTGGAAGTAACCGCTTTTAGCGTGTTCAGTGTGGGCCTCCCTAAGATCATGTTGTAAGAAGATGCAGTGTTGATGACATAAAACTTGATAATTCTGCACACTTGTTTGGGAGATTCACCAAAGTACATAGGTAGTCTTGCTATGCCCGCTATTGGGACGGCGTTGTGGTCGAAACCGTAAAGAGGTGTCTCATCGGGGCATGTTTCCAATTTCTCATTGTTTAGCTTTAGCCGGTCCCAAGTGTGTTTAAAACATATATCGACTGAGGACCCGTTGTCAACAAGAATCCTTTTGACTTCATTGTTAGCTATGCCCAAGGACACAACTAATGCTTCGGTGTGGTTTGGGTTAATGCCTTCATAATCAGCATCTGTGAATGTAATGATGTTTGGCGGTCCTTCGTATATTTCATAGATGTCGTGCTCTTCTCTTTGTGGTGAGGATTGCCCGCCAAACACGGTGTGTACAATGTTTTTATTCTGCCCTTGTGAAGTGGACGATCCTTGCGCCTGTCTTGGCAAGTACTGAGATAGGTTGCCAGCCTTGACTTGTTTTTCTAAGAGATATTTGAGGGACAAACAGCTGTCTATGTAGTGTCCATGCGTTTCGTGGTAATCGCAGTGTTTGTCTCTTGGTCTGTCATCGGGCGAGGAGAACATCGGGGGCGGTGGCACGTAGAAAGGCATTCCCCGAATTTCTCTCAGAATGGTCGCCCTTGGCAGTGTAAACTTGGTCCATTCTGGCTCAGGGCGGTCTGTCTGGTCTTGGCGGATTTGCTGGTCCCCAACGGTCTCTAACCGGGGTCGTGGATTGTAATTTCTGGGCGGGAGGCGACGGCCCATGAGTGGTTTGTACTTGATGTTGGGCTGGCGTTTGCCTTTGATAGGATGTAAATCTTTCTCTTTGGAAGTATGGTGGGGGATTAGGTGGAGCTCTGGATTGTTTGAGCACGTTCAGGGATTCGATTTCGTTGATGGCTTGGGATGCCAAGTCATATGCTTTTGCCAGTGTGGTGGGTTTTGTGTCCATGAGACGGCACACGTATTTTTCACATTCATAGGGGTTGAGGCCTCTTCTCAAATGGACCAGAGCTTCTGTTTCATTAACACAGACAACTTTGTTGACGGCTTCCTTGAAGCGGTCAATGTAGTCTTGCAAGGTTTCTCCGTTGCGCTGTGCGATAGTCTCTAGAAACACGGTATGAACCTTGTGCTGTTGGTTTGCCTTGAACTTATTCAGGAATAATTTTTTGAATTCCAGCCAAGTATCTATGGATCTGGCGGATATCCTACAGAACCATCTTTGAGCATTCCCGCGGAGGGTTGCGGCGAAGAAGCGGCACCTTGTTAGATCATTGTACTCGTAATGCAGAGCCAACTGATCGAAGTAGCTGAGATGCTCTTCCGGATCTCCTAACCCGTCGAAAGGATTAAAACTGTGATGTTTGATGTCCTTTTGTCGGGGTTCAGCCTCTAGTCTTGAGGTGAATGGTGACCCGCTCAACTCTTGCTCGCTATTCCCCTCGATCTTTTTCTTAAGGTCCATGATAGTTTGTAACATCTCTGCATTGGTTGGTTGTGTATTTCCGGTTTCCCTTGAGCGGACTGAAGATCGTTCTCTTTTTCTTTGTTCTTCATATTCCGCCAAGACTTTTTCATAGGCGGCTTTCTTGTCAACAATGATCTTTCTCAGGTCTCTCTGTTTTCTGTTTTGTTCCCACACTTCAGGCGGGTGGTGGCTTTTGTTGTGTCTTTCATGATTCGTGTTTTGAGATGACCCTAGGCGGGAGAAAGTAGAATTCGCCCTTCAGGGTTGGCTGTGTACTTCATCATGATCGTTGTGAGGGTTAACTCGAGAGCTTCCCTGCTTATGCGGCGGTTCTTGTCTGCTCTGGGGGAAAGCTGAGGCTATCTGCAAGATTAGGTCGATCTGTTGTTGAGTACAACCGGTGAGGTTAAGGTTAAGAATTTGCTCTTGGTCGTTTCCCCGAGGGGGGTTTGTTTGTAGGCGATTTTCTGGGTTGATTGGCGGGTTTGTTGGGGGGAATCCAGTTGTGTTCCCTTCCCTTTCTAATAACGGTTGTGAAAGTATGCACCTAGAGGGGGGGTGAATAGGTGTATTAGGTTAACTATAGTCTATTTTTATTTTTACAGAAATTCTTCCAGAAATATATCAGCTTGCTGAAATGATTATAGCAGAATGTTTCAGCTTGCTGATAATAACTAATGCAGTGCAGAAATAAACCAACAGAATAGAAGAACTTGACACACAAGATTTTAGCTAGGTTCGACCCCTAATCTCTATGGTCTACGTCCTAGTCCCTTACCAAACACGGCAAGAGAATATATTATTAATCACTATAAACCCGATTACAAGATTCAATAATATATCTCCCTTTTTCCCTAGCTACTGTCAAAATGGCTTGCTGAAACCCCGTTTCTAAACCTGCTCTCTAAGAACTATACCACTCCCCGTAGTACAAACTTTTCTAGCTTCGTGTTTACCAAACCCTTGTTCCACAAGCCACTGCCCAGCAACTATGCCTTTACAATAAGTACAATACAGATTTGAATGATTGAAATTACAACTCAAAGATATAGACTCTTATATATATATATATATATATATAAAACGTGTAATATATCTTTAGAGCTTGTGTGTGTGTTGTTTGTGAATATGGCAATGTTAAACAACTGTTTTGAGGTGACTGAAGGTATAAACGATTTGATGAATATTCAAGCTTGTGTATGTAAGTTTCAGTCGTGTTTTTCAGTCACTGTTTTCGTTTGTACAAGTGAAGTATAAATACTATCACTGTCCAACGTTCGGATTTGTTCAAGAAATAGCCGTTGGTAGTTTCTTCAGATATTATGTATTAAGAACGTGTTTGTGTATGGAAGAATGATTCTCAACTGCAAAAGCTTTTCTTGAGTGGATGTTCAGAGAATATAATTAGTAGAGTAGCAATGAGAACATGTTTAATAGAAGTAGTGGAGCTGTTTGTCTTCATGAATGAGAGAAACGTGTATAGTTAAGGGAATGTGGAAGACAAAGAATTATGGTAGTATGGGTATGGTTATTTAAATAAAGAAAGGTGTATCTTTATTTAAAGGCAAGGCACATGGGTGTATCTTTATTAAAAGCAAAGCACATGTTGTTCCCCCACTTTACTTGAGATGTGTTGAGTGTGATGTTACTGAGCTCTTTACACGTAATATATCTATATATGTAAGAGTCCTTACATTTAACTCTAATTAACAGCTCTTTGTATTTCTGGATCGTTCTTGACAGTTTCTTTATTCCTAGAAATAGCTTGCTGAATGTTAAATCAGCTTGCTGATTTCATATAGTTCCTGTGTCACTATTTCCAGAAACGGCTTGCTGATTTCGAATAGTTCCTGTGTTACTATTTCCTTGCTGAATGTCCTGTTACGACATGTTAGTTTAGCAAAATATATGTAATCAATTAACCATCAAAATCAAGTGGGCTTTCAATCTCCCCCTTTTTGATGATTACCAACATATATTTTTGGGAGGGAATTTCTCCCCCTCAACATATGCTTCCCTGTTAAACATTATAAATAAGAGAAGATAGTTTTCTCCCCCTAAGTTCATGCATCTAAAACCTTCATATAGACATGGCATATTTGAGAAATTTAGACAATCCAACAACACTTAACTTAAGTAGCAGCATTATAGCACAGCAGTCAGAATTGTAACACAAAACAAGTTCAGAATAGTTCATAGAATAACTTAACCCAGAAATTAACTTAACCCCAAAAGTTTTCTCCCCCTTAATCATTAAAAAGGAGTAAATAGAAGCAGAGTTCATTAGATTATGTCATCCCTTGACTGAGCAGTAGCATCAACTTCATTACCCTCTTAGCATATTCATGTAACATTTTAGCATATTCAAAACAAAGGTGAACATATAATCACAGTGGTAGAATACAGCAAATGAATAATAGGTTGATATTAAGCATTTAACTTGAAGACATGAACCATAATAAATCATCGTGATAACAAAAATCGATGTTACCCATTTCAGCTTGCCATTTTCCAATTCAGCTTGCTGTTTCCACTTCACACATGCCTAATTCTCTTCTTAGAACAGTAAATCTTTCTTCTGCAAGAGGCTTAGTGAATATATCAGCGAGCTGATATTCGGTTGGCACAAATATAAGTTCAACATTTCCCTTAGCAACATTATCTCTTAGGAAATGATGACGGACATCGATGTGCTTTGTTCTCGAGTGATTTACTGGATTCTTTGATATGTTGATTGCACTTGTACTATCACAACGAATTGGAGTTTTGCCACATTTGATTCCATAATCTCTTAATGTTTGCCTCATCCAAAGTAGTTGAGTGCAACAACTACCCGCATCCAAATATTCTCCTTCTGCAGTAGAGAGAGCAACAGAGGTTTGCTTCTTGCTTTGCCAAGAGACTAAGCTTTGTCCTAAAAATGTTGCAACACCACTTGTGCTTTTACGATCAGTTTGACTACCTGCATAATCTGCATCACTATATCCCACAAGATCAAATGTATTTGTAATAGGATAAAATAATCCAAGATTTTGAGTACCACTCAAATATTTGAATATTCGTTTAATAGCATTTAAGTGAGATTCTTTGGGATTAGCTTGAAAACGAGCACAAACACATACACTATACATGATATCAGGTCTAGATGCAGTAAGATATAGTAAACTACCAATCATACCTCTATATTTTCGAATATCAACACTAATACCTGTTTCATCAGAATTCAGCTTGCTGATTGGAGTCATTGGTGTTGATTTTGCCTTTATGTTCTCAAAACCAAATTTAGTGAGTAGATTCTTGACATATTTGGTTTGATGAACATATATTCCAGCTGAGGTTTGTTTAATTTGAAGACCCAAGAAGTAATTTAGCTCACCCATCATGCTCATGTCAAATTCACTATGCATGCATCTCGAAAACCACTTGCACATAGAAGCATTAGTTGATCCAAAGATAATATCGTCTACATAGATTTGAATAAGTAATAAATCTTTACCTTTATGCATGGTAAACAAGGTAGGATCAATATTACCTCGAGTGAAGCCATATTCGATTAAGAATTCACTTAATCTTTCATACCATGATCTAGGAGCTTGCCGTAGTCCATACAAGGCCTTTTTCAGCTTGTAAACATGATTTGGAAACTCCTGACTTTCGAATCCAGGAGGTTGTTTGACGTATACTTCCTCTTTCAGCACGCCGTTTAGGAATGCGCTTTTGACGTCCATTTGATAAAGCTTTATCTTCTTGAAGCATGCAAATGATAACAACATTCTGATTGATTCCAACCTTGCTACAGGAGCATAGGTTTCATCGAAGTCGATCCCTTCTTGTTGATTGTAACCTTGAGCAACAAGTCTTGCCTTATTTCGAATTATTGTACCAAACTCGTCAACTTTGTTCTTGAAGACCCATTTAGTGCCAATGATTGATACATCCTTTGGTGGTTCTACAAGTTCCCAAACATCACATCTTTCAAATTGGTTGAGTTCATCTTGCATTTCCACAATCCAATTTTCATCTTGAAGTGCTTCGGTTATGTTCTTTGGCTCTTCTTGAGCTACAAAAGCCGCATATCCACATATATTTGCTTGAGCCCTTCTTGTCTTTATTCCATCAGTTTTGTTGCCAATGATTAGCTCTGGAGGATGATCCTTGACTGTTCTTGGTGCTTTAGGCAATGAATGTGGTACTATCTCTTCATATTCTTGCGTTTCTTTATCTGTAGTAGGGATTTCAGCTTGCTATTTTGCAACTTCAGCTTGCTAATTTGCAGTCTGTTGAGTTTCTGGAGATATCAGCTTGTCATTATCTCTTGTTCCTGCAAAATCTTCCTCATTTTCTGGTAGATCAAGCTTAGATTCTTGAAATGAAACATCAATAGATTCTTCAACAGTTAATTTAGATAAATTATAGACTCTATAAGCTCTACTAGTTAATGAATAACCAAGAAATATTGCCTCGTAGGATTTAGCATCGAATTTACCATCCTTGTCGATTGTTTTAAGTACAAAACACCTTGATCCAAAGACCTTGAAGTATCCAATGTTTGGAGTTTTATTCCTTAACAGTTCGTATGGAGTCTTGTTGAGAATTGGCCTTATCAAGACTCTATTGAGAATATAGCTTGCTGAATTTACTGCTTCTGCCCAGAAACTTCTTGGTAGCTTGCTCTCTTGCAATAAAGTTCTTGCTGTTTCTTGCAGAGATCGATTCTTTCTTTCAACTACCCCATTTTGTTGAGGGGTTCTTGGAGCTGAGAATTCATGAGTGATACCTCTTTCTTCACAATACGAAACAAACTCCTTTTGGAATTCTCCACCTCGATCACTTCTTATTCTTATAAGATTTGTATTGAGCTTTTTCTCAAGTAGCTTTATTAAAGACTCAAATTCTCTGAAAGCACAATCTTTAGTTTGTAGAAATAAAGTCCATGTATATCTAGAATAATCATCTACTATAACAAAAAAATATTGTTTACCTCCCAAACTTTTGTATGCTTCCGGACCAAATAAATCTAAATGCAAAAGTTCTAGGGGTTTAGAAGTTGATACCATTGTTTTTGACTTATGTGGAGTTCTAATTTGCTTGCCTAGTTGACATGCTCCACAAGTTTCCATCTTGACATACTTGATTTTTGGCAATCCTCTAACAAGCTTTTGTGAAGACAGCTTGCTGATTTGTTCCATGTTAACATGACCAAGCCTTCTATGCCAAATCTCAGGAGATGAGTCCATTGCTGCTAAACAGCATGCTGTTTTCTGCGTGTCAAAGTCTAGTATATATATATTTCCTTCCCTTCTAGCAACTAGGGGGACTTTGTTAGTGCAAATAGTAACAATACATTTATCACGACCAAAATTAACTAAATGACCATCATCATACAACTGACTAATACTAAGTAAATTATATGAAAGTCCTTGAACATATTGTACCTTATCAATTGATATAAAATTGTTACCTATTGTGCCCTTTCCAAGAATCTGAAGAGTTTTTTTATTTCCAATTGTTACTCTCCCGCCCTTTTTCAACTTGAGACTTTTGAATAGAGTTTTATCTCCACTCATGTGTCTAGTGCACCCACTATCCAAGATCCATTGTCCAGTTTTCAACTTCGTGGCAAGACATATCTACAAAAACAAACATAAAAACAGCTCATCCTTTTGGTACCCATGTTATGTTGGGTCCAACATGGTTAGCATCAGGAATATATGAAACATTCAAGTCAGTTTTCTTGATCCACTTTTGGATCACTTTTGATGTTGTTTTTCTGGTTTCATGAGTTCTGCCAGAATGATATCGGCAAGCTGATTCTGTTTTGCAGTACTTTGGTAGGTGTCCCTTCTTTCCACATTTTGGGCAGATTTTCCAAGGCATGGCATATTCATATGGAACTCCATCTTTGCCTTCATACTTCAACTTCTTTTTCTTCTGTGTTGAATTAAATCCAAGTCCTTCTTTACTCAATGATGATCTTGTTTGCTTCATAATTGCTTTTAGGATTTCTTCGCCTTGGACAAATTTTCCCATTCCTTCTTGACACTTCTTTAATTCATCTTCTAGTTCAAGTATCTTCTCAGCTTGCTGTGTCTCCTTTGTCTCTTCTTCTTTGGAGTTTGAATGCTTTTGTAGTGAGTCAATGTGTATATCTTTTGCTGTGAGTTTAGCATTCAGCACGCTGAATTCTTTCATCATGGTGTCATTTCTCTTCAGCAATACTTTGTTGAGCCCTTCGACTTGAGCAAGCTTAGCTCTTAGATCAGCAACTTCATTATTATTCTTAACGTGATCTTCTTCATCCGTCAAGTCAGAAATGATCTCTCTTAGGTAGCCAATCTTCTTTTTCAGCTTGCTGATTTCCTCTTTCAGCTCTACGGTATCATCCATAGAATTGCTACTTGTGTCCTGCATGGTTATAATATCTACTGCATATTCTATAGGGGAATCAAAAGACGTGTTAGAGGAGTTTACCTCGTTGTCATTGTCATCCGAGGAGTCATTTTCGGTTTGTACTTCCTCGTTGCTTTCTACATCAAGACCTACGAAAGCGAGATTCACCATTTCATTATCATCATTGGATTCCTCATCATCGTCATCACTCCATGTTAGGAAGGCTTTCCCTTTCTTCCTGTTTTTGAAGTCATCTTGCTGTTTTGTTTTGTTTTTGAGTTTGAAGCAATCTCTTTTAAAGTGACCTTTCTTTCCGCATTCAAAACAGCCTTCATCATTTGTTTCCTTCTTAGCTTCTGAATACATGCCTTTCTTCTTAAAGTTTCTCTTTTGAATTATCCTCTAGAGTTTTCTTGTGAGGAGTGCAATTTCTTCATCAGAATCTGAATCTTCTTCAACTTCCAGCTTGCTGTTATTTTCCAGCTTGCTGTTATTCGAATGTAAAGCTAGATTCTTCACTTTAGCTGCTGGAACTTGAGTCGGCCTGGATGTGCTAGCCCTGATTTTTGACTCAAACTGCTCTAATTCAGAGAATAGAGCTAGACTGTCCATAGTGTCAATTTGGGGATGAGATTCCAACGCCGTAACTTTAGGGGCGAAGCTCCATGGGACGGATCCTAAGATGATCATATTGATCTCTTCTTGAGGTATCCTTTTGCCAAGCACTTGAAGACTGTTTAAGGTTGTTTGAAACCTAGCTTGAGCTTCTTTAATGGTTTCATTCTCAGTGACAGTGAAACCGTTTAGTTCTCTTACTAGAGTACCAAGCTTCATTTTCTTCACTCCCTTAGAACCTTCATGATACGATTCCAGGGTGTCCCACATTTCTTTAGCTGTTTTGCATGATGAAACTTTGTCACTTTCAGCTGGACAAAGACCATTTAAGATAGTATTCTTTGCACCGTTGTTGTAGCTTATTTTCTTCAATTCTGCATCGGTGAGAATATCAATATCCTTTGAATGCCTTTGTCATCTCTGAAGACGTATGGTCCTCTGCTTACAACTCTCCATTCCAGTGGTTCTCTGGCCAAATGATTCTCCATTCGACTTTTCCACCAGTTGTAGTTTTCAGTACCTAGAAGAAGTGGTGCCCTGGAGTTTGAGTTTCCGAGCGGATAATTGTCAGCCATTTAGATCGATACTTTTCCTGTTACAGAAATGATTAGTATATCAAAGCTCTGATACCAAATGAAAGTATGCACCTAGAGGGGGGGTGAATAGGTGTATTAGGTTAACTATAGTCTATTTTTATTTTTACAGAAATTCTTCCAGAAATATATCAGCTTGCTGAAATGATTATAGCAGAATGTTTCAGCTTGCTGATATTAACTAATGCAGTGCAGAAATAAACCAACAGAATAGAAGAACTTGACACACAAGATTTTAGCTAGGTTCGACCCCTAATCTCTATGGTCTACGTCCTAGTCCCTTACCAAACACGGCAAGAGAATATATTATTAATCACTATAAACCCGATTACAAGATTCAATAATATATCTCCCTTTTTCCCTAGCTACTGTCAAAATGGCTTGCTGAAACCCCGTTTCTAAACCTGCTCTCTAAGAACTATACCACTCCCCGTAGTACAAACTTTTCTAGCTTCGTGTTTGCCAAACCCTTGTTCCACAAGCCACTGCCCAGCAACTATGCCTTTACAATAAGTACAATACAGATTTGAATGATTGAAATTACAACTCAAAGATATAGACTCTTATATATATATATATATATATATATATATATATATATATATATATATATATATATATATATATATATATATATATATATATATAAAACGTGTAATATATCTTTAGAGCTTGTGTGTGTGTTGTTTGTGAATATGGCAATGTTAAACAACTGTTTTGAGGTGACTGAAGGTATAAACGATTTGATGAATATTCAAGCTTGTGTATGTAAGTTTCAGTCGTGTTTTTCAGTCACTGTTTTCGTTTGTACAAGTGAAGTATAAATACTATCACTGTCCAACGTTCGGATTTGTTCAAGAAATAGCCGTTGGTAGTTTCTTCAGATATTATGTATTAAGAACGTGTTTGTGTATGGAAGAATGATTCTCAACTGCAAAAGCTTTTCTTGAGTGGATGTTCAGAGAATATAATTAGTAGAGTAGCAATGAGAACATGTTTAATAGAAGTAGTGGAGCTGTTTGTCTTCATGAATGAGAGAAACGTGTATAGTGAAGGGAATGTGGAAGACAAAGAATTATGGTAGTATGGGTATGGTTATTTAAATAAAGAAAGGTGTATCTTTATTTAAAGGCAAGGCACATGGGTGTATCTTTATTAAAAGCAAAGCACATGTTGTTCCCCCACTTTACTTGAGATGTGTTGAGTGTGATGTTACTGAGCTCTTTACATGTAATATATCTATATATGTAAGAGTCCTTACATTTAACTCTAATTAACAGCTCTTTGTATTTCTGGATCGTTCTTGACAGTTTCTTTATTCCTAGAAACAGCTTGCTGAATGTCAAATCAGCTTGCTGATTTCATATAGTTCCTGTGTCACTATTTCCAGAAACGGCTTGCTGATTTCGAATAGTTCCTGTGTTACTATTTCCTTGCTGAATGTCCTGTTACGACATGTTAGTTTAGCAAAATATATGTAATCAATTAACCATCAAAATCAAGTGGGCTTTCAGGTTGTTTGTCAGGGTTAGGTGTCATGGAGGCCATTTAGTGTTTTATGGATGTTTTAAGGGCGTTTTAGTTTATATTGTGTTTAGTTTTGTGATGATTGATGTTTTGGTAGAGCAGGTGGAGGATTTTTCTTCAAGAAAAACACACCCCCTCCTTCTAGCGCCAAATGATAATCCTCACGGCTGATTAGAGGCTTCCGATCACTGTTCCGGGATGTTTCGCCTGAATTTGGGTGCCTGCAAAACAATGCTTGCCCGGGGGTGGTGCCCGTCAAGCACCTCCGGTGTAAGAATCAGTAATCAGAAATAATAATAATCAGGCTGGTAAGAATGTATCGAATGTAAGGAATGTGTAGAGAGCTTTTGTATTGAAAGGATTTTCGTATTCCAAGATCCTGTCCTCTGGTGTTTGTGTGTAGAATGGGGTATTTATAGGCTGGGTTTCCCAGTCACTGTTGCCCACTAGTTGTGTCGTTAAAGCTACAGTGAGCCACTATTGGAACAGTGATTGGTGTCCCCTCCTGACATACCTTGATTCTGCAACTGAGCTACTTTAGTCAGAGCTTGTCTGTTGCAATTGGGTGTCCTTGTGTCCCCTTGAATATTATATTGTTTCCCTGTCTTATGGAGCAAGATACTTTTGTGCAAGTGGATGTGCAAGTGGATAAAGCAAGATATTTTTGTGCAAGTGGTTCAGTATAGGAGAAATAATATCTTAATGATAGCTTGAAGTGAAATTTATGAATATTCTTTTATTTTGTGACCTGTATTGTTGAAATAGTATTTAACTCGAGATCTTGATACTTTTAAAATTAGATATACTTTGCTAAGTACTCAAGACTTGTGTTTTTAGAAGATAAGTACTTTGCTGTTAGCGGACACGTGTCCGGCGAGCGGGCCGGCCTTAGAGCATCTCCAAGGGTGTTATGTATATTTGTTAGCTATAATATAATATATTGATAATTATCTAAAATTATAGCTAAGAGGTTCTAGGTTTACTCCAATGGTATTATGTATAATTATATTATCTAAAATTATACCTAATAGATTTAGAGGTTTTACAAATGTAGCTAGCCCAATTTTAGTTATCTATATTTTTTTGCTAATGGATAATGGTTGGAGTATTGAATTTTTACGAAATATCTAAAATGTGCCACATAGATGTCATGTAGGTGACACATAGATGAATTTAACTAACAGGTTTTACCGTTGGAGATGCTCTTACGGCGGGTACCTATCACCAGGAAACGATTGTTCCTGAGTGTTTGCTACATCTTTCCTGCCATTGCTCCATGTAAATGGGTACCCTTCAAAGCATATGCTTCTCAACTGGCATTGATCCAGGACATTTCTAAAACCATCAATTTCACTCTGATTTTTTATGTTACCACCTTGTTTCTCATCGTGTGAAAGTATACTACTAAAATCTCCAAAACACAGCCATGGTAATGAATTAAGATCATTGAGATGTTTTAGCAACTTCCAGGTGTCTTTCTTATTTTCCTCTTCTGGATAGCCATATATTCCCGTCATCCTCCATTGAGAAGAATTACCCATATTGAGGACAAAATCCATATGGTGCAGAGATGTAAATAGTAGAGTCAAATTCAATGTATCTTGCCAAAACATTGCTAATCCACCTCTTCTGTGTCTCCCTTCACCATGGCAATCAACATGAATAAAGTTCTGGAAATTAATCTTTCGTTTTATGCTCTCCCATTCCTTGCCTTTTAACTTCATCTCTGAGAGGAAGACGAAGTGGGGATGTTCAAGTTGAATAACGCCTTTAAGCGCATTTTCTGCACGCGGGCTCCCCAACCCCCGGCAGTTCCACGAAAGGCCTATCATTGTCCTTCGCGGGGCTGTCTCGCAGCCACCGCTACTTTAGTTGTAACCACCTCAGCATTTTCGGGTGAAACTTTTAATTTCTTAGAACCCTTCTCATTTTCATCTGGTGTATCATCGTCAATCTCCATAGCGTCCTTGCGTTTTCCACACTTGGGTTTACTTATCACTTATTGGCCCGTGTCTCGAGTGGCTTTCACTTTTGTGCCTAAACTCTTGTACCTTCGATTTATTATCCCAGTTGTAGGTTCTGTATTAGATATACCTTGTACTGGACTGTCCTTGTTTTCCACCCCACAGTCCACTGTTGCGCTCATGGTCCCTGTTTCTACCTGCTCCTTACCTATACACCCCTCCCTGCTAGATCGCTCTGTTCCCATTTCAGATGTGATTTTGCTTGTGCCAAAAAGAGATACTTCTTTTAACTGTTTTGACATACCTTCAACCTTTTCCATAATTTTTATGTTTACGTATTACAATACATTACGTTTAAAGACAAGAATCAATCACATGCAATATATTTGATCTAAAATTACTTTTGTTATGACAAATTATATCTAAAAACTAGATTCATGCATACAAAAAATTGTACTAGATATAGTATATGTACATGTAACATGAACAGTGTACATCGTATAGAAACTCAATCATCTAAAATTTATTGTAATTCTAAAATATAAATTCATGAACATACAACATAATATTATATGATAATACTTTCTGATTAACTATATCTAGTAAACGAAAGAATAGTACACTACAAACATATACAATATCAACTTTTTTTACAATATACACCAATGTCTTCGCATCATCGGAAAGGAGTGAAAAAATCATTGATCACAGATAAGATAAGGAGTGCTATTTGTGAATATAAAAACACGAGCAAAACATATCAGGAGTTATTTATGTTTTACATAAAGTCAAGAATGAGGTTAATTTTGGCTTTGGTGGAAAGAAGAAACAAGCTACTATAAATTCATATTTTAAAAAGAATTGAATTTTGTAACTCATATACATTATATATATATATATATATATATATATATATATATATATATATATATATATATATATATAGGATCTTGCTCTAATAGAAACTAATTTAGAATAGAAACTAGAAACTAAACCTAAATTAAATATTTCAAGCTAATCTAATGACCAAATTAGGGGTACTCCAATACAAAAAACGTTTAAAATTATTGTCTCTATTCAACAAAAATATAAAAAAATAAAAAAATTTAAAAAAATTACTGTTCACGTGATGACGTGGCACGTGAACAGTAACTTTTTTAAAAATTTTTTTTGAAATTTTTTTTATATTTTTGTTGAATAGAGCCAAGAATTTTAAACGTTTTTTGTGAAGGTGCCCCTAACGGGGCCATTAAAATAAATGAAATATAATTTATTTAGTGTAGGTTTCTAGTTTCTATTCTAAAGTTGGTTTCTATTTAAACGCTAGCCTATATATATATAATTAATTTTGGAATTAGTACTTTACATATTACTTGGGTCCATAATGACTTCCTAATTTTTTATTATCGAGAATATTACTTTAAAATATTGATCCAAGTTGGAATCGACGAAATTTATTATTTAAACGAGGTTATTACTTTATCAGAAATTATTTAATCGAGGTTTAACTGTATCAAACATTTTACTTTTTGGAAATGATGCCCTCGACTTTTATTATGATCGCTTTACAGAAGGATCGGGTACGAGATTTGTTTTAGTAGCCCCAGACGGCTAGCTGATGTAGAATTAATCGTTTTAGTTGTAGTTGTTTTTGGAAAATATTCCAACTTCCAAGACACAGTCAAATCATTGCACCCACGAGAGTCAGACGCGTGTTCGAGTAGGTTTTTTCCATTATATACAACTAGCATTATATAGCTGCAATGCACGGATTGTTTTGTCTTATATTATAAAAAAAAAGTTGGGTTTTTTTAATAAATAAATAAGAAAAAGGATATTTACTTTTGTTAAGAATAGCTATTTGCAATTTCACTAACTAAGTTTCAAAATTGCAAAAATACTAACCCTAACCCTAGCCCTCCCCCTCCCCCTCTTTCTCTTCTCTTGTACGCAGGCGTCGCCATTGTACTTTTTTTTTTAAGGTGGGGTGCTATTTTGGTGGATTTGGGTTGCAAGGCCCCGCAGGGACATATTCAACTGAATGCAACCACATGCAATTAATTGCAACTAAATGCAACCACATGCAACTAAATTTCTAATTTCAAGTTCCATTTGTCATTTGTCATTTGTCATTTTCGACCTCATTTTTGAACTATATATATATATATATATATATATATATATATATATATATATATATATATGTTAGGTCCAAATGTGTTGTAGAGGGGGGGTGAATACAACTTTTCGAATATGAGAAGCAATAAATACGATGCAATAAACGAACACACAGATTCAAGGAATATATGTCTTATATATAACTTGAAGTGGTTGCTACAACATTCATTACAAAGTATAACAGAAGTTCAGAGAGAAGTGAATGATACTAAGCTTTGTGAATGCACTCTCTCTCTTTTACATGTGTTTCTCTTAAGAATTGCTCACTAACTAAAACATTACACATGTACTTCTATTTATACTACATGTAATCTATGTCTTGTAGTCTTCAAAGACTAAGATATACGTGGCCCAATGATGTCCACATAAATCTTGCCTTATCTTGAAAGCTTGGAAATCTGCCAATCAGAAGATGCCATGTGTCAAGTTGAAGCTGCACTCTAAGTAGAACTTCTACTTGAGAATTTCTACTTAGCCATCTCGAATTTCTAAGTAGAACTTCTACTTAGAAACTTCTACTTGGTCATCTAGAATATTTAGTACTTAGAAAATATTCTGGTCTTCAACTTGAAACTTCAATGCACATCTTGAACTTGTGATATCTTCATGTCTTCTTTATTCTTCACCAAGCTCTTGAACATGGATCTTTATTACTGACATAAACTTGCTATCAATGTCCTGACACTTGATGCACTGGTCTGGTTCATAAGTGACTAGTCTTGATAGTGTTTTTGCTTCTTGAATAAAATACCATATCCAATTAGTAATGTGGCTTTCCAATATTTGCTTTCCTTCTTGTTCACTTGAAATCAATTAGTCTTATTGATACTGATAGTTATGATCTTGATTCTTGGCATTTCAAATCACTGAGGCATGAACAACTTTGACTTGAACTTCTCTCAATGATTTCTTCTTGGCTTGATCATAGTTAACATGTTGAATTGTATCAATTACCTTGTCTTCATTTAGTGTTGATTTCTTTGTGACTTCTAGTTCTTGATTGTCTTATGGTTAAGTATCTTTTCCTTTAGTTGAGTTACATTAGTTATAGTGCTACAAGTTTACACACTCTGCCTTTCAATCTCCCCCAATTTGATTGTCTAACAATGACATTCAAATTAATGAAGGATAACTCAACTAAACAATGAGACGAGAAAAGATAATTAACATTACAGTCTTGAATAATTTACAATTGAAATTTACTTGAAAACAATACAAAGAACTTAAACTAGAAACAGAATTCGAACTTCGAATTAAAGATCATTTGAGTGATTCCTATCACCTGGATTATTTCATACCTTTTAGTCAAACTTATATCACCTTATTGGATTCACTCTAAGGTGAATTTTCCTCAAGTGAGTTAAAGCAACCGAAAGACATGAAGTTTTTCCAACTTCAAGTTCACACCACTCTGACCTTTAACCCTAATTCCGTTTCCTCTTTCTAGCTTCAGCAGCTTGGTCTTTCTCTTCTTTTTGCCTTTTGCACTTCTCCTTCTGCTGCTGCTCTTTCTTGTACACTAGATCGCGAAGCTGCTTCCACCTAGCATTCAACAGACTTACAGCTTCCATTTCTAGAGGATTCTTGGGCTCTGGATAAGGATGTTTGAAAAGCCTTCTGAGTTTGTCCACCTCCTGAGTAGTCCTGATCTTTGGAATGTCCTCAAAGTTCTTCATTATGAGCTGAGGTTTCCAATGTGATTTATCAGCTTTAAACTGACAATAGATCATCTTGGGGTAGCCCTTGACACGGTCAGTATTGTGGACACTAGCCGCATCTCGCTCCATCCGCTTCTTTTCCACCACTACCTCAGACAGGTAACTCATGAGTCTCTGCTTTTCTTCCACATACACATCTTCCACTTCGCCCCATTTGAATACATGTAATACTCTCTCCAGAAATGCAGCATCGTGAGTCTGTAGCAGCCATTTTCTACTCATATGCAAGAATGTTTGATTCTGGTCTGCATCTATGAATACTAAGGCATCAGCTGTATCTTCAACATAAGCGTGTATCCAGTATACACTATCACTTCCTGGAACACCAATAGCCTCCCTTATCTCTCCTTGTTCCAGTGCTCCAGAAGGAAGAGTCAGAGCTTCATCTACATTCTTCATTGCTTGAAGAATATTCCATTTCTTCTCCATCAGCTCCGGCTCAATCTTCACGTTATCTAGAGGGTTTGGAGCAATGATATCACACTTCCACACCTCATTGCTCTTCTTGAATATGACTCTTTCAATGATCTTCACGGATTTTTCTTTAAGCTCAGAAGCGAATCCCTTACTCATCATTTGTCTATAGACAGCTTTGAGAGATTCCACTGAAAGCTCCATTAGATCATTTTCCTCCATGCTAACCCTCTTCATCTTTCCGTCAACTACCATCCGGACAAAATTTGGATATGATGAGAATTCTGGACCCTTGTCCTCTGCTAGCTGCATTAACTGATCCCTATACAGAATGCTTAGCTCCTCAGATTGAGAGTATAGAATTTTTGTCGCTAGCAAGAACAACTCTAACGCAGATCTTCTCGTTATGAATTGGTCATCCACATATAGGAAAGATGTTGGGACTCCTTCTACCAAAGACAAAATAACCTGCCACTCCTTAAGTGTTGCATTGTATCCAACCCTGACTTTAGAAATTAATCTCTTCAAAGCACTTATATAGTCCCCAGTCATTGGA
Source organism: Saposhnikovia divaricata (assembly GCA_036435485.1). NCBI lineage: Eukaryota > Viridiplantae > Streptophyta > Magnoliopsida > Apiales > Apiaceae > Saposhnikovia > Saposhnikovia divaricata. The sequence continues at coordinate 181,773,811 of CM071601.1, forward strand.
TTCTGCAAATTCAAGTTGTAGAACAGATCATCTGCCTCCTTGTTATGAACTCCTTTCGCACAGGATCCCATCAATATCTTCCTTGCTTCATCCCACTTCTGTCCTATCCTTCTCTTGTCCAGATCAACTTGAGGATCAGCTAGCCTTGCAAGCTCATGATCATACTGCTTCCCTTGGAGCTCCACTTTCTTTTTTAGGAAGGCAGCACGTTCTTGCATCATCTTCATTTTATGGAACTGAGCTTGTTCCAAGGCTAACTGTTGAGCTTTAAGGGTTTCCTCATCAACAGGAATTTCTTCAGGCATTCCGGAAGACATCCCAGCACCTCCACCTTGTTCCTTCAAAGATCTCTTTATAGCATGTGCCAAAGGTACGTCTTCCATATCAGAATCTGAGTCAAGTACCTCCTGTACTGTTTCCTGATGACTCAGGTCAACGAATGGTTCATCAACCATCATTGCCTTACCCTTTCTCCTCCTCAGAACCTCTTCATCAACAGCAGGCTCAATTTCTGTTTCCTTGACAAGATCAGCGGGTTCTTCAATTTCTTCGATGTGAACTGCCTGCTGTCTCGTCTCCTTTCCACTCTCCCCCTTAGGTGAGTTATCCTGAGCTCCACCTTGGTCTTCAGATCCACCAGCTGCATAAGAACCTCCAAAACCAGAACCAGAGGCTCCCGCTCCACTAGTACCACCTGCACCACCTGCACCAGCATCGGGGGGAGGTTGTTGCGACTCGAAACACTCCGGGGGCACAAAACTCCTGACTGCGAACATCATTCTACTGATCTCCACTGCCATTGTATGCATTGTAGACTCCATTGCTCCCATCCTTTCATTAAGAGTGCTTCCCAAGACACCACCAGCATGACCCAAGTCATTGACCTTGTTTGTCAAAGCATCAAAAGCCGTAGCTTGACTTGCCATTCTTGCTGCGTAGTCATCAAGAGCCCTTTGATTGTTTCCAATGTTAATCCCGAACTGCCCCATCGTCTGCCCGAACTGCCTCATCTGATTTTCCATAGAAGTCATACGTGTATCAAGATTTTCAATATTAAGGGACGGTGTTTGGTTTAGGTGACCTCGCTCTAATACTCGTTCTGTTAGTATTTGGCGCTCGGTTTCGGGCCTTAAAAATGAAGGTCCCTCTCTCCCTAACCTCTCACACACACTCCCTATCTCACGCTCGTGTATGTCTTCAATGATTGATCCAAAGTATGAAGCAGTACCTGCAGAAATTGGATAAGCAATATAATTGGCAGTTATGGGATCTATTTCTGTTATGTCCTGAGTTGGAATCTCAGGCTGAGTGGCTGCAAAGTGTTCTTGTACGACATCAGAACCGATCCTCTTTGCAGCATCAGTACGTACCGGTGAAGGTACGGCTGAAGTTGTTAAAACTTCATGTCCTTTTGAAGCAACAGGATCTTCAAAAGGTACATAATCCTTACCAAAATCCCTATGTGCAGATTGTTTAAAGGGAGAATGAAAGGCAGAGTGTATAAACTTGTAACACTATAACTAATGTAACTCAAACTAAAGGAAAAGATACTTAACCAGAAGACAATCAAGAACAGGAAGTCACAAGAAATCAACACTAAATGAAGACAAGGTAATTGATACAATTAAACATGCTAACTATGATCAAGCCAAGAAGAAATCATTGAGAGAAGTTCAAGTTAAAGTTGTTCATGCCTCAGTGATTTGATAAATCAAGAATCAAGATCATAACTATCAGTATCAACAAGACCAATTGATTTCAAGTGAAGAAAAAGGAAAGCAAATATTGGAATGCCAAGTTATTCAGTGAATATGGTAATTTATTCAAGAAGCAGAAACACTATCAAGACTAGTCACTTATGAACCAGACCAATGCATCAAGTGTCAGGACATTGATAGCAAGTTTATGTCAGTAATAAAGAACCATGTTCAAGAGTTTGTTGAAGAATAAAGAAGACATGAAGATATCACAAGTTCAAGATGTGCATTGAAGTTTCAAGTTGAAGACCAGAATATTTTCTAAGTACTAAATGTTCTGGATGGCTAAGTAGAAATTCTCAAGTAGAAGTTCTACTTAGGAATTTCGAGATAGCCAAGTAGAAGTTCCACTTAGGAATTTCGAGATAGCCAAGTAGAAATTCTCAAGTAGAAGTTCTACTTAGGTGCAGCTTCAACATGACACATGGCATCTTCTGATTGGCAGATTTCCAAGCTTTCAAGATAAGGCAAGAATTATGTGGACATCATTGGGCCACGTACATCTTAGTCTTTGAAGACTACAGGACATAGATTACATGTAGTATAAATAGAAGTACTTGTGTAATGTTTTAAGTAAGTGAGCAATTCTAGAGAAAAACACAAGAGAAAAAGAGAGAGTGCATTCACAGAGCTTAGTATCATTCACTTCTCTCTCAACTTCTGTTATACTTTGTAATGAATGTTGTAGCAACCCTTTCAAGTTATATATAAAGAAATATATTCCTTGAATCTGTGTGTTCATTTATTGCATCGTTTTTATTGCTTCTCATATTCGAAAAGTTGTATTCACCCCCCCTCTACAACACATTTGGACTTAACAATTGGTATCAGAGCTATATGTTTAACATACAAAACATAGATCCTTGTGTTGAGTAGAAGAATCGTGAGTTTTCATTTTTCAGATCTACTTTTCATTTTCTCGAAAAGTGTGTTTTAATTCGTTTGTAGTGAAAACTCATCTGAAAAATTATTTAAATACTCCAGGTTTGATTATTTAGCTTGGGTGTATTTTAATTAATTTTTGTGAATTTATCTGGGTTAGTTCATATTTGGTGTTCTTGAGTGTTCATCATCTGTTCTTATCAAAGAATACAACCCAACAACTTTTTGATCTCCTTTTCAATAGTAAAAGAATAAAAAGGTGGTTTTTGGACTTTTTGATTTACTTTATTCGGCCGAAAGTGAAAGACATACTCAGTACCTAGCATGTGGGTTAGGTGGGTTAGGTGAGTAAAGCATTCAAAGTCAAAAGGTGTTAAAGAGATAATATTGTTTATTCAATATTTAAAGTAATCTGCAGAAAAATTATTCTAAGGCAAAAATTTCTACATAGAATTTCTACTTGGGAATTTCTACATAGAATTTCGACTTGGACAATTTCTACTTGGTTATTTCGACTTGAGCAAAATTTCTACTTAGAGAAATTTCGACTTAGGCAAAAGTTCTACATAAATATTCTACATAGCCTAGTCTTGGGTACTTAGAAACTTTTAGTGACCAGAATTGAGATGGCTCCTAAAAATGGATTCAAGATCCCAATGTTCAACAAAGATCACTATGAAGAATGGGTTTTCAGAATGAGACTATATCTAGAGACTGTTAACCCTGAATATCTGGAAGTCCTTGACAAGGGTAAATTTGTCCCAATGGCAGTTATTCCTTCACATACGGAAGGAGGAGTGGTTATACCACCTCGGTCTGAGCCCAAAAAGGCAGCGGACTTTTCGGATGCTGATAAAGAGCAAATAGCTTTGGATACTGCCGTACGACAAACCTTGATGGAATCTCTTGATCATGAAATGTTCAACATAGTCAAAGGTTTGACTACAGCGAAGAAGATTTGGGACAAGATAGAAGTTGTCATGGAAGGATCTGCAGAGGTCAGAAGCAACAAAACACTCATACTCAAGATGGAGTATGACACCTTTAGAATAAAGAAAGGAGAAGGCATAACAGATGTCTACCTACGATTCAGTCAGTTGGTATTGGATTTGAATCTGAGAGGTGTAACTCTCCCCATGGTTGAGACTAATACGAGATATCTGAGGAACCAGCCAAAAAGCATTGAACATAGGGTCTACGCAATCAGAGAAACCAGAGATTTGCATACAACTTCTCTGGAAGAGTATTATGGAATATTAAAGACCTATGAGCTGGAAACTCTTCAAGATCAAGCATGGGACAATGATTCAAAGGGAAAAGAAAGTGCATCAGGATTAGTTGCTGATGAGGAAGAGTCTAAGAAGGCAATGGTTGCAGCAAAGCCTAAATCATCACTTGCACCACATCAAGTTGATAATGATGACGAGTGCGCATCTGACAGTGATGATGACTACTACACCCAAGAAGAGCTGGACAACATGGACGATAGTGTCGTGGCATACATGGCAAGGAAGTTCAGCAACATGAGATTTAGAAAGAGCAACCGACCACAGAGAAAATCTTCATCTTATTATCGGGCTGCTAAGGGTGGTGGTAGTTCGTCAGGCTACAAAGGAAAAGGCAAGAATACCAGCTACAAATCTCCTTTGGATTTCAAAATGAAGTTCAAATGCTATAATTGTGGTGAAGCTGGACACTTTGCCTCGGACTGCAAAAAGCCTAAACAGACTTATCCAAAAGAAACATTTGAAGCTCTCAAAAGCAACTATGAAGCACTGTTGAAGGAAAGACATGGAAAACGAGCTTTATTGGTGACAGAAGGAAGAGCTTGGGATGATTCAGATGAGGAAGATGTTACTCATGTAGCGAACTTTGCGCTCATGGCTGAGACATCAGAGGAACCAGAGGGCATTAAGCAGAATAGAAATAAAGTTATATGGGTGCTAGACAGTGGAGCATCGAGGCATATGACTGGAAACAAGTCCCTGCTTACAGAGTTGGTTATGAAGGCTGGCCCTTATGTTACCTTTGGAGATGACAGCATAGGTGTGACTAAGGGATATGGCAAACTGAAAACTGGCAATGTCATCATTGAAGATATTTCCTATGTTGAGGGACTAAAGCACAATCTGTTGAGTATAAGTCAATTCTGTGACAAAGGTTACGAAATTGTCTTCAACAAGAAAGGTGTCTCAATCACTCACATCAAGGAAGGCTCACTAGCTTTAAGAGGAGTTCGAAAGGCAGATCTTTTTGTTGCAGATATGGATTCAGCAAATCAGGATGAGGTCACCTGTTTCTATAGCAAAGCCTCGGATGATGAAAGCTGGTTATGGCACAAAACGCTATCTCACTTAAACTTCAAAACGATGAATGCTCTCGCGAGGCGAGAATTGGTGAGAGATCTACCTCAAATGGAGTTCGCTCCGAAAGGACTCTGTGAAGCTTGTGAAATGGGAAAGTCGAAGCGAGCATCGCATAAAAGCAAAGAAATTTCTAGTATTACTGAGCCTCTACAACTTCTTCATATGGATTTGTTTGGCCCAGTGAATGTCCTATCTTTGTCTAGGAAAAGATATGCTTTGGTAATCGTGGATGACTTCTCCAAGTATACATGGGTATTGTTCGCAATGACGAAAGACGAAGTACCTTTCTTAATCATTGATCACATCACTCAAATTGAGAATGTTTCAACACTTACTGTGAAGACGATTAGATCAGACAATGGCACTGAATTCAAAAATGCAGTGCTAAATGACTTCTGTGTATCTAAGGGAATACGTCGTCAGTATTCAGCCCCGAGAACTCCACAGCAAAATGGAGTAGTTGAAAGGAAGAATAGAACTTTGGTTGAAGCAGCAAGAACTTTGTTGTATGATTCAAAACTTCCTTTGTATTTCTGGGCCGAAGCAGTGAGTACCGCTTGTTACACTCAAAATAGAACCTTGATCATAAAAGATAAAGAAAAGACACCATGTGAGCTAATGAACAACAGAAGACCAACAATCAAATACTTTCATGTCTTCGGAGCAAAATGCTATGTGCTTATAGATGATGAAAATCTAGGCAAGTTTGCAGCAAAAGCTCGTGAAGGAATCTTTGTTGGTTACTCTACAGACGTGGTGGCAGCTTATAGAGTGTTCTTGGTGAATGATCGAAAAGTGACTGAAAGCTACAACGTCAGATTCGACGATACCAAACTCTCATCAATTTCAAGAGATTCTAGTGAACCTGAGTCTCTAAAATTTCAGAATCTGGACTTAGAAGATCTTGAAGATGAACATGAGTTGGTTGTTCCATTAAATGTTCCAAGCGTACGTGAAGAACCTGAGTCTAGTGAACAAGCTAATTCTACAAGATCAGGAGAGACTTCTTCAGTACCAACCGGCAACAACTCAGGGGGAGTAAATAGCAGCTCAAGGACTACTGTTCAAGGCTCGAGTCGAGTTGACTCTAGTTCTGTAGGAGCTGGCACTAACTCAGGGGGAGTTAGTGAAAATATTCAAAGTAGTCAGCACCCCAACTCAGAAAGTCAAGCTGAATCATCTAGACAATTTCCAGGTGAACGGGTATGGAATAGAGACCATCCGTTTGAGTTAATTATTGGTGATCCAGATGCTGGTGTGACTACTAGAAGAACTGCAAGAGCTGACATGGCTAATATCTCCTTATATTCTGGGTTCTTATCCAAGCTTGAACCTAAAGAAATAGAAGAAGCTCTTGGCGATGCTGATTGGGTGATTGCAATGCAAGAGGAACTCAATCAGTTTGAAAGGCAGAAAGTTTGGAAACTGGTACCCCGACCAAAGAACAAATCCGTAATTGGAGCTAGGTGGGTATTCAGAAATAAACTGGATGAAAACGGACTTGTAACACGAAACAAGGCTCGTTTGGTTGCAAAAGGTTATTCTCAGCGAGAAGGAATTGATTATGATGAAACCTATGCACCAGTTGCAAGACTTGAGGCAGTCAGGATGTTCTTGGCATTTGCAGCACATAAGAACTTCAAAGTTTTCCAGATGGACGTGAAAAGTGCCTTCCTGAACGGAGAGTTAGAAGAAGAAGTGTATCTGGAACAGCCGCCTGGCTTCGTTGATCCAGAACATACAGATTTTGTGTATCTACTCTTCAAATCTGTCTATGGCCTCAGGCAATCCCCAAGGCGATGGTATGAAACCCTATCTCTATTCTTAATTGAAAATGGTTTTGTTAGGGGAGTAATTGATAAAACATTGTTCTATAAAGTTGTGAGAAATGACTTAATACTTGTTCAAGTATATGTGGACGATATTATTTTTGGGTCATCAAATGAGCGCTTGTGCGAGAAATTTGCCAAGCTAATGCAGGAAAAATATGAGATGAGCATGATGGGAGAGCTGTCCTTCTTCCTTGGATTACAGATCAGTCAGAGGAAAGATGGTATCTTTATCTGTCAATCCAAGTACGTAAGAGATTTACTCAAGAAGTATAATCTAGAAGATGCATCAGCAGCTAAGACTCCCATGGCAATAGCCACGAAGCTTGATGAAGACAAATCAGGTAAATCAGTTGACATCACAAGCTATCGAGGTATGATTGGCTCACTCCTCTATTTAACTGCAAGTAGACCAGATATAATGTTCGCAACTTGTTTATGTGCAAGGTTCCAAGCGGATCCTAGAGAATCACATCTCGTAGCCGTCAAAAGAATTTTTAGGTATCTCAAGGGCACACCAAATCTAGGGATTTGGTACCCAAGAGATACAGGTTTTAATCTTATTGGCTACTCGGATTCAGACTATGCAGGTTGCAGGATTGATAGGAAAAGCACATCTGGTGCTTGCCAATTTCTTGGCAGAAGATTGGTGTCCTGGCAAAGTAAAAAACAACATACAGTATCTACTTCTACTGCTGAAGCTGAGTACATTGCTGCTGGAAGCTGTGTAGCTCAAATACTGTGGATGAGGAACCAATTGAAGGATTATGGCATGGAGCATAAGAAAATTCCAATCATGTGTGACAACACAAGTGCCATTGCCAAAACCAACAATCCTGTAGATCACTCAAGGACCAAGCATATTGACATCAGGTATCATTTCATAAGAGAACATGTCGAGGAGGGGACTGTGGAGCTACATTTTGTGCCCACAATGCAACAAATTGCAGATATATTCACCAAACCTCTTGATGAAGTAACATTCAATAGGTTGGTTGGTGAATTGGGAATGCTTAACACAAGTTAGTAAAGCCTTCTATCTGTAAAATCCATGTTTATGTTTGTATGTGCAATCTAATCAATCATTATGTGCTTAGACTTTAAAATGCCTAATTAATGATTGTTATAGGTTGCATATAGTGTGATTTTGCATGAATTCTTTGTGTTTTAAGTGTCTTTTATAGCACAAATCTGTGAATTTATGCTTGTTAGATTGCATGATCATAGGGGGAGTTAAATTCATAATAGTCTAAATATTGCATGATTTTTAGATGAATTTACCTGTGTTTTTCATGTAATTAGAGGCCTTAGAATTATCAAGGAATGTTTTAATTATGTCATATATTAAAATCCTTGAATTGATATTTATATTAATTTGGCAAAATTAATTGTTGAGTTTTTCAAAGAAAAATTGTCAAATTATTCTAAGTATCTTCAAAATTTCGAGTTAGTCTCTATCTCGAAACTCATGTAGAAATTCGACTTGAATTTCGACTTGAGCTTCCAGGGTGAAGTTTTGAAAATTCTAAGTCTGGGAAGAATTTCGAGTTAGTACCTATCTCGAAATTCATCTCGAAATTCGACTTAGAGTTCGAGTTCGAGTTACCAGTGTGCCTAGTTCTATCTTCAAAATATTCGAGATAAAGTCTATCTCGAATTTTATCTCTAAGGTTGAGATGAGGTTTCCATTAAGGGAATATTTTGAAAAGAACTGAGAATTAACTTCGAGTTAGTCTATCTCGAACTTTATCTCGAAGTTCGACTTGATGTTCGAGATAGAGTTCTTAGTCTATCTCGAAACTCAACTCGAATTTCGACTTGATGTTCGAGATAGAGTTCTCAGTTAAGCTAAAGGGAATTTTTCGAGTTACACTCCTAACTCGAAACATATCTTGAATTACCCTGGACTTTTTGATTCAAGGAAATATTTTGGAAAGAATTTGAGATTAACTTCGAGTTAGTCTATCTCGAACTTTATCTCGAAGTTCGACTTGATGTTCGAGATAGAGTTCTTAGTCTATCTCGAAACTCAACTCGAATTTCGACCTGATGTTCGAGATAGACTCTAACTCGAAAAGTATCTTGAATTTTCTGTTTTTCCAAGTTTACTACAAATCAATAATGTTCAAGATAGTATTTCCCTATAGTTTCTGCTGTAATTTTGGTTAAAGTGCTTCTTTGTGCATAATTGTTCGAGTTAACCTCTATCTCGAACTTTATCTCGAAGTTCGACTTGATGTTCGAGATAGAAAAGTTCGAGATAGAAAAGTTCGAGATAGAGTTCGACTTAGATGTCCCCTGTATGGACTTGGTACTTTTCACATTTTTTAACAGGGACATTTTTGTCATTTCTCATTCACCTATATATACATCTCTAACTCGATGCCTAATTCACTTTACCTAATTCTAATTTTCAGCAGCCGTTTCACAAGAACAGTGCGATTTCACTAATTACATACCTTTGATCCTTGTTTTTGTGATTAAACTCGTACTAATCACGAATTACTGCCGATTTGTTGACTGCTATTGTCTGTGTTAACCTTAATCTTTGTGTTAGTGTGTTTTGTGAACATCCATACACGCGCATATACATACACACGAACACATATTGTTTGTGTACTGTTCATAAACGCGATTCCATTTTCTCCATCTATAAACACACACGATTCCACTGGTATACACACGATATAGTAATTGGTTGTTGAATTGAATCCCGTAGTTTGATTTCTCAGATTCCGTTTGGTGTTCTTGAAAAATTAAAAGGGTTACAATTCTCTTTTGTAATTCGGAAAATTAATTGTTTTTCAAAATTAAAATAAAAAATTCACATCTTTTAAAAGAAAAACATTTAATTAAAATGGCTCACCAATTTTCCCTTGCTAAAAACAATTTTTACAATATTTCTACGGAAATTGGTGATCAACTCCCGCGGTTTAAGTTTTGGATACGATTTCTCAATTTGTATTCCAAAGCTAGCCAAGCTTTTACTGCTAAACCTACACTAGTACATGATGCTTTACAGCAATTATGGACTAGTGCGGTTACTTTTGGGAGTAAATCAACCCCCTACGGTTTCAGGTTTACCTTAGCGGGTCAGGAATATGAGGTGACAGAACAAATTGTCAACAGAGTTCTAGGATTCCCCATTAAAGATGCCTATGATCCAGAACCTACTGCTGCAGAACGCCTCAGATTCTTTGAAGAAATTGGATGTTATCCTACAAAAGGCCCAATCACGGGAAATATCCAAAAGCAATTCTTCCATGCGGAATGGAATTACTTTTTCGAGGCCATCACAAGATGTTTTCGGGTACGCGAAAAAGACTTTCATCAAATTCCAATTCCCATGCAAACCTTTGCAGTTGCCCTAGCAAAAGAACTGGATATAAACTATGGACGCATAGTTCTCTCTGAGATAGTGGCCTCAATGGGATCCCTTGCAAACAGAGACCTCTCTACCACTGATGTCGTCTGCTGGTTTCCTCGGTTTCTTCAAATGCTAATCAATGACTTAATACCGAAGGATGCTCTTGCTATTAGACAGGGATTTGCCAGAAGCCCCACATCTGAATCGCTAGGGATGGGCACTAAGTCACTTGCAACCATTGCTAATCAGGATAAACATCAAGGTAAACCTATGTCTACTCCTGAAAATATTCAAATGTGGCTTAGATATGATGCAGGAGTTACCAATTTGGAGGCATCATCACAAGTCTCATCACATGCTCAAAATCCATCTGTTCATGCTGAGGCATTTGATGAGATTCCGGATGAGGAAAGCGATGATGCACAAGGTAATCAATCAGGTAATCTCTCTATGCATACTATTCATTCCTCCTCCTATGTTTCTGATTCCGCGACCCGAGAGACTGCTAACCCGCAGGATCTATCCCAGGGTAAGAGCCATATTTCTGACTCTGAGTCTGATACACATTCCTATTCTTTATCACCCCTGTTAACGAAAGTCAGAAAACCAGCACGTATATTTATACAAGATGATGAGGAGAATGAACCCGAAGAGCAGCAACTTATTCGCAAGAAAGCCAAACTTTTCCACGCTGCTACTTCACAACCACAGTCAAACCCTAGCGTGTCACACGCAACCACTCCACCTCACGCGAGTGGTTCACCCCTTGAACATTCTGCACATAGGGATTTTGATTTTGGTCAGGATGATGTGCCTCTTGATGATACTGTTGCTTCAAGAGTACATGAAGTATTAAGAACTTCAGCCGTACCTTCACCGGTACGTACTGATGCTGCAAAGAGGATCGGTTCTGATGTCGTACAAGGACACTTTGCAGCCTCTCAGACTGAGATTCCAACTCAGGAACAAACAGAATTTGATCCTATAACTGTCAACAACATTTCTTATCAATTTTCTGCAGGTACTGCTTCACTATTTGGATCAATCATTGAAGACATACACGAGTGTGAGACAGGGAGTGTGTGTGAGAGGTTAGGGAGAGAGGGACCTTCATTTTTAAGGCCCGAAACCGAGCGCCAAATACCAACAGAACGCGTATTAGAGCGAGGTCACCTAAACCAAACACCGTCCCTTAATACTGAAAATTTTGATACTCGTATGACTTCAATGGAAAATCAGATGAGGCAGTTCGGGAAGACAATGGGGCAGTTCGGGATCAATATTGGAAACAACCAAAGGGCTCTAGACGACTACGCAGCAAGAATGGCAAGTCAAGCTACAGCTTTTGATGATTTGACAAATAAGGTCAATGACTTGGGCCATGCTGGTGGAGTCTTGGGAAGCACTCTCAATGAGAGGATGGGGGCATTGGAGTCTACAATGCATACAATGACTGTGGAGATCAGTAGAATGATGTTCGCAGTCAGAAGTTTTGTGCCCCCGGAGTGCTTCGAGTCGGAACAACCTCCCCCCGATGCTGGAGCAGGTGGTGCAGGTGGTGCTAGTGGAGCGGGAGCCTCTGGTTCTGGTTTTGGAGGTTCCTATGCAGCTGGTGGATCTGAAGACCATGGTGGAGCTCAGGATAACTCACCTAAGGGGGAGAGTGGAAAGGAGACGAGACAGCAGGCAGTTCACATCGAAGAAATTGAAGAACCCGCTGATCTTGTTAAGGAACCAGAAATTGAGCCTGCTGTTGCTGAAGAGGCTCTGAGGAGGAGAAAGGGTAAGGCAATAATGGTTGAAGAAGATGAACCAGTTATTGACCTGAGTCATCAGGACACAGTACAGGAGGTACTAGACTCAGATTCTGATATGGAAGACGTACCTTTCGCACATGCTGTAAAGCGATCTTTGAAGGAACAAGGTGGAGGTGCTGGTATGTCTTTCGGAATGCCTGAAGAAGATCCTGTTGATGAAGAAACCCTGCAGTCTCAACAGTTAGCCTTGGAACAAGCTCAGTTCCATAAAATGAAGATGATGCAAGAACATGCTGCGTTCCTAGAACAGAAGGTGGAGCTACAAGGGAAGCAGTATGAGTATGAGCTTGCACGGCTAGCCAATCCTCAAGTTGATCTGGACAAAAGAAGGATAGGGCAGAAATGGGATGAAGCAAGGAAGATAATGATGGGACCATGTGCAAAAGGAGTTCATAACAAGGATGCAGATGATCTGTTCTACAACTTGAATTTGCAGAATCCAATGACTGGGGACTATATAAATGCTTTGAAGAGATTAATTTCTAAAGTCAGGGTTGGATACAATGCAAATCTTAAGGAGTGGCAGGTTATCTTGTCTTTGGTAGAAGGAGTCCCAACATCTTTCCTATTTGTGGATGACCAATTCATAATGAGAAGATCTGCGTCAGAGTTGTTCTTGCTAGCGACTAAAATTCAGTACTCTCAATCTGAGGAGCTAAGCATTCTGTACAGGGATCAGTTAATGCAGCTAGCAGAGGACAAGGGTCCAGAATTCTCAGCTTATCCAAATTTTGTCCGGATGGTGGTTCAAGGAAAGATGAAGAGGGTGAGCATGGAGGAAAAGGACTTAATGGAACTTTCAGTGGAATCTCTTAAAGCTGTATGTAGACAAATGATGGGTAAGGGATTCGCCTCTGAGCTTAAAGATAAATCCATGAGGATCATTGAAAGAGTCATATTCTTGAAGAGCAATGAGGTGTGGAAGTGTGATGTCACTGCTCCAAACCCTCTCGACAACGTGAAGATTGAGCCGGAGCTGATAGAAAAGAAATGGAATATTCTTCAAGCAATGAAGAATGTAGATGAAGCTTTGACTCTTCCTTCTGGAGAACTGGAACAAGGAGAAATAAGGGAGGCAGTTGGCGTTCCAGGGAAAGATAGTGTATACTGGATACACTCTTATGCTGTTGATACAGCTGATGCCTTAGCATACATAGATGCAGACCAGAAACAAACACTCTTGCATATGAGTAGACAATGGCTGCTACAGACTCAAGATGCTGCATTTCTAGAGAAAGTGTTATATGTGTTCAAATGGGGCGAAGTGGAAGACAAGTTTGTTGAAGAAAAGCAGAGACTCATGAGTTACCTGTCTGAAGTAATTGTGGAGAAGAAGCGAATGGAGCGAGATGCGGCTAGTGTCTATAATACTGACCGTGTCAAGGGCTACCCCAAGATGATATATCGTTATCTCAAAGCCACTAAATCTCATTGGAAACCTCAGCTCATAATGAAGAACTTTGAGGAAATTCCAAAGATCAGGACTACTCAGGAGGTTGATAAACTCAGAAGGCTTTTCAAACATCCTAACCCAGAGCCCAGGAACCCTCTAGAAATGGAAGCTGTAAGTCTGTTGAATGCTAGGTGGAAGCAGCTTCACGATCCAGTGTACAAGAAAGAACAGCAGCAGAAGGAGAAGCGCAAAAGGCAGAAAGAAGAGAGAGACCAAGCTGCTGAAGCTAGAAAGAGGAAACGGAATTAGGGTTAAAGGTCAGAGTGGTGTGAACTTGAAGTTGGAAAAACTTCATGTCTTTCGGTTGCTTTAACTCACTTGAGGAAATTCACCTTAGAGTGAATCCAATAAGGTGATATAAGTTTGACTAGAAGGTATGAAATAATCCAGGTGATAGGAATCATTCAAAAGATCTTTAATTCGAGGTTCGAATTCTGTTTCTAGTTTTTATGTTCATTGTATTGTTTTCAAGTTCTTTTCAATTGTATATTATTCAAGAATGTAATGTTAATTATCTTTTCTCGTCTCATTGTTTAGTTGAGTTATCCTTCATTAATTTGAATGTCATTGTTAGACAATCAAATTGGGGGAGATTGAAAGGCAGAGTGTATAAACTTGTAACACTATAACTAATGTAACTCAAACTAAAGGAAAAGATACTTAACCAGAAGACAATCAAGAACAGGAAGTCACAAGAAATCAACACTAAATGAAGACAAGGTAATTGATACAATTAAACATGCTAACTATGATCAAGCCAAGAAGAAATCATTGAGAGAAGTTCAAGTTAAAGTTGTTCATGCCTCAGTGATTTGATAAATCAAGAATCAAGATCATAACTATCAGTATCAACAAGACCAATTGATTTCAAGTGAAGAAAAAGGAAAGCAAATATTGGAATGCCAAGTTATTCAGTGAATATGGTAATTTATTCAAGAAGCAGAAACACTATCAAGACTAGTCACTTATGAACCAGACCAATGCATCAAGTGTCAGGACATTGATAGCAAGTTTATGTCAGTAATAAAGAACCATGTTCAAGAGTTTGTTGAAGAATAAAGAAGACATGAAGATATCACAAGTTCAAGATGTGCATTGAAGTTTCAAGTTGAAGACCAGAATATTTTCTAAGTACTAAATGTTCTGGATGGCTAAGTAGAAATTCTCAAGTAGAAGTTCTACTTAGGAATTTCGAGATAGCCAAGTAGAAGTTCCACTTAGGAATTTCGAGATAGCCAAGTAGAAATTCTCAAGTAGAAGTTCTACTTAGGTGCAGCTTCAACATGACACATGGCATCTTCTGATTGGCAGATTTCCAAGCTTTCAAGATAAGGCAAGAATTATGTGGACATCATTGGGCCACGTACATCTTAGTCTTTGAAGACTACAGGACATAGATTACATGTAGTATAAATAGAAGTACTTGTGTAATGTTTTAAGTAAGTGAGCAATTCTAGAGAAAAACACAAGAGAAAAAGAGAGAGTGCATTCACAGAGCTTAGTATCATTCACTTCTCTCTCAACTTCTGTTATACTTTGTAATGAATGTTGTAGCAACCCTTTCAAGTTATATATAAAGAAATATATTCCTTGAATCTGTGTGTTCATTTATTGCATCGTTTTTATTGCTTCTCATATTCGAAAAGTTGTATTCACCCCCCCTCTACAACACATTTGGACTTAACAATTGGTATCAGAGCTATATGTTTAACATACAAAACATAGATCCTTGTGTTGAGTAGAAGAATCGTGAGTTTTCATTTTTCAGATCTACTTTTCATTTTCTCGAAAAGTGTGTTTTAATTCGTTTGTAGTGAAAACTCATCTGAAAAATTATTTAAATACTCCAGGTTTGATTATTTAGCTTGGGTGTATTTTAATTAATTTTTGTGAATTTATCTGGGTTAGTTCATATTTGGTGTTCTTGAGTGTTCATCATCTGTTCTTATCAAAGAATACAACCCAACAACTTTTTGATCTCCTTTTCAATAGTAAAAGAATAAAAAGGTGGTTTTTGGACTTTTTGATTTACTTTATTCGGCCGAAAGTGAAAGACATACTCAGTACCTAGCATGTGGGTTAGGTGGGTTAGGTGAGTAAAGCATTCAAAGTCAAAAGGTGTTAAAGAGATAATATTGTTTATTCAATATTTAAAGTAATCTGCAGAAAAATTATTCTAAGGCAAAAATTTCTACATAGAATTTCTACTTGGGAATTTCTACATAGAATTTCGACTTGGACAATTTCTACTTGGTTATTTCGACTTGAGCAAAATTTCTACTTAGAGAAATTTCGACTTAGGCAAAAGTTCTACATAAATATTCTACATAGCCTAGTCTTGGGTACTTAGAAACTTTTAGTGACCAGAATTGAGATGGCTCCTAAAAATGGATTCAAGATCCCAATGTTCAACAAAGATCACTATGAAGAATGGGTTTTCAGAATGAGACTATATCTAGAGACTGTTAACCCTGAATATCTGGAAGTCCTTGACAAGGGTAAATTTGTCCCAATGGCAGTTATTCCTTCACATACGGAAGGAGGAGTGGTAACTCAAAAAATTCCCTTAAGCAACTGAGAACTCTATCTCGAACATAAAGTCGAAATTCGAGTTGAGTTTCGAGATAGACTAACTCGAAGTTATTCTCAGTTCTTTTCAAAATATTCCCTTAATGGAAACCTCATCTCAACATTTGAGATAAAATTCGAGATAGACTTTATCTCGAATATTTTGAAGATAGAACTAGGCACACTGGTAACTCGAACTCGAACTCAAAGTCGAATTTCGACATGAATTTCGAGATAGACAACTCGAAATTCTTCCCAGACTTAGAATTTTCAAAACTTCACTCTGACAGCTTAAGTCGAAATTCAAGTCGAATTTCTAGATAAGTTTCGAGATAGACACTAACTCGAAATTTTGAAGAAATTCAATTCTAAGGCCTCTAATTACATGAAAATCATAGGTAAATTCATCTAAAAATCATGTAAAATTTAGAATATTATGAATTTAACTCCCCCTATGATCATGCAATCTAACAAGCATAAATTCACAGATTTGTGCTATAAAAGACACTTAAAACACAATGAATTTATGCAAACTATATGCAAACTATAACAATCATTAATTAGGCATTTTAAAGTCTAAGCACATAATGATTAAGTAGCTTGCACACACAAACATAAACCTGGATTTTACAGATAGAAGGCTTTACTAACTTGTGTTAAGCATTCCCAATTCACCAACCAATCTATTGAATGTTACTTCATCAAGAGGTTTGGTGAATATATCTACAATTTGTTGCATTGTGGGCACAAAATGTAGCTCCACAGTCCCCTCCTCGACATGTTCTCTTATGAAGTGATACCTGATGTCGATGTGCTTGGTTCTTGAGTGATCTACAGGATTGTTGGTTATAGCAATGGCACTTGTGGTGTCACACATAATTGGAATTTTCTTGTGCTCCATGCCATAATCCTTCAATTGGTTCCTCATCCACAGTATTTGAGCTACACTGCTTCCAACAGCAATGTAATCAGCTTCAGCAGTAGAAGTAGATACTGTATGTTGCTTTTTACTTTGCCAGGACACCAATCTTCTGCCAAGAAACTGACAAGCACCAGATGTGCTTTTCCTATCAATCCTGCAACCTGCATAGTCTGAATCCGAATAGCCAATTAGATTAAAACCTGTATCTCTTGGGTACCAAATCCCTAGATTTGGTGTGCCCTTGAGATACCTAAAAATTCTCTTGATGGCTACGAGATGTGATTCTCTAGGATCCGCTTGGAACCTTGCACATAAACAAGTTGCGAACATTATATCGGGTCTACTTGCAGTTAAATAGAGGAGTGAGCCAATCATACCTCGATAGCTTGTGATGTCAACTGGTTTACCTGATTTGTCTTCATCAAGCTTCGTGGCTATTGCCATGGGAGTCTTAGCTGCTGATGCATCTTCTAGATTGTACTTTTTGAGTAAATCTCTGACGTACTTGGATTGACAGATAAAGATACCATCTTTTCTCTGACTGATCTGTAATCCAAGGAAGAAGGACAGCTCTCCCATCATGCTCATCTCATATTTTTCCTGCATTAGCTTGGCAAATTTCTCGCACAAGCGCTCATTTGATGACCCAAAAATAATATCGTCCACATAGACTTGAACAAGTATTAAGTCATTTCTTACATTTTTGTAGAACAATGTTTTATCAATTACTCCCCTAGTAAAACCATTTTCAATTAAGAATAAGGATAGGGTTTCATACCATCGCCTTGGGGATTGCTTGAGGCCATAGACAGATTTGAAGAGAAGATACACAAAATCTACATGTTCTGGATCAACGAAGCCAGGCGGCTGTTCCAGATACACTTCTTCTTCTAACTCTCCGTTCAGGAAGGCACTTTTCACATCCATCTGGAAAACCTTGAAGTTCTTATGTGCTGCAAATGCCAAGAACATCCTGACTGCCTCAAGTCTTGCAACTGGTGCATAGGTTTCATCATAATCAATTCCTTCTCGCTGAGAATAACCTTTTGCAACCAAACGAGCCTTGTTTCGTGTTACAAGTCCGTTTTCATCCAGTTTATTTCTGAATACCCACCTAGCTCCAATTACTGATATGTTCTTTGGTCGGGGTACCAGTTTCCAAACTTTCTGCCTTTCAAACTGATTGAGTTCCTCTTGCATTGCAATCACCCAATCAGCATCACCAAGAGCTTCTTCTATTTCTTTAGGTTCAAGCTTGGATAAGAACCCAGAATATAAGGAAATATTAGCCAGATCAGCTCTTGCAGTTCTTCTAGTAGTCACACCAGCATCTGGATCACCAATAATTAATTCAAACGGATGATCTCTATTCCATACCCGTTCTCCTGGAAATTGTCTTGATCATTCAGCTTGACTTTCTGAGTTATGGTGCTGACTACTTTGATTATTCTCACTAACTCCCCCTGAGTTAGTGCCAGCTCCTACAGAACTACTGTCAACTCGTTTCGAGCCTTGAACAGTTGTCCTTGAGCTGCTATTTACTCCCCCTGAGTTATTGCCGGTTCGTACTGAAGAAGTCTCTTCTGATCTTGTAGAATTAGCTTGTTCACTAGACTCAGGTTCTTCACGTACACTTGGAATATTTAATGGGACAACTAACTCAGGTTCATCTTCAAGTTCATCTAAGTCCAGATTCTGAAATTTTAGGGACTCAGGTTCACTAGAATCTCTAGAAATTGATGGGAGTTTGGTATCGTCGAATCTGACGTTGTAGCTTTCAGTCACTTTTCGATCATTCACTAAGAACACTCTATAAGCTGCCACCACATCTGTGGAATAACCAACAAAGATTCCTTCACGAGCTTTTGCTGCAAACTTGCCTAGATTTTCATCATCTATAAGTATATAGCATTTTGCTCCAAAGACATGAAAGTATTTGATTGTTGGTCTTCTGTTGTTCATTAATTCACATGGTGTCTTTTCTTTATCTTTTATAATCAATGTTCTATTTTGAGTGTAACAAG
Source organism: Saposhnikovia divaricata (assembly GCA_036435485.1). Taxonomy (NCBI): domain Eukaryota; kingdom Viridiplantae; phylum Streptophyta; class Magnoliopsida; order Apiales; family Apiaceae; genus Saposhnikovia; species Saposhnikovia divaricata. The sequence continues at coordinate 181,792,796 of CM071601.1, forward strand.
CGGTACTCACTACTTCGGCCCATAAGTACAAAGGAAGTTTTGAATCATACAACAAAGTTCTTGCTGCTTCAACCAAAGTTCTATTCTTCCTTTCAACTACTCCATTTTGCTGTGGAGTTCTCGGGGCTGAATACTGATGACGTATTCCTTTAGATACACAGAAGTCATTCAGCACTGCGTTTTTGAATTCAGTGTCATTGTCTGATCTAATCGTCTTCACAGTAAGTGTTGAAACATTCTCAATTTGAGTGATGTGATCAATGATTAAGAAAGGTACTTCGTCTTTCGTCATTGCGAACAATACCCATGTATACTTGGAGAAGTCATCCACGATTACCAATGCATATCTTTTCCTAGACAAAGATAGGACATTCACTGGGCCAAACAAATCCATATGAAGAAGTTGCAGAGGCTCAGTAATACTAGAAATTTCTTTGCTTTTATGCGATGCTCGCTTCGACTTTCCCATTTCACAAGCTTCACAGAGTCCTTTCGGAGCGAACTCCATTTGAGGTAGATCTCTCACCAATTCTCGTTTCGCGAGAGCATTCATCGTTTTGAAGTTTAAGTGAGATAGTTTTTTGTGCCATAACCAGCTTTCATCATCCGAGGCTTTGCTGTAGAAACAGGTGACCTCATTCTGATTTGCTGAATCCATGTCTGCAACAAAAAGATCTGCCTTTCGAACTCCTCTCAAAGCCAGTGAGACTTCCTTGATGTGAGTGATTGATACACCTTTCTTGTTGAAGACAATTTCGTAACCTTTGTCACAGAATTGACTGATACTCAATAGATTGTGCTTCAGTCCCTCAACATAGGAAATATCTTCTATGATGACATTGCCAGTTTTCAGTTTGCCATATCCCTTTGTCACACCTATGCTGTCATCTCCAAAGGTAACATAAGGGCCAGCCTTCATAACCAACTCTGTAAGCAGGGACTTGTTTCCAGTCATATGCCTCGATGCTCCACTGTCTAGCACCCATATAACTTTATTTCTATTCTGCTTAACGCCCTGCAATGACAGATTGGTTAGACATTCTTCGGAACCCAACTTTGATTGGGCCCGGCTTTTCGATAAGATCGAGAATCAACAGATTTAACAACAAGAGATGCACTTTTCTTAACATTACTAGAGCTTTCGACTATCTCCTTTCCTTTCTCAGACTTGACAGATTTATCAGTCTTAGGAGAAGGTTTGTCACTCCTAACTTTAGGAGGACTGACAGTCTTGGCTCTCACATGCTTTTTCTTGATGTTTGAACTAGCAACAGTATTTGAGCATGACTGGCTAGAGGCATTCATTAAATGCACAAAAGTTTGCATGATGTTAAAAGTGCATGGCATACAATTAGGTTGACCACACTGTGCATGATTCTGATGCAGATTATTCATTGTATGTGTGGTAGGCATGGCATGTGCAGCAGGAACATTTATGTTAGCTTTACATGCATAAGAAAGATGTTCAGTAGATTTACAGTGATAACATGCTTTCTTTATTCGTTCAGCCTTAACCTCTTTTATGCCTTTTTCTTTCTTTCCTTGTTGTTTAACAGCCTTAGCTCCTAATCCTAGTCTAGATTCATCTCTAGGGAAATTGATTTTAACTTGTTTGATAGGAGTTATAGGTTGTACTTTCTGGCGATCTTCCAACTCAATCTCATATCTAGCTATTAATTCAGTATCTTCTTCTTCTATTCTAGGAACAAGGTGTTTGTAGATAGGTTTGACAGCTGATTTAAGAATGCTAGGTGTTTCCTTTTTAAGGTCACTGGAACTAGGGTCAATAGGTCTCTTTCCTTCTTTCTTAGGAAGGTCAGAATAATCAAGTCCTATACCCACTCCAGTTATCTTCTTAAATGTGTCATTATCTACATACACTTTACTAGCAGCTAGTTTGTAAGCTTCGCATTTAGTTTCTAACTAAGCTAGTTTGTTCCTAAGACATGCTTCTACTTCTTCCTTAAGGACGAGCTTGTGTTCCAGAGATTTAATAAAGTCTCTTAGGGAAGTATCTATAGTGCAAGCAGCCTCTAACTCTTCCACTTTTGCCTCAAGCATTCTGCTTTTGGCAACAAGTGTTTTCTGTTCCTTTTGAGAAGAGTCTAGACTTTTGCACAACATATAGATTTCTTCACTAAGAGCCCCGTTCTGTTCCTTATAATCATCAATGGACATTTCTACTTTAAGGGTTAGAACTGGTACCTCTGGTTCCTCTGATGTCTCAGCCATGAGGGCAAAGTTTGCTACATGAGTAACATCTTCCTCATCTGAATCATCCCAAGCTCTTCCTTCTGTCACCAATAAAGCTCGTTTTCCATGTCTTTCCTTCACCAGCGATTCATACTTGCTTTTGAGGGCTTCATATGTCTCTTTTGGATAAGTCTATTTAGGCTTTTTGCAGTCTGAGGCAACATGTCCAGCTTCACCACAATTATAGCATTTGAACTTCATTTTGAAATCCAAAGGAGATTTGTAGCTGGTATTCTTGCCTTTACCTTGGTAGCCTGACGAACTACCACCACCCTTAGCAGCCCGATAGAAAGATGAAGAATTTCTCTGTGGTCGGTTGCTCTTTCTGAATCTCATGTTGCTGAACTTCCTTGCCATGTATGCCACGGCACTATCGTCCATGTTCTCCAGCTCTTCTTGGGTGTAGTAGTCATCATCACTGTTAGATGTGCACTCGTCATCATTATCAACTTGATGTGGTGCAAGTGATGATTTAGGCTTTGCTGCAACCATTGCCTTCTTAGACTCTTCCTCATCAGCAACTAATCCTGATGCAGTTTCTTTTCCTTTTGAATCATTGTCCCATGCTTGATCTTGAAGTGTTTCCAGCTCATAGGTCTTTAATATTCCATAATACTCTTCCAGAGAAGTTGTATGCAAATCTCTGGTCTCTCTTATTGCGTAGACCCTATGTTCAATGCTCTTTGGCTGATTCCTCAGATATCTCGTATTAGTCTCAACCATGGGGAGAGTTACACCTCTCAGATTCAAATCCAATACCAACTGACTGAATCGTAGATAGACGTCTGTTATGCCTTCTCCTTTTCGTATTCTGAAGGTGTCATACTCCATCTTGAGTATGAGTGTCTTGTTACTTCTAACCTCTGCAGATCCTTCCATGACAACTTCTGTCTTGTCCCAAATCTTCTTTGCTGTAGTCAGACCTTTGACTATGTTGAACATTTCATGATCAAGAGATTCCATTAAGGTTTGTCGTACGGCAGTATCACAAGCTATTTGCTCCTTGTCAGCATCCGAAAAGTCCGTTGCCTTTTTGGGCTCAGACCGGGGTGCTATAACCACCCCTCCTTCCGTATGCGCAGGAATAACCACCATTGGAACAAATTTACCCTTGTCAAGGACTTCCAGATATTCAGGGTTAACAGTCTCTAGATAGAGTCTCATTCTGAAAACCCATTCTTCATAGTGATCTCGGTTGAACATTGGGATCTTGAATGCATTTTTAGGAGCCATTTCAATTCTGGTCACTAAAAGTTTCTAAGTACCCAAGACTAGGCTATGTAGAATTTATATGTAGAACTTTTGCCTAAGTCAAAATTTCTCTAAGTAGAAATTTTGCTCAAGTCGAACTTCACTAAGTAGAAGTTGACCAAGTCGAAATTCTATGTAGAAAATCTCAAGTAGAAATTCTTTGTAGAACTTTTGTCCTTAGAATAATTTTTCTGCAGATTACTTTAATATTGAATAAACAATATTATCTCTTTAACACCTTTTGACTTTTGATGCTTTACTCACCTAACCCACCTAACCCACGTGCTAGGTACTGAGTATGTCTTGTTTCACTTTCGGCCGTGAATAATGCAAATCAAAAAGTCCAAAAACACCGTTTTATTCTTTTACTATTTATCTGTTTGAAAAGGAGATCAAAAAGTTGTTGGGTTGTCTTCTTTGATAAGAACAGATGATGAACACTCAAGAACACCAAATATGAAAGTACCCAGATTAATTCACAAAAATTAATTAAAATACACCCAAGCTAAATAATCACACCTGGAGTATTTAAATAATTTTTCGGATGAGTTTTCACTACCAACGAATTAAAGCACACTTTTCGAGAAAATGAAAAGTAGATCTAGAAAATGAAAACTCACGATTCTTCTACTAAACACAAGGATCTATGTTTTGTATGTTAAACATATAGCTTTGATACCAATTGATATGTCCAAATGTGTTGTAGAGGGGGGGGGGGTGAATACAACTTTTCGAATATGAGAAGCAATAAATACGATGCAATAAACGAACACACAGATTCAAGGAATATATGTCTTATATATAACTTGAAGTGGTTGCTACAACATTCATTACAAAGTATAACAGAAGTTCAGAGAGAAGTGAATGATATTAAGCTCTGTGAATGCACTCTCTCTCTTTTACATGTGTTTCTCTTAAGAATTGCTCACTAACTAAAACATTACACATGTACTTCTATTTATACTACATGTAATCTATGTCTTGTAGTCTTCAAAGACTAAGATATACGTGGCCCAATGATGTCCACATAAATCTTGCCTTATCTTGAAAGCTTGGAAATCTGCCAATCAGAAGATGCCATGTGTCAAGTTGAAGCTGCACTCTAAGTAGAACTTCTACTTGAGAATTTCTACTTAGCCATCTCGAATTTCTAAGTAGAACTTCTACTTAGAAACTTCTACTTGGTCATCTAGAATATTTAGTACTTAGAAAATATTTTGGTCTTCAACTTGAAACTTCAATGCACATCTTGAACTTGTGATATCTTCATGTCTTCCTTATTCTTCACCAAGCTCTTGAACATGGATCTTTATTACTGACATAAACTTGCTATCAATGTCCTGACACTTGATGCACTGGTCTGGTTCATAAGTGATTAGTCTTGATAGTGTTTTTGCTTCTTGAATAAAATACCATATCCAATTAGTAATGTGGCTTTCCAATATTTGCTTTCCTTCTTGTTCACTTGAAATCAATTAGTCTTATTGATACTGATAGTTATGATCTTGATTCTTGGCATTTCAAATCACTGAGGCATGAACAACTTTGACTTGAACTTCTCTCAATGATTTCTTCTTGGCTTGATCATAGTTAACATATTGAATTGTATCAATTACCTTGTCTTCATTTAGTGTTGATTTCTTTGTGACTTCTTGTTCTTGATTGTCTTCTGGTTAAGTATCTTTTCCTTTAGTTGAGTTACATTAGTTATAGTGCTACAAGTTTACACACTCTGCCTTTCAATATATATATAAGGTGGTGATATTTTGGTGAATTTAGGTTGCATGGCCCCGCAGGGGCATATTTAACTAAATTTGCAACTGAATGCAACCACATGCAACTAAATTTCTGATTTCAAGTTCCATTTTTCAGTTGTCATTTTCGACCTCATTTTTGAACTTTATATGTATATAAGGTGGGTGATATTTTGGTGAATTTAGGTTGCATGGCCCCGTAGGGGCATATTCAACTAAATTTGCAACTGAATGCAACCACATGCAACTAAATTTCTGATTTCAAGTTCCATTTTTCAGTTGTCATTTTCGACCTCATTTTTGAACTCTATATATATAGAGAGTTCAAAAATGAGGTCGAAAATGACAACTGAAAAATGGAACTTGAAATCAGCAACTGAATGCAACCACATGCAACCCCGCAGAGGCATATATATATATATATATATATATATATATATATATATATATATATATATATATTGCATTCAGTTGAATATGCCACTGTGGGGCCTTGCAACCCAAATCTACCAAAATCGCACCCCACCTTAAAAAAAAAAGTACACAGGCGGCGCCTGCGTACAAGAGAAGAGAAAGAGGGGGGAGGGGGAGGGCTAGGGTTAGGGTTAGTATTTTTGCAGTTTTGAAACTTAGTAAAATTGCAAATAGCTATTCTTAACAAAAGTAAATGTGCAAAAATTTACTTTTTCCTATTTATTTATCAAAAAAAACCCCTTATTATTAGCATAAAAACCATTAATGAATTTTTTTGACACATTAATACAATCAACTATGTAAAATACTTAAAAAATCACAAAAACTAATCCTGGTTAAGTTAAATATCGCACGTATTATTTTATACAAAATAAAACATTAATTAAATATCGCATGTGTTATTTTATACAAAATAAAACATTAAAAAATATATGTAAATATTCATCTCAGCCTCATATCTTACTCTAAGAACGGGATATGTTGGATATGTTTGGTTGATTGATAATATTTATTTTTCTATAATAAATCAATTTACTAATTAAAGAACATACAATTTGTAAAAATGATATTGAACAAACACATGTGAAACTAGATTATAAGAAAGTTTCTTTTATCATAACTACGTTAGTTTAATGGATCTTACACAGTAGAGATCCTTTCTCACATTGCTAAACATGCAACATGTTTTTTAGAGACAATCTTATGATTTATTATGGTCGTGAGAAATAAGTGTTTATGAATTTTCAATATGTATTTGAAAAATTGATCGCATCCCATATAATTTTTTTGATTAAATTAATATTATAAAAATTCTAGAAACCCACGGTACTTTACATTTAAATACATCAAATTTCCAAAAGAACAAAAATTAAAAAATGGGTAAAAAACTTATGAACTTGGTAGAAAGATTCCGGAAATTGAGAAAAATCAAATGAAAAATAAAATTAAGAAAAACAATAAAGATGGGTTTAGAGCGTTTCAACGGGTGATGTGGATGTTATGATAATTGTTTGATAATATTAATTTTATTGCAATTGGTATAAAATGACGAATAAGTAATTCTATACTTAAATTAACATTCTCATGAAACAAACTTTTTTCCAAAATAATGATTAAAATAATATGTTTATATTAAGTAATTAATTAATTTTATCGTTCGGTGCGTAGCACGGGTAGAATGCTAGTATTAAATTAAACCTGTAAAATCTTATATATATCAATTTTTTAACAACAATTTTATATGTATATTAATAACAAACAAATATTAAAAAAATTAATATAATTATAGATATTAGAAAAGGAGCCGTGCGTTGCACGGGTTATAAAGTGGGTGTTGGCCCTATATATCACAATTTAAAAGAAAATGGCCCCAAATATTACAGCTCAAAAACTTGGTCCCAAATATCACTCCAAGACACCGTATAATATAGCGTTTTGAATGTTTTTATTTTTTTTCTTAAAACGCTAATTCGTTTAGCATTTTGGTTATAAATTAAATGGAGTAGAAGTGCACACTTCTACTAAAAGTTTTTTTCCCATACCAAACACCACTTTACTAAAGTGGTGTTTTCCCTGCCACTCAACCCCATAAACGCCACTTCAAGTGGCGTTTCCTGCTACACGCTTTAGCGTTTTAAAAAAAAAATCCCAAAACGTTACACGCAACTGTGTTTTGGAGTGATATTTAGGACCAAGTTTTTAAGTTGTGATATTTGGGACCATTTGCTTCCAAATTGTGATATCGGGGGCCTTTATTCTTATATAGTAGTATATATAAGTATTATCAAATCATATTAGTTAAAAATTTAAAGTTTACAAAATTCATGTTTAAAAAATCGATTCAAATTTAAAAGAAAAATCGTATGATATTAAAAGAAAAAAATCATTACCTAACATATAAATTTTTATCTTAGAATCTTTTACAAATTAGTACACCATATATCCACCACCAGTTAGAGCAACTCCAACCATACATGTTCCTTACCTATAATGTGCCTAGGTGGACAAATATAGGGATTTTAGTTTAAAAATAAAGCTCCAACCCTACCCCTCATCCCCTTTATTTTTTAGGGGAGAGAAAATATAACCCCTTATTTGAGGGATCAAAATTAGATCCCCCTATATCCTCCACCTCATCTATCCTCCACTATCCTCCACCTCATTGTTAATTTATAAGAATGTTCAAAATTTAAATTTTAAAAAACTACACTAAAAAATACCTTTAAAATATAGGGTATGAATATAGGGTATATGATTGGAATGAAACATAATTTTCATTACCTATATTTTTAATAATCCCTATTTTAGGGGTTAAGGAAAGGGAAGAGCATTGGAGTTGCTCTTAGAGCATTCTCATCCCAATCCCCATCCCCATAATTTGAGGATTTGTTCAACTTTTCTTCTAAAATACCCCTCCATCCCAATCCCCATTTTGGCGTTTAGTTTTAGGGTCATAACTCAAGTCCCCATATTTAGGGACATTGTTCATTCCCCCAAAAACTTCCCCAAACCCCCTCTCTCTTCATATAATAATATTAAATTATATTTATAGTAGTGGGTGAGTTTTGTTAGTTAAAATTGTAAGTGAAAGAGAGAGAAAGAAGTAATATAAAAAAGAATATAGGGATAGGGGAATGGAAAATGGGGAATGGGATGTAGAAACTAGAAACTTTTTGATAATTTTGGGGATTTACTATTTTTATTTAGGGATTTACTATTTTTAGTAAATTTTTGGGGTTGAGGATGGGGATGGGATATGAATGCTCTTAGTGAAGTGAATACCCTACCCTCTTTTCCCGTACCAAGGACTGCAGCGGGAATCTCGGTGTGTGTTTCAACTAGGGGGAAAAAGAAAAGTGTTTCAACTAGGGGGAAAAAGAAAAATTAGGACACGGCCATTTCTACATTTCTTCAAAGGACGGCTATGCGGTCTTCTTCTAGAGCGGCTTTGCGGTCTTATATATACAACAGTGCGTAGACATAAATATACACAACACACTTGCACACACTGCATCTACAGAATAGTAAAGATCTACTATCAAGTATTGTAACAGAGGCAAAGATGTTGTTTCGAACACTTAGTGGTGAAGTAGAGGTGAGTGCACCGGCAAGCGCAGTATGGGAATTGTATCGTTCTCCTCAGCTAGCTGCTGTTGTTGAGAAAGGGTTCACGGATGTTCTTGAAAAACTTGAACTTGTGGAAGGTGATGGTTTTGTTGGTTCCGTATTTCATATCGTTTTTCGACCAGGTATAAATACTTTTACTCTGTATATATCCGGTTATTTCGAATAAATTGAATATATATTGTAGTGGAATCATCGTAATATTCAGAAGTTCTTGTTGTTAGATCTTAATAGGTAATATTCAGAAGTTCTTGTTGTTAGATCTTAATATGGAAAACGGATAGATCTAAGGCTTCAATATGATACCACGTCCCTCCACAACCTTAAAGTTCTAAAGAAATCTATTAAATAAATTTGTTTCTTTCATGCAGCTGTGGGATTTCCGTCCTTCAAGGAGAAAGTTATTACGATTGACGATGAGAAAAGGATTAAAGAAGCTTTAGTTGTAGAAGGAAGCTATCTTGAAATGGGATTCGAACGGTATCTTAATCGGTTCGAGATCGTAGAAAAAGATGAAAAAAGCTGCATTACAAAGGCCACAATTGAGTATGAACTTAAGGAAGAGTCTGCTGCTAATGCTTCTTTGGTTTCGATTGACAATCTAATGGGTACCATGAGCATTGCTAAGAATCACATTCTTGCCAAAACCAAATAAATGTTTGGTCGCGTTATGTTGTAACTTTGTTAACTCATCTGAAAGATGTGTTGGCTTTGTAATCTCAAATTCTAGCCGTTGCAGTTTGAAGTGTGAAGTCTTTTGTGTCTTAGGTTGTGTCAAGTCTGTGTCCAGTCAGCATGACTTGGTCATGGAGTGTTTTTAGGAAACCTTGAATAAGTAAAGTAGTTGAGATCGTGTAGGAGTGTGATCAGCAACTATCCTAGTTTTTAGCTTTCAGTTTATGTAGTCCAGTTATATATTTCCCTTTTGTAATCGTTGAATAATGAGCAATGCAATCAATCGTTTTTGCATAATCTCAGTTTACATATCAAATCGTATATATTTATATACTACATTTGGTATCAGAGCGGGGATTATCTTGGGAGGTTCAAGAACTTGAGATATGGATGCTACTAACAATGCGAGTAAGGCAAAAGGAGGAGGGTCGTTAGGGCTGACTTACCCTATGCTAGCCAAGAGCAATTACACGACATGGTCTCTAAAAATGAAGGTCATAATGCAGGCTCATGGAGTGTGGCTTGCTGTTGAACCAAGCGATGAAAAATCGGTAGTTGAGGAGAAATCAGACAAGATTGCTTTGGCTATGATATATCAGGGACTTTCTGAGGATATATTGCTCTCTGTTGCAGAGAAGAAGACGTCGAAAGAGGCTTGGGATGCCATCAAAACACTCTGCCAAGGTGTAGATAAAGTGAAGAAAGCTCGAATCCAGACTTTGAAGGCCGAGTTTGAAGCGCTGAGCATGAGAGATACAGACAATCTCGATGAGTTTTATATGAAGATCAATGGGCTTGTGACGAATGTACGTGCCCTGGGGGAAGAATTGAAGGAATCATACGTAGTAAAGAAGTTGCTACGGGCAGTACCTGAAAAATTCTTGCAGATCACTTCCACGATGGAGCAGTTTGGTGATCTTGAAACTATGACACTGGAGGAAGCCATGGGTTCGTTGAAGGCCCATGAGGAAAGAATTAAAAGAAAGAGTGTTTCGAGTGAGACTCAGTTGATGCTTACAGAAGAGGAGTGGCAAAAGATAGAAAGTAATGAAGGGAAGCTGCTGCTTACACGAGAAGAGTGGATGAAACACAAAAAGGGAACAACAGAGGGTCAATCATCTACGTTCAAGGGCAAGATGGTTCGAGACAAAAGCAAAGTGAGATGCTTTAACTGCTTTCAGTATGGGAATTTTGCAGCGGAGTGTCGTAAGCCTAAACGTAACAGAGAACAGAAACAAGAAGCCAACTTGACACAATTTGATGATGATGATGAACCGGCGTTGCTGTTGGCAAAACATGATGATTCAGGAATGGTGATTGATGAATGGAATGTAAGTCCACATCTATTGTCTAAGGGAAAGGTTGCTCAACCGGAGTCAAACTTGTGGTACCTTGATAATGGCGCCAGTAACCATATGACTGGGCAAAAATCAAAGTTCAGTACACTAGACGAAGGAATCACTGGACGTGTCAAGTTTGGAGATGGTTCGACCGTTGAGATCATAGGAAAGGGCTCAATCAGATTGAGGTGCAAGGACGGGCAGCAACGCATTCTCAACGAGGTATATTTTATTCCCAGTCTAAGTAGCAATATCATTAGCATTGGGCAGTTAACGGAAGTTGGAAATAAGGTCATGATTAGAGGTGAATACATGTGGGTCATTGATGAACAAGAAAAACTACATATGAAGATTAAGAAATCACCTAATCATTTGTATAAGTTGCTGATTGAGTCTGTGGAATCTGAATGTTTAATGCTGAAATTAGATGATGTGTCTAGATTGTGGCATGCTCGTTTAGGTCACGTAAATTATCAAGCATTGTCTTTGATGTTTAAAGAGAAAATGGTCAGAGGATTGCCCTAAGTTGGTGAACCAAAGGGTGTGTGTACTAATTGTCTTATGTCAAAACAAGCACGAAACCATGTTCTAACTCGTGCAAAATTCAGTGCCAGTAAGGCTTTGGAGCTTGTTCATGGTGACATGTGTGGGCCAATTACACCAGAAACGGCGTCAGAAAATAAGTACGTGTTTCTGTTAGTGGATGATTTCAGTCGTGTTATGTGGGTATACTTTCTCAAGGCCAAAAGTGAAGCTCTTACTGCGTTCAAAAAGTTTAGAGCCTTGGTCGAGGATGGTTCTGATCGAAAGGTAAAGACATTTAGGACAGACCGGGGAGGTGAATTCATGTCGACTGAGTTTCAAAACTACTGTGAAGAGATGGGGATAGTGAGGCACTACACAACTCCGTATACACCCCAACAAAATGGCGTGGTGGAGCGTAGAAACAGGACGGTGATGGAGATGGCTAGAAGTTATTTGAAAAGCATGAATTTGCCTGCGATACTGTGGGCAGAAGCTGTCAGACATTCAGTTTACGTATTGAATAGGCTTCCAACTCGAGCACTGACTGGTGTAACTCCGTATGAGGCGTGGTACGAGAAGAAGCCAGACATTGGGCACATCAGAATGTTTGGATGCACTGCTCACATGAAGGTGCAGAATAAGGGTATTCAGAAGTTAGATGATCGAAGTGTTTGTGTGGTGAATCTGGGAAGGGAGCCTGGCACAAAAGGCTATCGACTGTACGATCCAAAGGCAAAACGTGTACACATCAGTAAGGATGTAGTGTTTGAAGAAGACAAGCCTTGTCCATGGAAGGAATTGGAAGAAAGTGACACTGATCTTGAGAATTCTTTTTGCTTCACACCATCAGTGATACAAGAAGATAGCAGTAGTGCAAACGATGAAGAAGAGCAACAGGGTGCCACACCTATGTCAAATGCCAGACAATCAAGTCTGAATTCCGAGAATTATGATGACAGTCACGAGCCTAAGAAAAGCAGGTCAATTCAAGAAATTTATGATGACACAGAGGAGGTAATCACTGAGGAAGAATTGAATCTGATGGGCATTGAGGAACCAGCCAACTACAAAGAAGCATCAAAAAGTCGTTGCTGGAAGGAAGCTATGGAAGCAGAATTGAGGTCTATAGAAAAGAACGACACATGGAGTCTTATAGAATTACCACCAGGCCAGAAGGTGATTGGGCTGAAATGGATATTCAAGCTGAAAAAGGATGCTGCTGGTAGAATAATCAAGCACAAGGCGAGGCTCGTGGCAAAGGGCTACGCTCAAGAGCATGGAATAGATTACGATGAGGTGTACGCTCCAGTTACACGTTTGGAAATAGTGAGGTTGCTGTTGGCATTGTCTGCAAAAAATGGCTGGCAAGTTCATCACTTAGACGTTAAGACAACATTTCTTAACGGTGAAATAAATGAAGATGTGTTTGTTGCACAACCTGATGGATTTGAGAAGCGTGGGCGAGAAAACTTGGTTTACAAATTTAGGAAGGCTTTGTATGGATTGAGCCAGGCACCTCGTGCTTGGTATGCCAAGCTCAATCAATGCTTGGAAGGACTTGGTTTTAAACGTTGCCCTTATGAAAATGCTGTCTACACGAGGGATGAAGGAAAATATTGTTTGGTGATTGTTGTTTATGTAGACGACATATTGGTTACAGGGGCTAGTATTGAGAATGTTGAAGCTTTCAAACGGTAGATGGGAAAGAAATTCGACATGACTGACCTTGGTAAACTTAGTTACTATCTGGGGATTGAAGTGGAACAAGGTGAAACGTATATAGAACTCAAGCAATCAGGATACACTAAGAAGGTGCTTGAAAAGGCTGGGTTGAGTGATTGCAATCCCACGAAATACCCTATGGATCCTAAGGAGCAGATTTCTAAAGACGAAGGGGGAAAGGTTGTAAATTCAACAATGTTTAAGAGCATGGTTGGTGGGTTGCGCTATCTGGTAAATACTCATCCCGATATCGCTTATTCGGTTGGAATTGTAATTCGTTTTATGGAACGTCCTACTGTACTGCATTTGAATGCTGTGAAAAGAATATTACGCTATGTTAAGGGAACCATACATTTTGGATTAATGTATACGAGCAACAGCGGAAATAATCTCATTACTGGGTATTCAGACAGTGATATGGGTGGCTTGATTGATGATCGGAAGAGTACTGGTGGGATGGCTTATTATCTTAATGAGAGTTTGATTTCCTGGGTTTCTCAGAAGCAGAGATGAGTGGCTTTATCATCTTGTGAGGCTGAGTTTATGGCAGCCACGGCAGCTGCTTGTCAAGGCATCTGGCTACGCAATGTTTTGAGTCAAATCACAACAACAAAGATTGGTCCAGTTGTGCTGTATATCGACAATAAATCAGCTATTGATTTGGCAAAGAATCCTATATTTCATGGACGAAGTAAGCATATAGATATACGTTTTCATTTCATAAGAGAGTGCGTTGAACGTAGTGAAGTTATTGTTAAGCATATTAGAACTGATATGCAGCGTGCTGATTGCTTAACTAAAGCTCTGGCAACTGTTAAGTTTGAGCAGATGAGAAGTCTTCTTGGTGTCAAGGATTTGATCAGCCGTGTTTGAGATTAAGGGGGGAATTGTTGGCTTTGTAATCTCAAATTCTAGCCGTTGTAGTTTGAAGTGTGAAGTCTTTTGTGTCTTAGGTTGTGTCAAGTCTATGTCCAGTTAGCATGACTTCGTCATGGAGTGTTTTTAGGAGACCTTGAATAAGTAAAGTAGTTGAGATCGTGTAGGAGTGTGATTGGCAACTATCCTAGTTTTTAGCTTTCAGTTTATGTAGTCCAGTTATATATTTCCCTTTTGTAATCGTTGAATAATGAGCAATGCAATCAATCGTTTTTGCATAATCTCAGTTTACATATCAAATCGTATATATTTATATACTATAAGATGATTAGTACAAAATGGCCCCATGTTTCAAACTTTTAATAGTAAGTCCATATCAATATATTCTAAATAAGTGCTAGCATTAGCATTCCAAAATTACCTAATGTATCCTTCCAATTTTTACTCCTCCTATATATCTTTACAGGTTTTTTGGTCATTTAACATTAAAATTACCTAATCTATCCTTCCACTTTTTAAACATCCAATATATCTTTATAGGCTTTTTGGTCATTTAACATTCAACTGGATCATCCAAATAAAAATGGGTTATATCCATATCTATCTAATTTTAACTGTGTCAGTTTTCAAAATATAATTATGATAACTTCTTTTCAAAATCTTCCTATAATCATGTCGTCTGTTTATTTCTATGAATCAAGCTTTTAATGATTTTTCCAGTTTCCATTTATTCAAGATTAAATCTTCAAATCGGTTTTCATCACTAATTTCAAAATTAAACCTACGCGTTATCATCTTCACAAACTTCCATCGTCACTTTTTCCATTGCCGGATCATGGAGAAATCAGGTTTGTAAGTTTGTAAGCTATATTACTAACATATATCACAATCAGAAGGGTTGAATTTGAATTTTAAATCACCAATTAATTAATTTTTATCGCATATCAGAGATTCCTCCGGCGATCTCATCTCCAAGTTGTACTTAATTTATTTTATTTATGTTGTCTCACAATTGATTGTTGATTTTGATTTTGTTATCCTTTATTGTATTGTGATGTAGATTTCCAAATTCTTACTGCAAATTGTCGTGGTGCCGCTATTTTTCTCTTACTCCTTTGTTTATCCTTTTTCTCTCAATCGTATATATTTATGACATGTTTGATATGTACTCTCTTCTTCTTTTCTTATAAAAAATTGATGTCCGACTATATTTTTGCGCTCTAATTGTTTGATTATACTCCTGAGAGGATTTTTTTTGTTTTTGGCTGTTTCATCCAAACATATGGACTTTGCTGATATTTTGGATTTGGACAGTCTTGGCTTCAATGTTAAGGTAATGCTAATTTACAATCTCTTTAATCGCTATATTTTGTTATATTGACTGTATTTGCATACAGTTGTGTCTCAATATACAATCTCTTTATATAATTGATGACACATATAATATTTCTTACACATACTACTGAAAAGGTTGAAATTCATTTGTGATGTTTCACAGGTTCAAATAGATCTCCTTTATGCTATACTAAAAATTGATTTTGTATTCTTTTAGGATCAATATGCTCAATGGATATTTTCAAAGATGCAATATATGTACTAGAAAAATTAAAGACCTATTTGATTGATTCAGTTATCTTTTGTTTTATTAAATCTGATGTAATATTTTCACTCGTTGTTAATCTGTTATGTTTTGATATGTCCATGGGAGTATATTGGCTATGATTAGCTAAATTTTTTATTCATTATATGTTTTGATAATTTGTCAAAATTAGTTGAAATGATTCTGCCCAACTACCAGTTAGCCTATAATGCTGACTTTATTAACATGTAATGCTATGATTCTTTTTTCTCCTCTGCAAATGTAGCAGAAAAGCTTAATTTGCCAAGCAGCAGACATCAGCGGCAAAGGAACCACTTGCAGGTAAAACCCTAAAACCATTTTCTTTCACTGGACATGCCAATGCCTTCTGAAGTTAATAGTGCAAATTTGTTTCAGTCTTTATTTCTTTTTTCTTTATGAAAGAGGATTTTGATAAAGTTGACTAAGCAACCGTTATTTATGGACAGTTCAAGTGTATGTTTTTTCGATCCTCCATGATTTATTTGTTTTCTTATTTGTGTCATCTTTGAACGGGGCGTAAGTGTACCCATGAGTCCTAATTGTAAAGTATGTATTCTTAGTTGTGTTCTATTGTGAAACAGGTAGAAAATGGTTATCTTAGAGTCCAATCTTTCCTGTTCGAACGGGTAAGCAATGCATATTTTGTTCTCTTTTTTTGTGTGATCAAATCGAATATAGTATATTATTGTAGGCCACGAAGACCAGCAACATCCTCTATCTCTATCTCTGTATGTAGAATAGCCTCTTCCGCTTTCCAGTTTTTTATTACGATTATATAACAATAATATTTTTTTTATTCTACCCATACATATTTTTAAAGGCAATAAAATTAGATCCTATTTATTTACTTTTTATTTTGCAGACAACGTGTTTGATGAAAATCCTAGAAAGTTTCGTTTTACCATGTACCTATAATTATTTAGGCATGTTAAATTATATGTTTCTGATAGAGTTTGATAGTGTTTTATTGTCTTTAAACCTGCAATAAAATATATGTTTTATGCTTGAGGCAAGAAAAATGGCACAATTTCTAAACTTGCTTGATCTTTTGCATCTTCTTGGTCCAGAGTACATAATTTTTATTACTTGATTGTTCTTAAAGTGTTAATTTTTTGAGATTAAAATAATACGATTTATTTGTGGGAAGTGTTTTTTTAAATTAGTAGGTCTAATTGTAGTTTTATGATGACAAATATGGGAGAGATTTTTGTTTTTTTATACAAACTACTCATGCTATGGGGATTCCAGGTCTTGCTGTTTACTGGAACATTGACAAGGATGCACTTCATGTGAAATTGGCCGATGAATTAGTCTGCGTTGGTGAAGCAATGAGCAATTAGCATGTCACTGATCAGGTATCTGTTTGAGGTTGTGTGTAATTTTGTTTGTACTAAATTGTGTTTATTATTCAAGTCTATTAAACTGCGTTATAATTGCAAATGTATATGTATTAGTATTGAGAGGAAGGAAGCTAGAATTACTGCTTAGAGACCTTGCAGAAGGCAAAAGCTGAGCAATACAGATATTAGAGGTACTTTCTTATGTTTCTATTATATTGGTTATATTCTTTTATTTATGCATCTCTTTCTCGAGGATCAGTACCCGTCTGATATGCATATATATTTGTTCCTGTCGTTTTTCTTTGATTGATCATATATCCAAGTTCTTGAATGACATGTTCTTCGTATTGGCTATTGCTACTGTGATGGTTCCTCACTGTAAGATAAACTATATGGAATTTTCTTCTTTGTAATATGAAGATAAGACTACAAAAGTGTTTTGGGTTTAATTGTGTTGATGAGTATCAAAAGATAATTAATGCATTGGTGTGCACTCGAAGCTGTCTTAAAAAGTACTAAGATCTGTTGCATTAATAAGGTGAGCTTACATTAGCCTTCGTATAGATAACAAGTTATAGTACTCCTGAGAATCCATTATTTGTATGTTAGGCCGAATACACAATTAATAATCAAATTCGTATGATAGTTTAACAAGTAAGACGTTTATGCACTTAAAAACTTCTGGTATTAAGAACCCTCTTCGTGATGTAAACTATCACAAAGAGCTGCTAGGTTACAATAAAGATAATTCGTTGTACGATTCTCTTCTAGGGTTAACCTAACTGTATTTATAAAACATACAGCTACGATACAATCTATAATTGATATTCCTAATAATCAGCTATACAATGATATCAATTACAGATTGTCACACGTCTCCTAAGTCAACTCAATCTCTTTGATAGCTATCCAATATTCAAAGATATCGCTTCCATAATAAATCTTCAATCACTGTTGACTAGTAGACGCTGCCTCCAGATAGAGTTTGACAAACTCTGTCGAGCTTCCAACTGTCAGAGCTTACACCAAACTCTGACCGCTTCCAGCTAAACTCTGATAATTCACTGTAACACTTAAACACTGATTAAACACATCAATTATATTTAACAATCTCCCCCAACTTGTTCATTATCAAAAATGCACAAGTTAATAACAATAATTGATGATGTCAAAACAAATAGACAAATACAGTGTTTATACAAATTCAGAGTTTAAGCTTCTACTTAACAAAATCTACAGAAAATAAAAAAAATCCTTACAGACTTTAATCTCTTATCTCTTCAAGATCTGGTATAGCTCTGAGATAATCTATGAGCAATCTTCTTTCTGCATTTTTAAGCTCAATCTTCATAGCTTCTTTAATCTCTCTGAGCTGAGGATCACTCTCATCTGTCTGGTAGATAGCATCCCTAAGATCATAGATTTTGTTTCTTCTCATCTCATTTCCCAGTCTGATAAATTTGACTTCTTCTGACTGTGAATTGAAGTCAAGTACTGTGATTCCCAAATCAGTCTTTAATTTTGCAGTACCTTTCTTCATTTCAATAAGATTTCCATTGTAATCCCTGTACTTAGGAACATATCTGCTATTATACTTCTCTCTTCTGATTGCCAAATTTTGAAGCATCCTCTGTCTGAGCACATTAGCAACTGATTGAGTCCTTTGACTATTCACCTTGAAAAGATATAGAACATATTCTAGTTCTTCCCAATATTTCAAGCCAATATCATTCTCACCAATTTTAAATACTGTCCCATCAGCCATGAAGTACAAGAGAAAGTCCTTCTTTAAACTCTTCTGATAAACTAACTGTACTGATTCCAGTCTGTCCAAACTCTCTTGAGTGACACCACGACCTGGAACAGCCAGTGAAGAAGGATCTCTAGGACCAGTATATTGCCTTTTGTCTTTATGTGAACCTAGTCCACCCTTATTATTTCCAACTTTACCAGACAAGGCTCTTCCATCAGAAATATTCATAGAAACTCCAGATAATATATTTGGATCTTGAATTGTTCCTTTCCCAAAAACCGATTTCAACTGAGAAGATTGTAAAGGTGTGATCATAACTTGTGATGCAACAGAAGTTGTAACTTTCTTATGTGAACTTTCTCCTTCAATGCCTTTCAGCTTGAGTTGAGCTTCTGCTGCCATTGTTTCCTTTGAAAACTGAGATCTTTGACTAACATCAGCCCTTTCCTTGATCACAACACCTTTAACAACAGGCCTAGGAGCTTTTCCTCTTTTTAACATACCAGACTTTAAATCCTTGAGAAGTTCTTCTTGTAAACTCTTTTCTTCAGCTTCAATATCCTCAATTGTAACTCCTTCCTCATTCTCTTCAATAAACAACTTAGCAGCCAATTCTTCATCAGTCTGTGGATTAGAAGGTAATAGCAAACTCTTGGTCTTTGAAGTACCTTGAGTATCAGTATTTATCCCAACAAACTATGATTTAGATGACTTGCTAGTTTTCAAAGTTTGAAATTCTTCAGTTTTGTTCTTTCCTTTACTACTTGCTCCCCCATCTCCAGCACTATCCCTTCTAATCAGAGTTTGAGATTGCTTGCACTTGTCTTTAGCAACTCTCTCCCCCTTTTTGACATCATCAGGCATGAGTATAGAGGTGATCAACTCCAAAGAGTTTGCAATGGAATCTATTTTAACAGACAAGGCAGACTGATTTTCTTCAACTTTACCCAGCCTGGCAAAGAGATTGTCTTGAGTTTTAGAAAATTTTGTATTCATGAGTTTAGACTCTCTTTCCATTTTCATTTCTCGAGTCACTATCTCAGTCCTCAAGTCAGTGATTGTCTTTGTAGTTTCATCAAATCTTCTATCCAGAGTTTTGACTTGAACTACAGTTGCTTTTAAGCAAGAAAGAATCTCTGGATTGGAGATAGTGTCAGCAGTTTGCTTAACAAAATTAGCCGCTCTCCCTCGTGGAAAAATGCAATCCTCTTTGTACCAGTCAGCAGCAAATTGTGCAAGTTTTGCTCTCTCAATTTCATGAGACTTACAAGGTTGAGTGAAAGATGTATGTTTATTGTCTGTTTGTACTGGTGCACTCAAAGAAGAATCAGAGTTTGCACTGCTTTCACCTTCAGGTTCAACACTTGCAGCTTTAGCATGTTCATCTTCAAGTAAAACACTGTGCTGAGCATTGTCAGCCACAGTTTTAGCAATTTCTTCTGCAGCCTTGTCAATATTTTCTCCATGTTGCTCAGGCTCAGCAACAGAGTTTACATTTTTGTCATTAACAGGCATAGACTGAGAAGTAGCCTTGGTTGCTTGATCAATCTCATCTCCTCCTTCAACAGTTTGGTGAACATCTGAGAGTAATTCAGTATGTGATGCTACAGTTTCAGAAAGAACAACTGTAGGTTGATCAGCTGCACCAGTATCAGAGATAGGATCAGAGAATGGCATGAATGAATCAAGAATATCATTCATTGGAGAAAAGCCATCTCTAGTATCCTCTTCTGCAGGCATTTTATCCTCTGCAGGCATTTGAACCTCTGCAGGTATTTCAACCTCTGCAGGCATTTTATCTTTTTCAACCTCAACAGTAGGTGTTTGCTGTGAAACTACCTCTGGAGCTTCAGCATTGTCATCAACAGAATCAGAGATTACCAATTTTCTTCTTTTCGCTAGAGGCACTTCATCTGAATCCTCTTCACTAGATTGTGTTACCACTGAGAGTGACTTAGGTATGTTTGCCGTTTGTTTTATTCTTTTCATTCTTCTAGTATAAACAGCTCCAGGAGATGTCTGTTTTGTTTTCATTTGTGTCTCTATTGCCTTCTTAACTCTTACATGTCGTTCAGTGATTGCCTTCTTAACTCTTTTTGCTTTAGACTGTGATTGTGGTGGAGATTGTGATGATTCAGAGTTTGTTTATGGAGTGTGTGAAGTTTGTTTTGTAGGTTCTGAGTGAGTAGGTGATGTAGGTGGTTCAGTGTTTGGTGTTTGAGTACGATCAATGTTTAGTGGTTCAGGTTGTGGTTCTGGTTGTGGTTCTGGTTGTGGTTGGTCCTGAGGTTGGTTGAGAAAATTCTGCAAAGCAAGTGGCAGAACAAAGGCAGGTAGATTTTCTTTACCAACATCCTTATTAGTCATATCAGAGAATATTCTCTTGTTGACTCTAAAGGGTTGAATTTCATCAGTATCAGCAATCTCTAGACCAGGTACACAAGCATTGAACAGCATTTGACAAAATCGAGCATAATAAACTGTAGTAGACTCTGACAGTTTATCATCTAAATTCATCAGAACATATCTACCAAAATTAAAATTACTACCATAGAGTAGAGAATACCCGATTTGTAGACTGTCTATTGGAATGGCATCCCAGTTGGTGACTTTCTTTTGGAATGTCCTTGTAATGCAATCGAAGAAAAAGTTCCATTCCTTCCTGAGATTAGGCCTCTTTATACCGCCAAGCTTGTCAAGAGATTCCATGTAACCTATCTCCTGTAGCATATTTCTTAAGTGATGTTCAACCACATAAGTATAAGATGTATGTGCATCAAACCCTATTGTATCTCTGACAGTTTGTGGAGTAATCACAAACTCTTGTTCTTCATAAGTGAAGATGATGTTAGGAGTCCCATTCTCTCCTCCATCCACATAGACTGAGTTTTGCCAAAAAGATTTGAGATGCAGAGAGAGTACCAGGTCCAACCAGAGCTTGTCCAATCTCTGAGTCTCTCAAGAAATTCTGCATTAGATGAAACGCTTCTGGAACACGTTCATGATAGAGTGGAGCTTCATAGTTGTTAGGGACAAACCGTAGACCAAGAGCAGTAAATGGTTTAGAAGCCATTGAGTTAAGAAATTTGCAAGAATCCCTAAGAGAAGTGTATGTAGGAAAGGTGTTTGCGAGAATGCCCAAGTGAAAATTGAGAGAACTGTGAGATGTAAAAATAAAACACAACCGTTTGGACACAAAAGTAATTAGAGTAATTAAAAACTCAATCTCTTATGTAATCAAACACTCAATCAGTTCCTAGATTAACGTGTGAGTAGGACACGATAATGGGTGAGTGGGACATAGTAATGGGTGAGTGGGTCACGTGCTCGTATTTTTAAGAAGTGTATTTTGCAAATTATAACAATAAAATATTTGATTTAAAAAAAATCAAATAACACTTTCTTAAAATACCTGGACCCAATTAAAACCAGAATATGAAGCGTTTACCTGTAACCATTAATAACCAGAATACGAAGCGATTTAGTACTTCGTTGCTTACCCATCTCTATTTAAGGCCTAGAGACTTGTTCAGATTAGTTCACTACCCCTTTAACCTTTCATTCTCCCCTGAAAAATCAAAAACCCTTCATACAACACACTCTGAATAACCATGTCAAACCTTACCATCAAAGAAAAGAATCTCCATCTCGTAGAGAATAGAGATATCTTCAGCTATACGCGTGAAGAGTTTGATGCGTTTGACTGGGAAAGGCAGCTTGAAACTCTGTGGCTGCAGATGGATGCCGGTCTGGAAGAGATCGAGAGAGAAAAACCTGCAAGAGTGATCGACATCGATGCTGCTCTCCAAGCAACATTAGCATGGCTTTCCTCGAAGGCATCCTCATCCAACACCACCAACCATTGTTAATGAATATGTTAGCAAAAATAACCTTATCCCTTCAACTTCCACCCAAATAAAGTGGCAAAGATGGGATCTGGGATGTTTGCTAACAATGGAGTGGTTTGGACTTGACCTTTTATTTTCCTGTTGAATAGATTAGCAGATAGAGAGAACAAAAAGATGTAATACTTGCTTGTAATCTCTTTCTTATTATCAATGAAAAATTCTGTTTCTCTAATCTTATCCAGTGTGTTCTGCAATTTTTTTATGTTTATGAACTGTTCTTCAAGGAATTAAATCAAAGAAAAGAATATGAAAACTAATTAAAGTAATCATATAAGGAACAAATTCATCAACAATACACTTATTAACAGTTGTCAAAAGCCCTATTTACTCCAAAATTTTCAAATTATCCAAATGAAAATTTACCTTAGAGTACGAACCACGAATCAACAACGTTTGTCAATTCTCCAACTTTATCACCGAAACCCTTTCATAAATTGCACAGTTGTGAAAATATGTGTGTGTGAAGCAGAGCTTACTAAATCAATTTTTAGAGCATCTAATTTTTCATAAAATCCATAAAGTAAATCAATAAACACTGGATGCACAAACTGTCATAGTAAACACCGACTGTATGATGAAAGCTAAACTCTATAGTAATCAATCTATATACAGTAACTTTTAATCTATTTTATACCCCCTCTATATATACATTTTTTTTTAATTCTATTCATTCCAGTAATTAGAGGTTGGAACCAGTCACCAAAAATTCAAAAATTTTAGCCCTTATCATTTTGATAAGTCCATGGGTCATCCTAGTATTTAACTAGTCACCAAAAATCATAGAATTTTAGCACATATTATATACCAATAAGTTCCTGGGTCATCCTAGTATCCAACATAATCTCAAAGGAGTATAACAACCTATATACATTTTCTTTGGGGTATTGTAGTAAGCATTTTATTCTACCAGAGTATAACTAACAGAGTTTAGAGTTCATCAACATCAGTAGTTATTCATTTAAGGTAATGCACACAGTATTTATAGACTCAGAGTTTAGGACGAAATAAACTAAGAGATGCTATAAATATGAACCAGTATCATGCTGTGTTAACTTTCTGCACAATCTAAGATTAGATCACAATAACTCAGAAAGATTCATGATTAATTGCTGAGAATCATGCTTCATACATATTTCTTCATTGGTGTTTTCATTCAGACAAAAATCAACTCAGAGTTCACAGAGTTTATCAAACTTATTAACAGTGTATGACATACAGGCATGCTGACAGAATTTAACAGAGTATGCATAACAGAGTTTAATCAACAGAGTTCACTTAGCACTTAACCAATTAGGAAATATGAGTAATACAATACATAAGTAAAATTTGAATCTAACCAATATTCCTAGTCAGAACCAGAGACCATTCCTAGTTCATTGACCAGTCTTGTAAATGTAGCTTCACTCAATGGTTTAGTGAAGATATCTGCAAGCTGTTGTTCTGTAGACACAAAATGTAGTTCAATATTCCCTTCTTCCACATGTTCTCTGATGAAGTGGTACCTTATGCTGATGTGCTTGGTCATTGAATGCTGTACTGGATTACCTGTCATAGCAATAGCACTTTGATTATTACAGTAAATAGGAATTTTACTGTACCTCAATCCATAATCCAGCAATTGATTCTTCATCCACAAGATCTGTGCACAACAGCTACCGGCTGCAATATACTCTGCTTCAGATGTAGATGTGGAAATTGATTTCTGTTTCTTGCTGTACCAGGAGACAAGTCTGTCACCAAGAAATTGACAACTTCCACTAGTGCTCTTTCTGTCTATCTTGCAGCCTTCAAAGTCTGCATCAGAATACCCAAGTAGCTTGAAATCTGATTCTCTGGGGTACCACAGACCTAATGATATGGTGCCCTTGAGATACTTGAAGATTCTTTTCACAGCTGTCAGATGTGGCTCTCTAGGATCTGCCTGAAACCTTGCACAAAGACAGGTTGCATACATGATGTCAGGCCTACTAGCTGTCAAGTATAGAAGAGATCCTATCATGCCCCTGTAGTTTGTCATATCCACTGAAACTCCTGTGTTTTTGTCCAATTTAGTTGTTGTTGCCATGGGAGTTGATGCAGATGAACAGTAAATCATACCAAATTTCTTGAGAAGATTTCTGGTATATTTTTCTTGATTAATGAAAATACCATCATTTGTTTGTCTCACCTGTAGGCCTAGAAAGTAACTAAGCTCTCCCATCATGCTCATTTGATACCTTGACTGCATGAGCTTGGCAAACTTTTTACAGAGTTTATCATTAGTAGACCCAAAGATAATGTCATCAATATATATCTGAACTAAAAGGAGGTCACTTCCTTGATTGAAATAAAACAGAGTTTTATCAATTGTTCCTCTGTTGAATCCACTTTCTAGAAGAAATTGAGCAAGTGTCTCATACCATGCTCTTGGTGCCTGCTTAAGTCCATATAGTGCCTTATCTAGCCTGTAGACATAATCTGGATATTTGGGGTCCACAAATCCTGGTGGTTGTTCAACAAACACTTCTTCTTCAAGCTTTCCATTCAGAAAAGCACTTTTCACATCCATCTGGAACACTTTGAATTTCTTGTGAGAGGCATATGCTAGAAAAATTCTGATTGCCTCCAATCTTACAACTGGAACAAATGTTTCATCATAGTCTATTCCTTCCTGTTGTGAATAGCCTTTTTCTACCAGTCTAGCCTTGTTCCTTGTGATAACACCTTCACTGTCAGTCTTGTTTCTAAAAACCCATTTAGTACCAACAATAGATCTGTTCTTTGGCCTTGGTACAAGGGTCCAAACTTCATTTCTTTCAAATTCATTCAACTCTTCCTGCATTGCTGTTATCCAGTTAGCATCTTGAAGAGCTTCTTCCACTTTCTTTGGTTTATTTTTAGACAAGAATGCATGAAACAGACATTCACTTGCAGTAGCACTTCTTGTTTTCACTTTTGCATCTGGATCACCAATTATCAAATCAGGTGTATGTGATTTAGTCCATTTCCTAGCAGAAGGCAAATCACTTCTGTCAGCATGTGATCCTCCCCCTTGATCCATGCTCTCCTGATTTTGTTGTGATCTATCTTCGTTTTCTGAGACTCTCCCTGAACTTGACTGCCCAGAGTCAGAATTTGAATTTTCAGAGTTTGAATCATCAGAGTTTGATCCAGATTTTTCAGTTGACTCAGTCTCAGTGTTTGAGTCTTCATCTTGATCATGCTCCCCCTCAACTGGTTCTTCCCTTTGTTGTGGCTGAGAAGTTTCTCCAGTGTTTACCAGTAGAGGTTCAGAGTTTGTTTCAACAGAGTCTGTCAGAATTGTTTCATCAGAGTTTACTTCATCAGAGTTTAAATCTTCATTTTCAAAGTTCAGTTGATCATATTCATCTTTGTCTTCAAGTCCAGTTATCTTCTTATCATCAAAAGACACATGTATAGATTCCATGATCACTCTAGTTCTCAGATTGTAAACTCTGAATACCTTTGTTGACAGTGGATAGCCAACAAAAATTCCTTCATCTGCCTTTAGCTCAAACTTGGTCAACTGTTCAGGATGAGTCTTCAAAACAAAACATTTGCACCCGAAAATATGAAAGTATTTCAGGTTAGGCTTCTTTTTCTTCACCATCTCATATGGTGTCTTTCCATGCTTATTGATCAGTGTAGCATTTTGAGTAAAACAAATTTTTCTGCAAAACTACAAGACTGAATATAAATGCATTTTATTAGTAGACAGGTTCTTGCTTTCTGTATGCATGCATTTTATTAGTAGATAGGTTCTTGCTTTCTATATGCATCTCTTTTGTAGTTTGCTACCATATGGTTGGTTTTTAAGTGAATCTATCAATCGTTTTGTATCCTCACATGTGGCTAATATTGGATCACAGAAAATTTAAACTACAAGCGGGTTTTATATTTATTGTTCATATAAACAAGTATTTAAAATCTAAGCTGACAAATGATATTGAATATGAAAATGTGTGTAATAGAGATGCATGCCTACGCGGGCGCGACTGTGTACATATAACTTTTACATTTGCTTACATTAATATTGTACATTTCATGCAGATTAGCAAGACAAAAGTAATTTCTGAGAGCTTAATAGCTTTAGAAGGCACTGACTTGATACTTGAGGAAGCGCCTATTTCTTCTCGAACAGGTACATTTTTTATGTTCTTTCCATTATATGTACTATATTAATGTATTATAGAATTTGGCTTCTTATAAGCCCTCTTTCTTTCTAACTATCTAGATGTGTAATTGTCAATTGTGTTGCTCAATATATCTTTTATGTGAATCTGCAATTCTCTCAAGGTCCTTGTGTTACTCTCTCTGCAATTCTCATTACTTCTTCCCATATGCAGTTCATGTTATTAACAAAGAATAGTGAGAAAGCTAGCGCAGTTTAATATCTACAATATCTCATTGCATCCAAAAGGTGAGGATCTGTGCACTTCTCATTGGATCCAGGATCATATATGCTTTTTCTCATTGTGTTTCAGTTTAATCTCTACTTGAGCGTCACTTTTATCATGATTTACTTAATTTACATATAAACTAGATATATGTCTAAATCAGCTTATAATTGGCTTATATTCAAGAATAATTTATCCAAGTGTTTTAACTTTGCAAATTCATATCTAAAGCTTTTCTTCCTGGCCTGTCTAATTAAAGTTATTCTAAATTTAGGTTATATACGAAGATCTTCCATCAAATTTATGTGCAATTCGAGATTATACAGAGAACAGATTAGCAGGAAACTCTTTTGAATCATGTGACCACCTGATTCATACAGAGGAGAATATCTCATCATGTGACAATAACAGGTGTGACGATAAATCAGATGAGAAATCTTCTGGTAATGACAGACCACATTCTTCAAGACAAAGGCCAAGGGTACCAGCCTTACAGAAGGACGTCGAAGTTCTTAAATCTGAGCTGCTGACATTTATATCAGCACATTGACAGTATGGATTTATGCCCATGAGAAAGCAACTTCAAAAGTACGGGAGGGTCGATATTGAGAAGGCTATCACACGAATGGGTGAGGAGAAATTTTTAATTTGTTTCTTTGTGTCATTTCAATTTTAATTGACGTCCTATTAAAATATTACATTTTTTAAAAATTATAACATGAAGATAAATCAAGTATATGTGTTTTTTCGTTAATATAAACGCGCCGAGGGGTCGCCGTGAGGCGACGCCGAGCAACTTTTACCAATATATAATGGAGTATTGTATTGAGTTCTTGTTGTATTCAGTACTGTTTAGGAGTATTGTATCCTAGAACTCTACAAGGTAAACCCTTTTTCTCTTTGTATTTGGAATTTGATGTAGATGTAGAAACTATTATCACAATCTTAAGGCTGTAGGAACTACTATCACAAGCTTAACTCAAACTCATTTAACATGACAGTATTCATTGCATATAGTACAAATAAAACAAGTTATGAGGAAGTTTGATTTGCTACCTTTGCATGATGATAGTCCGTAATTCCCTGCAATTCTGCATTTTAAAAAAAAAGGTACATTCGATTAAACTGATAATAATGAGCAAGAATATGTTGACTAATAAATTAAAGACCAGTTCCCTCCATTGGCAGAATCAAGCTGCAAAACAACAGGAAACAAACAAAAATGAATTAGTATAATGAATTTTTGTGTCATAGTTACCAAACCGTTACCTATTATTATCAAACAAGTTGTTTAGCAGTTAGCACTTGCCTTGACGCCTTAGAAACTACATCATGCACAAAGTTGCCAAAAATATTTTTTGAAATGCATTCTTAAATAGATTAGAAGCATACCAGAATCTTTCCCCAACTGTATAATTTGCAGAAATCTTGATCAGTGACACCCTAGGGTGAAAAAGACCATCAGATGGTATCAAATTACAGGCTAGACACTTACACATCCTTCTAACTTCATTATTTTATAATTTAGGTTATATATATTTTTATTATTTTTCACTAATGTTTTTCTCTATGTATGTGAGAAGTGTTAAAAATGCAAGCTAATTTCAGAAATTAATAGTGAGTAAGTGTGAGTCTGTCAAACTTCAATACTTAATTGTTAAGCGAGAAAAGAAATTTTATTTTATCTGTTATTTTATAATGAATACAAAGTGTACAATAATTACATTCTCTTTCTCTCTCTACTAATGATGTATCAACTAATGGTAAATGCAATAATGTTACAACAATGCAAATGAAGTGTACTGGTGTTGGTTCGTCAATTACTATCTGAGTGAAATTCCATGGTGTTGTATTCATTTTGGTCAATTTAAATTCAAGGCATGTCAGTGTTTTAGAAATATTGATTAACATTGTCTTATACTTTAAAAATGATTAGGTTATGCTAGAGAAACTTTCCCAGTCAAAACCACATGTTTTGTCATAAAGTAGGCAAGTTGCTGCCAGTCTTTCAGGTTAGTCCAACAGATTACATTCCTCATTATCGAAAAAAAAAATATGCTTGACAATGGGCTGTCAATTATCAACTTTATGAAGGTAATTCCAATCCGCAAAGTCAAGTTCATAAATTTACGACACCATCGCAGAGGAGGTTAGGTGCTGACAATTTGACTGGTAATTTGTTTTTGGAAACTTCGGATAATTGTTGGTGAAATCGGATATTTGTAACCAAGGCATGTCACTATTTTGAAAATTAGACATTACTAATCTATTTACTTTCATACAGGTACTTTTAATGAAATAGGTTCCCAGTCAAGTTCACCTCTTCCAACACATAGTAGGCTATGTATGTTCTGACAACCTCTCAGGTTTATCCTTTAGTTTACTATTTCCCAATATTTAATAACATTTAATTAATAAAATTATTATGACTAATGTCGGCACTAATTTAAATCGATTATCTTTTCTGTCTAGGAAAATACAATCCACTTGGTACGAGTCAGAGTTATCTTACACCATCATAAAGGAGACTAAGTGGTGTCAATTTGCCCGATAATTTTGTTTTTTGCAATTTTCTGGTCATAGTTATTCAATTACAAAGGAAGCTACATGGTGTCAATCTGTCTGATAAATTATTTTGCTAACCTTGGACAATGTACTGAAACTTCTATATGTTTCTATCCATTTAAATTTAGGATCCATTCCAATTAGTATCATGACAATATATATTTTTATTTTTGCTTATATGGTTCTGGTCCTGTCAATTTTTTAGGTTGTGATGTTTTGATTCGTTTAACAAAATACTACAGAAACTGCACATGTCATTTGGAAGTTGCCTTTGAATAAGGCCAAAAGGAACTTAGAGGATGTTCTTGCACACAAGCAAGCTATTCCATTTGCTCGCTTCTGTAGAGGAGTTGGAGAACTGCCCAGGTTAAAAATAGATATTCTAATGGACAAGGGCGGTGGCCTGCAAAATCCACAAATTTTATTCCGGATTTACTCATGAATGCTGAAAGTAATGCTGAAATATGTGTTCTTATATGTCTTTTTTTCCGTTCTATTTTCCCCCCGATATTTTATCTCAAAGGAGATGAATATTGATTTTATGTTCATTTCATATATAGGTGAAGGGCTTGGACGTAGATTCCCTTTACACATATCTCATATTCAAGTTCCTTTGCAGTATTTATTTTATCCTAAA
The DNA here is from genome assembly GCA_036435485.1 of Saposhnikovia divaricata. Taxonomy (NCBI): domain Eukaryota; kingdom Viridiplantae; phylum Streptophyta; class Magnoliopsida; order Apiales; family Apiaceae; genus Saposhnikovia; species Saposhnikovia divaricata. Next base: position 181,823,010 of record CM071601.1, read on the forward strand.
ATGATCATCACAGCTTATAAATGGGTCATGCTTATAATAGCTTATAAGTGATGCAATCCACGACTGTTTTTTAATAGATATAATTATATAAATTATATTATCAAACAAAATTTGATATAATCTTGATCGTCTAATTTAAAAACATTAGATATAACGATTTATAATATAAAAGTTATAAGTTTTTGCCTTACTATGAGGAGAAATTTTTAATTTATTGCTTTGTGTCATTTCAATTTTAATTGATGTCCTATTAAAATATTACAATTTTTTAAAAATTATAATAGGAAGATAAATCAAGTATATGTGTTTTTTTGTTAATATAAACGCGCCAAGGTGTTGCCTTGAGGCGACGCTGAGCAACTTTTATCAATATATAATTTAACAATCATGTTTTTTAAAATTAAATTTATTATGTATGATATTACGTATGTGATATTTATTATTCTAAAAAAAGCTTGGTACATTTATATAAATTATATTAGCAAAATGTATTATATAAACAAGTATATTTAATTAAATAAAATAACTTTTGTTAAATTACGAAGAGTGACGATTTAAATATTTTGTAATTGTATGTAATGTAATAGTTCAGAAATTTGTCTCTACGGTGTGAAAAAAAAAACTTTTAAACTAATAGCTTATAAACCATGCAATTCATGACTCTTTTTTAATACTTATAATTATATAAATTATAGTATCAAATAAAATATAAACGCGTTGAGCAACTTTTACAAATATATAATTTAACATTTATATACTAAATTTATTATGTATGATATTACGTAGGTGATATTTATTATTCAAATAAAAGTCTGGTACATTTATACAAATTTAATTATTTATATTAACAAAATGTATTATATAAATAAGTATATTAAGTTAAGTAACTTATTTTTTAATTAGGAAGAACGATATACGATTTAAATATTTTTTAATTTCGTGTAATGTAATAGTTTAGAAATTTTGTCCCAACGGTGTGAAAAAAACTTTTGAACTAATAGCTTATAACTCATGCAATCCACGACTATTTTTTAATAGTTATAATTATAAAAATTTGATATAATCTTAATCGTCTAATTTTAAAAATATTAGATACAACGATTTATAATATAAAAGTTATAAGTTTTTGCCTTATGATGAAGAGAAATTATAACGGGAAGATAAATCAAGTATATGTTTTTTTCGTTAATATAAATCAAGTATATGTGTTTATTAATATAAACGCATCGATGTGTCGTCGTGAGGTGTCATCGAGGTGACCTATTATATTAATAATAATATTGGCAAATATTAACACAGTGGTACAAAAAGTATACATACACTCAAAACTATAGCGATAACTTTTTTCATTTAGCAGAATCAAAACTTACACTCAGCGCTGTTCACTGGTCCAAATTAAATAAATTCTAATCACTTTAAAAACTGGTGCTGAATCTACAAGAACACATGATCTGCTAAATTATTTCTGTTTATCTGAACTTTTTATAAGTTCCAAGACAATATATCTTTAACAAAACAACATAGGCGAAGCTTCAAACCATTGCTTCGATCAATCCGCTGTTGAACTCCCCTTTGTCTGTTTGGCCACATAGATTTGTCTCACTTTTGAATTGGGCAATAAAAGATGAAAAGATGTAGATGCTGCAGCTTTTTTCTTTGTTTTTTATCCCGATCCTTACAAACTGCGTAAGGTCAAATTCCATAATTTATTATGGCCTTTATAATCAGGGGAAAAAATTCGAAAAAAATAAATTTCCTTTTGTTTCTTTTCAGCTTCCTTTTGAGCTTTATAATGGCCTTTACAAGGTTTTTGGTGAAGTTTTGATCTTGAAAATCAAGAGGATGAGAGGGCAGTTCTGTTCGAGAGAGAGCAGCAGGGAGAAGTGAGGAAGAAAATGGAAGAAAGGAGCGGTGCTGAATAATATAGCTTGGGGCAATTTGGTAATCTAACCATGCTGAAATTCAACAATTAAATAACTTAAATCATTTCTAAAATCGAGATTAAATGGAAAAAAATAAATTTAAAATTTCTAAATAAAATTTATTAATTTACAAACATCCCAATATTTTTAAAATATTTTTAGGATAAAAAATGAATTAAATATAAATTTTATAAATAAAGATCTTTTAAATGCTATAAAACTCTTAAAATCATTTTAAAATATTTAAACACACAAAATAATTCTCCCAATAATTTTTAAAACTAAATAATATCATAAGATAATAACACAAAAGATTTCATGATTTTAAACAACTCCAGTGATTTTATAAAAATCTTAGAAGATTAATAATGTATGTTTAAGATAGATTTTAATGCTCAAAAATACAAATAAAAATACACAAGCATATACGATATACATAAATCATCATACAATGACATAAACATGGTCTTACACATACTTTAACTTCTCACAAATATTCATGATTAAATGCAAAAAAAATAAATTTAAAATTTCTAAATAAAATTTATTAAATTACAAACGTCCCCATATTTTTAAATTATTTTTAGGATAAAAAATGAATTAAATATAAATTTTACAAATAAAGATCTTTTAAATGCTATAAAACTCTTAAAATTATTTTAAAATATTTAAACACACAAAATAATTCTCCCAATAATTTTTAAAGCTAAATAATATCATAAGATAATAACACAAAATATTTCATGATTTTAAACAACTCCAGTGATTTTATAAAAATCTTAGAAGATTAATAATGTATGTTTAAGATAGATTTGAATGCTCAAAAATACAAATAAAAATACACAAGCATATACGATATACATAAATCATCATACAATGACATAAACATGGTCTTACACATACTTTAACTTCTCACAAATATTCACGCCATATAATTCTCATTTAATATTAAATAAATACTTACAGAATCACGATTTTCTAAGTGCTAAAGTTTTCAATTACAATGTTCAAAATGTGAGGTGTCATCGTTAGACGATGAAGAGAAATCTTTAATTTTACTCAGTAGATTATTTTAAAAAAAATAAATGACATAACATGTACTACTTAAATATTTTAATATATTTCAATTTATGGTCACAAAAAACAATGATAATGATAAAGACTCTGTTAGACGGATTAACATATCAAAAATGTATATAAAGATCTAAAGTTAATATTTTGGTAAATTCAATTTTTAGAAAACTAGACGACATTCTACGTCCGGCTTAATTATTGTTAAAATTTGTGATTCTATTCTTAAAAATTAATTCCTTATTAAGAATATAGTTATTTTAATGAAGATATTTCTTTTGTATTACAACTATCATAATATAACATATTAACTTTTTTAATTAACAAAATGTGAGGACGACGCACAAAAATTACCAATAAATAATTTAAATTAAATTTATCTCATTATTTGCATTATAATAATTATCTACCTTTTATACATTTCAAGAAAACATATACGTTTATATATTCAAATGTTCTATGTTTAAAAAAAAGTATTTTATGATTATTTGAAACTATAAATGCAACCGTAATGTAACATATTATTTGTTATACCTCTTTTTGTTAACAAAATACGAGGCGTCGTCGAAGACGGCGCCGAGAAATCGTTAATAAATATGCTTAATTTTAATATGGAATGTAGTACCTTCTTTAGTTGTCAAAATTCGAGTACGATGTCGAGAAATGACTAGTATATAATTTAAATTGAAATTATCTAATTTTTTGCATTATAATAATTACACACCCATTATACATTTCAAGAAAACGTATACATTAAAATATTCAAATGTTCTATATTAAAATAGTATTTTGTGAATATATGAATATATATATATATATATGCAATTATTATTATAACATATTATTTGTATATTCCTCCTTTTGTTAACAAAATGCGAGGCGTTCTTGACGACGGTGCCGAGAAATTGTCAATAAATATGATTAAACTTAATATGGAGTGTAGGACGATTTTACTCTTTCAAAATGGTATTTTCAATTAAAATGTTCGAAATGCGAGCCGTCGTCAATAGATGACGGCGAGAAATTTTTAACTAAAGTACCTCAGATTGATTCGGACATCTGTGTTTTGTGTTTTTAGTTAAGAGAATGCGATTATTAAATGATCTTTATCTTCAATACGTTCGTGATATCAAACATTTATTAGTCATTTGTTTATGAGAATGTTTTAAAATTATAGAAATCATTGCCATTTTCAAACGTTCGTTTTAGTTGTAATGAGTGCATCCGCACTCCATTTTGAAAAATGAATGGACAAAAATGAATTTCCGTGTGTGAAGCACGGGCAATATTGCTAGTCTATATCAAGTATTGCAAGTCCCAATAAACGCAACTGCTCTTACTTTCCAAAAGAAAATAAAAATGCTATTGTTCCAAATTTTAGCTTTTGCACTATGGATACCCTAGAAATGGTCATTGGATCCATTTTGAGTCTAAACTGTTTGGATTCCTACTTTAATTGTTCTATTCAGTTTGCTTTCTTCTTTTTTTTTGAAACAAATCGTACTTGCATTACTTAAAAATTATCACTTTCGAGTACATGATTAAAAAAGCAGGAGGAGTGACAGACCACTCTCCATAGCCTGACATAGAATTTCTGCAGCATTTGCAAGCAAAAAAACCACACAATTCGCAGACCGATAATCGAACTATTAGCACTTGATAATTGTGCTTTAGTGATTTTGTCCAAGAAATGGCTTCTTGACAACAGCTCGCTCCAATCTGATCTTTCCTCCAACTCTCAAGCAAATTCTGAACCAAGTGTTCAGAGGTCTCAATTGAATAAACTATGGTTAAAGGAACGGCACTCCAGCTATCTACGTGCTGGATACCAGCTATAGACATGCCGAAAAAGGAAACCCTCAAAGGATGATCAATACCCCAGCTATCTACATGCTGGATACCAGCTATAGACATGCCGAAAGTGAAGACTCTCCACAGGTAAATAACAATCTTTGATTGTGAGTTGTGAGCTCTTGCAATAATCGTCAGCATCCCAGATTCGATGCAGACTTTCCAGATCTCAGAGACCTTCATCAAACCAAACAAACCAAACAACCAAAACATAAACCCCGAAAAATTGGGGATAAACATAAAACCCCAAACAATTGGGGACAACCCAAAAAATGGGTAGAGAAAATCACTTTGAAAAATCAAAAATCTCGGATTGCCACCAAATTTTGATATGATGTTAAACATGAGATTTTGAGTCTAAGAAATGTGATTATTTGATATTTCGAGTTCTAAATCAAACCAAATCTGAAAAGAACTCGAATGGGTTTTTCGAAATTTTTAGGAAAAAATTCCGATTTATGGATGAAATGAAGGGGGATTGTGAAGATGGGTGAATGCTTGGTTGGAGAAAGAGGAGGGAGAAGGAGGATGGAGGAGGATCGGAGTTTAAAGAATCCGGCGGCCGACTCTCATTGAGAAAAGAGAGAGTAGAGAGTTTTTTGATAAAGTTCTTCTAATTTCTAAGAAAAATAAGTTATAGAACTATCCTTAAAATGCACATTAAAATGCGTGCTAAACACGCAGTTTTTTATGTAAAGAAATTAGAGGAATAGAGGGATTATATTTTATGTGTGCTAATATTGGGAATCTTTTACTTTTCTCTTATTTTTGTAGTGTGTTGTGTGCACTTATTCCTGGTTGTATGGCTAAATTTTTTAAAAAGTGGTCAAGTAAACAGGCTCTAAGAGTATTAAAATATCAATCAATCGCCCTCATGTTCCAAATTTTTACTATTTTAACTAATTTTTCCTCATTCTAGATTTCAAATTCTTAGACCATTTTTAGCAGTTGTGATCAAAAAATTCAAATTTGAATCATAAATTGATTCAAATTCTAATTCAAATTTCTGATCAACTCTAGTAACGTGATTCAAATTTTGATCTAAATTATTATTTACATATTATATTACATATATATTTTATCAAACTATTTAATCTTAAATTTAATGTTTAATCGTTATTAACTATTTATATATTATTTAATAAATTAAATAAACTAAAGTTATAATTTTTTAATATACTTAAATTATATTAAAATTGTTTTCTTAGTTAATGAAAAACACTTTCATTTTATTACTTATGTACTATTATTAATTAAATAATTAAAAAATTATAAATCAATCTTGAATCTAATAAACTAAAAATATATAAATAACAAAATCATTATTTTATTATTAAATCAACTGATTCAATTTTGGATTAGTGAATAGTGACGATCCAAATTTGGATCAGTACTATTCACTGCACCATTTGAATCACTGGTGAGGGAGAATTTGGGATAATCTATCCTACATTTGCCCATATTGCCTTCTCGGTAGCACGCATGGTCAGAATACATGCACACACATCATTTGGACTTCAGGAGATAAAAAAAAATTAAGACCTATATGTAAATTATACAAATACAAGGAGCAAATATCATGAAATGGCTTATAGAAAGAATCATGTTTAGATTTATTAGAGAAGATTATATAATTATTAAAATTTAATATTGATAATATAATATAATTTAAATATATATTGATTTTTTTAGTTATTTAAAATAGAATATCTTTAAAAAAAATAGATAAATAGGATTCGAGCAATTTTAGAACTTCTATGGATTCTTCTTTATATAATATAATAGTCGACTAAGCCGAGTTTCGTGATGTGCTAAAAATAAATAATTAATATCGCAAGCGCACGATTTCGTTTTGATATTTTAGATTCGTTCCAAAGGGACTTAATATTTATTTCACGATCCTTAACTTTTAATTTAATCGAACTAGAACAATTTTGAGTTTTGAAAATTCGATTTACTAAAAGAAAATTTTAATCTATTTTAAAATGAAAATTAAATTATTACTTAAATTAATTAAATGAAGAGAACGAAAATTAAGTTACTATAAAAATTTTAAATTCGAATCAAAACTAAATTTTATTCTAAAAGTCCTTCTTTTTTTGGATTAAAATCTTAATTACAGAAAAACTTTTGGAAAAATTTGACATGATGCATTCATAAATTACATTAGCCAATTACGATTCAAATTATTAAAAACTAAAACCCAAAGAACAGCTTACTACTTTGTTACAAACTGGACTTTAATTACAAAATTTAAAATCGAAAAGTTCGAACTAAAAATTAAAATTAAATTATTAAAAAAAATCATAAATTAAAACTACATTTTAAATCCTAACTTCAAATTAAAACTAAATTTATTCTAAAACATTTTATCCTAAATTAAAACTAAATTTAAAAAAAAAACACAAAGACTTAAAATAACTCAACAACAGACGAAAGCAAGAAACTCAAATTGATTCAACTCGGCCGCTTGACTCGGTTACCAGTAGAACAAACAACATACCTATCACAAAAAAAAACATTTCTAAAAACAAAACCCAGAAGTAGTACTGACTCGGACAAAAAACTCAGTATTCAACTCGTGATGACAATAAAACTCGACTCAGCAGCACGAACATGACCCATCCAGCACCGAAACAAGGAAACAGGCTTAACAACTACAAACACTCGGAACCTAATAACATTACAACTCGACAAGACTAATTGAAACTAATTCGAGCAACCCATTCGAACGATCCTATTAACAGTACGGACCCTTGCTGCAATCTCGCTAATAATTCAGCTACAACAACACTCAAAAAAGCACTACCACACGAAATCAATCAAACTCAATAATGAACCCCACAAACTCAGCACAAAGACAGACTCGAACTACCATTCGAGATGGTTTTTAACAAAGAAACAGAATCATCACAGCAAAATAGACTCGAACTCAGTTTACAAACGACATTTACGAACTCAGAAAGCAACAATATAAGTCGAAATTATTCTCGCAAAAAAAAAAACAATCGAATTAAAAAATTACATACAACGAAGTGTGACTTGATTAAAACAAGAAAGGGGGAAGGGGGTGCAGATTCAGCCTTTACTAATGAAAACAAAAAAAACTTGAACACAACCACTAACTTATAACCCAAAACGCTACAACAGAATTAATAACAACTCGCAGAAAAATAAACAGCAATAAACGAACCAACAGGACTCATAAACCTCGAAAACAATGAATCTAAACTCAGTAACAATTCGTAACAGCAAAGCAGCAGACTCAGAACAAAACATAAGTAATACTCGGACTCGGCAATAACAGCTCAACTCAACCATGACTCAGTCCAAACTCAATACAAAACTCGGAAGATTGACTCCCAGCAAAACGAAACTCATAAAAGCATATACAGGAACCTAATCGACCAAGACCAAACCTATAACTCGAACATCAGTAATTCATAGACTCGGACTACAAACTCAATACCAACGAACTTGGCAACTCGTAAATTGAAATAAAAATGAAATTAGGGACAGGGGAATTTAGACTGCAGGAAGAAGACAAAACAGAAATTAAGGAAAATGAAGGCATGGGTTAGGGTGTTTGTAGCAGTGAATGAAGAGAAGAGGGGGGAAGTTCTGGGAATTCGAAGGGGAGACAGAGGTTGGGGATCGTGATTATCGAACGAAGTAGAAGAAAAAAAAGAATTGGAGAGATTGGGTTTATAAGATAAAATGGAAGAGAGGATATTGCAGATAAGGGGAAGAGACAAACTGGGTTTGTTCGAATAAGACTAAAAACAGGGGAAACAAAATTAAGCTTCAAATTAATAATTAAGCGAACAGAAAATATACGTAAAAAAAATGTTTACAAATAAAAATTTTACAAGAGCTACAAATAAAATTACAACTATTAATTTAGGAGTGTACTAATACTAATGGGTTTATGGGTTGTGTTCCATTTTTACAAGAGAAAATGAACCTATTTATAGGAAATAAATGAGGATTTTGGTTGGTGTGGATTAATCCCCACCATTTATTTTGTTTGGTGTGGTTCAATCCTAGCCATCCATTTTTCTAAAATTGGTTTTGCACCACACCCCTTTCTCTTTCCATTTTTTTATTTTGGTCCTTCTTCTTCTTCTTCTTTTTCTCTTCCTTGACCTTTATTTCTTTATTTTGTCATTTCTTCATTTTTTCTTGAATTTCCTGAAATGCAACAAAATAATTTATTAAAATACGAGTTCAAGCAATAAATATGTAATAAAAATATGCAAAAATATGCACTTATCAAATGCCCCCATACCTATCTTTTGCTCGTCCTCGAGTAAAACAAAAAGAAAAATGAAAAATGAAAAACCTATACTCACTATCGTAGGAATCACGGGTAATTTTAGGGTTACCAACCCGTTAAACTCATAGACGATCTCTACAAGAGGAGTGTTGTCTCCTAAGGGTTTACAGAAGATATACCCATAAAATCTTTGAGATAAGTCATCAAGTATCCAACTTTCCTCTTTCAATCTAGCTTTCACTGTTGCCAACAAAACAATTTTGTAGGAAAATATATGCCTTATAGATTATTCTAATAATAGCTAAGTTATAGGTTCCCACAATCCACATGATTAGACTCTAAAAATTTACAAAAAATTTCAAGGTGTGTAGTGAATTTAAGGCCTATGATGGATAAAGTGCATACAAACATTTTCTCTTTTTCAACCAATATTGAATTGACCCAATCTCTATCAAAACAAGTATCTAGTCAAACTTTACGTTCTTAGTAGTTAGACCGACCGTGCAATGGTTGAGGTCCCAAATGACTTTTGCATCAATACCCATTTATCGAGTTTTAGGTCAACAATCCCAGATCACAAAGGACCTTAGGTTGCTAGGCACAAAGTCCCCTCGGACTTACTTACTCGGGTTATCAATGAGCCCAACCTAGCCGATTTTCCTACTAAGAATTTATTACAAAATTAAACTAGCATTCAAAAATTACAAACATTTATTGACTCTTTTTCTTCTTTTCTTTTCCTTTTTTTTCCGATTGATTTTTTTTATATGACATTATGGGAACAAAATTTCGCAAAGGTTTGATTCGACATTGTTCTAACATGTGGGTTCTCTCTCAGGTATCGAATAACATTCCTATACAATTTTTCCATCAAATGTCTTGTGCAAATGTGTCGTCTTGAACTTTTAAGCAAAAAATTTGTTTGACACAAGTTTCATGAGGAAAACCTTACTTGACTACGTTCAAATTATCTAAAGGCATTATACATATAATTTTTGAAAAACAGTCAACACCAACTAGTTCTAGAGTTCAAGAGTGGGAAGGACAACTAAGCTAAATTATCTCTATTTTTTGGATTTTTCAATTTTTTTTTTTATTTTTTTTATTTTTTAATTTTTTAATTTTTTTGGATTTTTCAATTTCATGCATTTACACTAAAACCCTCCCCCATACCTAAATCATGCATTGTCCTCAATGTATGCAAAAGCAAGATAAATGACAAAAGAGAATGAGGAGATAATACTTGACAAGGGGTGACGGAGACGAAAGAATATGAAAACAACTAATTAACACGACTCACGCACACAATTCCTCCCCCATACCTATCTTCACGAGGGGAGGCAAAAGAATAAAATCGAATCAGCCGATACCAGTGGGAAAATTGGGGTGAAGCTGTGAGAAAAATTCAAGACATTTTTGAAAATTTTGATTAGAACAGACTTTCTCCAGCAACATGGGATCATTCAACCTATTAGAACAAGAATCACTAGTGTTTATCCTAAACCAACTTAAGGCTTCTTTATTTTGTTTACGCAGATTAGAGACAGTGAAGGTTGGGTCGTGGATTGAATCACTAGGAATGACATAAGATGAGAGTTCGTTTTTTCCTAAAGGCTATTGATCAAACTCGGGATGATACAAAGTCAAGTTAAATGCAGGTGGTGTTCCCACAGAACTCTTAACAACGGCCTCAACACTAACAACCTCGGGTGAGGTCTCCCACTTGGAACAAATGTCGTCCAATTCTCTCAACATCTCTTCTGAAGTTATATCCCTTAACGACTCATTATACCCTTGATTAGACGCATAGTTGACTTTGAAATCCTCTTTGAGAAGAGACTCAATCTCACTATCCTCAAAACTAGACCATGTGGAAAAATTGTTGACCACATTAACCCCTATTGATGGTTCATAAAGCTCATTTGGTTCTTTCCCTACATTGAAATTGTTAAGGTCTATGGTCATGTTACCAAAGGTGAGTTTCATCGAACCATTCCTACAATTGATTAAGGCATTAGATGTAGCAAGAAAAGGTCTTCCTAAGATGACAAGAATTTGGTTCTTGGGATTCGTGACGGGTTGAGTTTCGAGGACAACAAAGTCAACCGGAAAGATAAAATCACCAATTTTAATCAAGACATCTTCAATTAATCCCTTGGGCATTTTTATAGAACGATCGGCAAGTTGAAGTGTCATATTGGTCCTTTTGAGCTCGCCTAAACCTAGGGCTTGAAAAACGGACAATGGAAGCAAGTTCACGCTAGCACCTAAGTCAAGTAAAGCCTTGCTCACGAAAGTATTACCTATGACACATGAAATAGTTGGACAATCGGGGTCCTTGTACTTCACGGGAATTTGGTTAAAAAGAATTGAGCTCACTTGGAACGTCAAGAAGGCTCTCTTAGGGACTTGGGTGGTTCGTTTATGGGTACACAACTCTTTAAGACATTTTGCATATGAGGGATCTTGTTGAATCACGTCTAAAAGAGGAATGTTTATCTTGACTTGTTTGAATACTTCTAAAATTTGCTCTATTTTGGCTGTTTGTTTAGGAGAGACGAGGCGTTATAGGTAAGGAACCTTCGGTTTAAAGATTCGTTCTTCTGGAACAGGTTCCGCGGTTGTTCAACTCAAAGAAGATGGTTTGCTAGAAGGAGGTGATGATACGGGAATCAGAGTTTGATTTGAAAGATCGAGAATAGGTGTCGGTTCAATGTTCGATTCTTCTTCTTCTTCGGGGGACTCGACTCCTACTAGATTATCAACTGGGTTTCCCGACCTTAAAGAAATGACGGCATTCACATTTTCATGAGGTCTTAGGTTGATAGGAAATTTAGGGTTGACTTCAGGTTGACTTGGAAACTTATTCTTCTCACGCTCATGGATGGCATTAGCTAATTGGCTCACTTGAACCTCTAACTTAGATATGGATTGAGTGCTTGCATTTAAAATTTGCCTATCATGAGTCATGGTTTGCATGAAAGTGTTTTGAGATTGAGCCAAATTAGTTTTGGATTTCAGAAGCGCATCGAGACTTTTCTCCAACGATGTAAGTCGCTTATCCGACTCAGAAAAACCGGGTGGGTTCAAAGGAGCTTGAGTCGGATAAGGAGCATGATTTTGAGGGGAGAAGGAATTAGCGTGAGGTTTATGAAAAACCGGCGGTTGAGATTGAAAGTTTTAGAACGAAGGAGGTTGATTTTGGAATTTTGCGGGGTGAGACTGTTGACCTTGACCTTGATTCCAAGAAAAATTTGGGTGATTTTTCCAGCCGGGGTTATAAGTAGGAGGACAAGGATCATTTCGAGGACCCGGTTGGAACATCGCATTGACTTGTTGAAAATCTTGAAGATTTTGTAACCCTTGATTGGTTGAGTTAAAATTTGAGCACATGGATACTTGGGAGGGTGGCCCGTTGGTTTCTAAGGCCTCTAAACGTCGAGTAAGAGTGGCTAATTTAGCCTCTGTCGCGATAGAGTTACCAACTTGATGTAACCCCTTTTGATGCATGGGTAGCTATTGAATCGTTCGATTTTTCGGGTTCTCGAGTGGGCTCCCTAGTCGATTCCCATAACATAGTTTTTTCCGCGAACTCTTCAAAAAACTCCCATCCCTCGTCTTCATTTTTCTCAATGAATTTTCCTTGGCACATAGATTCCAACAATGCGGTTTTTGAACCATCTAAGGCCTCGTACACAATCTTACAGAACCTCCATTTTTCGATTCCGTGGTAGGGACATTGGGATAAAAGATTTTTAAAGCGGTCAAAACAAGTCCAAAATGGTTCGTTGTGTTTTTGACGAAATTGATTAATCTCATTAGTGAGTTTCTTAGTCTTATGGCTTGGAAAGAATTTTTTTAGAAAGATGAATACGAAACCCTCCCACGTGGAAATCGAATTGACGGGTAGACTATACAACCATTTTTTAGCATTATCTTTTAAAGCAAAGTTGATCAGTCTAAGCCGTATGGAATCATCGGAAAGTTGTTGGAGTTTTTGAAAAGCGCAAACCTCCTCGAATTCATGTAGAAAAAGATAAGGATCATCACCGTCACTCCCGCAAAAATTAGGTAACATGCTAATTTGATGACATTTAATCTCGAAATTATTACCATTAACGGGAGGAAGAGTGATACACGAAGGTTGGGCAGAACGGGTGGGATAACAACGGTCCTTAAGAGACATGGCCATGGTTACTACGGGTTCAAGAATTTCTACAGACTCGGATTCAGAAGAGGACGCAATCTCGATTGATCTCACTAGCTTAGCAGAATTATCCTTAATCCAAGTAGTTCGCATAAACCACGAAAGTAACACGTAGCAAATAAGTGCGATAAAATAAACAAACCAAAAGAAAGGGTGAAAAATCAAAAGAAAAATTCTAGACCTAGGGTTTCTTAATAAAATAAACTAGACCTTGCTCCGAACTTTAAGGACCACTAAAAACTCGATAAATAAGAATTTATTCAGACCGATTTGGCCAGGTAGGTGCAAGCATTGCAAAGAGGATAAACACCAGCCTAGACACCAAAGAGTCGAAATAATTAATGATTACTTCGTTTCTTAGGTACCTTCCTAATTGAGCGCGAAATTCCTAGGGGCAAACGTCTAATTAATTTTATTAAAGGCTAGGGTATGCAAAATGAGGGATATATTGTTTTTGGGCTAAGGAAAGAGTGATGAAATCCCTTCCCATATCTTGTGAGAGGTTTTGCCCTTAAGATTTATTTATGAATGAATGTAACAAACAACGATATATATAAAAAACTATAAACAATTATGGATGCTTACACTACGTGCTTTAACTAAAAGAAAGAAGAAATTTAACGTACCTTTGGGTCTCCCAGCAATCACCACAATTTATAAGGTACGAAAAATTAAAAACAAGAAAATAAAAATCTAGATGATGTGCCCTAAGTGATTAAATGCATGATGCAACAATTATGTATTTACTAGCTAATTTTATTTTTTTTTGATTTTAAATTTTAATTTTTTTTTTGAATTTTTTTTTTATTTTCTAAAAATAAAAATGCGAAAAGAGTGAGATACGGGTTACCGAAGCACGCTTCCAAAACTTCCAATTTTCCTCCACGGTGATTCCCGAAATTTCAACTTTTCCTAAAAATAAAATGAGATAAAAATGAGACAAGTAAAACTAATCCGAAAAATTAAAAATCAAGGCGCAAAATAATTACTCCCCGGCAGCAGCGCCGAAAACTTGATGTGTTAAAAAAATAATTAATATCGCAAGCGCACGATCTCGTTTTAGTATTTTAGATTCGTTCCACAGGGACTTAATATTTATTTCACGATCCTTAACTTTTAATTTAATCGAACTAGAACAATTTTGAGTTTTGACAATTCGATTTTACTAAAAGAAAATTTTAATCTATTTTAAACTGAAAATTAAATTATTATTTGAATTAACTAAATGAAAGAACGAAAATTAAGTTACTATAAAAATTTTAAATTTGAATCAAAACTAGATTTTATTCTAAAACTCCTTTTTTTGGATTAAAATCTTAATTACAGAAAATTTTTTGGAAAAATTTGACATGATGCATTCGTAAATTACATTAGCCAATTACGATTCAAATTATTAAAAACTAAAACCCAAAGAACAGCTTACTACTTTGTTACAAACTGGACTTTAATTACAAAATTTAAAATCGAAAAGTTCGAACTAAAAATTAAAATTAAATTATTAAAAAAAATAATCCTAAATTAAAACTACATTTTAAATCCTAACTTCAAATTAAAACTAAATTTATTATAAAACATTTTATCCTAAATTAAAACTAAATTTTAAAAAAAACACAAAGACTCAAAATAACTCAACAACATACGAAAGAAAGAAACTCAAATTGATTCAACTCGGCCGCTTGACTCGGTTACCAGCAGAACAAACAACATACCTATCACAAAAAAAACATTTCTAAAAACAAAACCCAGAAGTAGTACTGACTCGGACAAAAAACTAAGTATTCAACTCGTGATGACAATAAAACTCGACTCAGCAGCACGAACCATCGAAGACTCAACATGACCCATCCAGCACCGAAACAAAGAAACAGGCTCAACAGCTACGAACACTCGGAACCTAATAACATTACAACTCGACAAGACTATTTGAAACTAAATCGAGCAACCCATTCGAACGATCCTATTAACAGTACGGAACCTTGCTGCAATCTCGCTAATAATTCAGCTACAACAACACTCAGAAAAGCACTACCACACAAAATCAATCAAACTCAATAGCGAACCCCACAAACTCAGCACAAAGACAGACTCGAACTACCATTCGAGATGGTTTTTAACAAAGAAACAGAATCATCACGGCAAATTAGACTCGAACTCGGTTTACAAATGACATTTACGAACTCAGAAAGCAACAATATCAGTCGAAATTATTCTCGCAAAAAAAAAAACAATCGAATTAAAAAATTACATACAACGAAGTGTGACTTGATTAAAACAAGAAAGGGGGAAGGGGGTGCAGATTCAGTCTTTACCAATGAAAACAAAAAAAAACTCGAACACAACCACTAACTTATAACCCAAAACGCTACAACGGACTTAATAACAACTCGCAGAAAAATAAACAGCAATAAACGAACCAACAGGACTCATAAACCTCGAAAACAATGAATCAAAACTCAGTAACAATTCGTAACAGCAAAGCAGCAGACTCAGAACAAAACATAAGTAATACTCGGACTCGGCAATAACAGCTCAACTCAACCATGACTCAGTCCAAACTCAATACAAAACTCGGAAGATTGACTCCCAGCAAAACGAAACTCATAAAAGCATATACAGGAACCTAATCGATCGAGACCAAACCTATAACTCGAACATCAGTAATTCATAGACTCGGACTACAAACTCAATACCAACGAACTTGGCAACTCGAAAATTGAAATAAAAACGAAATTAGGGGCAGGGGAATTTAGACTACAGGAAGAAGACAAAACAGAAATTAAGGAAAATCAAGGCACGGGTTAGGGTGTTTGTAGCGGTGAATGAAGAGAAGAGGGGGGAAGTGCTGGGAATTCGAAGGGGAGACAGAGGTTGGGGATCGTGATTATCGAACGAAGTAGAAGAAAAAAAAGAATTGGAGAGCTTGGGTTTATAAGATAAAAGGGAAGAGAGGAATTTACAGATAAGGGGAAGAGACAAACTGGGTTTGTTCGAATAAGACTAAAAACAGGGGAAACAAAATTAAGCTTCGAATTAATAATTAAACGAACAGAAAATATACGTAAAAAAATGTTTACAAATAAAAATTTTACAAGAGCTACAAAGAAAATTACAACTATTAATTTAGGAGTGTACTAATACTAATGGGTTTAGGGGTTGTGTTCCATTTTTACAAGAGAAAATGAACCTATTTATAGGAAATAAATGAGGATTTTGGTTGGTGTGGATTAATCCCCACCATTCATTTTTTTTGGTGTGGTTCAATCCTAGCCATCCATTTTTCTAAAATTGGTTTTGCACCACACCCCTTTCTCTTTCCTTTTTTTCTATTTTGGTCCTTCTTATTCTTTTTCTCTTCCTTGACCTTTATTTATTTATTTTGTCATTTCTTCATTTTTTCTTGAATTTCCTGAAATGCAACAAAATAATTTATTAAAATACGAGTTCAAGCAATAAATATGTAAAAATATGCACTTATCACTTCACGGCGGCCTTATAACTTATATTTTTTTAAATTTTAAATAGATTAATTAGGAAAAAATTGACAAATATATATATAATATCAGTACAGATTGGTGAACAAAATATTTTATAAATTAAATATATATAGATAATAAGATGTATTATTCATATATTTTTTATATCGATTTCGTCTCAAGATATTTTAGGCCGACACCCGTTGTATATATAATAAAAAACGTACACACTAATAAAAATTTTAATACTAAAATTCTCTTTGATTTTGATTTCGATTTGCACGTGAGTGAGATTTTCATAGTATTCAAAAAGAATTGAGAGATACTTTTGTAAAAAAAAAGTTAGAACTTTCTTTTTATATCCTAACTATAATATAATTTAGAGGTGAGACTTATCTTTAATAACATCAATATTTTAAAAGACTTTTTTAATGATTAATTTTATTACAAATTTTTGCCTTGATTGGATATTTTAGTTTGAAAATTAAGATAATTTAAAAAATTAGATAAATAGCTTTCGAGTTTTTAAAAAATCTTCAAAAATATATCTATAATATCAATATATATATAGATTGGTGAACACAATATTGTATAAATTAAATATAATTGATAATAAGATAAATTATTAATATTTATGTACCTGATATGGGTAAAAAATAATCCCTAAAGATATAATTAATATAATATTTATTGGCTCATAAATAAGGCCCAAAACCCTAGTTGGACATTAAATTCGTAGTTGATGATTAAGCCCAAAAGAACAGCCCAAACCGGGGACGCCCGGTATAAGCTTGTTTCTAACATGGGCCTGATCCACAAACCGGGAACGTTCTAGAAACCAGGAACGTTCTAGAATATCCCAGGGATATTGTGTAGCCTCCAAAGCACCTAATTCGACATGGAAACTAATTCCTATAATGAAGGAGTCAGAACCTTCCTCAATAACGGTGACTTGTCCACCAAGTCTCCAAACCCTATTACGATTCTAAGGCTCCTATAGCCTATATAAAGGGCCAGACCCCTCATCTCAGAACTACATTTTTTGGCTTGATTCTCAACTTTGAGATACGTAGGCATCTTGTGAGGACCCGAATTAGGACACGATAACCCAAACGCAGCCATTAAAGCACGAAGCTCACGAACCCTAGCCGCAATTCGATAACCCTACTTTTTATTTCACAACATTTGGCGCCGTCTGTGGAAAGACAACATCAACCATGGTACAAACACGAAGGACACCAGTCTCAACCGAGGCTACTATCGTCAACTTTGTTCCACCTGTCGTTACTGAACAAGGGTATGTACCCCCATCAACGGAGACAACCACTCAGCCTCAAGTTTCTCAACCTATATGGACGAATCTCCATGTTGAGAGAACCTTACCAGTGGACGTCCACCCGGGACGGGAGACTAATCAACTTCAGATGGTGGTCTCACCATTAAATAACCGTCCCCCACTCTCAGGAGTTCAGATCTCCACCACTACACTCCCCGTGAGTACTGATCCGTTATACGGATTGCCTAACTACCCCCCAAATCGAAGGGATCCTGGACCAAGTGGTCACGCTCTACAGATACCTGAGTCATATCAGCCGCCATATATTAGGGGTTTGGCCCCTCCTGAGCAAGGATATTATGATTACTCCGGACCTTACACTGATGACTCGTCGTCTAAGGACGACGATCGTGATGAAGCCCCGAGGAGGCGATGCACAAGCAAGGAGCCTATGGGAAGGACTCGAAGAATCCATGATGGACCTCCTCAAACAGCTGCTGAGAGGATCAAGGCTCATGAGGCGGAGATCCAAAGGCTGAAGGACGACATAGCCAGAGAGTAAGCAAGGTGGAACCAGAATAGGCCCCCTCCAACTTCGAGGGAGATTCCCTTCATTGATTTGGAAAGATCTTCAAGGAGACCAAGAAGGGCTGATGCCCCAACTAGAGGAGCTACAAGGGTGGAAACCCCCAGGGGTGATCCTAAAGACCTGATGCCACTTGGAGACCCTAACGATCCCACACCCCCGTTCACTGAGGAGGTGATGAACGCTCGTGTTTCCCGAAAATTTAAGATGCCCACGATAAAACCATACGATGGAACGGGTGATCCTTCGAATCATGTCAGGACGTTCTCAAACGCACTGCTATTAAAACCCGCTAGCGACACTCTTAAGTGTAGGGCGTTCCCTCAAACCCTGGCAGGCATGCATGGTTCAAAGATGGTATAGCCGATTGCCCGTAAACTCCATTGGCTCTTTCAAAGAGTTGAGCATTGCTTTCATCAATCAGTTTGTTAGTGGAAAGGTCCATGAAAAAAGCTCTGCATCTCTCATGCAAGTGAAACAAATGAAGAATGAGAACCTGATGGATTATCTCAAGTGCTTCACTAAGGAGACATTGAACGTCCCAGATCTGGAGAACAAGGTAGCTATGATAGCCCTGGAGAATGGAACGACGAACACTTACTTCCAAATGTCATTGGCAAAACATCCCCCCGAGAGCATGACTGAGCCCTAAAGAAGGGCGAGTAAATACCTAAAAGCAGAAGAGAGCATGAGGAAAGCAGAAGCTCCTACTACGAATGGAGGGAACGAAAATTCCCGGAAGCGGAAGCAAGAGCAGGAGTACGATGCTAGGGACAAATATCCCCGAACTAGCAAGGACTCCGACTCTGCCCCTAAGAAAAATATGGGGCCAAGGTTCTCTGAATACGCAAGGTTGAATACCCCTAGGAGTCAAATCCTGATGGATATTGAGAAAGACAAGGATTTCCGATGGCCGAAGCCACTCAGGGGTGATCCCGCAAAGAGAAACAAGGATCAATACTGTAGGTTCCACAAGGATATAGGACATGACACCGATGATTTCAGACAACTCAAGGACGAGATCGAATTCTTGATCCGAAAAGGAAAGTTGAGCAGGTTCACAAAAGGCGAAGATCGTGGAAATCAAAGGAGAGACTATGATAGAAAGGATAATGATAGAAGGGATAACGATCGTGATCGTAACCCCCAACCATGAGGGCCAGTTATTAATATGATTTGGGGAGGCCTGACTGCGGCTGGCACAACAAGGAACTCTCGAAAGGTATATGCCAGGGAGGTGATGCACATCGTGGGAGAGGCCCCAAAACGTGCAAAGACTGAAGTAGTGATTGGTTTTGATGATTCAGACTTGGAAGGGGTGAAGTTCCACCATGACGACCCGTTGGTCATAACTCCGGTAATTGGAAATTCAGAGGTGAAATGAGTCTTGATAGACAATGGTGCTTCTGTCGATATTCTATTTCATGATGCATTTGTGAAGATGGGATACAATGATTCACAGTTAACTCCAAACAATATGCCTATATATGGGTTTAATGGAGTCGAATCCAATGTTGAAGGGACCATCCAGCTACCAGTTACTATTGGATAGGAGCCCAAGGAAGCCACTCAGATGTTAAATTTCCTGGTAATCAAGGTAGCCTCCACGTATAATGCGATCCTTGGAAGGACTGGACTTCACGTGTTTAAGGCTGTTGCCTCCAGCTACCACATGAAAGTTAAGTTTCCAACTAGGAATGGTGTTGGAGAACAGAAGGGTGATTAGAAGATGGCCAGAAGTTGTTATGTGGCCGCATTAAGAGCTGATGGAGTCGGGGGGCAGGTCCTCCTGATTGAAGACATGGATGTCCGAGGTGATGATGAACACCGCGGGAAGCCGGTAAAAGATTTGGTCCCTATACCTCTGGATTGTAGAGACCCTAAAAAAGTTACGAATGTTGGAGCTTCTTTAAAGGAACCCTTGAAGGGCAAGTTGGTAGAATTCCTACAAGAAAACAGAGATGTGTTCACTTGGACAGCAGCTGATATGCCAGGGATAGACCCCGAACTCATAACTCACAGGTTGAATGTCGACCCTAAGCGGAAGGCAATAAAATTGAAGAAGAGGAATTTTGCTCCAGAAAGGCAAGAGGCCATTAAGCAAGAGGTGGACAAACTCTTGGAAGCTGGTTTTATTGAGGAGATTCAGTTCCCTGAATGGTTGGTTAACCCTGTGATGGTCAAGAAAGCCAACGGTAAGTGGAGGATGTGCATAGACTTCACCGATTTGAATGACGCATGCCCTAAGGATTGCTTCCCTCTACCAAGGATTGACACACTAATAGATGCCACGGCTGGGCACGAAATGTTGAGTTTCATGGATGGTTTCAGCGGCTACAACCAGATTAAGATGCACAAGGATGACATCCCGAATGTATCTTTCATAACTGACTTTGGTGTTTTTTGTTACCTTGTCATGGCTTTTGGACTAAAGAATGCAGGAGCTACTTATCAACAACTGGTAAATAAGATATTTGCCCATCTGATTGGGAAAACCATGGAGGTCTATGTTGATGATATGTTGGTCAAAATCTTGTTTACAGCAGACCATGTTGAACACCTCAGAGAGGCATTTGAAGTGCTGAGGCACCATTAGATGATGTTAAATCCGGCCAAGTGTGCTTTTGGAGTTGGATCAGGGAAGTTTTTGGGTTTGATGGTTTCAAAACGTGGCATTGAAGCCAACTCGGATAAGATTAAGGCGATTCTCGACATAGAACCACCCCGTTCTGTGAGGGACGTGCAGAAGTTGACTGGTAGAATAGCTGCATTGGGAAGATTCATCTCAAGGTCTGGCGACAAATGTTTGCCCTTCTTTCAGGCTTTGAAGAAAGTGAAGAATTTTGAATGGACTTCAGAAATCCAAGAGGCTTTTGAACAGCTGGAAAAGTACATGGATGAGGCCCCGTTGTTGGCCAAACTTAGTCCTGGAGAGACCCTATATTTATACCTAGCGATATCTGAATAAGCATTGAGTGCCATTCTCATTCGAGAGGAAAATATGGTTCAGAAGCCTATCTACTACGTGAGCAAGGTATTTCACGGAGCTGAGTTGAATTACTCACCCATCGAGAAGTTTGATTTGGCGCTAGTAACAGTTTCAAGGAAGCTACGACCTTACTTCCAGGCACACAAGATTGAAATCCTGACGGATCAGCAGTTAAGAAGTATATTGCATAGCCTCAAGGCCAGTGAGAGGCTAGTTAAATGGGCGATAGAACTCGGGGAGTTTGATATCACATATAAACCTCGGACAGCCATCAAGGCTCAGGCATTAGCTGACTTCGTGGTTGAATGTACCATCGACAACCAAGAAGTCGGGGGGCAGGAGATAGTGCCAAGCCAAGAAGGTGAAGGTAAAGATGAGGAGCTTGTACCCGATCAGAAGGAATATTGGGTGCTCTATTTTGATGGGGCATAAAAAACAAAGTCTAGTGGTGCGGGCCTGGTCTTGCAAAGTCCCGATGGGTTTTTGGTAGATAATGCTTTGAAGTTGGACTTTCCAACAACCAACAACGAAGCTGAATATGAAGCCTTGATAGCCGGATTAGGCTTGGCTAGAATATTGAGAGTCAAGAACCTTAAAGTTTGTGGAGATTCAAGACTCGTAGTATCGCAGGTGAATGGTGAGTTCGAAGCCAAGGATGATACTATGGCAAAATACCTAAGGGTTGTGAAAGCCGTTATGACTCAGTTTGATGAATGCTATATGGAGCACATTCCGAGGGAGCAGAACGTCAAGGCCGATGCCCTATCAAAGTTCGCCTCTTCTGAGATAGAGAATTATGCAGGGAATGTTTACTTCCAGGTCCTGAAGGCCCCTACCATTAATTCGAAATTGGTGGCACCCATTGATATAGGAAGTTGTTGGATAGATCCTATCAAGGCACATTTGGAAATGGGATGGCTTCCCGAAGACGCCTCGGAGGCGCGGAAACTGTTAGTGAGAGCATTCAGATATGTCTTGATTAAAGGCATCATTTATAAGAGGTCTTTTGTTATCCCGTACTTGAAGTGTTTGAGGCCCCAAGAGGCAGAAGAAGCATTAAAGGAAGTTCTTGAAGGGATCTGTGGGCAACACTTGGGGGCAGAGCCTTAGCCCATAAATCACTCGTGTGGGATTTTATTGGCCACAGATGTTGGCAGATGCACAAAGTTATGTCAAGAAGTGTAACAGGTGTCAAAACACGCCCCGATTGTTAGGCAGCCGCCAGAGATGTTAACGTCGATTAACTCTCCTATTCCGTTTGCCATGTGGGGGATGTACATTCTTGGTCCTTTCCTTGTAGCTTCAGCACAAAGGAAGTTCTTGATAGTGGTTATCGACCATTTTACCAAGTGGATTGAAGCTAAGCCATTAGCTAAGATAACCACCCAACAAGTTGCCCAGTTCTTCTGGGAGAACGTAATTTGCAGATACGGTATCCAACGAATCCTTGTGACGGATAATGGGCGCCAATTTAACAATGAGGAGTTTAAGAAGTATTGTGAGGAGAACGCCATCGAACTTCGCTTCACTTCAGCAGCTCACCCTCAGGCTAATGGGCAAGCTGAGGTAGTGAATCGGATTATCGTTGGTGGACTCAAGAAAAGGGTCGAACGTTCAAGAAACACGTGGGTGGACGAGCTGCTGCCTATACTGTGGGCATATCGTACCACCTGTAAAGTAACAACAGGAGCTACCCCGTTTTTGCTAGCTTATGGAGCAGAGGCAGTAGTGCCCGTGGAGATCTCTCATGTGTCTCCAAGGGTGGAAGCATATGAGCAAGAAACTAATGAGGAAGGCGTGAGGCTTGCCCTTGATCTAATTGATGAAGTCAGGGATGAAGCGAACGCCCGCAATGTAGAGCACCAGAAGAGGGCATCCTTTTATTACAACCATAGGGTTAAATAAAGGTTCTTTAAATAAGGTGACTTGGTTTTAAGGAAGATAGAAGCATCTGGAGTTGGACAGACAGGCAAGTTAGCCCCTAATTGGGAAGGGCCGTATAGAGTCAGCAAAACGTTGGGAAGAGGTTCTTACAAGTTGGAAACCTTGGATGGAAACGAGGTGCCTCGTACTTGGCACGCCTCGAATCTCAAGATTTATTATGTTTAAGCTCTCCTAGTAAGGACTTAGCTTTTTGCCTATCTAATAGAAATAGAAATGAGGTTCATATAAAACCATTGCGAAACATGTTGCTCATAGTAGGACTTATCATTTTATGTAAGGGAAGAGCCCATTTCACGTTATTAATACAAGTCTGTTTTCCATTCTACGTTTCTGTGATTTTAGTGATGTACCAAACACCTGATGTGTGCAAGTCTAGGATGACCAAGTACCGTAAATAAAGGAACGTATGAACTAAAGGAAACAAGCATGTAGATAAAATACCCCTAAGGGGCAAAATTCGAGTCATAAGTTACAAACACACCAAATAAAAATACAAGTCCATGAAGGACCACAATCAAAGTCTGGATAAAATAAGGACTGGATAAGAGCCACATGAGGCAAACATAGGCCATGCAAGGCTCAAAAGATAATCACTTGTTAACAGAAGCAGTCTTCACCAACCGTTTCTTGGTTTTGGGAGGAGCAACCTGAACAGGGACTTCTTCTTCACTGGATGACCCCATCTCACCTTCTTCCTTGCTCTTGGAAGTTGAATTCAAGGAACTGCTAACACTCACCGATCTGGGTTCGCGAATTTGGCCGGCTAAGAAGCACGCCTGTTTGCATGAGAGGAAGTTCCAGCACCCTCAACAAGGTCATCAACATCAGTCACCTTCCAAGGACTTGGATAAAAGTAAGGAAAAATGACCCCTTTGTGGTCATGGCTAATCTTATTCGCAGCTTTTTCCCAACCTATAGTCATGCTGTCCGGTTGGACCTCCCTGTCGTGTTCGTCAATGAAGGCAAGGAATGTATCCGAGCCCAAGTAGTTCTGAATGATGGAATCCTCGTTGTTCTGGGTTCTATTCTCCAGGGCTGCATATTTTCCCATAAGGGATGAGAGTTGGTCTTCGGAGGTGAAGTACTTAGCCTCCCATTCTTAAGATTCCTTCTGATGCTTCTCCACAGCCTTGAGGGCATCTCTTTTTTTATCCTTATACGATTTCCCAAGTTGGACAGCGTTCTGGAAATGAGCATTCAGCTACAAGAATAAGACACCATAAAATTCAACCCAGTCTCCCCCTTTCCATCTAAGGATGAAAAATTCGTGCCTCCAGTTGTGGTATGAATCAGGCACGGAGGCAGTGTTTATAATCATTCGGGACTTTGTACGATGTTGGATGCTTACCCATCCTTTCCTAGTAACAGGGCTATTTTTGAAAGCAAACAAATGTCTAAATAAAGGAATGCTAAGGCAGATGCCTCCCTTGATGCATTCAACCATAAAAATGAAGATAAATTTCCAGGAGTTGGGATATAGTTGGCACGGGTTGATTTTAACTTCAGCTAGCAACCTAACCGCCCAAGGGTGAACTGGAAACCTAAGGCCAGCGGTGATAGCACCTTTGTATACATATAAATTCTCAGGGTGCCAATTATAAGTTCTATCCCCCGGTGTGGGGATTCTGAGTCTCAAACCAGAAGGAAATTCATATTTGAGTAAGTCGTTAATATCTCCTACGTCTAAAGTGCTAGGGAATATGAAAGAATCAAATTTCGTGTTGTTTGGAAACACATCCCCGGGCTTATCTAAGAGTTGGGGTAAAGTTTACTGATAACGAGGAGGAAGCACCTTACATTTCCTATTCTTGTCTTTGGTCCTCCTGTTGATTGCTTGGAGAAGGCCTTTAGAAGGAACTACGGTGCTCTGACCACCCTCACTTGCCATCAGGTTTGTCTAAAATTGAAAGAAGTACTTGAATCTTGAGAGCTCTTCAGAGAGAAATTTTCTTTGAGAGAAGAGGGAAATGTGAAGAATGACTTCCACCCCTACTCTTTTATAAGGAAATGGGCGACACTTCATAGCAGGTCATCTTTCCGACGACCCGCGTTTACAGGTTAAATAGCCGAAAATAGCAGGAAAAAGGCTTTGTAAATTCGAAATTGGGTCAAATAAACGATCCAATTCGTAGAAATAAACGAAAGAAACGAATGGAAATGCAGGTTGGAGCAACAACATAGTTAACAACCTAGAAGGTTGAACTAACTTATGCTTAATAAGCCTAAATAGAGGATTAAGCCAAAAATCCATGATTAAGGCACTAAACAGAAAGGTTAGCTAAAAAGCTAATACTTTAAAGAAATATGGAAGATATACCCTAAGAAATAAGGTGGGAGTTTTGAAACCCTGCACAAAATATAAGCCCAGATGGCCAACGAGGTTGTATGCCCTGAATTAAGCTGGTTGATTGAATTCAAGGCCTGAAAGTCAGGAACCGTTGGATAAAATCAAGCCAAGGCACGGTCTTGCAAACAAGGTAGGAGTTTTAAAGTCCTTGAGTATAAAATCAAGGATAAAAACTGACCATAGTACCCTAGACTTGAAGTCAGATGTTGAAAACAAGGGAAATCCCTATACAAACAAATAAAGAAACAAAGACCTCCATGACAAGGGGGGCAAGACCAAGGTTGTTTAAAACACCATATTTTAAGTATGAAAGGGTGTCATCAAGCCAAGGGCCATAGTATAACCCAAGGTTATTTGAAACCAAGAGTGCAAGAACAAGTTAAAACCCAGAAGGTCCTGAAAACTAAGAAGAAGGTTGTTTGTGATCAAGGATCACAAAATCAACCATGGTGTTGTAAACTCACTCTAGAAACAAGGAGGGGAGTTCAAAACAAGGTTTGGATTTGGTCAAAGTCAAGGTCAAAAGTCAAAGTCAATGGTCAAGGTCAACTAGTCAAAATTTGGCCAAAATTCCAAAAAAAAATTCATGGGGCCCAGCCGACCAGGGGTGGCCGACCAGGCACCCTTGGCCGAATGGCCGACCAGGGTAGGCCGACCAGGCTAGCTTGGAGCAAAAATTGCTCAGGTGTTGTGAACACCTGAGCCCCTTGGTGATTTCATGACCCTCCAGAACACTCAAAAATGCTCCGTTTGCGCCCAAATTTGAGATTTGGAAACTTTGTAAGGTTCTCTACAAGCCTAGGTAGGCCTCTTAGTGATTTCAAGAAGTTAAAAAAAAAAAGAAGAAGGTGTTTGAAACAAGGTCTGGTTTGAAAACCAGCTTAAAATGAGTTATTTCGCCTCTAAAACGTTCAAAAATGCATATTTTCAAGTGATTCTTGTTCATACCAGGAGATTATAATAATCCCTATCATATAAGCTCAACTTCAAAATTTGGGTTTAGGAATGTCAGGGTTATTCAAAACCAGAAGGGTGTTCGAAATCAGGAAGGTGTTTGAAACACCCTGCCTAGAAGGCCGTATTTCTTGCCTAGACAACTCAAAAATGAGAATTTTCACGTGATTCTTTCTACAACCATGTGGTTATAAGAATCTCTATTAGATTGTCTTGACTCCAAAATTTGGGATTAGGGTTTCGCTAATCGCAATTAGGGGGTGATTAACCTCGATTATCGACGTTTAATGACTCCCGCTCTAAAATTAACCTATCTTAAGGTTAAGGGTGGATATTCTAGTAGCAATTACACTAAGTACGAACTATTTAGCCTCGATCAAGGCCTTTCTAACCCCGTTTAGTGTTGTTTAGCCCCGATTAGGGCCGAATTAGTGTCTGTTGCTCAAAAATTAGCCCTTATTAAGGCTTGTGAGTGATGACCGTTTGGTATTAACCCTAACTTAGATAAATTGAGGGAAATAAATCACTAATGAATGCACGAATTGCACTTGGATTAGTGCCTACGAGCTCGAAACGGCACTAATCCTATTCCCGAAAGGCCCAGAAATCTTAAGAAAAAGGTTCGAGAGGCCAAGGAACGTTTAACTTTCTTAAGTATTAACTTGGGAGAGAATTTTATTCGTTGTGAATGTGTAGGTCGCTCCACACTTCATTGTAAGACGATACCCTGGTAAGGCCGATGTGACCTTAAACTTCTACGAAATCAAGTTTTCCTAGAAGTTGGGGGGCAAATGATATGGGTGAAAAATAATCCCTAAATACATAATTAATATAATATATATTGGCTCATAAATAAGGCCCGAAACCCTAGTTGGGCATTAAATTCGTAGTTGATGATTAATCCCAAAAGAACAGCCCAAACCGGGGATGCCCGGTATAAGCTTGTTTCTAACATGGGCCTGATCCACAAACCGGGAACGTTCTAGAAACCAGGAACGTTCTAGAATATCCCAGGGATATTGTGTAGCCTCCAAGGCACCTAATTCGACATGGAAACTAATTCCTATTAGGAAGGAGTCAGAACCTTCCTCAATAACGGTGACTTGTCCACCAAGTCTCGAAACCCTATTACGATTCTAAGGCTCCAACAGCCTATATAAAGGGCCAGACCCCTCATCTCAGAACTACGTTTTTTGGCTTGATTCTCAACTTTGAGATACGTAGGCATCTTGTGAGGACCCGAATTAGGTCACGATAACGCAAGCGCAGCCATTAAAGCACGAAGCTCACGAACCCTAGCCGCAATTCGATAACCCTACTTTTTATTCCACAACAGTACCGATTTTGTCTAACTATTTATTAGGCCGACACCCTTTGTATATATTATAAAAATATTAAACGTATACAATAATAAATATTTAAATACTAAAATCCTCTTTGACTGTGATTTCGGTTTGCACGCCGGTGAGATTTTCTTATGATTCAATTAGAATTGAGAAATTTTGTTTTAAAAAAAAAGGTTAGAACTTTTTTTTTTTTTTATATCCTAACTATAGTATAGTTTAGAGTTGATACTTGCCTTTAATAACAACACTTATTTCCTTGATTGCATATTTTATATTTGAAAATTGTGATAATTTTAATTAGAAAATAATTGTTAAACCATCACTAAATTAAAGATTTTTTTTGTTAATTTCACGTGTGCTTAAAATCATCCAAATCAAATTTTAAGAATTCAAGATAAAACACATATTAAATTAAACCTGTAAAATATTATATATATATATATATATATATCAATTTTTTAACAACAATTTTATATGTATACTAATAACAAACAAATATTAAAAAAATTAATATAATTATAGATATTAGAAAAGAAGTCGTGCGTTGAAATTCATGCTTAAAAAATCGATTCAAATTTAAAAGAAAAATCGTATGATATTAAAAGAAAAAAATCATTACCTAACATATAAATTTTTATCTTAGAATCTTTAACAAATTAGTACACCATTATCCAACACCAGTTAGTGAAGTGGATACCTACCCTCTTTTCCCGTACCAAGGACTACAGCGGGAATCTCGGTGTGTGTTTCAACTAGGGGAAAAAGAAAAATTAGGACACGGCCATTTCTACATTTCTTCAAAGGACGGCTATGCGGTCTTCTTCTAAAGCGGCTTTGCGGTCTTATATATTGATAATTCCCACGGCCGATTAGAGGCTTCCGATCACTGTTCCGGGTGCTTTACCGGAAGTACTTCACCTGGGTTTGGGGTGCCTGCAAAACAATGCTTGCCCGGGGGTGGTGGCCGTCAAGCACCTCCGGTGTGAGAATCAGTAATCGGAAATAATAATAATCGGACTGGTGAAAATATATCGTATGTGAAAGAGTATTGTAGAGAGCTTTTCTGTGTCTGAAAGGATTGTATCTTTTTTTTGTGTGTTTTTTCGGGCTTTTTCCTATGTGTGTGTAGAATGGGGGTATTTATAGGTTGTGTTCTTCAATCACTATCGCCCACTAGTTGTGACGTTAAAGCTACAGTGAGCCACTATTGGAACAGTGATTGATGTCCCCTTAAACATACCTTGATTCTGCCACTTGGACTGCTTTGATCAGAATCTGTCTCTTGCACATGGGTGTCTTTGAATATTATATTGCTTCTTTGCCTTATGGAGTAAGATACCTTTATGCAAGTGGGCAAGTGGGTGTACCTTTATGCAAGTGGATAAAGCAAGATATTTTTGTGCAAGTGGATTAGTATGATGATTTGAAATACTTTTTGTGGGTATTCTTTTGTATTTGGAATAATACTTTTGAAATTAGATATACTTTGTCAAGTATTCCAGAATTGTGTTTTTAGAGGGTTAATGTTATTACGTATTAGCGGGTGCCCGCTGATGGCTATCAGCGGGTACTTATCATTGCCCCCCACTCCCTCTAGGCGCGTTTGCGGGTAGGGGGAGGAAGAGGAAACGGTAAACGGAAAAGATGCAAAATTACGGAATGTCTGTGCCCCCCAAGTGTTGGCGGGCAACGCTTAGGTGGGCAGAAAGTTTTGTGCAAAAAATGAACCCCGCAAGTGTTGGCGGACAACACTTAGGAGTTAGAATTTTTTGTGAAAATGTGCCCCCCAAGTGTTGGCGGACAACACTTAGGAGTTAGAATTTTTTGTGAAAATGTGCCCCCCAAGTGTTGGCGGACAACACTTAGGAGTTAGAATTTTTTATGAAAATGTGCCCCCCAAGTGTTGGCGGACGACACTTAGGCGGTATGCGGTGCTTGACGTATGTGGAGTTGAAAAGTTCTTTGTTTGATATGCGTAACTGTTATGCGAATAAATGCTTATTATTGTCAATTAATGCAAGAATAATATTAAATGCCAATAATAAGAGAAATGATAAGTGGCAGTGCGTATTAATGAGTGAAGTGACCTTTGGGTGGAGAGAGAGTGTACCTTTGAAATAATATGTAAGGAGACGTGGGGAGTTATTACCAAGTGAGTAGTTGGTGTTTTGTACCGAGGTGGTTACTGTTGTGCTTTTGGCGTGGACCAGTAAGAATCCGCCACGTTGCGTGTGATAGTGGTTTCCCCTTTTCACGCGCCTCACGTAATAAAAAAGGGGTTTGGTCAGTTATTTTCTCTCATCTTTTTACTGCCTTCATATCTATTGCCATTGAGTGCTTACTCGATTGTTTTTTGTGGTGGTTGTGCTATTCCGGTGATCGGCGAGGTTTATAAAGCCGTTCGTATCTCCTGCTTTGTGGTAAGATTCGTTGTTCTTTCCTTGCCTTTCTGTTTTGTGATATCTGTTGCATGGATAATCGTGCCATGTATGTATTTATAATCTGGTGATGTCTGTTTAGGTAGATGTTTTTTATCGTGGTTTTGTGTTTGCTTTTTGTTTCGGTGGTAAGTGGGTATTTGTTGTTGATTTCCTCTTTTATGCAAAAGAGTTAGATCTATGTGCTCGATAGGTTTTTGGTCAAGATTTTCGGTGGTGTATTGTTTGTTGTTCATAGGTTCTGAGTTTGAATAATGTAATCTGTGGATGTTTAGGCCAGTAATGGTGTATATATATGTGCGTATATGTGGTAAATGTTGTGTAAATTGGGTTTGTGATGGTGTGTCTTCGATGTTTGTTGAGGGAAATGGAATATGAATCGTTTTTCCTATTTTTTAGAAAAAAGTAAATTGCTGTGAAAATCCACGTGTACCTTATTAGTTGTAAGCGGTTTCTGTGTCCGCGGTGCATGAATTTTACTTTTGAGTTTGTGTAGATGGGTGACGAATTTACAGATCCTGGGACCGGAGAGAAGAGACCGCTGATAAATGGGTACGGGCGGTGGGCGGACATTGGGCAACTGACCTATCCAGCGGTTCTTCGGAGAAATCGGTACAGGTACTTTGAGAGTAGTGAAAGTTTGTTCCGGGCGACCAATGTGGCCCCGACAGCGTATTCGAAGGCGCAGATGGATACCGTCTTTTCTAGATTTCCTCACCTTCAACATGACAGTACATTTCTGAGTGAGGAGTGGTCAGCGTATGTGAGTAGGATGTTCCGGATAGAAGATGGGTATTTCTGGAGGCGGGCGGAGCCGGGTGAGAGGCTGTATCACCGTTTTGATGATGGTTCCGTGTGTCTCCCCGTTAGTCATTTGAAGGCTGGTTTCCGGGTTCCCCCGCATAAATTTATCATGGATTTATTCCGTGTGCACTTTCAGTGCCCGTTAGCTCAATTCGGTCCCAACTCCATAAGGGCTATTAATTGGTTTATAGCTAGTTGTGAAGCAATGGGTAAGCAGCCGACTTTCAGGGCCTTTTTCTGTCTGTTTGATGTAAAAGTGAGTCATTCGAAGCCTTTCTATGAGCTGCAATTTGTGAAGCCAAATAGCGTGATTGGGAAGGCCTTGGAAGGATTTCGGCCGTGGTTATTTCCCAAGGGTATGGCGGGTTGGGCTGAGGAGTTTTTGGTTATTGGTGGCGGTGAGTTTGCTTGGCAGAAGAATTTCACGAAGAAAGTTGAGTGTTCTTATAAGGTGAACCGCAATCGATTGAGCCGTGCTGAGATTGATATTTTGGTGAGGCTTGTGAAGTCGTTAGGCGAAGTGTGGACGGAATCCAATTTTGTTGATCCGGCCGATCTAAGAAGACACTGCTGTAAGTCTTTGTTTGATGTAGTCTGTTGTTTTCGTTGTATTTGCTATTAACCATATTGTTTGTTTTTGTGTAGTATTGGATCCTCGTAAACCGGAGCTAGATGTGCACCCGACTTTGGGTTTGAATGAAGCGAGGTTGTATGCGAAGTTTATATTGACAGTGCCCCCCAGACCCAATCGTCTCCGTGGCGGGCATTTTTCTGCTACAAATATATTAGATGCCTTTGATTTGTCAGGTGAAAGCAGAAGGGCTGGGCCTTCTGTTCGTTTTGAAGATCCAGAAACCGTTGTGGAGGAAGATGCGGAGGAGGAGGAGGATGAAGATGACATTGATTCGAAGGCCGAGTCACTATCTGAGGAGTTGCTAGGTGAGCAGTTTTTGGTTGGGGAAGGCCAGTCATTTGAAGAAAACATTGAGTTGGAGTTTGAGGGAGAAGAAGCTGCACAAGGGGAGAGTGAGAGGGATGAGGTTGAAGTGGAAGTTGGCGGGGCCAGTGTGGGGGTTGTTGAAGCTGGGGGTGAAGAGCCCGCTAATGCTGAAGAAATGGCCACTGAAAGCGGAGGCAATAGTCCCGGTACTGTGGCAAGGTTATATGCTGCCAGCCTAGGAGTTGATGAGCATGAACCGGACATTCTTTCCAAGGAGTATAGAGCATCCATTCGAGGAGTTGAGCGGGGTGTTTCAAATATTCCTGAAGCGGTTGGTGGCCCTGGGAGCAAAGAAGTTGTTGACTTAGATTCTGAAGAGACTTTGGGGGCCGCAAAGGAGGCCAATGTTGGGGCGGAAAAACAGGTTGGCATGGCGGGTGATGTTCCGCCGCCCAGTCTGAAACGGAAAATTATTGATGATGCTAGTCCGTCTAAGCGTAGACGGGTTGAGCCTTTCAGGGTAGGTGATTACGTTCCTCCCAACGTGGTTGTTGATGAAAGCGCAGGTACCGCATCTGATGGTACTGGGGAAGAAGATGGTAGAGACAGTGGAGAGTCGTCGGAAGAGATTGTTCATTATACAAGTAGTGATGATGAGGTGAATGATGCTGAGTTTGGCAGTAGGCCCGGATATGGTTTTCTGTTCAAGTCAGGGCCTAATACTTTCACAGCGGAATCTATGACTGATGATGATCTGCTGAGGATGAATGAGCTGAGTTGGGGGCGGATGTGTCGCCTTTCGCAGAAGTACGCCGCTCGGGTATGCCTTTGTCCAGTAGTTTGGTGTTTTCTCTTACTTTTGCTTGTTGGTGACTTGTTAACCTTTTGTGCATTTGTTCTTTGTAGAACCAGTGCATGTATACGGGTTTGATGGCCCGGGGTAATATGTACCGCAGCAGCAATATAGCTTTAAGGGAGAGAGTGAAGGTGCTTGAGCGGGAACTGGCCACCGAGAGGACAATGAAGGATAATGCTGCCAAGGCTTTGTTTGAGATTGAGACCGAGAAAACCGACATTAAGGCAAGCTATGCTTACAGTTCTGAACTCCGAAAGTTTTTGGCGGAGGATAAAATTGAGCTTGAGGCCGAGAATGCGGCTTTGACGGAGCAGATAAAGAACTTAAATACCTCACTGAAGTATGAGAGGGACCGTGAAAATGATGCTGAAAGCCACCTTGACTCCCGTCCGACGGAAGAGGTCGCGGTTAGGAAATTTTAAAACAGTGCCGAGTTTGCCGAAATTGTAAAAGAGGAAGCCGCGAAGATGCATGTAACAGTGTCGCAAGGTAGTGCAGAGATTGACCGGTTGAGAACTGAAATGGCTAAACTGAAGTCTAAGGCCAAGAGAGGTAAGCGTAAGGTGAAAGCACTGAAGGCCCGTCTAGGGGAGACGGTCAGAGTTAGTGTTGGCTGTCAAACAGAGGCCGTGGCAGGTGAAGTCGGTGTGCAAGTTACTGAGCGTGGAGCGGATGGAGATGAGGTTGATGTTGCCACTCCGTTGTCGGCCATAGCGGCCGTTTATGCCGAGGAACCGGATGAAAAGGGGCCGTTGATAGGCGTGTCCGGGTTGGAAGAGTTGGACGCCGTAGCGCCGTTGTCTGCAATAGCGGCCGTGTATGGCGAGGATTCGGGTGAAGAGGAAACGTTAGTAGGTATGTCGAGCCCGCTGAGAGCTTCCCGCTGGGGATAAAGCCTTAGTCTGGGCGCCCGCTGTTATTTGTGTTTTTTTTTGAAGTTGCTCTGCGGGTCTGTCCGCTTTGTGACTTGGAAAAAGATTTCTATTTCTCGTATTTGTAAAGTCTGGAATATTTTGTGTTTGGTGGGACATTTATTTTTGAATTTCTGTTGGCGAAATATATTTGCATCGTGTATATTTGTGTTTGTTTGTGAAAAGGGAAAATAAATATGTGTTTGGGAAATGTTACCTTGACTGTGGGGATTAGGCACGAGCATTAAATGCTGCATGGAAATCACGTTGTTTTGACCGTGCTTTTACTGCAGTCTGCATGGGAATAGACATTTTTGACTGTGTGCGTTGTATTCCGTGGCTTGGAAATGGCAGTATTAACTGCGCGTCTTTTAACTTGCTTTTACCCCCTATAAAAAGGGTTTAACGTGCTCAATGCTGAGCATCTTTTTTATTTCCCAGCTTGCTTCTTTCTTGTCACTAGCTATCTGGTCATGGATCCCCGCGTGATGATGTACGACTATGACAACAACAAAGTCATAATCGATGGCATGGTGTTCGACGGGCCGGAGTCTGAGGCCAATTTTCCTGAAGTGTTCAGGAAAATCGAGGAAGCCCTGGCGAAACGCCGGGAAGAGAGGGAAGCTGCCAAGAACCCACCTCCACCAAAGAAAGATGACGGTGGCGGAGAAGGTGGAAGCTGCAAGGCCAAGACTAGGGATTAAAATCTTGTATACCGTCTAGCCTTGTAATCATTAAATAAAAATGAATAAAATTGCCCTGTTTCTTTTTCCGTTTGAACTTGTTTGCAATTTTTCCTTCTTTGCATGTCTTTTGCATATCTTTGATATAGCGCCTCGCTTGAATGCTTGATAACTGTTGTTTCTTGCCTGTGCCCGTTTAGGGACGTATTATTTGTTTTTGTTGACGAAATTCCATCGGATGATTGCCCGCGTAGATTGTGTTGAGTAATAGGATGGTTGTCCGCGGGGATGACCTTGAGATAGAATGCTTTGAGTAGGCCGTGTGTCCGCTTAAGAGACTTTGTAATAGAATGTCTGTCCGTTTAGGGGACTTGGTGATGATAGGATGCTTGTCCGCGTAGAGGACTGTGTAACAGAATGCTTGCCCTTTTAGGGGACTTGATAATAATAGGATGCTTGTCCGCGTAGAGGACTGTGTAATAGAATGCTTGCCCGTTTAGGGGACTTGATAATAATAGGATGCTTGTCCGCGTAGAGGACTGTGTAATAGAATGCTTGCCCATTTAGGGGACTTGATAATAATAGGATGCTTGTCCGCGTAGAGGACTGTGTAATAGAATGCTTGCCCGTTTAGGGGACTTGATAATAATAGGATGCTTGTCCGCGTAGAGGACTGTGTAATAGAATGCTTGCCCGTTTAGGGGACTTGATAATAATAGGATGCTTGTCCGCGTAGAGGACTGTGTAATAGAATGCTTGCCCGTTTAGGGGACTTGATAATAATAGGATGCTTGTCCGCGTAGAGGACTGTGTAATAGAATGCTTGCCCGTTTAGGGGACTTGATAATAATAGGATGCTTGTCCGCGTAGAGGACTGTGTAATAGAATGATCGCCTGTTTAGGGGACGTGATAATAATAGGATGCCTGTAGGCAATTTTGTTGGTAAAAAAGTATTCCATTCATGACTGTTGCGTACAAGAAAGAGAAAGTACAGATTGATCGACTGTCTACTGGTAATACTTTCTCAATTTATCCCCGTGCCAAGTGTTGTTGACTTCGGTGCCATCCAGGCGTGCTAGTTTGTAAGAGCCCGGCCTTAAGACCTGAATGATTTTGTATGGGCCTTCCCACTTTGGCATAAGCTTTCCGGTATGTCTAGGGTCGGATGCCTCAGTTGCCCTGTTGACTAAATCGCCTTCTAGAAAAGCCTTGATCCTGGCTCTTTTCCCGAAAAATTCCTTTGTCTTTTCTTTGTAAGCAGTCATTTTTTCGACAGCGGCTTCCCTTGCCTCATCTAGTAAGTCTAGGTTTGTTTTGAGTCCTTGATTATTGGGCTCTTCTTCGAAGTTGACAGCTCGGTAGGATGGGGATCCACTCTTGATTGGAGCAAGAGCTTCCGTGCCGAAAGCTAGTTTGAACGGGGTTTCCCCTGTACTTGCCCTAGCTGACGTCCGGTATGCCCAAAGGACGTTAGGCAACTCATGAGGCCATTTCTTTTTGGAAGTAGTCAGCCTTTTTTCCAGGCCTCGAACAATGGTGCGGTTAGTTACTTCGACCTGTCCGTTGCTCTGTGGGTGGCAGACAGAAGCTTTCTTGTGTTTGATCCCGTGGTCGGATAGGAATTTTGTAAATTTCGATCCAACAAACTGTGTCCCGTTGTCGGATATGAGTACCACCGGGATCCCGAATCTCGTGATGACTTGATCCGTGACAAAACGGATTGCATCATCCTGTGTGACGTTCTTAAGTGCCTTTGTTTCAGCCCACTTAGTCATGTAATCGATGGCGACCATTACGTATTGTAGGTCACCCTTGGCTTTAGGGAAGGGTCCCATTATGTCGATGCCCCAAACCGCAAAGGGTATTGGGGACAATATTGTTGCTGGAAGGGCTGGCGCTTTCCGGGACATGTTGCTGAATAGTTGGCATTTGTGGCACTTCTTTGTGAAAGCTTTGCATTCTTTGTGCATCTTGGGCCAGTAATAGCCTTGTCTAAGTATTTTATGTGCTAGTGCCTTTCCAGCCATGTGGTTGCCACAGATGCCTTCGTGGACTTCTCTCATGCAGTATAGAGCCTCTTCTTCATCAACACACTTGAGTATGGGAGAATCAAAGCTCCTTTTGTACAGAGTGTCTTCTTGCATAAAGTACTTTACCGCTTGAGATTTGAGTACCTTAGCTTTAATGTTGTCATCGGGCAGGGTGCCATCTTTTAAGTACCGGATATAGGGAGTCATCCAAGTATCCTGTTGCGGGCCTATCTCCATTACAGGCAGACTGTTAATGCTGGAAGTTTGCAGTTCCTCGAAATAGA
Organism: Saposhnikovia divaricata; assembly: GCA_036435485.1. Lineage (NCBI taxonomy): Eukaryota > Viridiplantae > Streptophyta > Magnoliopsida > Apiales > Apiaceae > Saposhnikovia > Saposhnikovia divaricata. The sequence goes on from CM071601.1 coordinate 181,860,199, forward strand.
CTATGTCGCTACTTGCTTTCTCTCCTTTTGTTAGCTTGGATAACATGTCTGCCACTGTATTATCCGTTCTGTCTATTTGTTCGAGGGTATGTTTCTCAAATTGGGATAGCATAGCTTGTACCATTTCCTGGTACTTGCCGAGGCTCGTATCTTTGGTAGAATAATCCCCCGTCGTCTGGCGGACTATGAGTTGTGAGTCGCTGTAGATGGTGATTTCTTTGACTTGTAAGTTTCTTGCCAACGCTAAACCGGCGAGGAGTGCCTCGTACTCTGCCTGGTTATTTGTTGCTTTAAAGTTTAGCTGTATGGCCTGTCTGACTTGGAAACCGTTGGGACTAGTAAGGATTAATCCTGCCCCACAGCGGGTGTTGGTGGAGGAACCGTCCACGTATAACTGCCAATTGTTATTGGTGATGACCCCGCTCTCCGCTAGTACTGTTTCTTCCCTTACGGTGAATGAACATTCGGTGACAAAGTCCGCCAGTGCTTGTGCTTTGATTGCGGTTCTTGGCTTGTATTTCAAATCGAATTGACCAAGCTCTACAGCCCAATTGATTAGTCTACCAGATAGGTCCGGTTTGTGCAGTATTTTTCTCAGCGGTTGGTCTGTGATAACCCGGATTTGCCTGCCTTGGAAGTAATGTCTTAACTTTCTGCTTGCCATTACCAGAGCCAGAGCAAACTTTTGAACATTAGGATAGCGAGTTTCTGCGTCTTTAAGTGCTTGGCTGACATAATAGACGGGCTTTTGCTTGGCTTTTTCTTCTTTGATCAGTACGGCTCCTACAGCCTTGTCTGTTGCAGATAAGTATAGTGATAGCGGTTCTGAAGGAGCCGCGACCGTTAGTAGGGGAGCAGAGGAGAGATAGGTTTTAAGATCCTCGAAGGCTTTCTGGCATTCCTCTGTCCAGGAGATTGCCTTTGTTTTTGTTGCTCCCTTCAGGGTATCAAAGAACGGAAGACATCTGTCGGCCAATTTTGCTATGAACCTTCTGAGGGCTGCTAGTCTCCCTGTTAACTTTTGTATCTCCTTTAAGGTCCTTGGCGGTTGCATGTCGATGATTGCTTTTATTTTTTCGGGGTTGGCCTCAATGCCCCTGTGCGATACCAAAAATCCCAAGAATTTACCCGCGTCTAGTGCGAACGCACATTTGTCCGGGTTGAGCTTCATATTGTGTTTTCTGAGGGTTGAGAAACATTCCTCCAAGTCTTGTAAATGATACGTCGTTAAGAGAGACTTTACTATGAGATCGTCCACATATACCTCCATGTTGCGGCCTATCTGACTGCCGAAGATTTTGTTCATTGTCTTTTGGAATGTGGCGCCCGCGTTGATTAATCCAAAAGGCATGACTTTGTAGCAATAGACCCCTCTGTGTGTAATGAAGGCTGTTTTCTCTCTGTCTTCCGGCGACATTTTGATCTGATTGTAACCGGAGTATGCGTCCATGAAACTCAGCATTAGGTGACCCGCTGTTGCGTCAATGAGTTGATCCATTGAGGGGAGGGGGTACGGGTCTTTTGGGCATGCTTTGTTTAGGTCAGTGTAATCCACGCACATTCTCCATTTGCCGTTGGCCTTTTTTACCAGTACTACATTCGCGACCCATTTTGGGTAGGTGACTTCGCAAATTAAGTCCGCGTCTAAGAGTTTTTCAATTTCGACGTCAATTGCCTGTTGTCGCTCAGGAGCAAAATTCCTTCTTTTCTGTATTTTGGGGGCCTTCTCCGGGTCCACATTCAGTTTGTGGATTGCTACCGACTCGTCCAGACCAGGCATGTCCTTCGGGCTCCATGCAAAGACATCGGCATATTTTCTTAGGAGGTCTGTGAGGCCAGCCTTAAAGACTGAATCAAAGCCCGTTCCCACACTCACACTTTTGTTTGCTTCTCCGGGCACAACTTCTATTTTTTCTGTCTGCACCGCGGGGCTTATTGGCGGTTTCTCATCCCGTTTGAGACACTTCAAGAGATTTGCATCTATTCGTTGCGGGTCGGGCCCGTCGATGAACTGTACCTCTTTCTTTCTTTTGCGGTTATTTTGTTGATGTTCAATGTGTCTTTGTCTTTTTTCCCTTTTCCTCTTATTTGCCTTTTCTCTGCGGAGGTTGCTGGGTTCAGTCTTACCCAGGGTGAGTGCTATGCCGTAGCATCTTTTGGAAGTTTCGGAATCCCCCTTGATTTCTCCCACCCCGTTCAGAGTAGGAAATTTGATCTTTAGATGCGGGGTGGAGGTGACTGCTTTGAGTGTGTTCAGTGTGGGCCTCCCTAGAATTATGTTGTAGGAAGATGCAGTATTGATGACATAGAACTTGATCGTTCGACATACTTGCCTGGGTGATTTGCCGAAATAAACGGGTAGTCTAGTAATGCCCGCAATTGGGACAGCGTTGTGGCCAAAACCGTAAAGTGGTGTTTCATCGGGACAGGGTTCGAGTTTCTCGCCATTCAACTTGAGCCTGTCCCATGTGTGTTTGAAACAGATGTCGACTGAGGATCCATTATCCACAAGGATTCTCTTTACCTCGTTGTTGGCCACGCCCAATGACACAACTAGTGCCTCAGTGTGATTCGGGTTAATACCCTCATAGTCCGCGTTAGTAAAAGTAATGATATTCGGGGGTCCTTCGTATATCTCATAAATGTCACGCTCCTCTCTTGGCGGGGAGGATTGTCCGCCGAAAATGGTATGTACGATGTTTCTGTCCTGCCCTTGAGACGTGGCTGCCCCTTGTATTTGTTTGGGCAAGTATTGGGATAGGTTGCCCGCTTTTAATTGCCTTTCCAGGAAGTATTTGAGGGACAAGCAGCTCTCCGTAGTGTGGCCATGTGTTTCGTGATAGTCGCAGTGCTTGTCCTTCGGCCTGTCTTCAGGTAGTGTGTACATTGGGGCTGGTGGTAGGTAGAAAGGCTTTCCCCTGATTTCTCGTAGAATGGTTGCCCTGGGGAGTGTGAAGTCCGTCCATTTTGGCTCGGGACGCCTATCTGTCCGCGGCGGGTTTGTTGGCCCTAAGCGGTCTCTTACTGGGATTGCGGGCTGTGTCTTTTGGGTAGGAGGTGACGGCCCGTGAGTGGTTTGTACCTGATTTAGGGCCGGTGTTAGGTCCAAATGTGCTGTAGAGGGGGGGTGAATACAACTTTTCGAATATGAGAAGCAATAAATACGATGCAATAAATGAACACACAGATTCAAGGAATATATTTCTTATATATAACTTGAAATGGTTGCTACAACATTCATTACAAAGTATGACAGAAGTTCAGAGAGAAGTGAATGATACTAAGCTCTGTGAATGCACTCTCTCTCTTTTTCTTGTGTTTCTCTCAACTATTGCTCTCACAAAAACATTACACAAGTACTTCTATTTATACTACATGTAATTTATGTCCTGTAGTCTTCAAAGACTAAGATATACGTGGCCCAATGATGTCCACATAGATCTTGCCTTATCTTGAAAGCTTGGAAATCTGCCAATCAGAAGATGCCATGTGTCATGTTGAAGCTGCACTCTAAGTAGAACTTCTACTTGAGAATTTCTACTTAGCCATCTCAAATTTCTAAGTAGAACTTCTACTTGAGAATTTCTACTTAGCCATCTCGAATTTCTACTTGAGAATTTCTACTTAGCCATCTCGAATTTCTAAGTAGAACTTCTACTTGAGAATTCTCTACTTAGCCATCTCGAATTTCTAAGTAGAACTTCTACTTGAGAATTTCTACTTAGCCATCTCGAATTTCTACTTGAGAATTTCTACTTAGCCATCTCGAATTTCTAAGTAGAACTTCTACTTGAGAATTTCTACTTAGCCATCTCGAATTTCTAAGTAGAACTTCTACTTAGAAATATTCTACTTGGTCATCTAGAATATTTAGTACTTAGAAAATATTCTGGTCTTCAACTTGAAACTTCAATGCACATCTTGAACTTGTGATATCTTCATGTCTTCTTTATTCTTCACCAAGCTCTTGAACATGGATCTTTATTACTGACATAAACTTGCTATCAATGTCCTGACACTTGATGCAACGGTCTGGTTCATAAGTGACTAGTCTTGATAGTGTTTTTGCTTCTTGAATAAATTACCATACCCAATTAGTAATGTGGCTTTCCAATATTTGATTTCCTTCTTGTTCACTTGAAATCAATTGGTCTTATTGATACTGATAGTTATGATCTTGATTCTTGGCTTTTCAAATCACTGAGGCATGAACAACTTTGACTTGAACTTCTCTCAATGATTTCTTCTTGGCTTGATCATAGTTAACATGTTGAATTGTATCAATTACCTTGTCTTCATTTAGTGTTGATTTCTTGTGACTTCTTGTTCTTGATTGTCTTCTGGTTAAGTATCTTTTCCTTTAGTTGGGTTACATTAGTTATAGTGTTACAAGTTTACACACTCTTCCTTTCAATCTCCCCCAATTTGATTGTCTAACAATGACATTCAAATTAATGAAGGATAACTCAACTAAACAATGAGACGAGAAAAGATAATTAACATTACAGTCTTGAATAATATACAATTGAAAAGTACTTGAAAACAATGCAAAGAACTTAAACTAGAAACAGAATTCGAACTTCGAATTAAAGATCATTTGAGTGATTCCTATCACCTGGATTATTTCATACCTTTTAGTCAAACTTGTATCACCTTATTGGATTCACTCTAAGGTGAATTTTCCTCAAGTGAGTTAAAGCAACCGAAAGACATGAAGTTTTTCCAACTTCAAGTTCACACCACTCTGACCTTTAACCCTAATTCCGTTTCCTCTTTCTAGCTTCAGCAGCTTGGTCTCTCTCTTCTTTCTGCCTTTTGCGCTTCTCCTTCTGCTGCTGTTCTTTCTTGTACACTGGATCTTTAAGTTGCTTCCACCTAGCATTCAACAGACTTACAGCTTCCATTTCTAGAGGATTCTTGGGCTCTGGATAAGGATGTTTGAAAAGCCTTCTGAGTTTGTCCACCTCCTGAGTAGTTCTGATCTTTGGAATATCCTCAAAGTTCTTCATTATGAGCTGAGGTTTCCAGTGAGATTTATCAGATTTAAACTGACAATAGATCATCTTGGGGTAGCCCTTGACACGGTCAGTATTGTGGACACTGGCTGCATCTCGCTCCATCCGCTTATTTTCCACCACTATCTCAGACAGGTACCTCATGAGTCTCTGCTTTTCTTCTACATGCATATCTTCCACTTCGCCCCATTTGAATACATATAATACTTTCTCCAGGAATGCAGCATCGTGAGTCTGTAGCAGCCATTGTCTACTCATATGCAAGAATGTTTGATTCTGGTCTGCATCTATGAATACTAAGGCATCAGCTGTATCTTCAGCATAAGCGTGTATCCAGTATACACTATCACTTCCTGGAACACCAATAGCCTCCCTTATTTCTCCTTGTTCTAGTGCTCCAGAAGGAAGAGTCAGAGCTTCATCTACATTCTTCATTGCTTGAAGAATATTCCATTTCTTTTCCATCAGCTCCGGCTCAATCTTCACGTTATCAAGAGGGTTTGGAGCAATGACATCACACTTCCACACCTCATTGCTCTTTTTGAATATAACTTTTTCAATGATCTTCACGGATTTATCTTTAAGCTCTGAAGCGAATCCCTTATTCATCATTTGTCTACAGACAGCTTTGAGAGATTCCACTGAAAGCTCCATTAGATCATTTTCCTCCATGCTAACCCTCTTCATCTTTCCGTCAACTACCATCCGGACAAAATTTGGATATGCTGAGAATTCTGGACCCTTGTCCTCTGCTAGCTGCATTAACTGATCCCTGTACAGAATGCTTAGCTCCTCAGATTGAGAGTATTGAATTTTAGTCGCTAGCAAGAACAACTCTGACGCAGATCTTCTCATTATGAATTGGTCATCCACATATAGGAAAGATGTTGGGACTCCTTCTACCAAAGACAAGATAACCTGCCACTCCTTAAGATTTGCATTGTATCCAACCCTGACTTTAGAAATTAATCTCTTCAAAGCATTTATATAGTCCCCAGTCATTGGATTCTGCAAATTCAAGTTGTAGAACAGATCATCTGCATCCTTGTTATGAACTCCTTTCGCACAGGGTCTCATCATTATCTTCCTTGCTTCATCCCATTTCTGCCCTATCCTTCGTTTGTCCAGATCAACTTGAGGATCAGCTAGCCTTGCAAGCTCATGATCATACTGCTTCCCTTGTAGCTCCGCTTTCTTTTCTAGGAAGGCAGCACGTTCTTGCATCATCTTCATTTTATGGAACTGAGCTTGTTCCAAGGCTAACTGTTGAGCTTTAAGGGTTTCCTCATCAACAGGAAATTCTTCAGGCATTCCGGAAGAGATCCCAGCACCTCCACCTTGTTCCTTCAAAGATCTTTTTATAGCGTGTGCCAACGGTACGTCTTCCATGTCAGAATCTGAGTCAAGTACCTCCTGTACTGTTTCCTGATGACTCAGGTCAACAAATGGATCATCAACCATTACTGCCTTACCCTTTCTCATCCTCAGAGCCTCTTCATCAACAGACGGCTCAACTTCTGGTTCCTTGACAAGATCAGCGGGTTCTTCAATTTATTCGATGTGAACTGCCTGCTGTCTCGTCTCACTCTCCCCCTTAGGTGAGTTATCCTGAGCTCCACCTTGGTCTTCAGATCCACCAGCTGCATAGGAACCTCCAAAACCAGAACCAGAGGCTCCCGCTCCACTAGCACCACCTGCACCAGCATCGGGGGGAGGTTGTTGCGACTCGAAGCACTCCGGGGGCACAAAACTCCTGACTGCGAACATCATTCTACTGATCTCCACAGCCATTGTATGCATTGTAGACTCCAATGCCCCCATCCTCTCATTGAGAGTGCTTCCCAAGACACCACCAGCATGGCCCAAGTCATTGACCTTATTTGTTAAATCATCAAAAGCTGTAGCTTGACTTGCCATTCTTGCTGCGTAGTCGTCTAGAGCCCTTTGGTTGTTTCCAATGTTCATCCCAAACTGCCCCATCGTCTGTCCGAACTGCTTCATCTGATTTTCCATAGAAGTCATACGCGTATCAAGATTTTCAATGTTAAGGGACGGTGTTTGGTTTAGGTGACCTCGCTCTAATACTCGTTCTGTTGGTATTTGATGCTCGGTTTCGGGCCTTGAAAATGAAGGTCCCTCTCTCCCTAACCTCTCACACACACTCCCTGTCTCACGCTCGTGTATGTCTTCAATGATTGATCCAAATAATGAAGCAGTACCTGCAGAAAATTGATAAGAAATGATGTTGACAGTTATGGGATCAAATTCTGTTTGTTCCTGAGTTGGAATCTCAGGCTGAGAGGCTGCAAAGTGTCCTTGTACGACATCAGAACCGATCCTCTTTGCAGCATCAGTACGTACCGGTGAACGTACGGCTGAAGTTCTTAAGACTTCATGTCCTCTTGAAGCAACAGTATCTTCAAGAGGTACATCATCCTCACCAAAATCAAAATCCCTATGTGCAGATTGTTCAAGGGGTGAACCACTCGCGTGAGGTGGAGTGGTTGCGTGTGACACGCTAGGGTTTGACTGAGGTTGTGAAGTAGCAGCGTGGAAAAGTTTGGCTTTCTTTCGAATGAGTTGCTGCTCTTCGGTTTCACTCTCCTCATCATCTTGTATATATACACGTGCTGGTTTTCTGACTTCCGTTAACAGGGGTGATAGAGAATAGGAATGTGTATCAGACTCAGAGTTAGAAATATGGCTCTCACCCTGGGATAGATCCTGCGGGTTAGCAGTCTCTTGGGTCGCGGAATCAGAAACATAGGAGGAGGAATGAATAGTATGCAGGGAGAGATTACCTGATTGATTACCTTGTGCATCATCGCTTTCCTCATCAGGGATCTCATCAAATGCCTCAGCATGAACAGATGGATTTTGAGCATGTGATGAAACTTGTGATGATGCCTCCAAATTGGTAACTCCTGCATCATATCTAAGCCACATTTGAATATTTTCAGGAGTAGACATTGGTTTACCTTGATGTTTATCCTGATTAGCAATGGTTGAAAGTGACTTAGTGCCCATCCCTAGCGATTCAGAAGTGGGGCTTCTGGCAAATCCCTGTCTAATAGCAAGAGCATCCTTCGGTATTAAGTCATTGATCAGCATTTGAAGAAACCGAGGAAACCAGCAGACAACATCATTTGCAGTGAGGTCTCTGCTTGCAAGGGATCCCATTGAGGCCACTATCTCAGAGAGAACTATGCGTCCATAGTTTATATCCAGTTCTCTTGCTAGGGCAACTGCAAAGGTTTGCATTGGAATTGGAATTTGATGAAAGTCTTTTTCGCGTGCCCGAAAACATCTTGTGATGGCCTCGAAAAAGTAATTCCATTCCGCATGGAAGAATTGCTTTTGGATATTTCCCGTGATTGGGCCTTTTGTAGGATAACATCCAATTTCTTCAAAGAATCTGAGGCGTTCTGCAGCAGTAGGTTCTGGATCATAGGCATCTTTAATTGGGAATCCCAGAACTCTGTTGACAATTTGTTCGGTCACCTCATATTCCTGACCCGCTAAGGTAAACCTGAAACCGTAGGGGGTTGATTTACTCCCAAAAGTAACCGCACCAGTCCATAATTGCTGTAAAGCATCATGTACTAGTGTAGGTTTAGCAGTAAAAGCATGGCTAGCTTTGGAATACAAATTGAGAAATCGTATCCAAAACTTAAACCGCGGGAGTTGATCACCAATTTCCGTAGAAATATTATAAAAATTGTTTTTAGCAAGGGAAAATTGGTGAGCCATTTTAATTAAATGTTTTCCTTTAAAAAGATGTGAATTTTTATTTTAATTGAGAAAAACAAATAAATTACGAATTAATCAGTTTTATTCCTTTTAATTTTTCGAGAATATCAAAAGATAATCCGAAAATTTAAACTACGGAATATGAACAGTTGCCAATTACTGGATCTGAATATTCAACAAGGATGAATATTCGTGTGTTTATCAGTGAAATCGTGTGTATTTTTGGAGAATATGAAATCGCGTTTTGGAACAGATACACAAAACTTGATGTTTGTGTGTATGTATATGCGCGTGTATATGCGGTTACAAAACACACCAACACAAAGGTTAATGATTACACAGTGAATCTCAGTCAAAAAATTTGGCAGTAATTCGTGATTAGTACGAGTTTAATCACAAAACACAGATTAAAGGTATGAAGTTATGAAATCGCCTTGTTTTGTGAAGAGGCTGCTGTGAAAATTAGAATTAGGTAAAGTGAATTAGGCATCGGGTTAAAGATGTATATATAGAAGATTGTAAAATGACAAAAATGTCCCTGTTAAAAAAATGTGAAAAGTACTAAGTCCATACAGGGGACATCTAAGTCGAACTCTATCTCGAACTTTTCTATCTCGAACATCTCTATCTCGAACATCAAGTCGAACTTCGAGATAAAGTTCGAGATAGAGGTTAACTCGAACAATTATGCACAATGAAGCACTTTAACCAATTTTACAGCAGAAACTATAGGGAAATCCTATCTTGAACATTATTGAATTGTAGTAAACTTGGAAAAATTCCCTTCTAAGAAAGACAAGGAAATTCAAGATACTTTTCGAGTTAGAGTCTATCTCGAACATCAAGTCGAAATTCGAGTTGAGTTTCGAGATAGACTAAGAACTCTATCTCGAACATCAAGTCGAAATTCGAGTTGAGTTTCGAGATAGACTAACTCGAAGTTAATCTCAAATTCTTTCCAAAATACCCCCTTGAACCAAAAAGTACATGGTAATTCAAGATATGTTTCGAGTTAGGAGTGTAACTCGAAAGATTCCCTTTAGCTTAACTGAGAACTCTATCTCGAACACCAAGTCGAAATTCGAGTTGAGTTTCGAGATAGACTAAGAACTCTATCTCGAACATCAAGTCGAAATTCGAGTTAAGTTTCGAGATAGACTAACTCGAAGTTAATTCTCAGTTCTTTTCAAAATATTCCCTTAATGGAAACCTCATCTCAACCTTTGAGATAAAATTCGAGATAGACTTTATCTTGAATATTTTGAAGATAGAACTAGGCACACTGGTAACTCGAACTCGAACTCTAAGTCGAATTTCGAGATGAATTTCGAGATAGCCAACTCGAAATTCTTCCCAGACTTAGAATTTTTCAAAAACTTCACTCTGACAGCTTAAGTCGAAATTCAAGTCGAATTTCTAGATGAGTTTCGAGATAGAACCTAACTCAAAATATTGAAGTTTTTTAATTCTAAGGCCTCTAATTACATGAAAATCATAGGTAAATTCATCTAAAAATCATGCAATATTGAGAATATTATGAATTTAACTCCCCCTATGATCATGCAATCTAACAAGCATAAATTCACAGATTTGTGCTATAAAAGACACTTAAAACACAATGAATTCATGCAAAATCACACTATATGCAAACTATAACAATCATTAATTAGGCATTTTAAAGTCTAAGCACATAATGATTGATTGGCTTGCACATACAAACATAAACATGGATTTTACAGATAGAAGGCTTTACTAACTTGTGTTAAGCATTCCCAATTCACCAACCAACCTATTGAATGTTACTTCATCAAGAGGTTTGGTGAATATATCTGCAATTTGTTGCATTGTGGGCACAAAATGTAGCTCCACAGTCCCCTCCTCGACATGTTCTCTTATGAAATGATACCCGATGTCAATATGCTTGGTTCTTGAGTGATCTACAGGATTGTTGGTTATGGCAATGGCACTTGTGTTGTCACACATGATTGGAATTTTCTTGTGCTCCATGCCATAATCCTTCAATTGGTTCCTCATCCACAGTATTTGAGCTACACAGCTTCCAGCAGCAATGTACTCAGCTTCAGCAGTAGAAGTAGATACTGTATGTTGTTTTTTACTTTGCCAGAACACCAATCTTCTGCCAAGAAATTGGCAAGCACCAGATGTGCTTTTCCTATCAATCCTGCAACCTGCATAGTCTGAATCCGAATAGCCAATTAAATTAAAACCTGTATCTCTTGGGTACCAAATCCCTAGATTTGGTGTGCCCTTGAGATACCTAAAAATTCTTTTGACGGCTACGAGATGTGATTCTCTAGGATCCGCTTGGAACCTTGCACATAAACAAGTTGCGAACATTTATCGGGTCTACTTGCAGTTAAATAGAGGAGTGAGCCAATCATACCTCGATAGCTTGTGATGTCAACTGATTTACCTGATTTGTCTTCATCAAGCTTCGTGGTTGTTGCCATGGGAGTCTTAGCTGCTGATGCATCTTCTAGATTATACTTCTTGAGTAAATCTCTGACGTACTTGGATTGACAGATAAAGATACCATCTTTTCTCTGACTGATCTGTAATCCAAGGAAGAAGGACAGCTCTCCCATCATGCTCATCTCATATTTTTCCTGCATTAGCTTGGCAAATTTCTCGCACAAGCGCTCATTTGATGACCCAAAAATAATATCGTCCACATATACTTGAACAAGTATTAAGTCATTTCTCACAACTTTATAGAACAATGTTTTATCAATTACTCCCCTAACAAAACCATTTTCAATTAAGAATAGGGATAGGGTTTCATACCATCGCCTTGGGGATTGCCTGAGGCCATAGACAGATTTGAAGAGTAGATACACAAAATCTGCATGTTCTGGATCAACGAAACCAGGCGGCTGTTCCAGATACACTTCTTCTTCTAACTCTCCGTTCAGGAAGGCACTTTTCACATCCATCTGGAAAACTTTGAAGTTCTTATGTGCTGCAAATGCCAAGAACATCCTGACTGCCTCAAGTCTTGAAACTGGTGCATAGGTTTCATCATAATCAATTCCTTCTCGCTGAGAATAACCTTTTGCAACCAAACGAGCCTTGTTTCGTGTTACAAGTCCGTTTTCATCCAGTTTATTTCTGAATACCCACCTAGCTCCAATTACGGATATGTTCTTTGGTCGGGGTACCAGTTTCCAAACTTTCTGCCTTTCAAACTGATTGAGTTCCTCTTGCATTGCAATCACCCAATCAGCATCGCCAAGAGCTTCTTCTATTTCTTTAGGTTCAAGCTTGGATAAGAACCCAGAATATAAGGAGATATTAGCCATGTCAGCTCTTGCAGTTCTTCTGGTAGTCACACCAGCATCTGGATCACCAATAATTAACTCAAACGGATGGTCTCTATTCCATACCCGTTCACCTGGAAATTGTCTTGATGATTCAGCTTGACTTTCTGAATTGGGGTGCTGACCACTTTGATTATTTTCACTAACTCCCCCTGAGTTAGTGCCAGCTCCTACAGAACTAGAGTCAACTCGACTCGAGCCTTGAACAGTAGTCCTTGAGCTGCTATTTACTCCCCCTGAGTTGTTGCCGGTTCGTACTGAAGAAGTCTCTCCTGATCTTGTAGAATTAGCTTGTTCACTAGACTCAGGTTCTTCATGTACACTTGGAACATTTAATGGAACAACCAACTCAGGTTCATCTTCAAGATCTTCTAAGTCCAGATTCTGAAATTTTAGGGACTCAGGTTCACTAGAATCTCTTGAAATTGATGAGAGTTTGGTATCGTCGAATCTGACGTTGTAACTTTCAGTCACTTTTCGATCATTCACCAAGAACACTCTATAAGCTGCCACCACATCTGTAGAGTAACCAACAAAGATTCCTTCACGAGCTTTTGCTGCAAACTTGCCTAGATTTTCATCATCTATAAGCACATAGCATTTTGCTCCGAAGACATGAAAGTATTTGATTGTTGGTCTTCTATTGTTCATTAGCTCACATGGTGTCTTTTCTTTATCTTTTATGATCAAGGTTCTATTTTGAGTGTAACAAGCGGTACTCACTGCTTCGGCCCAGAAATACAAAGGAAGTTTTGAATCATACAAAAAAGTTCTTGCTGCTTCAACCAAAGTTCTATTCTTCCTTTCAACTACTCCATTTTGCTGTGGAGTTCTCGGGGCTGAATACTGACGACGTATTCCCTTAGATACACAGAAGTCATTTAGCACTGCGTTTTTTAATTCAGTGCCATTGTCTGATCTAATCGTCTTCACAGTAAGTGTTGAAACATTCTCAATTTGACTGATATGATCAATGATTAAGAAAGGTACTTCGTCTTTCGTCATTGCGAACAATACCCATGTAAACTTGGAGAAGTCATCCACGATTACCAAAGCATATCTTTTCCTAGACAAAGATAGGACATTCACTGGGCCAAACAAATCCATATGAAGAAGTTGTAGAGGCTCAGTAATACTAGAAATTTCTTTGCTTTTATGTGATGCTCGCTTCGACTTTCCCATTTCACAAGCTTCACAGAGTCCTTTCGGAGCGAACTCCATTTGAGGTAGATCTCTCACCAGTTCTCGCCTCGCGAGAGCATTCATCGTTTTGAAGTTTAAGTGAGATAGCTTTTTGTGCCATAACCAGCTTTCATCATCCTAGGCTTTGCTGTAGAAACAGGTGACCTCATTCTGATTTGCTGAATCCATATCTGCAACAAAAAGATCTGCTTTTCGAACTCCTCTCAAAGCTAGTGAGCCTTCCTTGATGTGAGTGATTGATACACCTTTCTTGTTGAAGACAATTTCGTAACCTTTGTCACAGAATTGACTTATACTCAACAGGTTGTGCTTCAGTCCCTCAACATAGGAAATATCTTCAATGATGACATTGCCAGTTTTCAGTTTGCCATATCCCTTTGTCACACCTATGCTGTCATCTCCAAAGGTAACATAAGGGCCAGCCTTCATAACCAACTCTGTAAGCAGGGACTTGTTTCCAGTCATATGCCTCGATGCTCCACTGTCTAGCACCCATATAACTTTATTTCGATTCTGCTTAACGCCCTGCAATGACAGATTGATTAGACATTCTTCGGAACCCAACTTTGATTGGGCCCGGCTTTTCGATAAGATCGAGAATCAACAGATTTATCCTGGCGATCTTCCATCTCAATCTCATATCTAGCTATTAATTCAGTCTCTTCTCTTGAATCATTGTCCCATGCTTGATCTTGAAGTGTTTCCAGCTCATAGGTCTTTAGTATTCCATAATACTCTTCCAGAGAAGTTGTATGCAAATCTCTGGTTTCTGTTATTGCGTAGACCCTATGTTCAATGCTCTTTGGCTGGTTCCTCAGATATCTCGTATTAGTCTCAACCATGGGGAGAGTTACACCTCTCAGATTCAAATCCAATACCAACTGACTGAATCGTAGATAGACGTCTGTTATGCCTTCTCCTATTCGTATTCTGAAGGTGTCATACTCCATCTTGAGTATGAGTGTCTTGTTACTTCTAACCTCTGCAGATCCTTCCATGACAACTTCTATCTTGTCCCAAATCTTCTTTGCTGTAGTCAGACCTTTGACTATGTTGAACATTTCGTGATCAAGAGATTCCACAGGGTTAACAGTCTCTAAATAGAGTCTCATTCTGAAAACCCATTCTTCATAGTGATCTCGGTTGAACATTGGGATCTTGAATGCATTTTTAGGAGCCATTTCAATTCTGGTCACTAAAAGTTTCTAAGTACCCAAGACTAGGCTATGTAGAATATTTATGTAGAACTTTTGCCTAAGTCGAAATTTCTCTAAGTAGAAATTTTGCTCAAGTCGAACTTCACCAAGTAGAAATTGTCCAAGTCGAAATTCTATGTAGAAAATCTCAAGTAGAAATTCTATGTAGAACTTTTGCCTAAGTCGAAATTTCTCTAAGTAGAAATTTTTGCTCAAGTCGAACTTCACCAAGTAGAAGTTATCCAAGTCGAAATTCTATGTAGAAAATCTCAAGTAGAAATTCTATGTAGAACTTTTGCCTTAGAATAATTTTTCTGCAGATTACTTTAATATTGAATAAACAATATTATCTCTTTAACACCTTTTGACTTTGAATGCTTTACTCACCTAACCCACCTAACCCACGTGCTAGGTAATGAATATGTCTTGTTCACTTTCGGCCGTGAATAATGCAAATCACAAAGTCCAAAAACACCTTTTTATTCTTTTACTATTTTTCTGTTTGAAAAGGAGATCAAAAAGTTGTTGGGTTGTCTTCTTTGATAAGAACAGATGATGAACACTCAAGAACACCAAATATGAAAGTACCCAGATTAATTCACAAAAATTAATTAAAATACATCCAAGCTAAATAATCACACCTGGAGTATTTAAATAATTTTTCAGATGAGTTTTTCACCACAAACGATTTAAAGCACACTTTTTAAGAAAATGAAAAGTAGATCTAGAAAATGAAAACTCACGATTCTTCTACTCAACACAAGGATCTATGTTTTGTATGTTAAACATAAAGCTCTGATACCAATTGTTAGGTCCAAATGTGTTGTAGAGGGGGGGTGAATACAACTTTTTGAATATGAGAAGCAATAAATACGATGCAATAAATGAACACACAGATTCAAGGAATATATTTCTTATATATAACTTGAAATGGTTGCTACAACATTCATTACAAAGTATGACAGAAGTTCAGAGAGAAGTGAATGATACTAAGCTCTGTGAATGCACTCTCTCTCTTTTTCTTGTGTTTCTCTCAACTATTGCTCTCACAAAAACATTACACAAGTACTTCTATTTATACTACATGTAATCTATGTCCTGTAGTCTTCAAAGACTAAGATATACGTGGCCCAATGATGTCCACATAGATCTTGCCTTATCTTGAAAGCTTGGAAATCTGCCAATCAGAAGATGCCATGTGTCATGTTGAAGCTGCACTCTAAGTAGAACTTCTACTTGAGAATTTCTACTTAGCCATCTCGAATTTCTAAGTAGAACTTCTACTTGAGAATTTCTACTTAGCCATCTCGAATTTCTACTTGAGAATTTCTACTTAGCCATCTCGAATTTCTAAGTAGAACTTGAGAATTCTCTACTTAGCCATCTCGAATTTCTAAGTAGAACTTCTACTTGAGAATTTCTACTTAGCCATCTCGAATTTCTACTTGAGAATTTCTACTTAGCCATCTCGAATTTCTAAGTAGAACTTCTACTTGAGAATTTCTACTTAGCCATCTCGAATTTCTAAGTAGAACTTCTACTTAGAAATATTCTACTTGGTCATCTAGAATATTTAGTACTTAGAAAATATTCTGGTCTTCAACTTGAAACTTCAATGCACATCTTGAACTTGTGATATCTTCATGTCTTCTTTATTCTTCACCAAGCTCTTGAACATGGATCTTTATTACTGACATAAACTTGCTATCAATGTCCTGACACTTGATGCAACGGTCTGGTTCATAAGTGACTAGTCTTGATAGTGTTTTTGCTTCTTGAATAAATTACCATACTCAATTAGTAATGTGGCTTTCCAATATTTGCTTTCCTTCTTGTTCACTTGAAATCAATTGGTCTTATTGATACTGATAGTTATGATCTTGATTCTTGGCTTTTCAAATCACTGAGGCATGAACAACTTTGACTTGAACTTCTCTCAATGATTTCTTCTTGGCTTGATCATAGTTAACATGTTGAATTGTATCAATTACCTTGTCTTCATTTAGTGTTGATTTCTTGTGACTTCTTGTTCTTGATTGTCTTCTGGTTAAGTATCTTTTCCTTTAGTTGGGTTACATTAGTTATAGTGTTACAAGTTTACACACTCTGCCTTTCAGCCGGTGTTTGCCTTTGATAGGGCGTGTATCTTTCTCTTTGGAAGTAGGATTGAGTGGGCGGTGCCCTGGATTGCCTAAGTACATTCAAAGATTCGGCTTCATTGATGGCCTGTGAAGCCAGGTCATATGCTTTTGCCAAGGTGGTAGGTTTAGCTTCCATGAGTTTGCATACATACTTCTCACATTCGTAGGGGTTGAGTCCTCTTCTTAGGTGAACCAAAGCTTCTGTCTCATTGACACAAACGACCTTGTTAACGGCCTCTTTGAAGCGATCGATGTAGTTCTGCAAGGTTTCTTCGTTGCGTTGCGCGACTGTTTCCAAAAACACGGTGTGCACCTCGTGTTGCTGGTTTGCTTTGAACTTGTTTAGAAAAAGTTTCTTGAATTCTAACCAGGTATCAACGGATCTGGCGGTCAATCGACAGAACCATCTCTGGGCGTTACCGCGGAGAGTCGCGGCGAAGAAACGGCACCTTGTGAGATCATTATACTCGTAATGGAGGGCCAGTTGGTCGAAATAGCTGAGATGTTCCTCCGGGTCGCCCAGCCCGTCGAAAGAATTGAAGCTATGGTGCTTGATGTCTTTTTGCCTAGGCTCCGCTTCTAATCTTGCGGTAAAGGGTGACCCGTTTGTTTCTGGTTCGCTTGTGCCCTCTATTTTTCTCTTTAGCTCCATGATGGTGTGCATCATGTCTGCATTTGAGGGTTGGGTATTCTCTGTTTCGTGCGGGCGGATGGGGGACCGTTCTCCCCGCCTTTGGCTATCATATTCCGCTAACAATTTCTCATATGCGGTCTTCTTGTCGTTGATGATTTTTCTCAGGTCTCTTTCTTTTCTATTCTGTTCCCATGTTTCCGGCCTGTGGTGACCTTTTCCGTGTTTTTTGTGGTTTGTGTTCTGGGAGGAGCCTAGTCGAGAGAAAGCCGAGTTAGCCTTTCTAGGCTGACTGTGTACCTCTTGGTCTTGGTCGTTGTGAGAGCGGACTTGGGAGCCCTGTGGTATTGGCTGCCCTTGCTGCGGAAAAGCTGAAGCTATTTGCATGATTAAATCTACTTGTTGCTGGTTGAATCCTGCGAGGTTCAGGCTAAGCGGTTGTTCCTGGTTATCTTTGTTGGGGGGGGGGTGATTTGTTAACTGATTATTTTGCGGGTTTGTGGGGGGGACGTTTGTGTTTAGTTCTCTTTGCTGCTCCTCATGGTTATCTGTCATGGTTTTGGATCGGGTACTCGGGGCTATTTTGGCAATGTGTATGTGTTTGGTTCCTCTCGAATGCGAGGTTCTTGTGTTGGGATTTTTGTCGTGTTGGTTAGAGCAGGTGAGGGAATTTTCTTCAAGAAAATAAACGTCCCCTCCTTCTAGCGCCAAATGATAATTCCCACGGCCGATTAGAGGCTTCCGATCACTGTTCCGGGTGCTTTACCGGAAGTACTTCACCTGGGTTTGGGGTGCCTGCAAAACAATGCTTGCCCGGGGGTGGTGGCCGTCAAGCACCTCCGGTGTGAGAATAAGTAATCGGAAATAATAATAATCGGACTGGTGAAAATATATCGTATGTGAAAGAGTATTGTAGAGAGCTTTTCTGTGTCTGAAAGGATTGTATCTTTTTTTGTGTGTTTTTTCGGCCTTTTTCCTATGTGTGTGTAGAATGAGGGTATTTATAGGTTGGGTTCTTCAATCACTGTCGCCCACTAGTTGTGCCGTTAAAGCTACAGTGAGCCACTATTGGAACAGTGATTGATGTCCCCTTAAACATACCTTGATTCTGCCACTTGGACTGCTTTGATCAGAATCTGTCTCTTGCACATGGGTGTCTTTGAATATTATATTGTTTCTTTGCCTTATGGAGTAAGATACCTTTATGCAAGTGGGCATGCAAGTGGGCAAGTGGGTGTACCTTTATGCAAGTGGATAAAGCAAGATATTTTTGTGCAAGTGGATTAGTATGATGATTTGAAATACTTTTTGTGGGTATTCTTTTGTATTTGGAATAATACTTTTGAAATTAGATATACTTTGTCAAGTATTCCAGAATTGTGTTTTTAGAGGATTAATGTTATTACGTATTAGCGGGTGCCCGCTGATGGCTAGGTACTTATCATATATACAACAGTGTGTAGACATAATTAAATATACACAACACACTTACACACACTGCATCTACAGAATAGTAAAGATATACTATCAAGTATTGTAACAGAGGCAAAGATGTTGTTTGGAACACTTAGTGGTGAAGTAGAGGTGAGTGCACCGGCAAGCGCAGTATGGGAATTGTATCGTTCTCCTCAGCTAGCTGCTGTTGTTGAGAAAGGGTTCACGGATGTTCTTGAAAAACTTGAACTTGTGGAAGGTGATGGTTTTGTTGGTTCCGTATTTCATATCGTTTTTCGACCAGGTATAAATACTTTTACTCTGTATCCGGTTATATATTTCGAATAAATTGGATATATATTGTAGTGGAGTCATCGTAATATTGAGAAGTTCTTGTTGTTAGATCTTAATAGGTAATATTCAGAAGTTCTTGTTGTTAGATCTTAATAGGGAAGACGGCCGATAGATCTAAGGCTTCGATATGATACCACGTCCCTCCACAACCTTAAAGTTCTAAAGAAATCTATTAAATAAATTTGTTTCTTTCATGCAGCTGTGGGATTTCCGTCCTTCAAGGAGAAAGTTATTACGATTGACGATGAGAAAAGGATTAAAGAAGCTTTAGTTGTAGAAGGAAGCTATCTTGAAATGGGATTCGAACGGTATCTTAATAGGTTCGAGGTCGTAGAAAAAGATGAAAAAAGCTGCATTACAAAGGCCACAATTGAGTATGAACTTAAGGAAGAGTCTGCTGCTAATGCTTCTTTGGTTTCGATTGACAATCTAATGGGTACCATGAGCATTGCTAAGAATCACATTCTTGCCAAAACCAAATAAATGTTTGGTCGCGTTATGTTGTAACTTTGTTAACTGATCTGAAAGATGATCAGTACAAAATGGCCCCATGTTTCAAACTTTTAATAGTAAGTCCATATCTATATCAAGTACTGCAAGTCCTAATAAACGCAACTGCTCTTACTTTCCAAAAGAAAATAAAAATGCTACTGTTCCAAATTTTAGCTTTTGCACTATGGATACCCTAGAAATGGTCATTGGATCCATTTTGAGTCTAAACTGTTTGGATTCCTACTTTAATTTTTCTATTCAGTTTGCATTCTTAATTGTCCATTTTCTGTCTCTATGTTTGCCACGATCGTTACTTTTTAAAGGGTAGTTTAGACGTCAACATTGCATAAGAGCATATTCAAGAGATTCCTAAATTCATTCTTCAAAATAATATAAATAAGTGGCTCTTAGCAAGTTATTACATAGGTTTATGTGTCAAACTCCAACAATCCTCTTTATATTAGCTCTTTATTTATAATTTATTCATAAATTGACCCCACTATAACCACAAGTTGTGCAAGAGTTGGTGGACATGTATATTTTATTGTTAAAATACAACTTAAGAGCTACTAGAGGCTCTTAAAAATTAGGAGAGAGAAGAGATTCTTAGTGTTTTTAAGAGCCACTAAGAATCTCTTGGTAGAATAAAGAATCTCTTGGAGATGCTCTAACACAGCAGCGTATATCAAAATACGTTTTGAGGCCTGTGTTTAAATAAAATACAAATAAAAATTGCAATGCTGTTGATTGGTTTTGATCAGAAATATGATAAAAGCTAACTTTACAACTAAATGTAATTGCAGATTTTATTAAAAATGTAACGAATAAGTGTTTTTAGATTAAATTTGTTTATGAATTATATTTTTGCAAATATTTTTATAAAAATAATCGAATTACTAATAAAATTTTAATTTTTACAGAATTATTTTAAAGAAAGAAATTGCTAGCCCATTCTAATAGAAGTCAAAAAAATTCTTCTATGGTAATATCTACTCCCTCCGTCCCACTTGATTTTTTACACTTTTTGGCACGCATTTATGGTGTATTTTAAGAATAGTTTCATAACTTATTTTTAATTTTTTATATAAAAATATATACATTATATTTTTATACAAAAAAAGAAAATTTTAAAAATAATTTATTGAATTACGCTTAAAATGCTTCTTAAAATGCGTGTCAGAAACCTCATTCTGAAGGATAAAATATTTGCTGAGATTGAAAAATATATTTTATGTGTGCTAATAGCTTGACTTGTTCACATCCTTAGTGTGAATCTTTCACGTTTCTCTTATTTTTGTTTCAGGTGTGCACTTATTGCTGGTTGTATGGCTAAATTTTTCTTAAAAGTGGTCAAGTTTAAACAGGCTCCAAGTGTTTTTAAATATCAATCAATCGCCCTCATGTTCCAAATTTTTACTACTCAACTAATTTTTCCTCACTCTAGATTTCAAATTCTTATTGTCAGGATACGTTCCAAATCCTCGGCAGAACGCATGATGAGAATACATGCACACATCATTTGGACTTAAGAGATAAGAACTATATGTAAATTATATGAACAGAAGGAGCAAATATCATGAAAAATGTTATAGCCAAAATTCGATTTAGGTATTTTCAAGATAGCTTCGGGTCAATAACGGGTCCAATTTGGGAATTTCTTGGATGAATTAGGGTTTTGGCAAGGTAGAGAAAATTTAGGAGGCGTCCTCCCTTTCTTACAGGGTGGGCGCGCCCTCAGTGGTACCATTATGATGAAGATTTCTACTAAGGTTGGTTTTCCACAAATTATTGAAGAATTCCCTCCTATCGTATCTCAGGAGGGGGATGTCCGTCGAAGAAGGCCTCCAGGGGTTTGCCTGGATTTAAGGACCCTTCTTAGACACATAGCGCGTGCCCTAAGATGGAAAGATGGAGACTTTTGGTGTGTCCTTTGGAGCTCTGTTCCTGTATTCAATGAGCGCGTCCTCATTGAGGAACTTTGGGGTAATCCTGCACTTTGCACCCAAATGCTCTGGATCACATGTCTTGTTATCTGGTGGGTGTTTCTCATTCGGGGGATAAGGATGTGCTTCACACTTAGGGTAAACCATGGCTATACCTGCGTCCTTGAAATCAAGAAATAGCTGGTAGCATACCATACCAGAAAAGGACAAGGACAAGACCAGAAAAATCCCCAAGTAAAAGGAAAAGGAGACAGAGCAAATCTCCACAAAAATCTACAACACAAGTGGTCATAGGTCTACATGTTGTTGGTGGTCTTGGCCTTCCCACCATAGATGAATCTGAGTAACAAGTAAACCAGCAGAGTGAAGAAGAGTGTGTCTCTGTTTCTGGGAAGCCCATTAAAAGAAGCTTGAGGTTAGCAGGGAAGCTAGCCACTCAAACTCATCAATGAATTTTGCTGTTTGGAACGTGAGAGGGTTGAATAAGAGCCCTCATCAAAAGGAGGTAATCAATTTTATTTCAAAAAACCATTTGTCTTTTATGAGCCTGGTTGAAACTAAAGTGCGTATTGAAAACTCTATCATTATATCTAAACGTATTAATAAAAAGTAGAAATGGATTCACAATTATGAGGAGCATGATTATGAGAGGATTTGGGTTGGCTGGGATCCTTCGATTTGGTCCATCTCTGTGCACTCTAAATCATCTCAATAAATTACTTATTTTGCTACTTTCCTAGAAAAGCAAATAACCTTTTGTGCTACGTTTATCTATGCCCTTAACAAAGATCATCAAAGAGAGCCTCTGTGGCATGACATTGTTAGTCTGAGCCATCTAATATCTATCCCATGGTGTATCACTGGAGATTTTAACTGCATGCTTGCTTTGGATGAAGTAAAAGGGGGACGTGAACACTGGACTCCCGGAATGCAATCCTTCAACGACTGTGTTTCTGATGCTTCTCTGGGTCATATTAAAATGCTAGGACCTCTATTTACTTGGACCAACAAAAGAATCTCTAATCTTGTTCAAAAAAGTCTTGACAGGATGCTCTGCAACAAGGAATGGTTCATTAACTTTAGTGATAGCTTTGTTCTTGTCAAAAACAGAGAGACGATGGACCACTGTCCTTTATTGTGCTCTGTTCCCATAAAGCTAGAGAAGATTCACAAATCTTTTCAGGTTTTTAATTATATGAAGGATGGTGAGGGTTTTTTATCTACTGTTTCTAGAGTCTGGTCTAATCAGTGGTATGGGATCCTATGGCCATTCTCATGCGTAAGCTAAAGGAGGTTAAAAAGGAGCTGGTAGCCTTGAATAAAGCCCATGGCAATGTTCATACTAATGTCTCCCAAGTTCGAATCTTGCTCAATGATATTCAAGCATCTCTTGCTGTCGACAATGACAACACTGAATTACTTCAAAAAGAATCGGAGGTCTCTAAACAGCTGGATAGTGCTATTCTTGAAGAAGAAGCTCTGCTCTTGCAGAAATATCGAGTAAAATGGCTCAATGTTGGAGACAGTAACACAAGTTTCTTTTTTAATCAGATAAAGGCAAACTGGAACACAAACAAGCTGTTAGCTATTGAGAAATCGAGTGGTGAAATTTTTAGTTACAGAGGCATGCCTGAATACATCTAATAACAATCCTAAGTATGTGTAATGCTATGCATTACCTACATGACCTCTTAACTGAGGGAACCTCTAGTTGTAGAGTTTCTATTTGTTCTGTACTTGTAATAGGCATCAAATTCTAGTTGTGTTACTGTACCTATAAAGTCAAGAATAATGCTTGAAAGAAGTTCCAAGGTTCATGCCTCAAGCAAGGAGATAAAGACTGCCAAATAATTACAGTTGGGATTTGAAGAAATGAAGAATTTGCCTAAGTACCAATTCGAGAAGTACATTTGTCTATTCGAGAAGTCTAGCATTCGAGAAGTCAGAGATTCGATATCTCAGAAGACACTATTCGATATCTCTGAATACACTGTTCGATATCTCATTCGATATCTCAGAGATTCGATATGTCTATTACTCTATTCGAGAACTCATGGAGTCAACAAGTCAAAGCATCATTCGAGTTCTCTAAGAGTCAACAAGTCAATGAACTATTCGATATCTCAAGGACTAAAGAAGCTATTCGACATCTCAGGGATTCGATATGTCAAAATGCTCTATTCGATATCTCAAGGAGTCCCAGAGAAAAGAGCTATTCGAGAAGTAATTCGATATGTCAATATAACACTATTCGAGAACTCAGAGTTATCGATTAAGTCAATTCGAGTTCTCGAATTAATCACTTAGCCACTTCTCGAATACATTCTTGGAGACAAAATACTGAAGAATTGTACAAGTCAGAAACCTGCAACAAGCCAAGACGCTTTATTTGACTATGTACTATAAAGCAGATTGGAAAGCCTACAAAGAAGCTTGGAGAGATAAGACAAAGGGACAAGGAGCTAAAGAAGTGGATCTGAACAGGCTTTGCAAAGTCAAATCTGTAGCCGTTTGGACTCTTACTCAAATGAGATGGACATACTGAAAAGTAGTTTTGTTTTACCTACCTTATTTTTAGTAAGTAGGTGTATCCATGTCTATAAGGATACAGCCTCACTTCCTTAGCAGATAAGTTTTTCAAGATACATCTCAAGAAATATCTCTCTAAAAAAAACGAAGCTGAGAATACTACCATTTGTATTCACACATTGTAGCAAAATCTTTATCTAATAAAATATTAGATTAAAATGATATTGTGTTGTGTTTGTCTTTGTTATCTGCACTTACATATCTCACACACTAAACACATATCTTGTTGCAAAGATTCAAGAACAAAGAAAAGTTTAAGAATCCATTCACCCCCCCTCTGTATTCTTTTACTGTATTCAATACTCAACAAGTGGTATCAGAGCAGGCTGTTTAATCTAAACAGAAAATGATCATGAGTTCGAATACACCAAAGACTACAGGTACGGTGAAGGTCCCTAAGTTCGACAAAGAGAATTACAACCTCTGGAAAATAAAAATGCTGTTGTTCATCAAAGCTGCCAATCCTCTCTACCCTGACATCCTCAAGAATGGTCCATTTGTACCACAACAAGAAATTGCTGAATCTACAGTGGGCACAATAGTCATTCCTAGATCATATGTTGCAAAAGAGCCATCCAAATGGACGGACTCAGAGAAGGAAAAGGTTGCCCTAGACAGTCATCTCATGTTGCTGATCATAGACTCCATGGATATGTCGATGTTTGATAATATAGCATCATGCACATCAGCCAAGGACATGTGGAACCACATCGAGGTGTTATGTGAAGGGACAGAGGAGGTAAGAGAAAATAAGAAACAGATACTGGTCACACAGTATGAAGCTTTCATGGCACAGTCCAAAGAAAGTATTACTGATATGTTTGAGAGATTTCACAAGCTGGTGACTGAGCTTCAAATGAATGGGAAGGTTTACAACACTAAGGAATTCAACATGAAGTTTCTACTATCTGCACCAAACCATCTAGAGCAAAGGGTCATATCTCTAAGGGAAAGAGATTTGAACAAAGTCATATATGATGTGCTCTATGGGGTTTTAAAAACTCATGAGCTTGAGTTGCTTCAGAAGAGGGCTATCCAAGCCAACCAAGGCAGAATGATAAACACATCCTGTGCCTTGATTGTCAACAAATCTGTTCAAGACCTGGAGGCATCTACAAGTCAACTGAGAATAGAAGAGATAGTAGATAATGAAGAGACTGAAGAAGAAGTGACTGAACCTGTTGATGAAAAGGAAGAAGATGAGTTCTATACTCTTGAGGAGTTGGATACCATGGAAAACACTTCATATGCTTTTATGGCTAGAAAATTCCCAAACATCAGATTTAAGAGGAATCAGCCCTTCAAGTCTAGATCTCAAAATCATTCATTAAACAAGAGCAAGGCACCTGTGAAAGCAAACAAAAACAAATTCAAAACCAGCTATGTGGATAGGTCATCTGTGAGATGTTATAGATGCAATGACCTAGGGCATTTTGCCAGTGAATGCAAGAAGCCTAAGAAGAAGGATAAGGAGTTTCTTAAGCTTGAAGCTAATTATGAGGCTCTGCTAAAGAAGCATGCACCAGGTAAGGCCTACATAGCTGAAGGGAAGTGTTGGGATGATTCTGATAGTGATGGAGAGGAACAAGAATTCTGCAACTATGCCTTGATGGCCAACTCCAAGGAAGAACCATCTGAATCAGACTCTCAGGTACCATCCCTCACTACTATAGACATGTCTGTTTCTGAATACAAATCTATGGTTGAACAACTATCTGTTGAGATGTTTAATATTCATACTAGTATGACTGCTGCTAATGAAGAGATTGCTAAACTGTCTACTAAGAATGAACTGTTAAACAAAAGAAATGAGGAACTAGAACTAACTGCTATGCAAATAGAAAACCTTAAACAAGAAATCGAATATCTAAAGAATAAGGTTCTATGTGCTAGTCAAGTTGAGAAAGCTCTTAGGGATGAACTAGCTGAAAATGAATTTAAATTGAAAACATTCAAGAATTCCTCTAGTCTATTGCAGTCCTACCATGAGAAAAATCTAGCTAGACCTAAGGCTGCTATTGGACTTGATTATGACACTCTCAAGAAGAGGAAAGGCTATGCAGTCATTGAAGATGACATTGTTGTTCAAGAGGAAGTGCCTCAGGTTTTGAAAAAGGCTGAGACCCCAATATTTAAAACACCAACACTTGAGATTGATGAGGATGCCTTACTCATTAAGCAAATGTTGGATGATGAAGATAAGGCACAATCAAATGAACAACAAGCATCCTCTAAGAGTGAGAATGTCAAAACCAAAGCCAAGGAGTCAGTAGGAGGTAAACCTAGACTTGAGAAATTTGTGAAGTTTGTTTCAGCTGGGAATAATGAGTTTGAGAAGAAAGTGGCTAAAAAGAAACAAAACAGGAATGGCAAAATAGGGATTAACAAGGACAACAATTATGCTTATGTGCCAAATGCCCCTAGGAAAGTTTGTCAAAATTGTTTTAGCACTAATCATTTAACTCATGCATGCAAGAAACCATCTGGTAGTGTTGTTAAACCATTCTATGATTGCTCTGTGCCTTTAAGACATAGAGACTCTCCTTTCTGTGATAAATTTGATTGCATGCCATGTAACATGAATGTAATGACTAGTTGCTTTAATTTGAGAAGACAATTCATGGAAGGTTGCATCAGTCACAATGTTCACACACACTACATAAGAACAAAGTCTTCAAGTCCTCCTAAAGTTAGGAAGGTGCCTCTGTCACCTAAGTCTAAGAACCCTGATTCTAAGACTTCTAACAGTGACAAGAAGACTAACATCAACAAAATTGATAAGCATGCTGTTTATGATAAGACTGTTGCTAAGCCACATGGACCCAAACTTGTTTGGGTACCAAAGGAGAAGTAATACCTTTGTGTTTGCAGGGCAAAGAAAGTGAAAGAAAGGTCATGTGGATTTTGGACAGTGGATGCTCAAACCATATGACTGGTGATATGGCCCTACTATCACAGTATGAGGAGAAGGCTGGCCCAATGGTTGCTTTTGGAGATGACAGCATTGGCAACACACTGGGATATGGCAAGTTGGAAATTGGAAATGTCATCATTGAAAATGTAGCACTGGTCAAGGGACTCAAGCACAATCTACTGAGTGTTGGTCAATTTACTGACAGAGGCTTCAAAGTGAATTTTGACAAAGATGAATGTTTGATCACCCACAAAAAGACTGGTGACTTTGCTCTATCTGGAGTAAGGAAAGGAAGCCTGTTTGTAGCCAATATGAACTCTGCAAACAAGGATAAAATCTGTTGCTTTTACTCAAAAGCATCAAATGAAGATAGTTGGCTGTGGCATAAGAAGCTATCACACTTGAACTTCAAAGGCATTAATTCTCTAGTCAAAAGAGAGTTAGTAAGAGGCATGCCCACACTTGAATTCTGTCAAGAAGGAGTGTGTGAGGCTTGTCAAAAGGGAAAAATGAAAAGATCAAGCCACAAGTCAAAGACAGTGACATCAATAACCAAGCCCCTACAACTAATTCATATGGACTTGTTTGGGCCTGTCAATATTATGTCACTAGGAAGGAAAAAGTATGCTCTGGTGATGGTTGATGATTTCACAAGGTATACATGGGTAGAATTTCTGGCATCAAAGGATGAGGCTCCCCAAGTAATCATTGAGCATATAAAGAAAATTGACAAGGAAGCAAAGGCCAACAATGCAAGTATGATTGCATTAAGGAGTGATAATGGAACAGAGTTCAGAAATGCCATGCTTGAAGCATTCTGCAAAGAAAATGGTATTTCTCAACAATTCTCAGCTCCAAGGACTCCACAACAAAATGGAGTTGTTGAAAGAAAGAATAGAACTCTGATTGAGGCTGCTAGAACAATGTTACTTGATGCAAAGATGCCTACATGTTTTTGGGCTGAGGCTGTGAGCACTGCATGCTATATCCAAAACAGAACCCTCATCAATAGAAACACTGGAAAGACACCTTACAACTTGATGACTAGAAAGAAGCCCACCCTAAAGTATGTTTATACTTTTGGAAGCAAATGCTTTGTGTTAAAAGACAACTCAGAATATGTTGGAAAGTTTGATGCAAAAGCATTTGAAGGAATTTTTCTTGGCTACTCTATGGAAAGAATTGCATACAAAGTTTATGTCATCACTCAAAAGAAAGTTATGGAAAGCACAGATGTGACATTTGATGATAGCAAACTACCTGGATTAGAAGAAGCCAATGATGAAGATAAAGATCCTTTGAAGTTTGACAATCTAGATGATTCTGATGAGGAGATTGAAACTGAATTTGAGCCCACAATCCAACAAACTCAAGTGAATGAAGAACCTGTGTCAACCAACAATGAAGAAACAAGCATCCAAGACACACCTGTGATTAGTGGAAACTTCACAGGGGGAGGAAATGTAAATGATCATGATCTGGATGATGAAGCAACATCAAGGCTGAGAAATCAATCTGAACATACAAGGAAATGGGATAGATCACATACTGCAGATCAGATAATTGGAGATCCAAATACAGGAGTGAGGACAAGGAGAGCAACTCTAAATGAATGTCTCTATGGTTGCTTTCTATCCCAAGTTGAGCCTAAGAAACTTGAAGATGCATTGTTGGATCCTGATTGGATAATTGCTATGCAAGAGGAGCTAAACCAATTTGAAAGAAGCAAAGTATGGGAACTTATGCCTGCACCAAAGGATAGAACCATTGTTGGAACAAAATGGGTTCTAAGGAATAAGATGGATGAAAATGGTGTAGTCATAAGAAACAAAGCAAGGTTGGTTGCAAAAGGATACTCTCAACAGGAAGGCATTGAATATGATGAGACTTTTGCCCCTGTTGCCAGACTAGAGGCCATCAGAATTTTCTTGGCATTTGCTGCACATTCTAATTTCAAGGTCTATCAAATGGATGTCAAGAGTGCATTTCTGAATGGGGAGTTGGAAGAAGAAGTATATGTGCAACAGCCACCTGGCTTTGAGGATCCACAATTCCCTCACTTTGTGTACAGATTGCTTAAAGCATTGTATGGACTTAAGCAAGCTCCTAGGGCATGGTATGACACATTGTCACAATTTCTACTTGAGAATCAATTCACTGGAGGCACACTAGACAAGACACTGTTTTACAAGAAACATGGTGATGATATTATCTTAGTTCAAATCTATGTGGATGATATCATATTTGGCTCTACAAATGAGAAGCTGTGTGATAAATTCTCTAAGCTCATGCAGAGCAGATATGAGATGAGTATGATGGGAGAATTAACATTCTTTCTTGGGCTGCAAGTGAGTCAAAGGAAGGATGACATCTTTATAAGTCAAACCAAATACATCAAGGATCTATTGAAGAAATTTGACTTAGAAGAATGCTCACCTGCAAAGACACCCATTGCCACTGCTACCAAGTTAGATGAAGATGGTAAGGGCAAGAAGGTAGATATCTCAATCTACAGAGGCATGGTTGGTTCTCTACTCTACCTCACTGCCAGTAGGCCAGACATCATGTTTGCAACATGCTTGTGTGCAAGGTTTCAATCAAATCCAAAGGAATCACATATGATAGCAATAAAGAGGATTTTCAGATATCTGAAGGGCACACCAAACTTGGGGTTATGGTATCCTAAGGACACAGGGTTCAATCTGGTTGGTTATTCTGATGCTGATTATGCTGGATGCAGAGTGGATAGGAAAAGCACCTCAGGTAGCTGCCAGTTTCTTGGACAAAGGTTAGTCTCTTGGTATAGCAAGAAACAACAATCTGTGTCAACTTCCACAGCTGAAGCTGAGTACATAGCTGCTGGAAGTTGCTGTGCTCAAGTGCTTTGGATCAGAAACCAACTTAGAGATTATGGACTTGTGTTGGAAAGAATTCCAATCATGTGTGACAACACAAGTGCAATCTCTATAGTTACCAATCCTGTCAATCATTCTAGGACAAAGCACATTGACATCAGATATCACTTCATAAGGGAGCATGCAACTAATTGAACCATTGAGTTACATTATGTTCCCACAGAGAAACAACTAGCTGACATATTCACTAAGCCATTAGATGAAGCCACCTTCACAAGGTTGGTTAGTGAGATTGGAATGCTGAATTCTTCAAATTCTGGCTGAGTGAATATATCAACTAGATTGTTGCAGCAGTAAATACTTACTTTATCAAATGCTCAATATTTTTAAAGTAAGTATTGGTTGGATTATGATTTATAAATATTCCACAATGCTGCATATGTTGAAAATCATACATCAAGGATGCACTCTCAGCCAACCCAACTCTGTATCTAGATTTACTAGAACAGTTTTGGAGAACTGCTACTGTGGAGGTCGTGGCCCTAGAGAATACAATAACTTCATACGTAATCTATTGCAAGATTCAGGACAAGGAAATCACCATCACTACTGAAAATATGAATCAAGCACTGGGGTTACCATCACTCTGTATGACAGTCAAGCAACTGATCAGGAATTGGAAGATTTCTTTGATTTTATCAACTACTCAGATAGAATCAAGCTTGGAAATTTGAATAGGAAGTACTTGAGGAAGGAATGGAGCTATGTCTTTGCCACTCTTCTTCAAGTCTTCACAGCAAGGAAGTCTAGCTTTGATCAAATCAGCACACCTGTTCAACAAATAGGATATGCTCTAGCATATAGGAGAAAGATTGATGTTGGTTTGATCATAATGTAAGAATTGTATGGGAGACTTGGTAAGAACTCAACCAAGAGAGGTAATGAAATTTTCTTCCCTCGCTTTATTCAATCTGTACTTAATTTCATAGATGTTAAATTGATTGAATTGCCTGGGTTAGACAAAAATAGAATAGGCTATCCGAAATCCATGACCAAACTCATTTTTGGTAGCTTGGA
This sequence comes from Saposhnikovia divaricata, assembly GCA_036435485.1. NCBI lineage: Eukaryota > Viridiplantae > Streptophyta > Magnoliopsida > Apiales > Apiaceae > Saposhnikovia > Saposhnikovia divaricata. Next base: position 181,891,131 of record CM071601.1, read on the forward strand.
GACTAGGAATGATATGGATGTAAGGCTCAAAATAACTCCCCTTATGGTGAGTTTATTTAGGACTTACCCCCACAACATGCCAATATGTGCCTCAAAATCTGAGTTAGCTAGGCCCAAGCATGTAGAGCAAAATGCTAACCCAGGGCCTGCTAACCAACCCTCTCAGCCAAACACTTTACCAAACACAGAGACAACTGCATCATCCTCTCAAAAGGGTGATGTTAGTAAAAAGAACAGAAAACAGGTTGCTTCTGAACCTCTAAAAATCTTAACTGAAGCAGCCTTGGCTGTAGAATTAGGCATAGCAAGTGAGGAACCTGAGTCACCCTTACCAAGGCCAAAGAAGAAGAAGAAGAAGTCTAAAACCACCTCTTCAGTCACCCAAATGGCTGAAGTTGTAAAATCAGTGGCAAACAGCTCACTAGGTGTACCCTCTCAACAGGGTGCATCTATAGAATCAAGCATTCTCCCCAATGCACCTACTTGTACAGAATCAGCACATGGGAGTGATAAGGCTGGCACAACACTGAGTGGAGAGCACATCACAATTGAAACTCCCTCTATCTCTCAAGGGGAGTTGCCAAATTCTAATCTACAACACACTTCTCTTCCAGAGTCTACTACTCATATTTCTTTGGAGCCTGCAACTCAAGCAATTGAGAAGCAAGGCATTGATCATCAAGAATTCTTTTCTCTTGATGAGCCAATGGATTCAATTGACTTGGTGCATGACACCTTGCTCACCACCCAGGTACCACATTTAGATGGTCAGGGAATGCATGCTGGGGCATCTCCTAATGACACCATCACAAACACAGAGGATTCACTAGTTTTAACTAGAGACTCTGTGCCTGTGTCAACTACTGTTGTAACTCATCCCACTTCTGTGGAGACAACAGTAGCAGAGTCTTTTCATCCGGTTACAGAAGTTGCATCTGTAACTGAGGAGTCTAGCTTGCCTAGCTCTAGCTCTCACTTTTTGTCCCAATGGCTGAAGCCTGTGCAACATGACAGTGCTTCAGGATCAGGGTCTGTTCCACCACAAATGTCCATTGAAGCTCTCCAAAGCTATGTTGTGGATCAGATTCCTGAGTTTGTCAAAATAGCCCAGAACCTTGTCACCTCCAACATCTCAAACCCAGATTATGAAGCCATCCTACTATGCCATAGGGATGATGTGGAGATGCAGAAGGCCAAGATTATTGATGATGCTGAGAGAGATGGCAATGTAGATGCCTGGATGCAAGGAAAGTATGATGTAACTCTCAGTGAAGCACTTCAATATCTTAGAGAGGAATACATCACTTCACTGGGTTCAAATGCAAAATCCCTGTCCCCTAGTGAAGTGTATGAAGCTGTCAATGATTCCTACAAGGGTTTTCTCAAGGCTGCACACTATCTTGGCAAGGGAGTCAAAACTGATGTCAACAAGGTGAGTGACAAGACAGCCACTTCAGTAGAAGAGATCAAGAGGGCCTTTGATGCCAAATTTCCTCAACTAGACAATGTGGTCAAAGATATCAGACACTGCAACACCACCTGCACCAAGATGGATAATAGTCTAGCTCTCCTTAAAGATACAGTCACAGGTCTAGGAAGCAAATTTCAAATTCTATCTGATCAGACTACAGATGCCAATGCCATGCTTAGGACACTCTTTGCAAATCAATATGGAGACAAGCTGGTAACTGAGGTTCCTGTGCATGAGCTGTCTAGATTTGAAGTGCAGAGACTTAAAGAACAATCCCTGTCTGGCTTCAAATCTAATGCATTATTCAGTAAGGTAGATGCACTTGAAAAGGAGGTAGCTACTCTCACTCAGTCCAATGCTCATCTTACAGACAAGGTACAAACTCTAACTGAGCAGTTGAACACTCAAGCCACCACCACAGCTGATGTTCTTCTGCATCAACAATCAATGTTGTCTGCAATGATGAAGCACATGGGTCTCCCTCTACCTGAAGAATCTTCAACCCCAAAGGTCCATAATACAGCCTCTGTGCCTGACAACAAGCCTAAGGGGGAGAAGAGGACATCAAGGAACTCAAATACAAAGGGGGAGAAGCCACCAGTAAAGGGCATCAAAATCACTGAAGGTGCTCATCAAAGAACTTCAAAATCTCTAATTCATGTGCCTGGCAAAGGAAAAGACAAAGTTGATGAGCCTCCTACTTCTCTGCCAGTTGTCACTCTACTAACTGTGCACATCACTACTTCCAGTGGTCAAAAGCAAACTATCACAACCACAGTGGTTGCAGGGAGTATGCCATCTGATAAACCTTCACTCTCCATATCTAAAAGTGCCAAGCCTGTAGAAGTCAAGGTGGTCACTGAGGCCAAGCTACAAGAAATTGCAAACTCAAATGTTTATCATGATGATGCATTCTTGGAGTTTCTGAAAGTCTCAAGAGAACAGGCTGGTGACACTCAATTGTATCTAAGGAGCTTGAAGGATCAGATCGATTACTTCACTGTGGTACCTAGAAAAGTTGATAGCTCATGGCTCAAGGAAGTAATGATGGTAGCAAAATCCAGAATCTGGCATCTAACCTACAAAACTCTACATGCCTTGAAACATTCAGAGATAGATGCACTGATAGAGCTCATAGAGAAGAGGAATGTAAATGAAAACAATAAGAGTCTGTATGATGACTTGAGGAATGGCCAACCTTCAAGGCTTCCAGAAGTGATTAAGAAGCCATGGACCAACATCTATCAGTCTGGCACCAGAATTGAAGAGATTAAACAATTGGTCATTCCCAATGATCTCACTTCTCGAAATCACAGACTCATTATTGCCATCATTGATCTACTGCAAAAGAAGAAGGGGACAAGTACTTCTGAAGAGATAGAGGCACTGCACATTCTCAGATCATACATTGCAACTGGTGTAATTCCAGAAATGGCCAAGCCAAGGAGGAATAAGGATGATGAAGATGAAGACAAGAGTGATGGGAGGAGAAGTCATCACAGGAGTGATAAGGGGGATGAGGACAAGAAGAAGAAGAAAGACAGCAAGGATAAGAAGGATGATGACCAAGGCAAAGTCTATGAGAGGAAGAATGAAAAACAGCAAGCCTTAGGCAATGCTAGCAGTAATCTCACCACAACACAAGACTCTAAGTCTAGGGTGAATGCTGTTAGTAATGACCTACCAAAATCTAATCCCATGGCTTCTGCAACTGTTTTACCACCTCAAGAAGAGAAGAAGATTCAAGTCAAGAAACCATCTGTACATTTCAAAAAGCATACTGCTAATGGAATACTACAATGGTCCACAAACAAAGGTCACATGCTACTGCCAGGCAACCATGTCAAAAGGATCAAATTCAAACAAGCTGCAAGGAAACCAAAGCTATCAAAGTCAAGGACTCTGACAATCTATCCAGGCTTAAAACTCCAACCATTAGATGAAGATTTTGATGAAGACCAACTGCAATTCTTACAAGCTCAAAGAATCTATCATGTTGCCATTGTTGATAACTGCCTTGAGATCAAATATACTGATGGAAGGGAGGAGAAATTCAAACAAGGAGGATGTCAACACTGGGGCAAACTACATGACATAGAAAGAATCATTGCATTGTTGAGCTCAGAAGATAAAGTGGAAAGAGTATGGAAGCTGGAGCTAATTGATTTTTTGAAGATGAAGAGAGATCATAAGGAGAAAATCAAAAAAGAGTGTCTTGAGAAATGGCTAGCAAGGGAGAAAGAAATTGAGAGACTGGAGATTGAAGCAGAAAAGCTAAGGGCAAAGGGATTGTGTAGAGTTCAGTTTAACCCCTATGTGGTGAAGTATAGGAGGAGAAATGGGAATCAGATCCACATCAGAATGAATCTACTCAACCACTATCCTACAAGCATTCTGAATTCAGTACTTGAAGATTTCAAAGACTCAATTTTGCTTGAAGAATTGGATGCTATGGCAGAAATAATAAAAGCTATGGATGAGAATACAAGGAAGGAGAAAGAAAGAAGACAGAAAGCATATGATGATTTGCAAGCCAAAGCTATGGAAAGGGAGACAAATGACAATGGCTAGTACTTCATCATAGGCTGGAAGATTACTCTCCCTGTAAGTTCTATCCACATTGCAAATCAAAATTCATACATGTACTGTCAAGTTTTGTCTTTATGTATGTTAGGCTTGTTATCTGACATGAAATTATGACTAAGGGTCTTACTCACAATTTGGGGGAGATTGTTAGTCACAGAGGCATGCCTGAATACATCTAATAACAATCCTAAGTATGTGTAATGCTATGCATTACCTACATGACCTCTTAACTGAGGGAACCTCTAGTTGTAGAGTTTCTATTTGTTCTGTACTTGTAATAGGCATCAAATTCTAGTTGTGTTACTGTACCTATAAAGTCAAGAATAATGCTTGAAAGAAGTTCCAAGGTTCATGCCTCAAGCAAGGAGATAAAGACTGCCAAATAATCACAGTTGGGATTGAAGAAATGAAGAATTTGCCTAAGTACAAATTCGAGAAGTACATTTGTCTATTCGAGAAGTCTACATTCGAGAAGTCAGAGATTCGATATCTCAGAAGTCACTATTCGATATCTCTGAATACACTGTTCGATATCTCATTCGATATCTCAGAGATTCGATATGTCTATTACTCTATTCGAGAACTCATGGAGTCAACAAGTCAAAGCATCATTCGAGTTCTCTAAGAGTCAACAAGTCAATGAACTATTCGATATCTCAAGGACTAAAGAAGCTATTCGACATCTCAGGGATTCGATATGTCAAAATGCTCTATTCGATATCTCAAGGAGTCCCAGAGAAAAGAGCTATTCGAGAAGTAATTCGATATGTCAATATAACACTATTCGAGAACTCAGAGTTATCGATTAAGTCAATTCGAGTTCTCGAATTAATCACTTAGCCACTTCTCGAATACATTCTTGGAGACAAAATACTGAAGAATTGTACAAGTCAGAAACCTGCAACAAGCCAAGACGCTTTATTTGACTATGTACTATAAAACAGATTGGAAAGCCTACAAAGAAGCTTGGAGAGATAAGACAAAGGGACAAGGAGCTAAAGAAGTGGATCTGAACAGGCTTTGCAAAGTCAAATCTGTAGCCGTTTGGACTCTTACTCAAATGAGATAGACATACTGAAAAGTAGTTTTGTTTTACCTACCTTATTTGTAGTAAGTAGGTGTATCCATGTCTATAAGGATACAGCCTCACTTCCTTAGCAGATAAGTTTTTCAAGATACATCTTGATAACGTGTATTTTATACACGTTTTGTCTTTTATTCTTCTGCATTTTTGTTAGTTTCGAATGTTGTTTTATTAATATTTGTTATGTTTTTCATCTTTCAGTGCCTCGTGCTTAATTGTTGAAAAGATGGCTTAATTTGGGCATGAAAGCGAAGATTATTCAAGAGGGAAGTTAGAAGATGAAAGCTCGCGATGTCGGGAGGTGTTTAATGCATTATATTGAAGATTTTATCTCGTACGGGCAGCTGCACGGCCGTTCAACAGGCCGTTCAAAGGAGCAGATTTTCTGTACGGGCAGCTGTACGGCCGTTCAACAGGCCGTACAGAGCTGCTGTGTATTAAAGAGAAGGGCTCAAAACATAACATATCATCTAACTTAACCTACATCTAACTTCTTCATCTTCAACCTAGCCTCTTCAAGGAAAAATTAGGGTTAGTAGAGTAGATAGAGAAACATTAATTACTCATAATCTAGCATTGATTATGAGTAACTAACTCTATATATTTGGCTCAAGGAGGAATTCTTGTACTAAACCCATTTCAATTTAAGTAAGATTTTTCACTCTATCTTGAATACTTGTGATGTATTGTTTATGATTTTGCTTGGAGAATTGTAAGTTGCTTCATCTTGCTCTTCTTGTAATTTCAATTGCTAATTGTTTGTGCTAATCCGTAATTGTTTGTACATTCATTGTAGTAGCACAAGGTTTGGTGTGCCTAAACTTCAAGATTCAAGTACAAATACCTAGGTTGAGCTTCTCATCCTTGGGTTTGTCCTAGCCTCTCTTTGTTTAATTCCTTGACTTGGTTAAATTGATAGTGCTTCATTATTGGTTGCTAGTGTCAAGAGAGCTAATTTATGTGCTTCACTAAATTAGTGTTTATAGAAGAGAAATAAGTGATTGTGTGCTTCACCAATTATCTTGGTTAGGTAGAGTTGATTATATCTTGATCATATGTGTTTGGGAGAAGTGCTTGAATATCCATAATCCTTGGGTCAAATATCTCTTGTCTTGGTAATTTATTCATTGTGTTGTGTTGGTAAATTTGGATGTTTGTCATTGACATAGTTGTATTTTTATAGCAATTAATTTCTTGTGTTCAAGGTGTTTGATAAAACACCACAACCAAATCAAAACCCCCCTTGTTCATACTTCAATTTTGTAAGAGGCAATCTACTCGAAATCGATATTAATAGTCCTTCCCTGTGAACGAACTACGAAAAACACTACCTTCAAATTTTGGCGCCGCTGCCGGGGAAGGCAACAATATTAATTTTGAGTTAATTGTTTCTTATATTTTTAGATTTTATCTTTATATATAGTTTTTTTTCTTTCTTTCCTTTTTTGTGTGTTTCTTCATGTTTATTGTATATAGACATGAACTAACTCTTTTAGGAGACGATGGATAATTATCGTGGTTGGAATAACGCTCAAGATTTCACCCACGATCAAGAACGATATCAAGATTTTAATTCTTTTCAGAATTTAAATGCATATCAGGTGAATTCTTTCTATTCTACAAACTCATGCTATGCTCCTTATCCTCCTAGCATCGATTATTCATATGCTTTTGAAAATCAATGTTATGATCCACAATATAATTCCCATGGCCATCAAGGATCTTCTTCATCTACATTGTCATCACTTGAAGAAATGATGAAGCAAATGGCGGCAAATAACCTCCAATTTCAAAACATCACTTTTCAAAGTATATCCAACTTGGAAAAGAACATTTCTCAAAGCATATCCAACTTAGAAAAGCAAATGAGCCAACTAGCCGAAACCGTGAGTCGATTAGAGGAGGTCAATTCTCCTACTAATCACGATTCTTGTGTTGTAATTAATGAAAATGTTGTGCATGATGAATTTGCTTGTTTAGTTGACGATTGCCCTAGGCTTAATGATGATAAATTGGATGTCGTTGAGAATCTATCAAATTTAGAAAATACTTTTGTGCTTAATGAATTGGTAGATGAGATAAAAATTGATGAATGTCCAATTGAAATTGAGAAGAAATTTGAGCTTAAGATTGATGAGATTGAAATTTTTGCTTGGGTATATAAGGATCCAATTTGGGAGCAATTTTTGAGCCGTGCTTATAATGATTATTCTGACGATTTTTCTAGCTATTTTGGTTTTTCAAAGTCTCTTGAAGATGTGAAGATCATAAAAATATTTTTATATTTTTATGGATCAAAGGTATATTTGCACACCTTATTCTTATTATTGATTCGTAGGTATGTGCATTTATTTTCTTTTTCACCTCATTAGTTATAATACTTGTATAAATAAGTCGAGCCAACGACAATAAACAAAGCGCTTTTTGGGAGGCAACCCAAGGTACGTATGTATTTATATATTTTTTATGTGTGTGTTAGATTTCTTGCATTTATGTAGGGTGTTATTCATATTGTGGATTTGAGGATTGATCTAAATATTAGTGAGTGGGGATTCCATTTTTCATCTATTTTTATTCTAAGAAAATAACCAAAAAAAATTATGTATTTTTGTGGTGTGATTAATGAATTTTATAATAGATTTTCAAAAAAAAAATATTGGTAATAATAATACTCCGCTCAATAATATTTAGTATCGTTAATTCTAATTTTTATAATTTTTAGATTTGTTCCACACTTGCCTTGATGTGTTTGTTTCATGTTTGCAGGAATTAATATTTTATTCAAGCACTCAAGGATTTGTGGGAATTTTCTGTAAAAAAAAAATAGTTTTTTTAAAATTTCAAGGTTGTACGGGCTATCGTACGGGGTGCAAACCGTGCAACAAACCGTGCACCAGCCCGTACCATGTTTTTCTCACCTTCTGTCCATGTTCTAGTTCAAAATGAGGGGGGCTCTAAATTTCCTACCCACTTGTTGCACAGGCTGTGCACCTCTCAGTTTTTTTTTTTAAAAAAAAATGCAAAGCAGAGCACATTAATTCCTAACATCTCACTCCCGTTCTTCACCATTTCTCCTTTACACATCCCATCTCCTACTCTTCTCAACAGCCCGCCTTCTTCAACATCGAATCACCACCCTCCTACAAATTCCTTCCACGACTCCACCACCATACCACTCTTCCGCAACACCACCTGCAATTCCCCTGTCCCCAACCATTCCCTCCCCTCCACTCGCGCCTTCACAACCTCATATTTCACCGCCTGCAACCTTCCTCTTACTACCCACGCCATACAACCACCTCCATTCTTCAATTCTTGCAACCAACCGCAACACCACACTTCCTCCATCTCCATCACTTCGCAGCCCCCCTACGTCGCAACCAGTCCCTCACCTTTTCTTTTCCTCCATCAACACAAACCCAACAGTTTAACTTCCCTTCTCCACCCACCTGTCTTCCACCGTACCAGCCTCCATTCGAACCAACACGACTCTCCCCCTCCTGCCTCTCCACTCCTTCACTCCTCCTGTCTCCTCTATTTCCCCTGTCTTCACCAAACAAACGCAGACCCCCCTCTTCTTTATCAACCGCGACCCCCACCCTGTTTTTATCATTTATTTTTAGTTTTTTTTATTTCTATTTTGTTTTTGTTTATTTTTAATTCTTTTTAATTTTGATTTTGTTTTAATTATGATTTTATTATTATTTTATTTTTAAATTTTATTTTTTTGTTTTATTATTAATTGCTTAGTTATTTTATTTTGATTTTAGTTTTAAATTTGAATTTTGATTTTATTTTATTTTAGTTTTAAATTTTTTTTTATTTTTTTTGTTTTTAATTGTGATTTTAGTTTTTCAATTTTTTTAAAATTAAGTAATTTATATAAATTCAAGAATAAATTTTATTTCACTTTAGAATTTGATTTTGATTTTATTATTAATTTGTTAGTTATTTTATTTTATTTTATTTTTCAATTTGATTTTTTATTTTATTTTATTTTATCTTTTCTTTTTTTTTAAAAAAAAAATTAAAAATATCAAAAACCAAAATTTAATTCTTTTTAATTTTGATTTTAGTTTTTAATTTTCTAAACTAAGTAATTATTTTATTTTAGTTTTACTTTTAAATTTGATTTTTGATTTTATTTTAGTTTTAGTTTTAGTTTTTAAATTTGATTTTTGCTTATATTATTATTTCAGTTTTAAATTTAATTTGATTTTTATTTTATTTTTTTTATTAATTAGTTAGTTATTTTATTTAATTTTATTTTAACAAAAAAAAAACAAATATTTTTATTAATTCTATTTCCTTAATTAATGTATTGTAGAGCTTTGTAGGGTGTGGATTTGGCTTGTTGATTATTTTCGTTGGGATGATTGTGATTGGTGGCATTTATTCAATTCGTGGCTAGCAATTTCGGAGTTGGATTTTGGCAAATATGAGTGGTGCCCCCGGTCCCTGTTGCTTATTTTCAGGGGAGTTTTCTTTCACTTTTGTTTCTCCCTCATTTTTTAATTGTCATGCATGAGGACATGCCATGTTTTAAGTGGGGGAAGGATTGTTGATTTTGATGTCCGTTTTGTTTGCATTTGTAAATAAGTTTAGTCATGAGTGTGTTTACTTGTTTGTAAAATTTAAGACATTGTGAGCTTGTAGTCTTGTTTTCTCCTATTTCGTGCCTAGCATTACCAATTTGATGCGAATCTATAAGTTTGATGCACCTTATTGCACACACACACACTTAAAATGACATGAAGAGTCTAGATTGTTTGTAATTAAATTGTGAGCATGACGATTATCTCTTAGAATGCATGGAATCAAATCGAGAAGATGTTATTACAACTTAAACCTTGTGAGGCCTTGAACGATGATTCTTTTGGCTTGTGTGTTGCTCCCTCTTTATGTGTGTTTTTTGCTCTAGGGCTTGCATTAAACCTTCATTCATGGATGCACCATAATAAGGAAATTCTATTTAGGATAACCTTTTTGACCTTTTTAGCTTGTGAACCATGAAAATAATCCCTAGTTACCCCCTTTGAAGCTTATATCCATATTTTTCTTCGTCACTCTCCCCTTTTATACATGAGTCATAGCCAAATACCTCACTCTCGACCTAGTTGAGCTAGTTGAGTCTTGGAAAGAATTGATTGATGAGCATGTGAATTTGGAGAAGTTGTGAAGAGGAAGAATTCTATTTATTGTAAGTGGGAACTAGTTTGATGTGTATATCTATATGTGGTTCAAAGTTCTTTGTAGTATTTATATATGTTATGCATCCCCTTTGCTAAAAAAAACAAATAATAAAGGGGATGTAAAAAAAAAGAAAAAAGAGAAAAAATAGAAAAAAAAGAACAATAAATCTTTGTACTTTATTTTGTTTCAATTTTCTTGGTAAATGTGGTTGTGTTTTGTAATTGTAAATGAGTGAAGACATTCTTTTGTTTGAGAATTTGGTGTACGAAGAAAGCAAGCGTCATTTGACTCAACTAGCAAGACTTTTACACCTTCCTTGAACTTAAATTTTAACACCTTCACCCAAGCCTCATTACAACCCATTTTATGAATTCCTTGTTTTTGGTGCAATCCGGAATTTAGGTGAACATACAAGGTCAAGTAGAGCGCATGCATTTAGACTTGGAGTTGAGTGAAATCTCTAACCCATACTTGTGTGATGCATAATTGAGAGATGTGAGATTTTCCACCATATAATTTCATCTTCTTAATGCGAAGCCGTGTATGCTTTGTGATCATCTTGTCTAGTGTTCACGACTGAAGTGCATTCATTCTATCTTTAATGTCATGGTTACATTTTGCACAAGGTGTGTCATCTTGATTCTTGAATTGGTTGTTAGCTCGTTACAGTGGATGACAAGGTGAATAGCTCTATCTGTTTGATTTTAGTTACAAGTAGACGGCTCGGATGTGTGAGTGTAGTAGTTAGTTTAATTAGTAGGTATTGTTAGTTTTTTGTTTATTGGTGATTTTTGTGACTTTGTGGGTACATCATCTATAAACCCTCACGAGACCTCACTCGTCCATTAGGGCTACCTAGGAGTTCCAAGGGCTTGTTGCATATGCCAAATGCAACCGTGATCACCTACGGAAGTGGTACTAGTTAGGAGTATATCGTGTTGTTAATATTAGTTTGCTCGGGACTAGCAAAGTTCAAGTGGGGGAAGATTTGATAACGTGTATTTTATACACGTTTTGTCTTTTATTCTTCTGCATTTTTGTTAGTTTCGAATGTTGTTTTATTAATATTTGTTATGTTTTTCATCTTTCAGTGCCTCGTGCTTAATTGTTGAAAAGATGGCTTAATTTGGGCATGAAAGCGAAGATTATTCAAGAGGGAAGTTAGAAGATGAAAGCTCGCGATGTCGGGAGGTGTTTAATGCATTATATTGAAGATTTTATCTCGTACGGGCAGCTGTACGGCCGTTCAACAGGCCGTTCAAAGGAGCAGATTTTCTGTACGGGCAGCTGTACGACCGTTCAACAGGCCGTACAGAGCTGCTGTGTATTAAAGAGAAGGGCTCAAAACATAACATATCATCTAACTTAACCTACATCTAACTTCTTCATCTTCAACCTAGCCTCTTGAAGGAAAAATTAGGGTTAGTAGAGTAGATAGAGAAACATTAATTACTCATAATCTAGCATTGATTATGAGTAACTAACTCTATATATTTGGCTCAAGGAGGAATTCTTGTACTAAACCCATTTCAATTTAAGTAAGATTTTTCACACTATCTTGAATACTTGTGATGTATTGTTTATGATTTTGCTTGGAGAATTGTAAGTTGCTTCATCTTGCTCTTCTTGTAATTTCAATTGCTAATTGTTTGTGCTAATCCGTAATTGTTAGTACATTCATTGTAGTAGCACAAGGTTTGGTGTGCCTAAACTTCAAGATTCAAGTACAAATACCTAGGTTGAGCTTCTCATCCTTGGGTTTGTCCTAGCCTCTCTTTGTTTAATTCCTTGACTTGGTTAAATTGATAGTGCTTCATTATTGGTTGCTAGTGTCAAGAGAGCTAATTTATGTGCTTCACTAAATTAGTGTTTATAGAAGAGAAATAAGTGATTGTGTGCTTCACCAATTATCTTGGTTAGGTAGAGTTGATTATATCTTGATCATATGTGTTTGGGAGAAGTGCTTGAATATCCATAATCCTTGGGTCAAATATCTCTTGTCTTGGTAATTTATTCATTGTGTTGTGTTGGTAAATTTGGATGTTTGTCATTGACATAGTTGTATTTTTATAGCAATTAATTTCTTGTGTTTAAGGTGTTTGATAAAACACCACAACCAAATCAAAACCCCCCGTGTTCATACTTCAGTTTTGTAAGAGGCAATCTACTCGAAATCGATATTAATAGTCCTTCCCTGTGAACGAACTACGAAAAACACTACCTTCACATCTCAAGAAATATCTATCTAAGAAAAACGAAGCTGAGAATACTACCATTTGTATTCACAGATTGTAGCAAAATCTTTAGCTAATAAAATATTAGATTAAAGTGATATTGTGTTGTGTTTGTCTTTGTTATCTTCACTTACATATCTCACACACTAAACACATATCTTGTTGCAAAGATTCAAGAACAAAGAAAACTTCAAGAATCCATTCACCCCCCCTCTGTATTCTTTTACGGTATTCAATACTCAACAGAAATGTTTCTGGGCCATAAGCAATTTTCTAAAGTTTCTGTGGACTTCTTTTCTAGTTCTCTTGGGACTGCTCAGGACATGCCTTCTTTTGACTTCAACAGTTTTACCTGTTTTACTTTATCCCCTTCTCAGGCTTCTAATCTGGAAGGACCTGTCTCTAATGGTCTTATTTTGGCCACTTTGAAAGGCATGAAAAAGAATAAGGCCTGATAAGTGCATATTTTTATTACCTATTTATTGCTTGAACTCGTATTTTAATAACTTATTTTGTTGCATTTCAGGAAATACGTGAATAAATAAAGAAATGGCAAAATAAAGAAATAAAGAACAAGGAAGAGAAAAAGAGGAAGAAAAAGGACTTAAATGAAGAAAGGAAAAAGAATTAGGAGCTTGGTGGAAAAGGAATCTTTGAGGACATGTGGAAGGTGGAGATCATCCCAACACATTAAATAAGTGTATGGCCAAGTTATACTCTACAAAGCTTAAGGGGGAAGGAAACAAATAGATGGCTAGGATTTCACCACCACACACCACAAATGTATGGTGGGGATTTAACCAACGCCCCCCTTAACCCTAATTCCTATCCTATAAATACCCCCCACCCCCTTGTATTTAGGAACTGAGATCTTAGGGTAGTTTTAATTTCTTGTATTTTTTTTCTTAGTTTCAAATATTGTAAACACTCTTTTCTTTTAATGCAAACATTCCGTTTCCTTTAATTTCTCGTCTTGTTCTTTCGTTTTTATTACATAGCTTTCGTTATTTTCGTAATTCCGTTTAGTGGACAAAGTAGCGAAATGCTAACCACTAGGGGTTGAAAGTAATAGAATTTAATTTCCTGTTCATAGTCTTAATTTTAGTTTTAATTCGTAATTTTGCCCCTTTAAAGTTCAATTTTATTGTGGGCCAATTTAATCCCAATTCTCGTTTTAGTTTAAATTTTACTTTTTTCTAGTTTACCTCTTTATTTTCATACTTAATTTTCAAATAAAAAAAATAAAAATAAAATAAGTTTCGTTAAATTTCATTTTTATTTATGATTCGAGTTTTTGGCTGTGCTTTTGGTTTGCTTCGTTGTTGAGTTTGGTTTAGCTGAGTTGTGCTGAGTTGACTCGGCTACTGTATTTGTCTATTGAGTTCGAGTTCCGAGTTTCTGTTTGTAAATTGTTGTTATTTAGTGTCTGTTTTAAGTCCAGCTACGTTTGTTTAATCGAGTTTTGTTTCTGTTTTAATGATTTTGGTTTTGAGTTTTGCCAATTTGGTTCTTTGATTTTGAATTCGTGGCTAGTTGAATTTACGAAAACAACATGCTCAATTTTTCTAAAATTTTATGTAAATAAATTTTAATTAAAAAAAAGAAAAAAAAGAGTTTTAAAATAAAAGTTAGTTTTAATTCGAATTTAGGATTTATGGAATAATTTTTAGAATAATTTAGTTTTGCTTTCTAATTTTTAATTAATTAGTTTAGGATTTAGAATAAATTTAATCTTCTTTTAAAAATTAGTTTAAATTTCCTTTTAGTGATTAATTAGCATAAAATCCAATCAAATTCTTAAAAATCCACTTGTTCTAATTCGATTAAATTGAAAATTAAGTCTCGCGAAAATGTTAGTCTCCGTGGATCGATACCTAAAATATTTCAACGATTGAAACGTGCGCTTGCGGTTTAAATTGTCATTTATTTTAGCACAACAAGTTTTTGGCGCCGCTGCCGGGGACTAATTATTTCTCGCACCTTAGTTTTTAATTTTTCGGATTAGCTCTTTTCTCACCCTTTTTCTTGTTTGCATCTTTTTCGAGGAATTTGGAGGAAAATTCGGGAAACTTGGATTAAAGCGGAAGAATTTTCTCGGAATTTTGGAAGCTTTGCTTGGGTAACCCGTATCTCTCTCCTCTTTCGTTTTTTTTCTTTATTTAGAAAATCACAAAAAAAAATTGAAAAATGGAAAAATCACAAACAAATTTGAATATTTAAAATCCAAAAAAAATTAGTTAGAAATTACATAATTGTTGCATCATGCATTTAATCACTTAGCATACATCATCTAGATTTTTATTTTCTTGTTTTTAATTTTTCGTACCTTATAATTGTGGTGATCGCTGGAGGACCCCAAGGTACGTTAAATTCTTTCTTTTCTTTATTTAGAACACGTAGTTAAGCATCCATAAATGCTTATAGTTTTTTATACCTCTTGTTTGTTGCATCATTTTGTAAATAAATCTTAAGGGCAAAACCACTTAGAAGATAAGGGAAGAGATTTCATCACTCTTTCCTTGGCCCAAAAACAATTTAATCCCTCATTTTGTATTTTCCCTATCCTTTAATAAAATTGAATTAGACATTGACCCTAGGAATCTCGCGCTCATTTAGGAAGGTGCTTAAGAAACGAAGTAATCTTTAATTATTTCGACTTTTTGGTGTCTAGGCAAGCGGAAGCTTACCTGGCCAATTAAGATTTGGTGTCTAGGCTGGTGTTTAGCCTCTTGGAAATGCTTGCACCTACCTGGCCAAATTGGTCCGAATAAATATTGATTTACCTAGTTTTTGGTAGCCCTTAAAGTTGGGAGCAAGGTCTAGTTCAATTTTTTTAGGAAACCCTAGCTATAGGATTTTTCTTTTGATTTTTTACCCTTTCTTTGTGTGTTTATTTTATCGCACTTATTTGCTACGTGTTCCTTACATGGTTTATGCAAACTATTTGGATTAGGGATAATTCTTCTAGACTAGTGAGATCGTTTGAGATTTCTTCCTCTTCTGATTCCGAGTCTTTAGATAATTCCGAACCATTAGTAAACATGGCCATGTCTCTTAAGGACCGTTTCTATCACCCGTTCTGCCCAACCATCGTGTATCACTCTTCCTCCCGTAAATGGTAATAATTTCGAAATCAAAGCTCAACGCATTAGCCTGTTACCCAAATTTACCGGGAGTGAAGGTAGGGACCCTTATCTTTTCATCCATGAATTCGAGGAGGTTTGTGCCTTAAAAAAACTCCAACAATTAACCGAGGACTCGATTAGGCTTAGACTCATTAATTTTGCGCTTAAGGAAAATGCTAAAAAATGGTTGTATAGCCTACCGATTAATTCTATTTCCACGTGGGAGGGATTTGTGGTAATTTTCTTAAGAAATATTTTCCAAACCATAAGACTACGAGAATTACAAACGAAATAAATGAATTTCATCAAAAGAAAAATGAGTCTTTTTGGAAATATTTTGATTGTTTTAAAAATATCACAATGCCCCCACCACGGAATAGAAAAGTGGAGACTTTGTAAGATCGTTTACGAGGCCTTAGATAGTCCAACAACCGCTTTGTTGGAGTCTATGTGCCAAGGTAAATTCATGGAAAAAGATGAGGACGAAGAGTGGGCATTTTTCAAAAAATTAGCCGAGAAGACCATGTTGTGGGAGTCTACTAGGGAGCCTCATAAGTCTAACGAGTCGTCTAGTACATCTAGGGGTTTGCATTCGATTGGAAATTCGATTGCAATCGATGTCAAATTAGCTACTCTAACTAGAAGACTCGAAGCCCTAGATACTAGTAACACCCCCTCACAAGTGTCTATGTGCTCTAATTATAATCAAGGTTTTCCAAACTTTCCCGGCTATGATCAAATTAATGCGGTGTTTCAACCAACCCCTAGGAATGATCCTTTTTCTCCTACCTACAATCCCGGTTGGAAGAATCACCCACATTTCTCGTGGAACCAAGGCCAAAACTACCAATCTCCGCCACCTTCTTTTCAAAAGCTGAACTCTTATCCAACTCCAAACCAAGGTGTTTTTCCAAACCCGGTTCAAAATCACGTTCCTTATCAAAATCAAGCACCCACCCACCCTCCCGGCTTTCACGAGTCGGATAAGAGAATTAATTCTTTGGAAAAGACTCTCGATGCGCTTCTAAAATCAACAACTAATTAGGCTCAATCTCAACAAACCTTCATGCAAACCATGACTCAAGATAGGCAACTTTTGACTGCTAGTACTCAAGCCATATCTAAGTTAGAGGTTCAAGTGAGTCAATTAGCCAACGCCATGTGTGAGCGAGAGAAGAACAAGTTCCCGAGTCAACCCGAGGTCAACCCTAAATTTCCTCTCAACCAAAGACCTCCCGAAAATGTTGATGCTATCATTTCTTTAAGGTCGGGAAAACAAGTTGATAATCAAGTACGAGTCGAGTCTCCCGAAGACGAAGAAGAGTCAAATGTTGAACCAAACCCTAAACTCGATCCTTCAAACCATCTTCCAAATCCCGAGCCTTTCGCGTCATCTAGCCACACACCGTTACCACTTGAACCTTCATCTTCAAAATCCACTCCCGAGTCATCAGAATCTCCTCTCAATCATCATCACCGAGTGAGCCTCCGTTTTCTTGCAAACCACATTCACCTAACGAATCTTCGATTGTTGTTTACTTTCCAATTCCATCCCCGAAGAACCTGGTGAACGAGTCTTTAAGCCTAAAGCTCCTTATCCTCAAAGACTCTTTTCCAACAAGCAATCGCCTCAGGTAGAAAAGATTTTGGAAGTTTTCAAGCAAGTCGAGATCAACATTCCTCTTTTAGATGCCATTCAAAAAATTCCCTCTTATGCCAAGTGTCTAAAAGATTTATGTTCTCAAAAACGTTCCACCCACGTCCCTAAGAAAGCCTTTTTGACTTCTCATGTTAGTTCAATTCTTTCGAACCAAATTCTCGTGAAATATAAGGACCCCGGTTGTCCTACAATTTCATGTGTCATAGGCAATACTTTTGTGGACAAGGCCTTACTTGACTTAGGAGCGAGTGTGAATCTTCTTCCATTTTCGGTCTATCAAGCCCTAGGTTTAGGCGAACTTCAAAAGACGAACATGACAATTCAATTAGCCGATCGTTCTGTCAAAATGCCTAAGGGAATAATTGAAGATGTGCTAATTAAGGTTGGAGAATTCATCTTGTTGATGAATTCAATGACCTTTATGAACAAACAATAGGGGTTAATCTTGTTGATGACATTGTTAATTGGTCAAACCTTAAGGATAGTGAGATTGAGTCTCTTCTCAATGAGGATTTCAAAGTCAACCATGAGTCTAACCGAGAGTATATTAATTCGTTAAGGGATATGACCTCGAAAGAAATGTTGAGAGAGTTGGACGACATTTGTTCCAAGTGGGAGACTCCACCCGAGGATGTTAATGTTGAAGCCGTTGTCAAAAATCCCGTTGGTGAACCACCTACTTTCGATGAAGCTGAATCTAATACTGACCATGTCAACCCTAGTACCATTGTTACAACTCCCGTTGGTGAGCCACCTCCACTTGATTTCGTAACACACCCCTCCACTTTCGATCACATTTTCTTGTAAAAAGACAAACTTCTCTCTGCTATTATCAATAGTGATTTAAACCCGGACCAAGAAATCCAATTAATTAATTTGCTTAAACAACATAAAGAAGCCTTACTTTGGTCTGTGGAAAACGCTAGTGGTTACAATGCTTTTACTTTGAAAGAATATTTTTGTCTTCTTGCAAAAGTCACTAAGGTGTTAGAGCTTCAACGACATCTTGAGCTCTTTTCGGAAATTCATTCCTTGCTTCCCACCGGCATCGGCTAATTCGGTTTTATTCCTTTGCCTCCCCTCGTGAAATTCAGGTATGGGGGAGTATAAGTGTGCGTGAGTAGTGTTAATTAGTTGTTTTTCATTTTCGTTCCTTTCCGTCATCCCTTATCAGGTATTACCTCGTTCTCATTTACTCATTTCTTTTGCATTTGCATACATTGAGGACAATGCATGATTTAGGTATGGGGGAGGGTTTTTAGTGTAAATATAAAAATCAGAAAATCCAAAAAAATTAAAAAAATGAAAAAATCACTAAAAGAGTTGTAGAATTGTAAATAGTAGAGTTCTAATCTTATTCTAGTCTTGTTAATTGATTTCTAGTTGCTTGATGCACCCTTACATGCTATGATAATCTTGTGATCCTTTAACTTTTGATTGAGAAGTGATTTTCTAAGTTCTTGTCCACACACTTACACTAGCAAGGTGAAACTAGCAGACTTATTTGATTTGTGCAAGAAATTAGAAGGTCTTGATTAGGTGTAAGATGATTTGGTTTTCATACTTTGAGTACAAGTAGGTGCATTGAGGATACCTTTACTTGAGATTGATTATGTTCTACCACACCAAGTGAGTTTTGAGCCTATATGCACATCTTTTGCATTTATATTCTTTTGCTTGAGTGTCTACTTGTCATTTGCATTGCTAGCACTTGTTTGAGTTCTTTATTGAAACACATGATATTGATTGATGATAAGATGATAAAGGCATTTAGGAATAACCCATATTTCCCAAAATATCCACACCATTCTTATGTGATCAATTAGTTACCCCTTTGAGCTTAATCAAATTCTTTCGGTGACACACCACATTACTCACCCAATACCTTTTTCTTGTACAGCCTTACGTATACTTGATCCCAATTTGTGAAAGGCTAGTAGGAACTTGAGGAAGTAATAAGGTGTGTGAAATGGGTTTACTCTTGTTCATAACTTTTGAGGAAATATATGTTTTGTTGGTTACCTTGATTAGTCGATTTTCAAGTTAAATCTAAAAGAGGATTATGGTTTCTTATAGCTTTCATAAGATAAAAAAAAGGAAAAGAAAAGAAAAGAAAAAAAATATTTATGAGAGCATACTTATGTTTTTATAATTCTCCTTCATTCGACTAGTCAAGTCTTTTTGTTGAAAGTAGAAAAATAATTGTGTGGGGAGGAAGTTTGGTGTTGTGCATGATTTCCATGGTGACTACTAGCTTTTGACACTTCACCTTGTTTTGGCCTTACTTGACATACCCTGTCCCTAGCCCCATTACAACCCAAATAAAGACCTTTTGATTGTCATCATTGATGTATGTTGTGTTTAAGTTAGAATGATACCAAATGTCAAGCATGCTTTTGATTTTGTTGGAATTGAGTGATACAATTACCCTTGTTCTTGAGTGAATGTTCTTTTGTGAGTGAAATGTGAGGTATTGCTTGTTTCTTTTGCATATGAGATCTCAAGTTTTGACTCTAAGGTGTGCTCTTGTAGACTTAGCATGGTTTCCAATAATTTTTGCACTTGACATGAACTTGTAATCACTCGTGCATGCTTCTTTAAGTAGACTATATGAATCCTTGCACTTTCCACACCAAGACTTTGCAAATTCATTATGATTCTTAAGTTGATGTATCATGAGAGGACATGTATGTGTGGTGTTGCATTGCCATGTAATCTTTTATACAAACTAGACGGATTTTGTGGGTACATTCACTATAGGCCCTCACAAGTAGGGCTGCACATGGGTAGGGTTGGGTCGGGTTTTCGTCAAACCCCGACCCAACCCAATTAATTCGGTTTTATAAGAAATCAACCCATTAACTGAAAAAAAAATTTGTAACCCAACCCCGACCCAACCCAATTAGTTCGGTTTGGTTCGGGTTGGGTTGGGTTAAATTTACTAATCGGAAGAACTTTACAAAAAATTCTGCACTTCGTAGAACATGTTGCAGAAAATGTTGCTGAAGCTCGAAAGTGTTGCAGAATGTTGCAGAATGTTGAAGAAAGTGTTGCAGAATGTTAAAAAAAGTGTTGCAGAATGTTGCAGAAAGTGTTGCAGAAGCAATAAAGTGTTGCAGAATGTTGCAGAAAGTGTTGCACAAAATTTATATAGTGCAGAAAATTTAGAGTGCAGAAATTTGTAAAAATATATGCAGAAAATATACAAAATATTTAGAAAATATGCAAAAAAATTCTGCATTTTATGCAAACGGGTTGGGTTGGGTTTGTAAGGGTTAAAATTTGTTAAACCCTTACCCAACCCAATTAATTCGGGTTTTTTTAAAAATTAACCCGTTTAACCCACGGTTTTGGACGGTTCGGTTTGATCGGTTAAAAAGAGGGTCGGTTTGGTCGGTTTTTGAAACCCATGTGCAGCCCTACTCACAAGACCTCACTCGTCCACTAGGGCTGCCTAGGGGTTTAAAGGGCTTGTTGCATATGTCAAATGCAACCGTCACACCTACAAAAAGGAGTATAGGACTTTTAATCTAGATTTTCTTTATTTTTGTGTTACTCGAGGATGAGCAAAAGATAGGTATGGGGACATTTGATAAGTGCATATTTTTCCATATTTTTATTACCTATTTATTGCTTGAACTCGTATTTTAATAACTTATTTTGTTGCATTTCAGGAAATTCGTGAATAAATAAAGAAATGGCAAAATAAAGAAATAAAGAACAAGAAAGGGAAAAAGAGGAAGAAAAAGGACTTAAATGAAGAAAGGAAAAAGAATTAGGAGCTTGGTGGAAAAGGAATCTTTGAGGACATGTGGAAGGTGGAGATCATCGAAACACATTAAATAAGTGTATGGCCAAGATCTACTCTACAAAGCTTAAGGGGGAAGGAAACAAATAGATGGCTAGGATTTCACCACCACACACCACAAATGTATGGTGGGGATTTAACCAATGCCCCCTTAACCCTAATTCCTATCCTATAAATACCCCCTCGCCCCCTTGTATTTAGGAACTGAGATCTTAGGGTAGTTTTAATTTATTGTATTTTTTTTCTTAGTTTCAAATATTATAAACACTCTTTTATTTTAATGCAAAAATTCCGTTTCCTTTAATTTCTCGTCTTGTTCTTTCGTTTTTATTACATAGCTTTCGTTATATTCGTAATTCCGTTTAGTGGACAAAGTAACGAAATGCTAACCACTAGGGGTTGAAAGTAACAGAATTTAATTTCTTGTTCGTAGTCTTAATTTTAGTTTTAATTCGTAATTTTGCCCCTTTAAAGTTCAATTTTATTTTGGGCCAATTTAATCCCAATTCTCGTTTTAGTTTAAATTTTACTTTTTTCTAGTTTACCTCTTTATTTTAATATTTAATTTTCAAATAAAAAAATAAAAATAAAATAAGTTTCGTTAAATTTCATTTTTATTTTCCTGTCTTTAATTTGAAGCTTTAATCCCCTGTTCCTTTTTCCCCAAAACCCAATAGCCCATTTTGTTCTTTTTTTTCGTTAAAACCCACGACCCCTCTCTCTCCTTCCTTATTCTTCACAACAGTTGCAAATTCCCCTACCCCGTTCAACACACTTCATCTTGTTCATTATTTCTTTTTTTCTCCTTTCTTCCTTTTTTTTCGATTAAACACCTGTTTCCTTTCTTTTTCGTTTTTTTCCGTCTGTTTTCTCGAATTAGTACAACCGCCTTTCCCCTCCCCAGTTCATCTCTCTTCTTTTAATCGCCCCTATTTTCTTTCCCCTGTTATCTTTGCTTTATTTTAACCGAGTTTCTGTTCATTGAATGTATAAGTTTTGCGAATTGATGTGTCCTGGGTGGTCTGTAATCGAGAAGTTCTTATTTTTGTCTTTTCTTCGAAGTTTCTGCGACTAAGTTTTTACCATTTGAATGCTGTGTTTTAATTCGTCGTAACCAAGTCCTTGTGTGAACTGCTGAGATGTGTGGTTTTCTTTGTTCGTGATCGAGTTCTCGAGATTCTTGGTTCGAGTTTTGAGTTCTTTGGTGTTTTGAGTTCGTATTTCTGTTGTTTTTAGCCACTGTTTTGTTTGATTTCCGAGTTTGCAGCTTGGCGAGTTCTTTTTGTTGATTCATGTGTGTTACTGTCGAACTTAATTAGTTTTTATGGTTCTGTTTTGGTGTGCTGAGTTTAGTGAATTCTGCTGTACCGAGTCGAATTGAGTTGATGTTCTTTGCGTTTCTGTTTTGTGAGTTTGGTTTTAATGTCCGAGTACTAAGTTCCAAGTCACCATTTCATGTTCGAGTTCTACGTGTGCATTTTATTTATGATTCGAGTTTTTGGCTGTGCTTTTGGTTTGCTTCGTTGTTGAGTTTGGTTTAGCTGAGTTGTGCTGAGTTGACTCGGCTACTGTATTTGTCTATTGAGTTCGAGTTCCGAGTTTCTGTTTGTAAATTGTTGTTATTTAGTGTCTGTTTTAAGTCCAGCTACGTTTGTTTAATCGAGTTTTGTTTCTGTTTTAATGATTTTGGTTTTGAGTTTTGCCAATTTTGTTCTTTGATTTTGAATTCGTGGCTAGTTGAATTTACGAAAACAACATGCTCAATTTTTCTAAAATTTTATGTAAATAAATTTTAATTAAAAAAAAGAAAAAAAAAGAGTTTTAAAATAAAAGTTAGTTTTAATTCGAATTTAGGATTTATGGAATAATTTTTAGAATAATTTAGTTTTGCTTTTTAATTTTTAATTAATTAGTTTAGGATTTAGAATAAATTTAATCTTCTTTTAAAAATTAGTTTAAATTTCCTTTTAATGATTAATTAGCATAAAATCCAATCAAATTCTTAAAAATCCACTTGTTCTAATTTGATTAAATTGAAAATTAAGTCTCGCGAAAATGTTAGTCTCCATGGATCGATACCTAAAATATTTCAACAATTGAATCGTGCGCTTGCGGTTTAAATTGTCATTTATTTTAGCAGAACAAGGCCCCGGGGCCGGATGGATTCACTGTAGAGTTCTTTCTTGCAACACGGGACATTGTTGGTGAAACTTTCTGTGAAGCTGTTAGGAGCTTCTTTGACACCTCTTTACTGCATAGGTCTATAAATGCCACTAGCATTGCTCTAATACCTAAGGATTCTACACCTAAAACAATGACTGAATATCGTCCCATCTCTCTCTGTTCCATCCCATATAAGTGCATTGCAAAAATTTTGGCTACTCGTTTAAAAGCATTGATGCCCAGCTTGGTCAATATTTCTCAATCAGCATTTATCCCAGGGCGTAGTATTTCTGATAATGTCCTCATGGCACAGGAGTTCTTCCGAGGCTATAATCGTGACACTGGTGCACCAAAATGTGGTATCAAGTTAGACTTATGTAAGGCATTTGACTCAATAGATTGGAATTTCATCATGGGTGCT
Source organism: Saposhnikovia divaricata (assembly GCA_036435485.1). Classification (NCBI taxonomy): domain Eukaryota; kingdom Viridiplantae; phylum Streptophyta; class Magnoliopsida; order Apiales; family Apiaceae; genus Saposhnikovia; species Saposhnikovia divaricata. Next base: position 181,914,876 of record CM071601.1, read on the forward strand.
CTACAAAAGCTCAATTTTCCTAGCAAGTTTATGAGTTGGATTTTTTCTTGCATATCTACTCCAACTTATTCTGTCAAAGTAAATGGAGCCTTGTGTGTTTTTTTGAAGGGAGAAAGGGTCTTAGACAAGGTGATCCTATCTCACCTTATCTTTTCTCGATTGCCATGAATGTTTTTTCATGTATCCTTGCTGTGTCACCTTCTCAATTTAAATTTCACTGGAAATGTAAGGACCTTAAGCTCACCCATCTGTTTTATGCGGATGACGTTCTTCTATTTTCTCATGGTGATAAAAACTCAGTATCTCACCTAATGGACTGTGTCTCACGTTTTGCTGCTTTGAGCGGTTTGCACCCTAGCTTTGCTAATAGCTCTATTTTCTTTGGTAACTGCACACCAGGATTCATTTCTTGGTTTGATCAAACGTATGGTATAGTGCGTGGGGAGCTGCCAGTTAAATTCCTAGGAGTGCCATTGATCTCTTCCAAACTCAGTCATAATGACTGTATACCTCTTCTGGATAAGGTTGCAGCTAGGATCTCTACTTGGACATCACTCTTACTGTCTTTTGCTGGAAGGGTGCAGCTCATACGATCTGTTCTCTTTGCTATTCAATCTTATTGGACAAAACATTTCATGCTTCCGGGCACTATGCATCAAAAACTTCAGACTCCGTTTACGAGATTCTAATGGAAGGGAAATATTAATGAGAAGGGAGGAGCTAAGGTGAGCTGGGACAGAGTTTGTACTCATATTGAAGAGGGGGGTTTGGGCCTAAAAACCTAAGAGACTGGAATCAAGCACAACTCTTATTCCATTTATGTAACATTGTGAAGAAGAGTAAATCTCTTTGGTCTTGCTGGGTTAACACCACTGTGTTAAAGAGGCATCACTTCTAGACCATGCCCATGCCTACTGATTGTTCTTGGATTTTTCGTAATGTTCTTAAACTTCGTCCTTTGGCACTTCAATTTATCACCTATAAAATTGGGAATGGACATGGGACTTCTTTACGGTTTGACCCTTGGTGGAGATCTTCATGTCTTGCTAGCACTCGATTTGATAACATTATTGCTCAGCCTAACTTGACTCACGATGCTCAGGTTCATGTTTTAATTTCTTCTAGAGACTGGACTTTGCCCCAGCCTTCTAACAGACTGCATCACTTGGACCCAGGTCTTGCTATTTGCTTCAACAGTTTGATTACCCTGCTTTCAATTCTAATGTGTCTGATGACATATTGTGGAATGGCACACCTCTTCGTAAACTCAAAACTTGGGACATATGGAATGATATTCGTACTTCTTCCCCTGTTGTCTCGTGGCATAGTCTGGTGTGGCATAAGCTAAAAGTTCCTCGTTATGCTCACCATGAGTGCCTGCTTTGCCATGGTCGTTTGTCTACTCTGCACAGGCTTGCTTCTTTTGGACTTGATATCACTACGTTCTGTCATTTTTGTGTCGGAGGTATTGAGACGGACTCGCATTTATTTGTAACCTGTCCTTTTAGCAGTTTCGTTCTCTCCAAACTAGCTGGTTTGTTGAAGATTGACTGCTCAGGTTCCTCGTGGGTAGACTTACTGACTAACTGGGGCCACATTGCAGATTGCTCTCTTAGGCATGTTGCTCTCCTAACTGCTCAGATATTCTCCTATCATTTATGGAGGGAGCGTAATGCTAGGCTTCACGATAAAGGGTGCTAGTTTTGATGGTTAGCATGGTTTGCTAGTTTTGCTTTCTATTAGTAATCTGCTCTTTGTAGATTACTATATAGATAGTCCTCCCCTTCGGCTTGTCGTTGGGCATGGGTTAATCCCTTTTTTGCTTGTTATTATATATATATATATATATAATCAAATTATCAAAAAAAAAATAGTTGGTAGCAGAAAGGACTAGTCCTCGACGGGGGAAGTTTCCTTATCTGTGAAGTCTTGAGATATTGGACGAGCCTTGGACCTTTATGGTTAGGCCTCATAGTGGAACATTTCGAAAGCTGGACCATCAATCCAAGCCCGTTTGGGTTTCTTCTTCTCCAAGAACTACATATGGCTTGATCCTTTATAAATACCGGGGTACGTAGGCCGATTGAAGGGTTGGAAGTCGAGAGCTCTGAAGCAGCCGCCACTAACCCTATCAATATCAGCCACTAATTACAAACAACAACCACGCACCACCGCTGTTTTCGGCAAAGAACCACCGTCGTAGATCATGTTTCCGGCGACGTACCTCGAATTTTGTTGTTCCCAAATTCCTCCATCAACAAATTGGCGCTAGAAGGAGGGGCAATCAAGATCTGAATCTTAGGAGGAAAAGATGTCTCTTAATCAAGATGAAGGTTCTCATGAAGAAGATGGCTACTATTCTGAAGATCAAACTAATCATGATGAGTACGTTCCGGAGGATGTCCCTGTTGTCAACACCCTCGCGGAACTCCGGCTACCAGCGGACAACCGCCTATTCTTGTTAGCAACTTCGAGATATTGGAGCAGTTGTATGCTATGGGAACTGCCATAAATAACTTCGGGGCAAGATTGAATTCTGTGGAGCAAGTGCAAGAAAGTAGGAAAAAATCTCGGAGTATCCCTCGAAATCATCATCAAACAGGGAATGCCCTCCAAGTGGAGGAAAGCTCTCAAAGAGATGAAGAAGTGCAGGATAATAGATTTCAATTGGTGACTCCTCAAAGGATAGATTACTTTGATCCCAATATTGAACATCCTAGTGAAGATAATTGTGATCGTAGGTTATCGAATCCTCAAGAGAGGGCGCGCCCTCACCCTCACCGCTCTGGGCGCACCCCTAGTGAGATCCAAAGGGATGACGAGAGGATGGCCAAGAAGAAGAAAGACTTTGCAAGTTTGAAGAAACGCCTTGGAATAAGGCTTAATGATGATGATCTAAGGGTGGTACTCCTCGAGCTTCAAAATAAAAAGAAGAACTTGGAATCGAGGCCCCGTGATCCACAGCGTGCGCCCCCTGATAACAGGTTGAGGCCCCTTGGACATGAGCGTGCCCTTCCTTGGAATAATAATCCACAGCGCGCCCCCTCTGATTACAGGTCGAGGCCCATTGGACATGACCAAGCTACTCTTCATGGTAAAACTGGAAGAAGGAGTAGTCACGATAACGGTGATAGGAGGATGGAGATATATCGAGGAGATAAGCGACCTCGTAGCAAAGAGGGCGCGCCTTCAGGTGGTAGATCCCCTCGAATTGTTGAGGTCAATTCAAGTACCTCTAGTGAGGCGAGATCAAGGGCGCGCCCTTCCTCAAGAGGAGAGCGTCAAGGAGGCTCCTAAGGAAATCCACAGCCTCAGGGAAACCCGCAGCCTTAGGGAAATCCCCACGGTCAACAGAATAAGACTCAAACTCAAAGAGATGTAGTTATACAACCTCATGCAGAGGCTCCAGGAGGTGCTCAGACAACAGCTCTACCTCCACCTCCGCCCCCGGGGGGTATGCAGACAGGTGCACAACCAAACGTCTAAAATATTCCCGAGTAGGAACTTTTAATGTGGATGACTTGAAGAGGCTCCTTATTCATCTAGATGGAGGAAGAATATCTGCTACAACACGGACTCCTTCTCCCTTCTCAGCAGAGGTGATAGAGGCACAGCTGCCTACGGGTTATAGATCAATGACTAATGATCTACGCTTCCATGGAAATGCAGACCAAGTGGAATTCCTGGGGCGTTTTGATATTGAGATGGATGTTTATCAAGTGACTAGTCTGGCGAGATGTCGTTTGCTGGCAACAACCATCAGGGAGAGTGCCCAACAGTGGTTTCAAAAGCTTGGACCAGGGGTGATCACTTCTTGGGAAGTAATGAGAACTTTGTTCCTTACCAAATTCTAGGCAGCAGTGAAGTATGCTCCTCCTGTTACAACCTTGGCCAACATTAAGCAGAATAAGGGAGAAAGTTTGCAATCTTATTTCAAGAGATTCAACTCGGAGTCTACTTAGGTCCGGGGAGCAACTGATAAAACACTAAAGAGTTTCTTGATAGCTGGATTGAAAGTAGGAACGGATTTTTGGAAACATCTTCAAGGAAGAGATCCAGCTACTTTGGATAACGTGTTCGCACAAGCCGAGTCTTTCAAGATTGTAGAACAATCCTTGGCGGATAATCAAAAAATAGATATTTAGAGTGGTTCCAAGGGAAAGACTAACTAGAGGAAGGATAGATCTGTGAGCCCTACACACCATACTGGGATTGGTGCTAATAGAGTGAATTCAACTGAAGTTGGAAGGAATTGGGGACCTCCATACACTTACACTTACGATTGGAGGCCAAACAATTATATACCATTGGTGGCTTCAATTGAGCATATCTTTGAAGTAAACAAGAATATACTTGGTCATTGTCAAGGCATCTGTTCCGCTTTCATCCTGCTTGTATTCTTTGCCATGAGCTTTTGGAGAAATAAAGCACTGTTGTCAAGGATATAAACAGAAAAGAAAAAGTTAAATCATGCCATGACTCATGTTCACATTAACAAATGCCAGTAATGGTTGTAGAAGTCGATACATATACAGGAAAAACCAAGATCAAATCACAACAGTAGGCTATACGTATATTTTTTAGATCGTGTCTTAAAACCTAGAAAATGATTTAATGCATAGTAAAGCATGACCATTTTCTACCACTTATTTGTCAGTTAGGGAAGAACGATACAAGTTACAACATTAGGGCAAGAACAATGCCAACTTTGTAAGCAATGAGTATAAACTATATAAAAGAATTATGGCAAAACAAGAAGGATTACAAACTCACAACATTAAACAGATTCTCGTACAAATCATCTTAGCTACTTAAATGCCATTCAAAATTAAACAAACTTCAAACTCAGAGAATGTAACATTGCTTTGAAAATTAAATTATTTGTTTGTTTCTCGTACACTGCTTTGTTTCCTGGTCATGCAGCTACCTATTAGCAACTAGACTTCAGAATATATACTTGGGGAACTTAATTTACCTAATTCAACAAAAACACATCTATAAACCTTAATTTACCTAATTCAACAAATTAAACAAACAATTGAAACAAAAACATACAATCTGACGCAAAAACAACACCAATTAAACTACACTAGAACTAACCAAAATCGAAAACTACACTAAAACATCTCAAATCAAATCAAACAACAAGATTTAGACAATAAAGTGACTAACCAGGCCATGGAGATATTCCCAAGTGTTGAAGAACAGGTTGGCTAGTCACTGTCCCGTCTATTTCTAGAATCTTTTCCTCTCTTGTTGATCGTATGGTTGAAAGAAGAGAGGACTCTGTTTGAGACTTTATTCTTCTTAATCCCCTGCAAAGAAATATACATAAATATATGTGAAGATTGGGGAACTTGATTTATGCTCGCCATGTAAATTTATCTTATTTTCTAAATACAGCTAATAACATAGGCAAACGATCACAATGTTGAGGGACTGCTGAACTGATAAATCCAACAGACAAGAGCTACTACAAAGCTTTCACTAAGATAACATGTGGACGATTTGTAGAATCTGTTTTACTAAAAGAAGAAACAAACTATTTAACGAAATTGCTTGCTAAAAACTAGCACTTGGGCAACAAAATCATCGGTGATAATAGAAACTACCTATATAGAGAAAACAACCAGCTAAATTTGCATTCATTTTTATCATAAGAAAGTAATAATTGTAATAACCCTAACTTTAGAAAGGCTACAGTGCCCAAATGAATAGTGATCTTGAGGAATCCAGGGAAATGGTGTGTAGGTACTCTATATTAGGGATGGAAAATGGGTAAACAGAAACCATATTAGTGTTGTACATTGAAAATAAGTGACTCGAAATGACGATGGATTTTAGAAATTCCTGAATTTTGATTTTGAGGATTTTGAGCTCGAACGAACTTCTATATCTTGGATATTAAGGAGTATAAAAATACTAAAGGAATTATATATTGAGAAATTAGTGTATTAGGGTAAACTAAAGGATTATTAAGTTAAGGACTTATCAAAGGAATTTGGATTGTTAAACGATTTCAGAACCACTGAGATAATGAGGTATATTCGAACCGAATCACAATTAGACGAGTATGGAAACCAAACAACCAAGATTATAACATAACAAGGATATATACCACATTATTATTACCAAGAGTGCTAGCAAATTACTTAGGAAAATCAAGAAAAAGATTAAAGGATGCATCGAATGACATCATGAGTGACATCATCATCCACTAACTTGTTTTAAGGGGTAGATTAGTCCTTTAACCTTGTAAAATTCCACAAGCTTCCACAAGACACTAGATTAAACAATATTAAGATGAGATAAGAGCAAAAACCAAGAAAAAAACCTCTCCCCCATCCTCTTCATTGCATTCGGCCATTGAAGAAAAAAAAGGAGAAAATAGAAAATCAAAACCCTAGTTCCAAGTCATCTAAATTCAAGGAAAAAATCATGAAGGTTGCTTACATATAGACTAAGGTATGCTATGAATTCTAGCCTCTAACTCCATTCCATGTTTGAGAAATAAATCATGAATGTGATGATGAATAGTGCATGAATAGTAACTTTAAGAAACTAACTTGTTTTTCATGGCTCCTTTAGTTGGTCCAAGCTATTGTAAGGTTGTTAAGGATTATACAAGGCTTGTTGAGTGTTGTTAGAGCTTCAAGAAGGTATAACTACTCTTGCCCTCTTTGTATTTATGGTGTAAACTAAGTTGGTTAGTAGTTAAGTGAAGTTAATGTTTAGTTTATAATGAGTATGTGTTATAAGTGGTTTGTTTTGATGTGGAAATTGTGTGTTGTGGACTTGTAACCATGGCTGGTAATGAAGACCACATGGTGTAGGTGATGATTATGGTGTTTGATAATTGATTTGGAGGAGTTGGATTTATGGAAATTACGAAATTATAGGCGTTATAATGTCCGATTTTCGTTAGGATGTAAGTTGCCCTGTTTTGGACCCCCTGCATCCGTATGGTACCCTACTGTCCAGGTTCCTAATTAACTATGAAATGATAGAGCTTAGTTCATAGATCGTTTTGATATAAGGTGCGTTAAAATCTGATGAACGGTTTAGGAGAAAAGTCAGTTTTAGTGAAAGCGGTTCAGAAACCGAGAAACTGTAAATGTATCAAACTTGAGGTTACAATTACCATACCTTAACATTGTTAAAAGTCACGAAATTTTGGGATATGATAGTAGTGTGGTCAAAGAACTATTTCCAGTTGACCTTACATTAAAATTCGAAATTTAAAAATTATAAGAAATTCTACAGTCGAGTGTGGTCGTTAAGGGAAATGGTGAAAAACCCTGAAACTTCGACTTAGGTTATAAATGGTTAAGTTCTTGAACCTTTGGGGTAATAAGAATACGTTAAACATATATTAAAGTTTCAAAAGGTAATGTTATACAAGAGTGTAGTGAGTAAGAGATGTGGTTCTAACGACGGTCCTTTTGTGTTTATAGAAACTCCGGAAGAGGGACGAGCCATACCGTCAGGATATCGAAACCGAGGCAAGATTTCTTCTATCCCTATTTGTAAAACTACTTATCTTCACAAAGAAACTTGATTTTGTGAAATATATATGTGATGCTATTATTACTATATTGTGAAGAAATTGTCTTCCTTGAGTATTAATATTGAAAAGAAAGATATACGAAGATGTATATGAATATGGATATGAGTATAAGATGTATATGAATATGAATGAGAGTATGAGATGGATATGTATAGAAATGATTATGCATGAATTGAACATGCCTTATGATTATGAGAATAAGAGAGAATGGTATCAGTTGTTATCGAGAGTTATAAGGTTATAATATTATATTAAAAATGTTCTTTTAAGTATCAGCGGTTTAATAAACATTATTTGATTATCATGCATTACTCTTAAAATAGATGGAATATTTTACGAATATAAAAGTATATTTGATTTCTGAGTATGAAAGAGAGGTCTAAATCATAATCAAAGCATTATGATATATATATTTTATAGAAGTAATGTGCGAGAATGGAAATGATATGAGAGAATGATATGTGGAAATGAAAGTGAGAAAATGGAAATGTGGAATGATATTTTGAAAAGAGAATAATGATGTGATAAAGAGGGGGATTGCAACAGACTTGCGTAAGTGGCTGTGTCAGGGCTGTGTGCGACACAGTCCAGCATTTATTATTTTTATTACGGCACGAAGATGCCAAGGGAGGATGTTAGCAGGTAGCCTTCCTCCAGGGATGATTTTCATTCCTTCTACCGGTAGTAAAAAGAGAGCAGGTACGATTAGGCGACTGATCATCGTCCTAACGTATCAGGCGACAGCAGATATCCCCAATGTTTTTGAAAAGAAAGTGTAGACAATGGTTTTCAGATTTCTATACTGAAAACAGAATAATGATATGAGATGATGGAATGATAGTTACAGATGAAGAAAAACTGATATTATATTATTTCAGCTTTCTATACTGAAAACAGAATAATGATATGAGATGATGGTATTATGGATACAGATGAAGAAAAACTGATATTATATTAATTTAGATTTCTTTCTTATAATAGTGAGTGGATGATGTATTATTAAATAAGAGCTTTACTCTTCCTTAAGGATTTTAATTGTTCCTGCTATTACATATGCATATACATATATGTATACTTGTTCACATTTTACATTTTAGTTACAGTATGATCTTGTTGAGCTATTATAGCTCACTCTTGCTACTTATGTATATAGCAGCTAGGTCCCATGCCGATACTACGTACCACACCCCGCAAGAGGGTAAGGGAAAGGCGACCTTTTGAGCGAGTGCTGTAAGAACCCCAAATTTTGGATATAATTAAAACTTTTTATTAAGTAATGATAAAATGAGGAACAATGATTCCGATAACAAGGTCACCAGCTCTAATGAATGGTGGTTTCAAAGAACAATGATTGTAATGAATGGATATTGCTTTGGACAATGATCCTGATGCATTGGTATATTGTCAGAATAGAGTAATTCGATGGTTGAGGACCTAGATAAGAATAATCTACCATCCAGGAAGGAGCTAATGGATCCTTGAAGGGAAATGAGTACGTGCATAGTGTTTCCCGTACGTGCATAGTGTTTCCCGTACGTGCATAGTGTTTCCTGTACATGCATAGTAATTTGGTGGATGAATAGTGATTTTGTAAGTTGGAAAACTTTTCACTCCACCCTATGTACGGGACGTGATATGGATGTTTCGAAGTCATATTAGTAATACGCGGATGAAATAAGTGAATGCAGAGACGATCGGAATTCAGAAATTCAAAATTCTTTTCGGTATAATATTTGACCGGACAGTGGATTAAATATTATTATAATCCAAGAATTGAGATATTAACTTTGAGGATTTGATATTTTGGGATGTTATTATATTTGATTTAAGAATGAAGGTAGGAAACCACTGAGGAGTGGTTATGGCTACAATGTAATTATTGATATTTGGAAAGAATGAATGGAATTCGACCTTATTATGTTTATGTCTTGAAGAATGCTAAAGGGTGACAACATAGGTAAGAATAATCTATCTTCTAAGGGAATAAGATATGGCAACTTCAAGCAAGAGAATACCCTCATGTCATCCAGATCGATAACGATTAATCCAGTAGTTCCGTAAAAAGGTTAAGGAACGATCGAAAGAGAATACGGACAATTGTACCACCCTAAGAGAACAAGTAAAGAATACAGAATGAATAGTGTTTGGTGGGAGTATATAATAATATGAGACGACACTATACAGAAGCATTCGGAACGGATTTCCGAGTTCGTATTAGTGATCCAGGGGGAAAATAAGTGTATGTAAAAGCTGTCGGATTCTGAAAAACCGCACTTTTATTTTCTCCGAGAGTTCCCTGGACACTGATAGCCTTAAGTATTTAACGAATGGATTTAAGGAATATAAATTGGAAAGTTAGAATGAAAGATGGAGAATGAAAGTATTAATATTAAAGAGGATTCCCGGTAAACCCTAATTAGAAATCCGTGAAATATTCTCACGAACGATCAATCGAAACGGGTAATAACCGGACACAGAAACAAGCAGAGGAAGCAAGAGTCTTGTGTAAGCTACTAGAATAAATATCTAGCAACCAAGTGGCTTAAAGTAACTAGCATACTTGGAGATGGAAGTAGTACTTAGAAAAACCAACCAATACTTAGCCTTCCACCATCCAAAACATAACACTTGTCTCTCCAAATTGCCTCATCCATGAAATCACACTCCACTAACACAACTAGGATGAGATATTATCTATCCAAATTCACTTTATGCAAAATTGACCAAGGAAAAGCAAGAAACCAAGCAAACACTCTCCATTCCTTTCTTTTCTTCAAAGTTTCGGCCAAGGAGCTAGAAAAGGAGGTTCCCACCATTGTTTGTTCTTCTAATTTTTAGGGTAAGTACTACATATCATAGCTTAGATCCCCTAGAAATTTCAGCCTCAAATTCACTTCCTTTCATTTTCAAATAAATCATCAAAGGTGATGATGAATAGTGTTTCTAAGAACTAATCTTTGTTTTTCTTGTTTTCATGGTTGATCCTAGCTAAGTTAAGGCCATCCAAGGGCAATACCAAGCTTTGTGAGGCTATTACATACTACAAGGAAGGTATAAGACTTGAAAACCCTTGCTCTACTTTGAGTTTTAAGCATGTTCTTGATGGATCTAGCTTAGTTATGATTATGTTCATGTTATAAGCATGTTTAGTTAGTGATTTAGTGATTTGATTAACATGATGAGTTTGATACTAAGATCAGTGGCTTCTGGTCTTGTTGGGGTGCTTATTATGTGTATAAGTTGATTAGATGCCCGGTGTGGCTTGGTTGTTGCGTAATGAATTTTAGAACGCTCGATTCGTAGCCGTCGTAATGCCCGATTTTCATTAACACTAAGAAACCGAACTGGTCAGTAGCCATAACTCTCTGTTCTTGGCAAGTTAATGAACCCTACTGATATATTTTTGAACATAGATCACTTTGGCGAAAGAATCGAAGCATTTTGATTTACGGTTTAGGAATTATGACCAAATTACTAAAAGTAGTTCGAATCCGTAAACGAAAGTTCGTAACTGAAATTGAACCCTCGTAAACTATGTAACGTCATGGCGAATCTTGGTAAATAAATACTAGGGGTAAGAAGGAAGGTGTGAAAGAAAACCGTATGTCAAAAAGAGCATTTTTCGATTTATTAAAAATGTTCGAGTCAAGGTTAAACGCGAACGAACCCCTAAAAGACGACTCTTTTATAACTTTGGTAAAACACTTAGAAAACGGGCGATAAAACTCGGAGTATAATATTGGTTCGTAACGATCAACCTTAGAACTCATATGACTTAAGTATGTCCCAAGTATAAGTGCAGTGACATGTCGTATTAACGAACGAATGTCGGGTCGGATCAGTGATAATAAGTAATCCACTAAAAAGGGGTATAACGAGATAACTCGAGAACGTGTTTCGAATTAAGTATAACTTAACTTTTAATATGTTAAGTGATTAATCCCGAATGCCTTGGCTATTTATAGATCACCAAGCTGAACCGGGACCCGCTACCACTACCCCTTACCGTACTCGACTACCAGGCAAGTTTCAATTCCCTTCTTTTAGGCTGTTGTTGTGATTGAATAAATATATATATATATATGTGATTGCTGATATACATATGCCATTGCATGCATGCCTACTTTCAAGTTGAATTGATATACTTGTTCCCTGAATGTTATTGCTAGCTTATAAGCTAGATAGTTATACATCATTTATAAGCCGGTTATTGTAAGACCCTCATAGAAGGGCGTATACATCTTATTCATCAAATATAGATCGGGAGTCAATATTTCTTGATATATCGAGATTACCTCGGAGGAAAATATTTAAGTAAATATTTTCCATTATTCGGGCGACGAATATTATTTGAATATTCGTTCGAGATTATTTATTTTAACGATCTTTACTTCAAATAATTTTGAACGTAACTATTCGACGAATAATATTTTTAATATTCATTCAGAGTCGAATTATTTATCGATTATTATTGCGATTATTCTTCTAAAGGTTGGACTACTAAATGAATATTAATTGGATATTCATTTAGAATATTATTCATTAAATGAATATTACTTTTGAGTATTCATTTAAGACAGTAATTACCTATCGAATATTATTTTAATGTTCATCTGAAACTTGATTTATTTATCGAGTCTTATCTCGAATATTCCTTTAAAGCTTGGATTACTAAATGAACATTACTTGATATTCATTTAGAATATTATCCATTAAATGAATATTACTTTATCAATATTCATTTAAATTCCTAATTAATTATGAATATTATTTTGAATATTCATCCAGAGTTCTATTTAATCATTGAATATTATTTTAAATATTTTAAATATTCCTTTCAGGTCTTATTAATTAATGAATATTATTTGGAATATTCATTTGAATATTTAGTTATGCAATAAATATTCTCTCGATATTTCTTCATGAATTATTTGAGAGATACTCTGATTAAAGATATTCTTTCATATTCCTAAATATTCCGTAAAACATTTTAATTCAATAAATATTCTCAGAATATTTATTCCATACTTAGAATAACCTCGATAAGGTTTATCTTCTTCGATTATTACATAAAATATTTCGGAGTCATATTATTATTAATCTTATATCAAGAAAGGTTCTCAGACATCATTCTTCTTTGAGTCTATCTCCTTAATAATAGGGAACCTTACTTGGAAAATGTTATTTATCTTGTCGACTTCCCGGTCATAAAGTATTCCCTTCACTCGCAACTCGGGTGCTGTTGACTTATTAAGTCGTTGCTTACCTTCTCATCTTTCGAGGGGTAAGATTACTGGAACAAGTTGATATCCGTTACCAAGTAATAGCTTGGGAGTTATTGGTAAATTTTCCTTTCCAACTAGATACGACTACTTTGTGGAGTCTTATCAACAAGTATTATACTTGGGGAAAGGGGGACGAACGCTACATTCAGAATCATGAATTCTATTTGAACTAGGAGTCGTGTAAGAGGCCGAGTAGCGCCGGTCCATCCCCTTTGGCCCAACCGTTGGCCGGGGAGAGCTAGCAAGGCGGTATACAAGTAAAGCCGTCAGTTCTTCCTTCTACCGGTAGTAAATCTAAATTGAGCTGTACGATCTCGACTGATCATCAAGATTGGAACAGCGGGCGCGGTGAATACTCCATCATTGGTTCATCATCCAAATTTATTTATTTCCTGCAACATGATTACTGTTGGCAGAGTTGGAAAAGGGTCATAACTGGAATTGCAACCTTTTCTTGCAAACTCCTCTTCTTAATAACAATAAGAATATCTCGCTTACTTTGATGTAGCAGATATTTCTACAAACAAATACTTTAAGTTACCTTGTAACTTCATCGTTCATATTATACTGGAATCATTTCCGTAAATGCATGGCATATGGTTTGAAAGATACTTTTGGAACTGTTATACATTATCGTTCAGTTATATATTATTGTTGGTGGGCTATTGCTCACCCTTGCTTTATTATTATATCACAACAACAGCTAGATCAGATGACTCGCACAAGGCGCACTCGACGCGGGCGAGGACGATGAGACTACCAGAGCTGAAGAAGAAGCTATTGGTAGGGTATATTTATTCTTTCAGTACCAAGAATATGGTATAGTATGACTTATGTAAATGGATGGCAAAGAGTATGTATTTATATTGAAATCCTTTTGGATTGTAAGAACTCATAATGTGATTAATAAAAATTTGATTGTTACTCTGATTTCATCTCTGGGACTATAACGGTGTGTTTTATATTGTTGTGTTGGGTTATAGAGACGTAATTTATTTTATGTTAAGGAAAGTTCAATTGTTGTGGACAGAATTGGAAACCGTAACCACCGGATCCCGGACCCCGGATCTGGGGGTGTTACAAGTGCTGGCGACCATCCCCGAGGTAGTGACAAGCGAAGGGGCTTAGTATACTTATGTAAATTAAGTGTGTAAATTGTAATAAACTTTAGTTGTTGAAGTGCTTCCTGTAGAAGCTTTGTTCAACAATGTACTTAGTAAATTCTGGGCTTGTAATAACTGTTAACTTTAAAACTTTTAAATATTGTGGTTGTTGTTCTATGAGCATATGACTGGTGTGTGTGTGTATTAGTGTGGGGTCAACCGCTTATTTATTTAATTATTTATTTATAAAAAAAAGGATTACAGAGATATTGATATTGATCGGAAATTGGATCTTGACGGCCCGGATCCCGGGGCGTCACAGATGGTATCAGAGCTAAGAGTCATAATGCTCAAGAACAAAAGTGATAATAATAAATGTATCAGTTATAATATAAATTGTGAACTTCCATCAAGTTCAGGGGTGGTATATCGCAGGTAGTATTTACTTTAAGCATATATTATAATTTATTAGACTGTTACTAATAGAATTTTATGTTTTATTATAGGGAGCGGAGATGGGTGAGCCGAGTCAGGACCCCCAGTGGCTAGGGATGTCAGAGCAGGAGCTATTAGATCTTCAGCTGGCCGGGGTAGAGGTCCCCGAGTATGCAGTTGAGGACCTCAGGGAGAGACGCCGGGCGGCGGCTAGAGAGCGATTAGAGAGAGAGGAGGCAGAGGAGCAGAGACGGAGAGATGCTGTGGCCCTAGTGCCATATATGGGTAGACCTTCTACAGGATCTGACGAGGTAGGTCCTTCCAGAGTGAGATCGGAGATCCCTGAGGAGGAGAGGCCACTGCGTAAGAGGCCTAGGTTGTCAGTTATACCTGAGGAGCCGATTGAGTGGAGGGATATTCAGATGGTTCCCACTCCTGTCCGACCCATCCCAGTGCCGTCACCAGTTCCATCCCCTCTACCTAGTCCTGACCCTATAGATGATCCTTTTGAGCAGTTTACCCCTCCAGGGCATTTTGGTTTTTTTGAGGAGGAGGAGGATCCTTTAGAGGATGCTGAGACAGAGTCGGTTCCTCCATCCCCACCCTTTGCACCTCCACCACCTCCACCTGTGGATGCACCTCCCCTAGCTGTACCCCCTCAGGAGGCACCCTTACCGGCGGGTGACCCACTTTCAGCTACCTTATTGATCGAGTACTTTGCCCTTCAGGGACAGTTGGAGGAGTCCCGCAGGACTATAGACACCCTTCTACAGAGGTTAGAGAGAGGGAGAGGAGGGGTTATCCCGGATGGGATGTCTCTGGGGATGATCAGTATTGAGCTACGAGCATTAGGAGATATTAGGAGGTTGTTGGGTGATAGAGGAGACCCGGCATGGAGAGCCCAGATAGTTGATACGGTTACTACCATGGTAGTCCAGATACGGGATGTTGTCAGGGCAGGGTTGTGAGCCGGGATAGTAGTTCGTCACTAATCAGACTAGTCATCTTGTTGATGTCATTTTGGGGATTAGTTTAGTTGTTCACTGTTTTAATCCCAGTCTGATTAGAGGACAGTTAGTAGTACTTTTGGTGATATCGGATTAGTATGTACGGCTATGTTTTGGGTTTCGAACCTTGTATTAGATGATGTATATTATTAGCAGTAAAAGATGTTGTACCCAAATTGTAAAATATTTATGTACATTAATGAAGTTTGTGCATTTCTATCTAAATTTTTGCTGCATTTTTTTTATATATAATAAATGTTGAGACTCAGAAATATTGATGTATAAAAGGTGATTGACTTAATGAAAAGGCTATCGTGTTAAGGGCGATACAACTACCTACTAAAGTTATGGTATAACTAGATGTAAATCGCGTGATAAAGATATTGTGATGTGCAAATGAGCTAATTAATGATATAATTGTGTATATAGAAATGATGTATATAGTAACCCAAATTCGGGTAATTAATAAGGACTATTGTTATGTACAGAACTATGCCGCCTAGACGTGACAGTAGAGCGAATGCAAGGGAAAATGAGAGAGACGAAAGAAGTCGAAATATCGAAGGTACTAGACTGAACGAAAATGCTCATAATGAAGAAAATCATGAAGAAGGAGAAGAGGAATCAACTGGCCAACAAAGGAATCCGGGAGGTGATCCCTTTGCCCAATTCATGGACTTATTAAGGCAGAATTTAGCAAATCCACAGAATCCTCAACCACCACCTGTTCTCCCCAATCAGGCAGCTAGTTCCTTTCGTGCCTTTAAGTCATTAAAGCCCCAAGAATTCGAGGGAACCACTAACCCAGTAGTAGCTAGGGCATGGCTAAAAGAAATGGAGAAAGTTTCGAAATACTGAGGATAGAGGAAGATCAGAAAACAGTTTTTGCAGCCTATCTCTTAAAGGGAGAGGCAAATTACTGGTGGGAAGCTAGGAAGAACCTAGAGGAAGCGGGAGTGATAACCTGGGAGCGTTTCACTAGGGTGTTCCTAGAAAAGTATTCTCCTAGGTATTTAGAAAACCAAATGGAATTAAAGTTTCTGGAGTTAAAACAGGATAACCTAACAGTGGCAGAGTATGAAAATAAATTTACAGAACTGTCGAGGTTTGTTCCCGAGTTTGTGCGTACTGAAGAACAACGTGCAAAAAGGTTTCAACAAGGGTTGAAACCCTGGTTACGAACGAGAGTGGCCCCATTTGAGTTGACTGATTATGCTGCAGTGGTTCAAAAGGCATCAATTATAGAGGCCGAGAGTGAGCAGGCTCAAATAGGTCGAGAGAATAAGAAAAGAAGATTTGAGGGCCCAAAAGGAGGTTCAAGTGAGGGAAGCTACTTTAACAAAGGAGGTAAAGGACAAAAATCTCAATTTGTGGGAAAGTCGGGGGGTAACAAGACTACTAGTGAGACGGTGAGTCAGGGTGGAAAATCTTCAGGAACATTTCAGTCCAATCAATCACGACCACCATTACCAGATTGTGAGACGTGTGGTAAGAAGCATATAGGAGTCTGTAGAGTGCTGGGAGTAACTTGTTTTAAGTGTGGACAAAAAGGACACTACCTTAACCAGTGCCCATCAACTGATGCAAACCCTAAAAGAGATGTTAAGTGTTACCAGTGTGGGAAACTAGGACACATTGCTAGAGATTGCCGTTCAGGTGGGTCATACGCGTCCGGACAGAGTGGGGCTGCTTCAAATAGGCCTACTGCTAGAGTGTACAACATGACCTTAGGGGAAGCGTTGACGAAACCAGATGCGGATACAGGTACTTGCTTTTTGATTTAAATTTTGTGTGTAAGTCTTTGGTTAAGGATCGACTTAATCAATTAATGGAATAAATAAGTTAATAATATAGATAAGGAAAATCAGTATCTGCTAAGGGCTAGGAAACGTTATGAAAAGAAAAGTATGAGTGTTTTGGGAAAACACAAGCTCGTTGAGACGAACAGGAAATATATATTATAGGTAGTATTTTCTTACAATTGTTTTAAAGAATATTATTAGAGCTTATTTTCTGGAAAATTTTACAGAGAGGAGCTATAGGAATATTGAGGAATTAATATTTATGTCATGATAGAGATCAGAAGATGGTCAAACCATAAGTGAGATACACTACCATTCAGAAAAGGTCAATGTAGTGGCGGATATCTTCGTCAAAAGAGGAAGGAGGGACGAGATGACATGGAATGACTTGAAACAGGAGGAGGTTTGTGAGGAAAAGACAATAAAAGGACTGCTATTGATAAACTAAATGGCATGTTGATGAATGACAAGGAAGTTATGTTAGTGTATTTCTGTGCAAACAAGATAGAGATATTACAACAGGAAAAGGATAAAGGAAATAGTGTGGAAGTTAGAAGGTGTGGATGAAAAAGATACTTATAAACATTTTCAACATGATTCCGGGACGGAATCCTTTTAAGGGGGGAAGACTGTAATAACCCTAACTTTAGAAAGGCTACAGTGCCCAAATGAATAGTGATCTTGAGGAATCCAGGGAAATGGTGTGTAGGTACTCTATATTAGGGATGGAAAATGGGTAAACAGAAACCATATTAGTGTTGTACATTGAAAATAAGTGACTCGAAATGACGATGGATTTTAGAAATTCCTGAATTTTGATTTTGAGGATTTTGAGCTCGAACGAACTTCTATATCTTGGATATTAAGGAGTATAAAAATACTAAAGGAATTATATATTGAGAAATTAGTGTATTAGGGTAAACTAAAGGATTATTAAGTTAAGGACTTATCAAAGGAATTTGGATTGTTAAACGATTTCAGAACCACTGAGATAATGAGGTATATTCGAACCGAATCACAATTAGACGAGTATGGAAACCAAACAACCAAGATTATAACATAACAAGGATATATACCACATTATTATTACCAAGAGTGCTAGCAAATTACTTAGGAAAATCAAGAAAAAGATTAAAGGATGCATCGAATGACATCATGAGTGACATCATCATCCACTAACTTGTTTTAAGGGGTAGATTAGTCCTTCAACCTTGTAAAATTCCACAAGCTTCCACAAGACACTAGATTAAACAATATTAAGATGAGATAAGAGCAAAAACCAAGAAAAAAACCTCTCCCCCATCCTCTTCATTGCATTCGGCCATTGAAGAAAAAAAAGGAGAAAATAGAAAATCAAAACCCTAGTTCCAAGTCATCTAAATTCAAGGAAAAAATCATGAAGGTTGCTTACATATAGACTAAGGTATGCTATGAATTCTAGCCTCTAACTCCATTCCATGTTTGAGAAATAAATCATGAATGTGATGATGAATAGTGCATGAATAGTAACTTTAAGAAACTAACTTGTTTTTCATGGCTCCTTTAGTTGGTCCAAGCTATTGTAAGGTTGTTAAGGATTATACAAGGCTTGTTGAGTGTTGTTAGAGCTTCAAGAAGGTATAACTACTCTTGCCCTCTTTGTATTTATGGTGTAAACTAAGTTGGTTAGTAGTTAAGTGAAGTTAATGTTTAGTTTATAATGAGTATGTGTTATAAGTGGTTTGTTTTGATGTGGAAATTGTGTGTTGTGGACTTGTAACCATGGCTGGTAATGAAGACCACATGGTGTAGGTGATGATTATGGTGTTTGATAATTGATTTGGAGGAGTTGGATTTATGGAAATTACGAAATTATAGGCGTTATAATGTCCGATTTTCGTTAGGATGTAAGTTGCCCTGTTTTGGACCCCCTGCATCCGTATGGTACCCTACTGTCCAGGTTCCTAATTAACTATGAAATGATAGAGCTTAGTTCATAGATCGTTTTGATATAAGGTGCGTTAAAATCTGATGAACGGTTTAGGAGAAAAGTCAGTTTTAGTGAAAGCGGTTCAGAAACCGAGAAACTGTAAATGTATCAAACTTGAGGTTACAATTACCATACCTTAACATTGTTAAAAGTCACGAAATTTTGGGATATGATAGTAGTGTGGTCAAAGAACTATTTCCAGTTGACCTTACATTAAAATTCGAAATTTAAAAATTATAAGAAATTCTACAGTCGAGTGTGGTCGTTAAGGGAAATGGTGAAAAACCCTGAAACTTCGACTTAGGTTATAAATGGTTAAGTTCTTGAACCTTTGGGGTAATAAGAATACGTTAAACATATATTAAAGTTTCAAAAGGTAATGTTATACAAGAGTGTAGTGAGTAAGAGATGTGGTTCTAACGACGGTCCTTTTGTGTTTATAGAAACTCCGGAAGAGGGACGAGCCATACCGTCAGGATATCGAAACCGAGGCAAGATTTCTTCTATCCCTATTTGTAAAACTACTTATCTTCACAAAGAAACTTGATTTTGTGAAATATATATGTGATGCTATTATTACTATATTGTGAAGAAATTGTCTTCCTTGAGTATTAATATTGAAAAGAAAGATATACGAAGATGTATATGAATATGGATATGAGTATAAGATGTATATGAATATGAATGAGAGTATGAGATGGATATGTATAGAAATGATTATGCATGAATTGAACATGCCTTATGATTATGAGAATAAGAGAGAATGGTATCAGTTGTTATCGAGAGTTATAAGGTTATAATATTATATTAAAAATGTTCTTTTAAGTATCAGCGGTTTAATAAACATTATTTGATTATCATGCATTACTCTTAAAATAGATGGAATATTTTACGAATATAAAAGTATATTTGATTTCTGAGTATGAAAGAGAGGTCTAAATCATAATCAAAGCATTATGATATATATATTTTATAGAAGTAATGTGCGAGAATGGAAATGATATGAGAGAATGATATGTGGAAATGAAAGTGAGAAAATGGAAATGTGGAATGATATTTTGAAAAGAGAATAATGATGTGATAAAGAGGGGGATTGCAACAGACTTGCGTAAGTGGCTGTGTCAGGGCTGTGTGCGACACAGTCCAGCATTTATTATTTTTATTACGGCACGAAGATGCCAAGGGAGGATGTTAGCAGGTAGCCTTCCTCCAGGGATGATTTTCATTCCTTCTACCGGTAGTAAAAAGAGAGCAGGTACGATTAGGCGACTGATCATCGTCCTAACGTATCAGGCGACAGCAGATATCCCCAATGTTTTTGAAAAGAAAGTGTAGACAATGGTTTTCAGATTTCTATACTGAAAACAGAATAATGATATGAGATGATGGAATGATAGTTACAGATGAAGAAAAACTGATATTATATTATTTCAGCTTTCTATACTGAAAACAGAATAATGATATGAGATGATGGTATTATGGATACAGATGAAGAAAAACTGATATTATATTAATTTAGATTTCTTTCTTATAATAGTGAGTGGATGATGTATTATTAAATAAGAGCTTTACTCTTCCTTAAGGATTTTAATTGTTCCTGCTATTACATATGCATATACATATATGTATACTTGTTCACATTTTACATTTTAGTTACAGTATGATCTTGTTGAGCTATTATAGCTCACTCTTGCTACTTATGTATATAGCAGCTAGGTCCCATGCCGATACTACGTACCACACCCCGCAAGAGGGTAAGGGAAAGGCGACCTTTTGAGCGAGTGCTGGCGACCATCCCCGAGGTAGTGACAAGCGAAGGGGCTTAGTATACTTATGTAAATTAAGTGTGTAAATTGTAATAAACTTTAGTTGTTGAAGTGCTTCCTGTAGAAGCTTTGTTCAACAATGTACTTAGTAAATTCTGGGCTTGTAATAACTGTTAACTTTAAAACTTTTAAATATTGTGGTTGTTGTTCTATGAGCATATGACTGGTGTGTGTGTGTATTAGTGTGGGGTCAACCGCTTATTTATTTAATTATTTATTTATAAAAAAAAGGATTACAGAGATATTGATATTGATCGGAAATTGGATCTTGACGGCCCGGATCCCGGGGCGTCACAATAATAATCAAATAAAAAAGGTCAAATGATGGGAGCATTTTCTGTACCTTTCTAATCCAAGAAGGTATTTATCACAAGAGGAAAACTGTAGCCGACCATCAGTTGAGATGGTAAGAAACTCAAACAGATAATCACTGATAATCAAATCCCGCACCTCAAATCTTGCCTATACAAAATAAACCATCATTTCATCTATTGATAACACGCTAATATCCGAATAACAAACCATCATTTCGTCCAATTTCCCCTATTCAAAATTATTCAACACATTAAGAGAACACGAAAATACCTAATTGAAAAAATTAACAAACACTAAATTGAAACGACAATTGAAATCGAATCAAAAACAACCTCGAGCTCATCGACACATTCTTTCACTAATTTTTCATTCACATCCACCAAACTCAAATCCATGCTTCTCAGTTCACTAATTCGACTGCACAATCAACAAATTCAACACATATACAGAAAGTGAGGGGGGAGAGAGACTCGCAGCGAACTTTTCTATAGACAGATTCTAAGATGGGAACTAATACAGAAATAAAGAGAAGAATAGAAATAAAGAGAAGAATACCTAAAATTTAATTGAAGATGGAAAATAGAACTCAAAACTTGTGTAATTTTGAAGATGAATTTTGAAATTTGTAATATATACACTTAGCTTATGAATAAAGGTGTATGAGTGAGATCTTGGGAAGATGGAGATGGGTTGGGAATTAGGGATTGTAACTTGCCTGGCCAAGAGGCAAAATTGGGGATCGATAGTTTGAATTAGGGATAGAGATATATCGATTTATTCTATTGAGAGCCTGAACACGAAGCATGATGGAGACAGAGATACGAATCCTGATGGAGAGGGAGAGATAGTGAGAGCGGCGAGGAAGAAGGAGAGATAATTGAGTGCGGCGAGGGAGAAAGTATTAGGTAATTTAGGTCATAGATGAAGTGTATTATAATACTTGAAATACATTAAGTACATAGCCCTTTCAAAAGCGCTACACAAGAGTAAATAAATATTCATGAATTTACAAAAATTAAAAGAATATTACTTAAAATATGGAACCTAATATAGCGTTTCTTAAAAATGCTATGTAAGTGTACTCTTACATAGCGCTTCCTAACTAAATGTTATGTAAGTATTTTTTTATATTTTACATATGTTTTATTATGCTACATAATTACTTGCATAACATTTTTTTCCAAAAATGCTATATATCTAAATAACATACTTGCATAACGCTTTCCAAAAAACGCTATGTAAGAGTTGTCTCCTAAATTTAAATGTGTAATAGTGTTTAGGGTTTCAATTTTTGAAAAAATAGTTCTCGATAACCCAATCGTATGGAGGTCAAGATCCATCATTTTTAATATTATTGCCAAAAATTTCAGAAAAAAAATAAAATTATTTGATTTGGTAATTTTATGGTCAACTAGTACTTTGACCAGAACCACTAAACAGGGTTTCATCAAGGTTCAGGTTTCGATTTTTTAAAAAATATTTCTCAACAACCCAACCGTACGGAGGTCAAGATCCATCCTTTTTAATGTTATTACCAAAATTTAAGAAAAAATAAAATTATTTGATTTGGTAATTTTACGATCAACTAGTACTTTTACTAGAACCCCTAAAAAGGGTTTCGTCAGGATTTAGGGTTTCAATTTTTTAAAAATATTTCTCAGCAACCCAACCATACGGAGGTCAAGATCCATCATTTTTAATATTATTACCAAAATTTCAGGAAAAAAATAAAATTATTTGATTTGGTAATTTTATGGTCAACTAATACTTTGACCAGAACCCCTAAACAGGGTTTCGTCAGGGTTTAGGGTTTCCTTTTTTTAAAAACTATTTCTCAACAACCTAACCATACGGAGGTCAAGATCCGTCCTTTTTAATGTTATTGCCAAATTTTTTAAAAAATAAAATTATTTAATTTTGTAATTTTACGGTCAACTAGTATTTTGACAAGAACCCCTAAATAGGGTTTCGTCAGGTTTGGGGTTTCAATTTTTTAAAAATATTTCTCGACAAACCAACCGTACGGAGGTCAAGATACATCATTTTTAATGTTATTGCTAAAATTTCAGGAAGAAATTACGGTCAATTAGTACTTTGACCAGAACCCCTAAACAGGGCTTCGTCAGGGTTTGAGGTTTCGATTTTTTAAAAATATTTCTCGACAACCCAACCGTACGGAGGTCAATATCCATCCTTTTTAATGTTATTGCCAAATTTTTCATTTTTTGTATTATTTCCCCTTTTTTAACGAGTTTATAAAATAAATTAAAAAAATTTAAAATCTTGTACAACCCGACCTTTTTATTTTTTGATTATTTTTTTTAACACTAAAATGAATGTTTATTAACATCCGTACGGTTCGATCGTCGAAGAAATCATTCAAAACAATTATTTGAGAGTTGATTTACACGAGCCAAGGGGTAGTAATTTGAGAAAGATAACTAATTCCCATAAATTTCTCTTTTTCATTTCCTTTTCTCACTTTTCTATGTCGTCTCTGTTCCCATAAGCTTTCTTTCTTTCTCTCTCTCTCTCTCTTCTTCAATTTCTTTACATTTAAACTCAAATTTGTATATGATTTCATTGTTAAAATTCGAGTTTTAGTAATCAAAATACTAGCTTTATTCAATTCTCTACAACCCTTTTCCCTTTTATTTAAATTCTACAGAATTCAAAAACTGAGGGTTTGATTAGGGGTTTCGATTTTGTTGTATAAATGATCGATTTGAAGGTGTTAAGGGTTTTATTAGTCATAGAGGCATGCCTGTATAATATCTAATAACAAGCT
The DNA here is from genome assembly GCA_036435485.1 of Saposhnikovia divaricata. Lineage (NCBI taxonomy): Eukaryota > Viridiplantae > Streptophyta > Magnoliopsida > Apiales > Apiaceae > Saposhnikovia > Saposhnikovia divaricata. Next base: position 181,938,973 of record CM071601.1, read on the forward strand.
AAATTGCTTGTAATACTTTGCATTACTTACATGACCCCTTAACTGGGGAACCCTCTATTTAGAGTTTCTTTCTGTACTAGTACTTGTAATAGGCACCGAATTACTAGCTGTGTAACTGTATAAATTAAGTCATGAAATAGTGCTTGAAAGAAGATCCATAGATCATGCCTCAAGCTTAGAGAACAAGGCTGTAGAAATAAACACAGTTGAAATTTGAAGATTGAAATTTGCCTAAGTACTAATTCGAAAAGTAATTTGGTCTGTTCGAGAAGTCAAGATTTCGAGAAGTTAAGGATTCGATATGTCAAAAGACACTATTCTAGAACTCAAGAAGTCAACAAGTTAAAATATCATTCGAGTTCTAAAAAGGGTCAACAAGTCAAAGAATCATTCGATATCTCAAGGACTCGGGAAGCTATTCGACATCTCAGGGATTTGAGAAGTAAAATGCACTATTCGATAAGTCAAGGATTCATAAAGTAAAGACTCATTTGAGAAGTGATTCGATATGTAAAGAAAAGCTAATTCGAGAACTCAAGAGTTATAAAATAGTTCAATTCTAGTTCTCGAATCAAGTTCTTAGTCATTTCTCGAATGGATTCTTAAAGACAAATTACTAAAGATGTGCAAGTCAGAAAACCTACAACAAGCCAAGAAACTTTCAGGACCACAGTACTGTAAAGTGTACATGGAAAGTCTACAAAAAAGCTTAGATAAATGTTAAAGGAGACAAGCTGCTAAAGTAGTAGATCTAAGCAGGTTAAAAAGATGGTCAAACCATATACTGCCTAGACGTGTACCAAATAGGGATAGACAAGTTAGAAAGTGTATTTGTCTGTCACTACATTTATAGTAAGTAGACTATACACATGTTCTATAAGTGTACAACCTCACTTCTTTAGAAAAAGAGAACAGTTTCATTGTAATTTCATAGATAATATCTTTCCGAGAAAACGAAGCTGAGAATATTAACATTTGTATTCCCAGATTATAGAAAAATCTTTATCTAATACTCCTTCCGTCCCTCTTTAGTTGGAACATTTGCAAAAAAAATTTGTCCCTAAATAGTTGTCACATTCCATGTTCCAATACATATTTTTACCAATTTTTCCATATATACCCCTTTATTTGTAATACCAATGTTTGACTTTATATTTAATATACACACTCATAACTCTTAATTTAATGTTAAAATTAAGGACAAACTTGGAAACAAATTACATATTTAATTCTTTCTTAATATGTGTGTTTTTTGCAAATGTGTCAACTAAAAAGGGACGGAGTGAGTACAATATTAGATTAAAATGAGTACTGGTGTTCTTATGTTTCATTTTCGCACATATAATCTATCAAACACAAACACACACTCAACTACATATTCACAAACAAATTCAAACAAACTGTTCTTAAATAAAACTTCGAGAAAGGTTTGAAAATACATTCACCCCCTCTATATTTTCTTATGTGTATTCCATATTCAACAGGTTTAATTATGTTTATCTGGGGGATGGGGGTTGATTGGCTACAAAAATCGATCAATTGCATTTATTTGTGTTTTGGTTTAAAGTTTTAATTCATTCGTTCATACGAATTGATGTTAGGGATAGATCTTATGTGTCATTCGTTCATACGAATTGAACGTTGAAATTTGTTAAAGTTTGACAAAAAATGCATTTTTGGCCGGAACCGGTCGAGTTGGCCGAAATCGATTGTTTCAGTCATGTTTTGAGTGTTATATAGCTTAGTTGGTTGTTGTAATGGACTGTATAGCTTAAACGGGAGCTATTCCTGAATTTAGGAACGTTTCTGGGCGGTATTGCAGGTGGCTGGAGTTCGAGCCGGCGTTGGAATCAGCAATTATTCGCCAGAAAATCTGAAAATTCCGGCCATGTTCATGAATTTGCCGGCAATGTTCTTGATTTTGGGTTGTTTGATCTGTTTTGATGCAAAGTTGTAAAAACAAATGTGGTTTTAACTTTTTACTTATTTACTATTACTTTTACAAACTAAATTTACAATATAAAAAAGTTACATATTGAAATATAAATAATATTTGTAATATATTATATTTTATCATTTAAAGAAAAAAATTAATTTAAAATATATGTTCCTTTATTTTTTAATAATATATACACATTAATACTTATAAAAAAATATTTTTATAATAATTAAAAGATTTAGTAAAAAAATTTCAAGAAAAAAAAAAGATTCATTATAAAAATTATCAAGAAAATAAAAGATTTAGTAAAAAAAATACTAAATGTAACACTAGCAATATTTGTAACACTAGCATTAGCAAATGCAATACTTTTTCGTGGGGCACAACAGTGTGGCCCACATTTTTGTGGGGCCCACGTGTAAGGCCCACAAATTATGTGGGGCCCACGTGTGGGACCATATATTTTGTGGGGCCCACGTGTGGGTCCCACTTTTCTGTGGGATCTGCCTGTTAATCCTGCTGGTGGGGCCCACAATAGTTTAAAATGAAAAAATAAAAAAGTTAACTAATGTAACATTTTATTATGGTGTTACATGTATGCAACACAATCATTCTTAGTCCAACACTAAAATCTCGACTAATGTAACACTAGTTGAGTGGTCTTACAATAGGTCAAAACTTTACTACCTATTTTAACATTATTGCATGTAACGTTTTCAAAAAAAACATTTCATTGGCCCACTTATGACGTAGTGAAATCACTAAACAAAAGCCGTGTAAGAATGAACAAAAAAAACTAAAAGAAAATAGATGAAGACAAATTCACACGATTAGGTGTTTCTGTACCGAGGTCACTAACAAAAAAAAATCTAAAATCCAAAGTAAAGAACAATAAATTTTTTACTTATAATCCATAACAATAAATAAAATCATAATAAATCATAATTTAAAAATAAACCGAAGAAACTTTTCAATTGAGGAATATGGAATCTCAGTGTCGGTCGGGAGGGCCTAGCGGTTAAAAATCAACCAAAAAAAAGCAATCTAAAAATCATTAAACAGATGCCACATGAACATTGAGAATTAAATACAATATGTATATGAATGAATAAAAAAAACTAAAAGAAAATAGATAAAGACAAAATTAAACAGAAGCAAAAAAAGGGTTACAAACATGGTGATAAAATTTGATTGTTTGAAGCAATGATTGTATATATATAAGAATATAATTTTTTTTTTCGATTTCGAATATTTAAATATAATTTTTTCTTACTTACAAATTGAAAATCTTTTTAATTTCGAAGATGTTAACGTTAATGTTAAAGTAGAAAGTTTTAATTTCTTTTTCTAGAAAATAGGAACTAAAGAAGGAAGTTTTGATTTTGATTATTTAACATAGAGGATCTCTTGGAAAAATAGATAAATATGATTTGAGCAATTTTAGAACTCCTGGGATTTCTCCTTTAAATAATATAAAGATAAAGATATGTAATTTTGAATTTTTCTTCCCTACAAATTCGAAAACCTTTTCTATTTCGAATATGTTAATGTTGAAAAAGGAAATTTTGATTTATTTTCTAAAAATTAGGACCTAAAGAAAGAATTTTTTATTTTAATTATTTAAAATAGAGGAGTTCTAGAAAAATAGATAAATACGAATCGAGCAATTCTAGAGCTCCTGAGATTTTTCTTTATATATATAAAAGAAAAGATAACAATTTTGAAAATCCTTGATATAAAAAAAGTTGTCCCATACATATTTTAAGAATGCTATAATTTTATAAGAAAATAAAAAAATGGACATTAATGTGCAAACATAAAGGTTTTTTTTTATATTTAATATTTTGAAAAGTATTTTCCAATTATAAAAAGGTTGTCGACTGTCGAGTCATACATTTTTCAAGAGTAACATAATATTATAAAATGAAATAAATGAACATGAATGTGCAAACATGGAACATGGGGGCTTCTTTTATATCTGATATCTTGACAAGTATTCTACAAGTTCTCTTGGGTTACATTTTTCAGTATAATATAATTTTATAAAAAATTAAATATGAACCTGAATATGCAAAATACAAGATTTCTTTTGTATTTGATATTTTAAAAAGTAACCACCAATTATTGCAATGAGATAACCGAAGTGATTAGGAAAAAGAAGTGATTAGGACTTATCGCATTCTAAGACATAATAGCCCTGCTTTTTAGAAAAAACCACCAATTACAAAAATTAATCCCGCCATATAAAAATTTAGAAAATAAACATGAATTTGCAACATTGGAACTTCTTTTGTATTAATAGAAAAATTTGGTGATAACAAATTTGTCAAGGGTTGCTGGAATTATGATGGTGATTAATGACTGCGTAAGATGGTGGTGATGATTAATAGTGTTAAGTGTTGGGAAGTGATTGAGATTGTATGGAACTAGGGTTTTGCTCTGAAGGATATATTTTCTCTCTTGATTGTAAAGGTTGCATATGTCTCATACAATAAGTACCCGGGATAAATCGAATGTAGTTTTTGGGAAGCAAGCAACCTAATGTTGTACATTTTCATTAATTAACTCCATTTTGTACTTACAAAATGTGACAACTTTTTCTATGTTATGCATGTATTCATAAAAAGTTTACGTACATTTCACCCTTCCTGCTCTGATCATGCTACGTTCGTGTGGAACATATTATCTATGTACGATTTTTATGCTCATTAGTTTTTAATTGTTGAATGCAGGAATATTAATGATTCTAGGAGGAACTTGGGATTTTTGTCATGCAGAACTGGTAATCCCATTGACGATTGCTGGCGCTGTGATCCTAATTGGGAAAAAAATCGTCAGCGCCTTGCGGATTGCTCCATTGGATTTGAAAAAAATGCTATCGGAGCTAGGAAGATGGTAAAATTTATGCAGTAACTGATTCCGGTGATGATGATGCCGTGACCCCAAAGCCGGGAACTCTCAGGCATGCAGTGAATCATTACGAGCCATTATGGATTATTTTCCAACGGGACATGGTGATCAAGTTGAAAGAAGAATTAATTATGAATTCTTTTAAAACTATTGATGGCAGGTGAGCTAGTACTGTACATATTGCTGGTGGTCCATGCATAACTATTCAATATGTCAGTTTCAAAAAAAAAAAAAACTATTCAATATGTAACAAATATTATTATTCACGGAATAAATATTCACGATTGTAAACAAGGTGGGAACGCTATGGTACGAAGCTCCCCACGGCACTTTGGATGGAGAACGATATCGGACGGTGATGGCGTGTCGATTTTCGGATGGAGCCATGTGTGGGTTGATCATTGTTCCTTGTCTAATTGTGAAGATGGCTTAATTGATGCTATAATGGGTTCCACAGCTATAACGATATCGAACAATTTTATGACTCACCATGACAAGGCGATGCTGCTGGGACATGGTGATTCTTATAGTCAAGATAAGAACATGCAGGTTACAATTGCTTTTAATCACTTTGGTGAAGGCCTTGTGCAAAGAATGGCTAGGTACGTTCATGTATATGATGAAAAAAATAAAAATATTTACATTTACGATAAATTCAATGCAAAAAATGGGTCATAATTGGCTTTGTTTTTTGTAATAATAGGCTAAGTGATTGCTCAACTATTTCTTAGAAACGTAAAGATTAAGTAATTGACCCGACATTCGTGAAATCAATGTTACTTTACTTGTTGACCCGAGAAGATAGTTGTTTGAGTATCAACCTGTCTCACCTTTATCAAGTAGGCGGCGCTAGTCTTCAAGTAAATAAGAATCTTATCCAAGCTGTGCATCTCCATTCCTTTAGCATTTTTGGAACTCAAAGTGGGCGAGGCGAGGTTGGCCAGAAGAGCGAGGCAACTTCCTATGTTTGTTATCATGATCCTTTCCTGTATGTTGCTCCATATGATCCATCTTCACAGCCTGTCTTAATTTAATTTAATATTTTGGAAGTTATCCTTTACGTACATAATGTTTGTTCTGTATTATGAAGGTTTTCATATAAAAAATACTTGAATTTTGACAAAAATAGAAAAATGAAATGCTGGTCCAAAATGGGAGCTTCTTTTCAGTGACATACGCACGTTATCCTCTTTAAATACTGTAGCTGTCAACTTCTGACCTACCCAAAGAATTTTCTATCGATCTCTCCAGAATTGTCTATTTCTATCCAAAGCCAGCCGCCTCCTCTCTCCCTTTCTAAATAAAAATTCCAACCTATTCTTCATTAATTTAGGGATTATTGATAGCCATATTTGATTGATGATAAATCTCATTTTATTATTTATTTTTAATTTTTATTCTCATTTAATGAATCTCTATTTTTCACTACAAGAAAAACGGCTAAATTTGACCGAAAAAATTCGGTTGAATTTAGCTAAATTCGACCGATTTCAATCGAATTTAACTAAATTCGACCGAATGTTTTTTTGGTCGTTTTTAAGGGAGTCGAAAATAGTAATCGGTCGAATTTAGTATGCTAAATTCGACCAACTTTGGTCGAATGCTAAATTCGACTGAAATTGGTCGAAAGTTAAATTCGACTGAAATTGGTCAAAATTAGTACTTCAGGCGCCAAATCTCAAAATTTTGAAAATTTCAAAATTTTGGTGAAAATTTCAAAGTTTTTTAAATTTAACGCGTAAAATCCTAAATTCAACCAAATATGGTCGAATTTAATATTCTAAATTCGACCAAATGTGGTGTAAATTAAAATGCTAAATTCGACCGAATCCACTAAATTCGACCAAATTCAGTTGAATTTAATATGCTAAATTCGACCAAATTCGGTCGAATTTAAGGAACAACAGTTTAAAAAAAATTCTCAGATTCCGGTCGAATTCCGACGACATAAAATGAAATCTGAAAATTCCCAAATAATTATACAAGCTTCACCAAGTAATGAACTATATTATAGCTAAATAAAAAATTTCGAAGAATATTTTACAACTCCAATTCCGACCAACCTATGAATTTTCCGGCAAAATAAAATTCGCCCGAAAAATTATGAAATTAATATATATGTTGTAATCGGCTCTAAGCTATAATCCTGCAAGAACAAAATCATCAAAAACACTACAAATCGGTTAAAGTACTAAATTCCCTCTCTTTTTTGGCCGGCTACTAAATTCGACCGAAGTCGGTTAAAGTACTAAATTCGACCAAATTCGATCAAAGTGCTAAATTCGACTGAATTCGGTTAAAGTGCTAAATTCAACCGTAATCGGTTGAATTTAGCAAAGTGCTAAATTCGACTGAATTCGGTTAAAGTGCTAAATTCAACCGTAATCGGTTGAATTTATCCATGTGGGTGGAGAAATAGGCGGGAAAATTCCCTCTCTTTTTTTATCAGCTACGAAATTCGACCGAAGTTGGTTAAAGTACTAAAATCGACCAAAAATGATCGAATTTAGCACATTAAATTCGATCGAACAAATTCGACTGGAGCTAAATTCGACCGATTATGATCGAATTTAGCCACGGTCGAATTTATTCGGTCGAATTTAGCCTTACTTTCTTATAGTGTTTATTAAAAAAATTATACTCAATTTTGGATTTTATCTATTTTATTTTAGATTCCTTTTCTTTTCTCGATTTTTTTTGTTTTCATATTTGGGATCATACATTTGCAGATTTTCGTAATTTTGGTTCATTGATAAATATATAAACTTATAATTATGATTGATTTTTTCGAATACGTTTTAATAAATTAAATTTAATTATTTTGCACGAATTGAATCGTTAAATTATCCCTTAAAAATGATTATAAAACTCTATTCAAAGGTCGTAGTTTTGGCCAAAGAAAATATGGATTTGATTTATTTTGACCTAAAAAAAAATTCTGACCAAAAAAATAGCTGTCAACTATACATATGGTTCCGTGTCAGATTTGGAAAGAAAAAACGAAAGGCCAGGATTATGCCATATCCAGTGGCAAAAACAATGTTATAAAAAGTGCAAATCGGACCTAAGCGGAAAGATCACCTTCTAGCGCTTAAGCGGTTTTAAAAGCGGATCGTTAAACAGATCGTAAATAAATAAGTAAATAAATATAATTATATACATGTGTATATAATTATATATATATAGATAATCATATATAATTATAATGATTATGCAATCTTGTACCAATTATAATGACATATATATATATAAATAAATAATATTATAATAATAAACACAATTACAAAATTATTTTTAAATAAAAGAAATTTAAATTAGTCCGCTTAATCTCGCTTAATCCCGCTTAATTCCGTTTAAACCCGCTTAAATCTGCACTAAACACTTAAAATACCGATTATACACTAATCGAGACGCTTAAGAGCCGCTTAGGCGGCCGCTTAAGCGGTCGCTTAATGCGCTTTTCAGAACACTTGGCAAAAATAAGAGGCTAGGGACATAAATATTCACTCACACACACTGCATGTACAGAATAGAAAAGATATATCAAAATTATTGTAACAGAAGCAAAGATGTTTGGAACAGTTAGTGGTGAACTAGAGGTGAGTGCACCGGCAAGCGCAGTATGGGAGCTGTATGGTTCTGCGCAGATGGCTGCTGTTGTTGCGAAAGGGTTAGCTGATGTTGTTGAAAAAATTGAGGTTGTAGAAGGTGATGGTCTTGTCGTTGGTACCATATGGCATATGGTTTTTCGACCAGGTATAAATACTTCTACTCTATATATATCCAGCTATTTCGAAAAAACGGAAACTGTAGATGGAGTCATCGTAATATTAAGAAGTTCTTGTTATATTAGATCTTCATCGAGGCTTCAAAATGATATCACGTCCCTCCCACATCCTTAAAGTTTTAAATTTAAGAAATCTATTAAATAAATTTGTTGCGTTCATGCAGGTGTGCCATTTCCGTCCTTCAAGGAGAAAATGATTACTTTCGACGATGAGAAAAGGATTAAAGAATCTTTGATCATAGAAGGAGGTCATCTTGAAATGGGATTTGAACGGTATGTTATGCGGTGGGAGGTCATAGAAAAAGATGAAAACAGCTGCATTACAAAAGCCACAATTGAGTATGAACTCAAGGAAGAGTCTGCTGCTAATGCTTCTTTGGTTTCAATTGACACTCTAATGGTTGGCATGGGCATCGCTAACGCTCACGTTCTTGCCAAAACCAACTAAATGTTTGTCTCGTTAATCGTTATATTGTAACTTTGTTAACTGATCTGACAGATGATCAGTGCAAAATGGTCTCATGTTTTAAAACTTCTAATAAAAGTCCGTGAAGTTCTTTATTTTTTTTTTGAAAAGCTTAATATTTTCATTAGATAATTAATAGGCAGAGCCTTACATTAAGGATAGAGCGATAGAAGCTGAAACATACACTGACCACTTGAACTTAAACTCAGAAAACTAATTAAGACCACTTGAATTTAACCATATACAGTAAAACCTCAATAAATTAATGTAATTGTGACCTGAGAATTATATTAATTTAGAAAGATATTAATTAATCGATAAATTAATAATTATTAATTTATAAAAAAAAAATTGACATCGAAGAAAATTAATTTTCAATTATATACATTTAAAAAGAATGAATTGTACAATTTATGTTTTATACTTAATTTAATTAATTCAATATACATTGTTTTACAAATTCATTGAGTATCGACGAGATTCAAAGTAACGATCCATGTATATTTAGATGATATTAAAGATAAAATAACATTTTGGAATTTTTTCACGTAAAGAAGCACTCAACACATAAAAAATATTGATTAATAACTTTTTAATGCTTTATGAAAACATCTCATTCGAACTTTTGGATGCAACAAAGAGGCTTAAAGATGAATTTCATATAGATTCAAATTTTAAGAACCCTATAATCATATTTTACAAAAGGGTAATACATATATTTTTATGATTATAAAGGACTTATTAATTTATAATATTATTGGGACCATATATTTATATAGGGTTTTTCAAAAAAAATTATTATCTTATTATCTTATCGAAATTGATCAATTTTTGAACTGGCCCAAGTTAAGACCGGAAGAAATTATTAATTTAGAGATGTTATTAATTTATCGAGTATTAATTTAAAGAGGTTTTACTGTACTGCATTACTGTAAATAGATCTAGAAACATAAATACTACTACCACTTAATCTGCTAGACATAGATCTTAGCACCAAAACAAAATAAACTGGGAAATCTTAATATGAGACCCACATAGTCACTTGGAATTGTCCAGCTGCCTGACTGCCTCCTCTTGCTTCGTTTTGATTTCTTCAAACATAGCCATTTCAATAAAAACTTCATCCACATCCATTAATGCCTCACTATCAAGTGGGGTGTCAAACACTGATTAACAAACACTGAAGAGATTCTTGAATCCAGGGGCGGACTCACATAGTCAGTATTGGGGGATGGGCCCCCAACGAAATTTAGTCCAGCAGGCAAATTTTTTTGGTCCCACTAGTTAAATTAATGTGCCCCCAATCCACCATAATTCACAGCCCAAAGCCCAATCCAATTATCCCAATCCAATAAATTGTACATTTACGTAATAGCATTCTTTATTTCTTTTACACCCAATTCATAAAACACACTGCATACAGATTACAACATACACACGGTTTGTTCATTCTAAGAAGAAAAGGGGAACAAATAAAACAAAAACCTAGCATTTTAATTGAAAAAGATTGCTACAAATTTGGAGCAAGAAGCTATAGATTAAATTAGTTGATTGTTCATTCTAAGAATCTAAAGCCTCCAAGCTCCAGGCCCTCCATCTTCTAATCTTCTCTGTAAGTATAACTGTATAAGTTCTTTTATTTCCTCCCTTTATGTATATAACGTATGTATATCTATATATTGTGTTAATAAATTGTGAAATTTGAGTTAGTTGTTGTTTGTTATTTTTTAGTGTATATTTATAATTTATGTGTAAGTAACATTTGTAATTTTGTGATAAAATCTGAAAATGTGATATCTGAAATTTTAATATGTTTGAGTTTGAATTTTTTTTATGTTTGAATGAAGTTATTATGTGTCAAAATCTGAGCATGTTTATTTGACAAATGACAGATATAAATGGAAAGATTTTTTAAAAGAAAGTTGTCTACAACTTTAGATGATACTAGTAATTGTTAGAAAATGTGGGTTTTAGACCCTCATTTGTCGAGTCATTTTGAGCTCCGATTTGAGTGTGCCTTGTGTGCGTGTTTGCAACAAGTCATGCTTGGAGAGTGTTCTCCTCCGCGAGAGCTTTCCAATGCATATTTAAACACTCAAAACGACTAAGGGATGGATGAGTTATGATTACTCAAAGTTGGTCCCTTAAGAGTGGAAATTTTGTTGTTAAACTTGAAGTCCCACATAGCAAAGGAAAAGGAGTTTCCTTTGCTTTATATAGTACAACACAAGAGGAGTGTTCACTTGTGTTGGTTAAGTGTTGCACCATCTCATACGCGGGCGCGCAGGGGGGGGTGCGAATTGTGGGAAATTCGAGGCTTCGCAAGCCTTCGGGCTTTCCGCGTGTGCGACCTGCGGACACGAATGTAGCAGAAAATTGGGCCGAATAATCCCGGACTAGTTTTGCTAATTATTATTTCCACTGGGTTTGGGCTTAAAGATTTGACTAAATTAATTGTGGTAAAATCAATTCCGTTTTTATAACGAATTTTTTGCCACCGCCTTACCTTAATTAATTAACGCGGTTAATTAATAAAGGAAAATTACCACCGACTTTTTAATTGGGGTAATTGAGTAGCGCACAAGTTTTATCATTATCTTTTCGTTACAGTCTTATCTTAATTAACGCGTTTAATTAAGTTAGGCAGTTGTGTAGCGAACAAGTCTTGTCTATCCTATAAATACCCCCCTTAGGGTCTAGGATTATTCATTCGAAAACACATCCTCTACACAGCCTCTTCTTCTTTCGGTGATATTCTTCCTCGTTTCAAGCTCGCTGAGAGTGACGCTATTGTAGCCTCACTGCAATCCGTTTTATCCTGGGAGGCGTTTCGCTCGCACATACGGTGAGGGCAAATACGCTTTAAGGAGACAGTCACGCACTGGACTCGGGTTTTTACGTTCTTGTCTCCTCTTTTATTCGTTTTATTATTCTGTTATTCACACACACACGATCTACTATTTTGTACTATTTTCACAGATTGTTTAACAATCTTAAAGCGTACTTTATTATATCTGTGATCTGTACTTACGTATTTAATTGTTTGTTTGAGTGACAGAATCAATGGAGAATCAAACTATGAACAACACGAACAAGGTGGTTGATCCCAACGCACAGATTGTAACATCTGATGGGGATCACCAGCCGCCGTTAAACCCTATTGCACAGATTATAACATCTGATGGGGGTGCAACTCCGGTTGGACATGTGCCTTCGGGACATGTGCCTGTGGGACATACTGTCATTGGACAGTTTAGTGTTCCGGTTGGATCGACGGTAGTACCACCATCTGGAGTGGCTACCACACATGTTGCACCTGTTGTGCCTACGGTTCCTACAGTGCCCGCTGCACATGCTGAGAAACCTGAGAAGTTCAATGGTACGAACTTCAAACGCTGGCAGCAAAAGATGCTGTTCTATCTGACCACGTTGAATATGGATCGTTACCTCAGGGAGGATCCACCGTTGCTCACTGCTGAGAGTAACACGCAAGCAGTTTATGCTGTTGATGCTTGGAAGCATGCCGATTATATTTGTCGGAATTACGTGCTAAATGGTTTGGCTGACTCGTTATATAACGTGTACAGTACAAAGCCAACATCTAAGGTCTTATGGGAATCACTTGACCATAAGTACAAAACCGAGGATGCTGGGGCTAAGAAGTGGATTGTTGGCCGCTTTCTTGATTATAAGATGGCGGATTCTAAGACTGTGGTCAGTCAGGTGCAAGAACTGCAAGTGATCATCCATGATATTCATGCTGAAGGGATGATCATAAGTGAGTCTTTCCAAGTTGCTGCTGTGATAGAGAAGCTGCCACCTGGATGGAAAGATTTCAAGAACTACCTTAAGCATAAGCGAAAGGAGATGACTATGGAGGATCTGATCGTTAGACTTCGTATTGAAGAAGACAACAGGGGATCCGAGAAGAAGATGAATGTTGCCACTGAAAAGGCAAACATGGTGGAACATAAGCCCAAGAAAAACAATTCTGGTAAAGGGGCTAAGTTGGCACCTAAGGGAGGAATTTCGAAGACGAAGTTTCAAGGGAAGTGCTTTAACTGCGACAAAGTGGGTCATAGGTCTTCTGAGTGTAGGAAGCCTAAGAAGCCTAACAAGAAGAAGGAAGCAAACATGGTCGATGATATCTCTAAGGAGATGGGTGACATAGACCTCTGTGCTACGGTCTCTGAGGTGAACCTGGTTGGCTCTAATCCGAGGGAATGGTGGATTGATACGGGAGCTACAAGGCATGTTTGTTCGGACAAGGCGGTTTTCTCTAGCCTCAAAGCTTCTGATGCTGGTGAGAAGCTTTACATGGGGAATTCAGCAACTTCTACCATTGAAGGGGAAGGCACGGTGATTCTGAAGATGACTTCTGGGAAGCTTATGACTTTGAAGAATGTACTTTATGTGCCTGATATTCGCAAGAACCTTGTGTCTGGTTCCTTGTTGAATAAGCATGGATTTCGTATTGTAATAGAGTCAGATAAAGTTATTTTGTCTAAGAATGGTATGTTTGTAGGCAAGGGTTATGTAACCGATGGGCTTTTTAAGCTCAATGTGATGTCCGTTAAGGACAATAATGAAATAAAGAATTCTTCTGCTTACTTGCTTGAGTCTCCTAATTTATGGCATGCTAGATTAGGACATGTTAATTTTGACACTTTACGACGTTTAAGTGCAAAAGATTACATACCAAAATTGAATATTGATTCAAAACATAAGTGTGAAACTTGTGTTGAGGCAAAATTAACAAGAGCATCGTTTAAACATGTGCAAAGAAACACCAAGGTGCTAGACCTAATACATAGCGACATATGTGATTTAAAATTCGCTCCAACTAGAGGAGGAAACAAGTATTTTATTACATTCATAGATGATTGTACAAAATACTGTTATGTATATTTGCTTAAAAGCAAAGACGAAGCTATAGATAAATTTAAAATCTATAAGGAAGAAGTTGAGACACAACAAAATGAGAAAATCAAAACGATACGAAGTGATCGTGGAGGTGAATATGTTGAACCTTTTGGGGAATTCTGTTCACAACATGGTATAATCCATGAGGTCACTGCACCATATTCCCCTCAGTCTAATGGAGTGGCTGAGAGGAAGAATCGCACTCTCAAGGAGATGATGAATGCGATGTTGTTAAGCTCTGGACTTTCGCAGTCGATGTGGGGGGAAGCCATCTTAAGTGCAACTCATATTTTAAATATGATGATTCGCAAGAATAAGGATGAAAGTCCTTATGAGATGTGGAAGGAAAAGAAACCAAGTTACCAAAATCTGAAAGTGTGGGGGTGCCTTGCAAAGGTACTGATCCCTGCACCTAAGAAGGTGAAGATTGGTCCAAAGACTGTGGATTGTATCTTCATCGGATATCCACCACATAGTACTGCATATCGGTTTCTTGTATATGAATCAAAGATTCCTGAGATTCAAAAGAATACGATTATGGAGTCAAGGAATGCGTCATTCTTTGAGAATGTATTTCCTTGTAATCCTGGAATCGAACACCCTATGACGTCGAAACGACCTCATGAGTCTATAGTAGACGACAATGAGAATGATGAAAGTGAAAACGAAAATGTGGGGGTAGTGAGAAGGAGCAAAAGACAAAGGAAGGAGAAATCCTATGGGTCAGAGTTTCTGACTTATTTGCTCGAAGAAGGTGATCCGAAAACCTATAGGGAAGCGGTAACATCACCTGATGGACCTATGTGGAAAGAGGCCATCAAAAGTGAAGTAGATTCTATCTTACAGAATCATACTTGGGAGTTAGTGGACTTACCAGCCGGTAGTAAAACACTAGGTAGCAAGTGGGTTTTCAAAAAGAAGTTGAAACCTGATGGGACCATCGATAAGTACAAGGCCAGACTTGTAATCAAAGGATACAAGCAGCAACATGGTCTTGATTACTTTGATACATATTCTCCAGTATCGAGAATTACATCTATAAGGATGATGTTTGCTATCGCTGCAATGCGAAAGTTGACTGTACATCAAATGGATGTGAAGACAGCTTTTCTAAATGGGGATATAGATGAGGAAATCTATATGGAACAACCTGAAGGGTTTGTTGTCCCTGGACAAGAAAGAAAAGTCTGTAGATTGGTGAAATCACTGTATGGCTTGAAGCAAGCGCCTATGAAATGGCATGAGAAATTTGATGAGGTTGTGTTAGCCAGTGGTTTCAAGATCAATGAATGTGATAGTTGCGCCTACTACAAGGATAACGAAAACGGATATGTTATGATGACTTTGTACGTAGATGATCTACTTATTGCTGGTAGCAATGATAAGGTGATCAAATCTACTAAGGACATGTTAAAGGCAAGATTTGACATGAAAGACATGGGTCTAGCAAATGTAATTCTGGGAATTCAAATTTCTAGAACCTCGGAGGGTCTTGCCTTAAGTCAACCACATTATGTTGACAAGATTCTTGAGAAATTTCTCAAGGATGATGTTGAGACAGCGAGAACACCTGTGGATTTGACTTTACATCTATCCAAGAATAAAGGTGTAGGAGTCTCGCAATTGGAATATTCACGGATAATTGGAAGTCTGATGTACCTTATGAGTTGTACAAGACCAGACATTGCATACTCAATTAGCAAGTTGAGTAGATTTACGAGTAATCCGGGAGCTGATCACTGGAAAGCGATCATACGAGTACTAAAGTACTTGAGGGGAACTCGAGACTATGGTTTGCATTATGGTAGTTATCCAGCAGTACTAGAAGGCTATACTGACGCAAACTGGATATCTAGCAAGAAGGCACTAAAGTCTACGAGTGGTTATGTGTTTACACTAGCTGGAGCAGCAGTGTCATGGAAATCCTCTAAACAAACGGTTATAACTCAGTCCACAATGGAAGCTGAGTTTGTGGCATTAGATAAATGCGCACAAGAGGCAGAATATTTACGCCAATTTTTGGAGGATGTTCCGAGATGGCAAAAGCCTGTGACTGCAATAGGACTGCACTGTGATAGTCAGTCTGCTATTGGCAGAGCACAGAGCACTATGTATAATGGAAAGTCCCGTCATATACGACGACGACATAGTTCCATTAGACAGTTAATGTCAACCGGAATTATCACTATTGACTTTATACCGTCAAAGGATAATATTGCGGATCCGCTAACCAAAGGGTTATCAAGAGAACTGGTTGACAAATCATCGAGAGGAATGGGCCTTAAGCCTATTGCTTAACGGCGTCATGGTGGACACCCAACCATTGCTGACTGGAGGTCCCAAGAACTTGGTTCAATGGGCCAACTAAATCATGATGACCAAATCACTGTGGGGGTAACCCCTGGCCTGTTCCTATGATGAGAAACAGTGAGACCCGTAAGGTACGAGGGTAAGCTTTCGAGCTTTTAATGATCTTTCGGTGAATACATGGAGTTCAAGGTTAGAACGCATGGAATTCAGTTGAGTAAACGCGGGTTACTCTATAAGTATAAAGATCACCTATGTGGGAGAGAAGTGGGGCCGCTTCAGAGGAGAGTTGCGAGGCACAACTCTTTAGAAACTCCTGCAGAACCAGGACGATGTTCCATGGCCAAAATGGACATAATCATGAGAGCTGAACGAGTCAGAAAGGATATAGTGATAAGTATATCATCGCTTACACAAACGGTCGAACAGTTCAAAGAGCAAACCTCCACTGTCTACCAGTAAGGTCGGTATGCTTACTCAAGCGAAGGTTCAAGGAGCAAACCTCTACCTATCGTATGCTATATCTGATCGAAGAATTATCACCACATCAAATTCCGTGTCTGTCTGTCTGGTGTGTGCTACTACGATATCAATCTCATCCATGTGGGGGATTGTTAGAAAATGTGGGTTTTAGACCCTCATTTGTCGAGTCATTTTGAGCTCCGATTTGAGTGTGCCTTGTGTGCGTGTTTGCAACAAGTCATGCTTGGAGAGTGTTCTCCTCCGCGAGAGCTTTCCAATGCATATTTAAACACTCAAAACGACTAAGGGATGGATGAGTTATGATTACTCAAAGTTGGTCCCTTAAGAGTGGAAATTTTGTTGTTAAACTTGAAGTCCCACATAGCAAAGGAAAAGGAGTTTCCTTTGCTTTATATAGTACAACACAAGAGGAGTGTTCACTTGTGTTGGTTAAGTGTTGCACCATCTCATACGCGGGCGCGCAGGGGGGGGTGCGAATTGTGGGAAATTCGAGGCTTCGCAAGCCTTCGGGCTTTCCGCGTGTGCGACCTGCGGACACGAATGTAGCAGAAAATTGGGCCGAATAATCCCGGACTAGTTTTGCTAATTATTATTTCCACTGGGTTTGGGCTTAAAGATTTGACTAAATTAATTGTGGTAAAATCAATTCCGTTTTTATAACGAATTTTTTGCCACCGCCTTACCTTAATTAATTAACGCGGTTAATTAATAAAGGAAAATTACCACCGACTTTTTAATTGGGGTAATTGAGTAGCGCACAAGTTTTATCATTATCTTTTCGTTACAGTCTTATCTTAATTAACGCGTTTAATTAAGTTAGGCAGTTGTGTAGCGAACAAGTCTTGTCTATCCTATAAATACCCCCCTTAGGGTCTAGGATTATTCATTCGAAAACACATCCTCTACACAGCCTCTTCTTCTTTCGGTGATATTCTTCCTCGTTTCAAGCTCGCTGAGAGTGACGCTATTGTAGCCTCACTGCAATCCGTTTTATCCTGGGAGGCGTTTCGCTCGCACATACGGTGAGGGCAAATACGCTTTAAGGAGACAGTCACGCACTGGACTCGGGTTTTTACGTTCTTGTCTCCTCTTTTATTCGTTTTATTATTCTGTTATTCACACACACACGATCTACTATTTTGTACTATTTTCACAGATTGTTTAACAGTAATGTGGGTGGAGAATCCTCAAGAGAAAATGTTAATATTGTTCAACCAAGTTATAGTCCTCTAATGCCTAAAAAAATTGACTTGAAAGACCTTCCGTGGGATCCCTACGATAGAAAAAGAATTATAGAATATCATCCGGATCAAAGAGACGAAATACGGAGAGCATATTTGATTAGAGGACCTTGTCAACCACTTGGACATGAATTTCCAAAAACAAAGATTGGAAATAAAGATAGACGTTTTAATCCCGAGTGGTATGAAAAATATAAGAATTGGTTGGAGTATAGTGTAAAAGCCGATAAAGCCTATTGTTTGTGTTGTTACTTTCTCTTATAAGAGCCGGAGATACAAGAACTGGAAGTGGATTGAATCAAGAACTTTCTCTTATAAGAGCCGGAGATACACGTTGGAGTTCACATTATAAAACACTTCTACGATTGATTGATTTGTATCCAAGTGTAATTGATGTGCTTAAATATGTTGAAAAAGAGGGAGAAAAGGATGTTCAACAACGTCAAGCAAGTGGTCTTCAAATATATTTCACATCATTTGAGTTTGTATTTTATTTGCACTTGATGTTGTACATTTTAGGCCTCACAGATGTGTTGTCACAGGCATTGCAAAGAAAAGATCAAGATATCTTGAATGCTATCTCATTAGTGGAGTCAACAAAGCGACGGCTACAAAAGTTTAGAGTTGATGGGTGGGATTCTCTTTTAAAAAAGGTATTTTCTTTTTGTGACAAGTATGACATTGAGAAATTGGATATGGCGGAGGCTTATGTTAATCCAAAGAATCGGCGGAAAAATACTGGAATCACTAATGAGCATTATTATTCTTTTGATTGTTTTAATGTTGTTGTGGATATGCAAATTGCAGAGTTTAATGATCGTTTTAATGAGGTAAACTCTGAATTGCTCATTTGTATGGCTTCTTTAAATCCGCGTGATTCATTTGCTGATTTTGATCCATTGAAGTTGATGAAGTTAACTGAATTTTATCCAAATGATTTTAGTCTTCCTGATACGATTGTTCTTCAGCAAGAATTGATCATTTATATTGATAACGTGAAAGTAGATGAAAGATTTGCCAACTTGAATGACATTAGTGATCTTGCTAGAGTGTTGGTTGAAACAAAAAAACATCATTGTTTTTCTTTGGTGTATCGACTAGTGAAACTCTCATTAGTTTTGCCAGTTGCAACCGCGACAGTAGAGAGATGTTTTTCTGCAATGAAGCTTGTGAAGTCAGATTTGCGCAACCGAATTGGTGATGATTTTTTGAGTGATTGTCTTATTTCAGCTATAGAAAAGGAAGCCCTTGCTGAAGTAACAAATGAAGATGTAATAGATCGATTTCAAAAAATGAAAACTCGAAGGGAACAAATTTAGATTATAAGTTATTTCTTTTTCCTTGTAATATTACATCTTTCATTACTTCTATGTTATTATTTATATGTTGTGCCCCCACTAAAATTTGTTCCTGGGTCCGCCACTGCTTGAATCCCGTGTCTAGTACATGCAAGTTCTAATAAATGCAATTTTGCTCTTATTCTCCAAGAGAAAACTAAAATGCTAAGAGTTCTAAAATATCAATCAATCGTCCTCATGTTCCAAATGTGTACTACTTAATTAGTTGGTTCCCAGTAGCAAGAGCTTATATAAACAAACACTATAAGAAATTAGTTTCGTAATTTGTCTGAATGGTAGTTAAACAGGTACTTGTCCACGGGCGAAGCCAGGAAATCAATTAAGGGGAGTGAAAACAATATCTTCGCTTAATTTCATTTAATAAAATTTTTAAAAGTTGAATTAATTTTTTTATATTCTAATTTCCTTATTATTTAAAAAATAGAAAATTGTTAAAATTTGATTACTCTGACAAAATAATATCAAATGAGGGAATTTCTGCGGTACTAATATACATAGTAAGAATCGATAAAATAACAAAAAAACCAACTGAGAAAAAATGATATAACTTTGTACTT
This sequence comes from Saposhnikovia divaricata, assembly GCA_036435485.1. Taxonomy (NCBI): domain Eukaryota; kingdom Viridiplantae; phylum Streptophyta; class Magnoliopsida; order Apiales; family Apiaceae; genus Saposhnikovia; species Saposhnikovia divaricata. The sequence continues at coordinate 181,958,944 of CM071601.1, forward strand.
TTTAAGTATTGTAAATCAGGATTTCAAAAAAGGTATTGTAAATCATTTGACGGAAAAAAAAAGTATTGCAAAACAAATTTATTTTCTCTATTTTTTAACAATATTTAATATATATCTATTCTATTATATTAAATTCGAAATACAAAGTAAACTTCCTCTCTTTAGAGCATTCACATCCCATCCCCCATCCCCAACCCCAAAAACTTACTAAAAATAGTAAATCTCCAAATGAAAATAGTAAATCCCCAAAATAATCAAAAGGTTTCTACATCCCATTCCCCATTTTCCATTCTCCTATCCCTATATTCTTTTTTATATTACTTCTTTCTCTCTCTTTCACTTACAATTTTAACTACCAAAACTCACCCACTACAATTAAATATATTTAAAAGAGGAGAGAGATGATTTGGGCTTCAAAACAGTAATCTGCAAATATGGGGATTCAAAACTTGTCCCCAAAATTAATCCCTAAAATGGGGAATGAGATATAAGCCATTTTTTGCATAAAAGCTAAATATTTCCCTAAATATTTGGGGATGGGGATGGGAAGCGAATGCTCTTAGAAAGCCCATAGGGGGCAATGAAGTAGGTGAAGTGGTTGGATTTTTGCGAGTTGTTCCAAATGTGATTTCAAGAGCCGAACGTTTTTGGCTCGCAATAAAGTTAGGGTCCTGATCGAGCAATTAGTAGTCCTTAAAGTAGCTATTGTAGTCCTAGGGCAAGTGTAGCTACATTGAAAATTGGTGTTTGGTTTTCGGTTCGGTTATTAAAATTATTAAAATAAATAAATAATAAAATAATATAATTAATGATAATTAGTTGATTGACATTTTAATTAAAAGATGTTTACTTTTAATTGAAGATATTATCCTTAATAAACACCTAAAATATCGTAACTTTCAATCATTAATATTTCTTTTCTAATTAAAACACATTACTCTTTAATTTAAAACATAATCTGTCATTCATTAGTATATAACCAAAAAATATCACACCACATATCTGTCAATCACTAATAAAATATATAATAAAAATTCTTATACAACGAATAATGATCATTATATTTTTAGTAACAAATAAGAACCGTGAGATCTAATGATTAAATATTTTATATGATTAAGTTACTTTACTAAATATTCAAGGTTCGAATTCCGTAAACAACATATATAATTTAAAATTTCATAATATAAGTTTTAAACCATGCATATTATTAACTAAATTTATATAAATTATTTAAATTAAAAGTAAAATAACGATAATAAACTAAAATAATTGTAAAATAAAATAACTTTTATTACATATCAAAAAAAACCGTAGGCCTTGATTCAATTGGGAATTATTTTAGTTGAGTAACTTGATAACTCAACCCATACTGTATCAAATGAATCGTCCGATAAACTTAATACCCTAATCTACTTCTCCTGCACGTGGTGTTCCAATACTTGGTGTTGTAAGTCAGTTCAATGCTTTTTTCATTTACAAATAATTAAATTAAATTTCATTACACAATAATTTAAAAATATTATTCTTTACAGAACATAAAATTACTTACAAGTATCAATTTTATAGAATATAATAAAATTTACAGAACATTTAAATTGTACTTTCTTTTTAATTTTTACAAAACATATTTTTATTTTTTAAATTTACATGTTCATATATTCATTTTTTAGAACTTTGTTTTTCTTAAACATGACTAACAAATAATACATAATACTATTCTTTTATAGATAATAAATAATACAGGACATTATTTTTTTACATAATACAGAACACTATTTCTTACTTATGTTCTGTACTTTTTAATTTTTCATATGTGTTCTGTATTTTTATATTCCAAAATAATATTTATTATTTAAAATTTTAATTATAATGAAAAATAATGATATTAATATTTACAAAACATGTTTTTTATATAATACAATAAATTAATATATAGAAACATATTAATTTTAGGGAGAATGAATTTTTTTGTCACTGAACTATTGACCTTTTTTTTTAATAAGAAGGAAATTCATTAATTTAAAACGATTGATCAGACAAGATATACTCCAACACATAGGAAGTAGGAGAGTAGAGATAGTTCATCGTTCCCAACATACAAGGAAGACTAGCTATAGTATGAGCTACCCTATTTGCATGTCTACGAACATGTCGAACTTTAAAATCGCTACGTTGTCTAAGGATGGACCTGCAATCTTAAAAGATGGTTCCAACTTTAGATACAAACGTAGTATTCCTAAGATGAGCATTCACCACTGTCAACGAATCACTTTCCACCACCACCTGTTCTAATCTCAACTCCATCAGCCAACGTAATGCTTCATACAGCTTCCAAAATCGACACTGTCTCCTTGAAGCTTCTGAGTAACCCCTGCATAAACTCTCCTTTTTCATTCCTAATAACCAATCCAACCCTTAAATCTGAAGCACCCGCATGAATAGCTACATCTACATTCACCTTAAACCACCCTGAGATGGAAGGTTGCCATTTAATCGCATTCTTCACTGCAGTGTTTCTTTGCACTGATCGATCAGACTTGCCTCTCTTCTGAGCTATTTACCACTCTGCAACTATTTTTGAACTTGTCTCTATAGCTAACAGCGGTGGAACTAAACTGTTATCCCACACTTTTTTATTCCTAGCCCACCATACCCCCAAAAAATCTTAGCCAACTTTAATAGTTTCCCTTCCGGTTCAGTACCAAATTTCTCCAGTAACCATGATGACACAACTTCGATCTCAGTAGTATCAAAATCTCACCCCAAGCAATCCCAACAGTTACTCGCATACTGACACTCCACAAAAACGTGACGAACATGTTCAACATCAATATTGCACATTGGACATAAGACTGAAGTTTGTACACCTCTACATCGAAGAAGATTTCTTACAGGTATGTTGTTCTTACACATACGCCATAAGAAGTATTTCATCTTGTGAGGTATTGGCAACTATTGACCTTTTTAGAAACCTACCACTAAACTATGAATTTTTCTTTTTTACTCACTAACGTTAGGTCCGATTTTCTTTTAGTCACTAAACATAGGTTCGGATTTTGTTTTACTCACTAAACTTAGGTTTGGATTTGATTATTAGCATTATGTTAATTTTTTTTCCTCACTAACCTTAGGTTCAGAGTGAAAAAGTCAATTGAAACTTTAATACTTAAAAATGATGCATTATAGAGGACAATTTGTTAAACTTTAGTACTTAGAAATGATGCATTAAACTTTATCTTGAAAATAAATTGATTAAATTTAATAAAATAAAATTTGCATTAAACTTTATCTTGAAAATAAATCATTAATTTTTAATAAGATAAAATTTGCATTAAATTTTATCTTGAAATTAAATCGATAAAGTTTAATAAGATAAAGTTATCCTTCTAATGATTTATCTTTACAATTAAACCTCGATAAATGAATACGCTTGGGACCAAAGATTTTTATTCATTAATCGAGGTCAAAAATACACTGTCTCTATTATGTTGGGACCGGAAAAAAATATTCATTTAACAAGATTATTCGTTTAACGAATATTAATTTATCGATATTTTACTATATCTTGAAAATCATAATAAGATAAATTTTAGAGTGATTTGCACTTTGCATCCCATTACTTTGGGCGAAACTCACTTTGGGTTTAAAACATTTTAATATTACAGAATGCATCCCTTAACAAGTTTGTTCGCTGCAATTTGAATCCCTTTGATCACATTCTGTTTATTTGCAACGTCAACGTCAAAACACAAGGGCAACATTGGTATTTACTACTAAATTTTATCGATTTATTTTCAAGATAGAGTTTAATGCTGATTTTATCTTATTAAATTTAACCAATTTATTTTCAAGATAAAGTTTAATGCATTATTTTTAAGTACTAAAGTTTAATAAATTGTCCTCTGTAATGCAACATTTTTAAGTATTAAATCTTCAATTGACTTGTTCACTTCGAAACTATGGTTAGTGCGTAAAAAATATACATAACATAAATTTGTGAAAATAAAAAAACACAAAACATAAAAGAAAATGGGTAACATATTAATACATACTCCCTCCGTCCCTGCAGATTCTTTACATTTATTTTTTGCACGGAGACCAAGGATTATGATTACAATAAGTGAAGTAGTTGGTGTAATAGTGTATTTTATTGTTAAAATAAATGAAGTAGCGGGTATAATAGTGATTTTATTGTTAAAATAAGTGAAGTAGTGGGTGTAATAGTGTAAAGTATTGAAAAAGTGGAGTGAAATAGTGGATGTAATAATGTATTTTATTGTTACAAGTTACTATTTTGTGTAATGTAAAGAATTGGTGGGACGTCGCAAAAAGGAAAGTGTAAATAAATGAGAGGGACCAAGGGAGTAACATATAAAAAATTACAGAACATATAAAAATATTACAAAACATGTTTTTTATATAATATAATAAATTAATATACATAACATGTTAATTTTAGGGAAATTCTCAATGGTACTCTTGTATAATTCTCAATGGTACCACTCTACTATTATATCATTACATGCACCTGGACGAAAATGAAAATAAACTGCACAAAATGGTAGTGCATCACAAGCTACTAACATAAAAAAATTTCAATTTTGTTCATCTCATATTTAATCACAAGTTGAAAATAATTTCAGTTTATTTTTAAACTTTTTCATTTGGAAGATCTATATTATACTATATTTCTTTCAAATTATCATAATTAAATTTATTGCGTGAATATGGTTGAATCCTTTGAATAACAATAGTTGGATTTTTAGGATAATTTTGCTGTGTTTTTTGTATTAGTTTTTCATTTTATCATATGATTATTAGATTGTAGTTAGCTACAATTATTTGTAATTCAATATTAATTACAAGGTTATATAAGGTTTAATTAACGTGGGTTGACGGTTGGGGTATAACATGAAGTGACATCATAGTAGAGTGGTACAAATGTAAGTTAAAACAATTTGGTGTACCATTTGAAAAAGTCGATTCTACGAGTGTACCATTGAGAATTTTCTTTTGTGTTTTTATACTATTTATAAGGTCATGTAACTTTTGATCAACGGAAATTGACGTTAGGGGTATACCATGGAATAACATAATAGTATAGTGGTACCAAATAGAAGTCAAAAGTATTTGTACCATTTGGAAAAGTCAATACTACGAGGTTACCATTGAGAATTTTACTTAATTTTATTATAAAACAATTGTTTTTACAAATATTATATATGTTCTGTATTTTTTTATAGATTAAAAAATATACTGAACACAAATTTTAGAACATAAAAAACACTGAACATAAAAAAATAATGGGTAACAAATAAAAAAACAGGACAATGCTATAAAAATTTTGAATTAATAAAGAAAATTATAATTGTTGAATAGAAAATTGTCAAAGAAGATAATGAAAAAAAATAATTAAAATTTTCTTTTATGAAGGTATTTTGAAACCTAACTGCTTTTTCCACGTATTCTGTATTTTAAATCTGATCCCTTCATTCATTCAGTATTTAATGGATAGGATGTTAGTTCCTAAGTTACCCGTATGTACTAGTTCTTCACCGAGAACTCCTATATATATAGTACTATGTGGTGGATATCCGATGAAGATACAATCCACTGTCTTTGGACCAATCTTCACCGTCTTAGGTGTGGGGATCAGTACCTTTGCAAGGCACCCCCACACTTTAAGATTTTTTTAACTTGGTTTCTTTTTCTTCCACAATTCATAAGGACTTTCATCTTTATTCTTGCGTATCATCATATTTAAAATATGTGTCGCACTTAAGATGGATTCCCCCCACATTGACTACGGAAGTCCAGAGCTTAACAGCATCGCATTCATCATCTCCTTGAGAGTGCGATTCATCCTCTCAGCCACTCCATTAGACGGAGGGGAGTATAGTGCAGTGACCTCATGAATTATACCATGTTGTGAACAGAATTCCCCAGAAGGTTCAACATATTCACCTCCACGATCACTTCGTATTGTTTTGATTTTCTCATTCTGTTGTGTCTCAACTTCTTCCTTATAGATTTTAAATTTATCTATAGCTTCGTCTTTGTTTTTAAGCAAATATACATAGCAGTATTTTGTACAATCATATATGAATGTAATAAAATACTTATTTCCTCCTCTTGTTAGAGCGAATTTTAAATCACATATGTTGCTATGTATAAGGTCTAGCACCTTGGAGTTTCTTTGCACATGTTTAATAGATGATCTCGTTAATTTTGCCTCGACAGAAATTTCACACTTATGTTTTGAATCGATATTCAATTTTGGTTTGCAATCTTTTACACTTAATCTTCGTAAAGTGTCAAAATTAACGTGTCCTAATCTAGCATGCCATAAATTAGGAGACTCAAGCAAGTAAGCAGAAGAATTCTTTATTTCATTATCGTCCTTAATGGACATCACATTGAGCTTAAAAAGCCCATCGGTTACATAGCCCTTGCCGACAAACATACCATTCTTACACAAATAACTTTATCCGACTCAATTATAATACGAAAGCCATGCTTATTCAACAAGGAACCAGACACAAAGTTCTTGCGAATATTAGGCACATAAATTACAGTCTTCAAAGTCATATTTTTCCCAGAGGTCATCCTCAGATTCACCGTGCATTCCCCTTCAATGGTTGAAGTTGCTGAATTCCCCATGTAGAGCTTCTCACCAGCATTAGAAGCTTTGAGGCTAGATAAAATCACCTTGTCTGAATAAACAATTCAGCACATAATATTGACAGATATTGTCAGCGTGCTTCCAAGCATTAACAGCATAAACTATTTGTGTGTTACTCTCAGTAGTGAGCAACGGTGGATCCTCTTTGAGGTAGCGATCCAGATACATCATGGTCAGACAGAACAGCATTTTTTGCTGCCAACTTTTGAAGTTCGTTCCATTGAACTTCTCAGGTTTCTCAGCATGAGCAGCAGGCACAGCAGGAACAATAGGCATAGCAGGTACAACCACAGGCATAACAGGCATCTGTACTACTGAAGTTTGCACACCATTAGGCACCGCATGTCCATTCGTAGGAACGAAACCTGTTGTAATCGATCCAAATGGAACATTAATCTGTCCAACAACAGTATGTCCCAAAGGCACATGTCCAACCGGCGTCGAACCCACATCAGATGTTACCACCTGTACGTTAGGGTTTAGCAGCAGCTGGTGACCCCCATCAGGTATAACAACTTGTGCATTGGGATCAACCACCATGTTTGTGTTGTTCACACTTTGATTCTCCAAAAAATCTGCCACTAAAACAAAACAAGTAAATACGTAAGTACAGATCACAGGTATAATGATTATGCTTTAAGATTGTTAGAAAATCTGCGATAAATACAAATAGTATGTGTGTGTGAGTAACAGTTATATGTATAACTGAAACATACAAAAGAGGAAACAAGGAACGAATAACCCGAGTCTAGTGCATGACTGTCTCCTTAAAGAGTATTTGCCCTCACCATATTTGCAAGCAAAATGCCTCCCAGGATAAAATGGATTACAGTGAGGCTACAGAAGAGGGTCACTCTCAACAAGCTTGAGACTAGTAAGAACTATCACCGAAAGAATGGAAGAGACTGTATATAAGAGGAGGATGTGTGTTTTTCGAGTGAATAATCTTAACGCTCTAGATGAGTATTTATAGGATAAGAAAACTTGTGCGCTACACAATTGCCTTAATTAATTAGCCGCGCTAATCAATCAAGTTGATGGCAATTTCCCTAATTAATTAACCACGTTAATTATTTATGTTAAGTCGGTAGCAAAAAATCCGTAGTAAAAACGGAATTGATTTTACAGAAAGTTATGTCATCTTTTAAGCCCAAGCCCAGTGGAAATAATTAATCAGCAAAACTAGTCCGGTTTTATTCGGCCTAATTTTCTGCTGCATTTGTGTCCGCAAGTTGCACACGTGGAAAGCCTGAAGGCTTGCGAAGCTACGAATTTTCCCTCGAAATCCCATTATTTGTACCCCCCTTGCGCGCACGTAGGAGATGGAGCAACACTTAGCCAACACAAGTGAACACTACTCATGTGTTGTACTATATAAAGTAAAGGAAACTCCTTTTCCATTTCAATGTGGGACTTAAAGTTTCATTCTTTAATTTCCACTTCTAAGGGATCATCTTTGAGCGATCATATCTCATTTATCCCTTAACCATTTTGAGTAATTAAACATGCCTCGGAAAGCTCTCTTAGAGGAGAACATAATCCAAGCATCACCCGTTGCACGCACGAAACAAACAACTACTCAACACTAGGCTTAAAATGACTAGTCAATATGGGGTTAAAACCCACATATTCCAACAATCCCGCACATGGATGAGATTGATATCGTAGTAGCACACACCAGACAGACAGACACGGAATTTGATTTAGGTATTGATTCTTTGATCAGATGTAGCATACGATAGGTAGAGAATGCTCCTTGAACCTTCACTTGAGTAAGCATACCGACTTTACTGGTAGACAGTAGACGTACTTGTCTTTGAACTGTTCGACCGTTTATGTAAACGATGATATACTTATCACTATATCCTTTCTGACTCGTTTAGCTCTCATGATTATGTCCATTTTGGTCATGGAACAGCGCCCTGGTTCTGCAGGAGTTTCTAAAGAATTGTACCTCGCAATTCTCCTTTGAAGCGGCCCCACTTCTCTCCCACATAGGTGATCTTTATCTTATAGAGTAACCTGCGTTCACTCAACTGAATTCCATGCGTTCAAATCTTGGACTCCATGTATTCACCGAAAAATCATTACAAGCTTAATAGCTTACCCTCGTACCTTACGGGTCTCACTGTTTCCTCATCATAGGAACAAGCCAGGGGTTACCTCCACAGTGATTTGGTCACCATGATTTAGTTGGCCCATTGAACCAAGTTCTTGGGATCTCTGGTCAGCAATGGTTGGGTTTCCACCATGATGTCGTTAAGCAATAGTCTTAAGGTCCATCCCTCTCGATGATCTGTCAACCAGTTCTCTTAATAACCCTTTGGTTAGCGGATCCGCAATATTATCCTTTGACGGTATAAATTCAACAGTGAATTCTGGTTGACATTAACTATCTAATGGAACTATGTCATCATCGTATGTGACGGGACTTTCCATTATACATTGTGCTCTATGCTCTACCAAAAGCAGACTGGCTGTCACAGTGCAGTCCTATTGCAGTAATAGGCTTTTGCCATCTCAGAATATCCTCCAGAAATTGGTGTAAATATTCAGCATCTTGTGCGCATTTATCTAATGCCACAAACTCAGCTTCCATTGTGGAGTGAGTTATCACCATTTATTTGGAGGATTTCCATGACACTGCTGCTCCAGCCAGTGTAAACACGTAACCACTCGTAGACTTTAGTGCCTTCTTGCTAGATATCCAGTTTGCATCAGTATAGCCTTCTAGTACTGCTGGATAACTGCCATAATGCAAATCATAGTCTCGAGTTCCCCTCAAGTACCTTAGTACTCGTATGATCGCTTTCCAGTGATCAGTTCCCGAATTACTCATAAATCTACTCAACTTGTTAATTTAGTATGCAATGTCTGGTCTTGTATAACTCATTAGGTACAACAAACTTCTAATTATCCGTGAGTATTCCAGCTGCGAGACTCCTACACCTTTATTCTTGGATAGATGCAAAGTCAAATCCACAGGTGTTCTCGCTATCTCAACATCATCCTTGAGAAATTTCTCAAGAATCTTGTCAACAAAATGTGCTTGACTTAATGCAAGACCCTCTGATGTTCTAGAAATCTAAATTCCTAGAATTACATTTGTTAGATCCATGTCTTTCATGTCAAACCTTGCCTTTAACATGTCCTTTGTAGCTTTGATCACTTTATCATTGCTACCGGCAATAAGTAGATCATCTACATATAATGTCATCATGACATATCCATTTTCGTTATCCTTGTAGTAGGCACAACTATCACATTCATTGATCTTGAAGCCATTGGCTAACACAACCTCATCAAATTTCTCATGCCATTTCATAGGCGCTTTCTTCAAGCCATACAGTGATTTCACCAATCTACAGACTTTCCTTTCTTGTCCAGGGACAACAAACCCTTCAGGTTGTTCCATATAGATTTCCTCATCTACATCCCCATTTAGCAAATCTATTTTCGCATCCATTTGATGTACAGTCAAATTTCGCATTGTAGCGATAGCAAACATCATCCTTATAGATGTTATTCTCCATACAGGAGAATATATATCAAAGTAATCAAGGCCATGTTGTTGCCTGTATCCTTTGATTACAAGTCTGGCCTTGTACTTATCGATGGTGCTATCAGGTTTCAATTTCTTTTTAAAAACCCACTTGCTACCGAGTGTTTTACTACCAGTTGGTAAGTCCACTAACTCCCAAGTATGATTCTGTAAGATAAGTAAATCAGGTTGATTTCCACATAGGTCCATCAGGTGACGTTACCGCTTCTTAATATGTTTTCGGATCACCTTCTTCGAGCAAATAAGTCAAAAAATCTGACCCATAGGATTTCTCCTTCCTTTGTCTTTTGCTCCTTCTCACTACCCCCACATTTTCGTCTTCACTTTCATCATTCTCATTGACGTCTATTATAGACTCATGAGGTTGTTTAAACGTCATTGGGCGTTCGACTATAGGATTACAAGGATATACATTCTCAAAGAATGACGCATTCCTTGACTCCATAATTAATCATATTCTTTTGAATCTCAAGAATCTTTGATTCATGTACAAGAAACCGATATACAGTACTATGTGGTGGATATCCGATGAAGATACAATCAACTATCTTTGTACCAATCTTCACCTTCTTAGGTGCGGGGATCAGTATCTTTGCAAGGCACCCCCACACTTTCAGATTTTGATAACTTGGTTTCTTTTTCTTCCACAATTCATAAGGACTTTCATCATTATTCTTACGTATCATCATATTTAATATATGTGTCTCACTTAAGATGGCCTTCCCCCACATCGATTGCGGAAGTCCAGAGCTTAACAGCATCGCATTCATCATCTCCATGACAGTGCGATTCTTCCTCTCAGCCACTCCATTAGACTGAGGGGAGTATGGTACAGTGACCTCATGGATTATACCATGTTGTGAACAGAATTCCCCAATATATATATATATACATTTTATATAAATAACAATATATACTATACTTGGATAGATTATCTTTTTATTTCGATTACATATATGTATCGTATGTTTCGTGATTTAATTGTCCAATAAAATCAACAGAAAAATAATTCTAACAAAAAAATAATAGAAAGCGATTTAGGTTTTCATCATCCCCAATCCAAATTCTCCTAGGGTGCAACTCTAATGCAACACTATAACGCTATTATAGTGTAACTTATGGTGTAAAAGTAACTCCAATGCAACTCTATAATAATGTAAAATTACACCAAATGAATAGTGTGACACTAAATTTGGTGTCAAAAGTACGTTCAATGTAAATTATTGATACACGTTAGATATATACAAGTTTTTATATCAGATATAACCTCAATTGTGCTTGTTTTGTAAAGAAATTGTCCTTGATTAATAGTAGTAGTGGTTGTTCACTTGAATGGTGCTAATCTACATTTTTCTTGGTGATTGTAAGAATTAGACGATGGAAATGATCGTTGGAAGAGATGCAACGAAGAAGGAATATTTTGGTTAGAGACAAGAAGATGTTCAATAATTTTCAGTGAAGAAGTCAAGGCCTTTACTCAAGAAATCAAGGCCTTTAGCTGAACAGAGGCAAACTCAAGGCCTTTACATTGAAATTCAAGGCCTTTACATGAACAGTATCGAAACTCAAGGCCTTTACTCTGAATCTCAAGGCCTTGAGCTCTGACGAAAATTGGAATTTTAATTGGTCTTGTAACATATTTTTACATCTTTTAAAACACTTAAAATAGCCCATTCATATATATAGATTATCATTAGGGTTTTTATTAGATTGTACGTCAAGAGAAAGAGAAACACTTTAGAGAGAGGATTAGAAAGCAAGGATTGAAGGGATTCCATCCAAGCTTTAAGAGATTCTTTACGTTGTATTTTCTTTACTCTATTCTCTTGTAACAATGATTTTGACCATTAATATATGCTTGTTTTCTTATTCTTGCATGGGTAACAATTTCTCTAATCCGGGAATTAGGTAGTATTCGTTGGTGATATATGTTTGTTTGATTATGTGTGAAATCTCTACTTTGCTAAGTTATCATTGAGGGCTTAACCCAATTAAGGGAGTAGCTAACCTTTAATTGTATTCATAGGGATTATGATGAATTGCGAGAGGAGTCATAATTTTTGTTCATGATTTGGTAGACATAGTTCAATTATTGAATCGGCAGATTAATAAGAGGACTATGAAACTTATAATTCTTGGGTCTTAATAGTTTATAATTGTATTTCAATTGATCATGGGAGTGACTTCTGAGATATAGTTGTAGGCATTATATTGTATTTTGGGAGAGATCATTATAAAATTTAGAAAAATTGTTTTTAGCAAAGTACGAGAAGCAGATATCGCATTACATCAACATCATTGAACCAACTGAAGAACCCTAGTTCTTTGATTGCTTTTCCTCATCGATAAATCTTAGTTTTACTTGATTATAATTAGTTTACTTTAGTTAATAACAAACACACCAATTATTTCTCACACTTCTAGATATTAAGAGATTAAAACTTAAGCTTGAATCACTAGTCCTTCCCTGCGAACGAACTTATACACAAATATTACATCAACAATTATACACCAAATTTGACATTTTTCATAATTCCTAAAATACCTTTTATTTGTTAACAAAACAAATTTGTTCACTCTATATCTTACTAAATCATTTTATATATAATTTTTAACTTTGAATTTTGTTTTCTTTTCTTTGAACTCTAATTTTGCTATTAATTCTACAATATCTTTATATATTTTGATTCTAATTTTCTTCTTTTTTTTCTTTTGACTCTAAATTTTTACAAAAAAATAATTACAGTTACATGGTAATATAGATAGAATTAATATTATGCATCCATAATATTACAATTTAAGTGTAGTAGATATTATACTTATGAAAAAGTTTTAAAAAATTAGAATAGTCCGTTTTACATGTGAAAGATTCCTTTTAGTGTAAAATATACTTTCAATCCATTGGACTTAATTAGGCATCAATCCTTTTACCACATTAATGTTTTATTAGAGTGTTGGGTTACCAATGTTATCATTCATAACTTACCTGCATGATAACTAAAATATTTATTGTATCATTGTCCATACATTTAAATTTACGCTATAGTCTTCCTCATACGACATTTCTAAAAGGGGCAGATGCCCATATAGATCAGTTTCTCAATTCCTGTTAAGCAAATTTTTTGAAGATCCTAGAAGTTGATTTTTGAAAAAACACACAAGTCACATTCAATGAAAATGCAATTAATAATTTTTTTCTTCAATACACCAATCAAAAAAATCTTTCCTTCATCAACTTAATTCACAACACAAATCAGTGACCAAAGGTACGGAAACAATCTTAAAACCATTAATTTGTCATTTACTTTGAACCATTTTTCTAAGGAAATTTAAACCACGGCCCTAAGAGCTGTTGTTAAGCATTAAATACTCTCATATTTTCAATATTTATTCTTAAATATTTAATTATTTTTAGTTTCCCAATGTCCCTGTACAGCACTAATTTAATTTCTCGAGTAATAATAATGGACCCCCTACATTCACATTAATTTTCATCAATAAAAGGATCCCAAATTACTAAATAATCATAATGAGCTTCGTGCAAAATTGATGTTTTAAGTGCAAAACTAACGTATTAAATGCATTTATCTACCTATATTAAGTTAACAGGGCCATTTTTTTAATATAATTATCATTTAAAATTAAACCCATTAATTTTTCTATAAGTATCATTTTGATTATTTATCCTTAAATTTGTTTTGTTGTTCCTATTAATTAAAAAAATCGATGAATATAAATTCAGTTAATTAGTAAGTCCATATTAAAATTAATGTGAAATTAGATTTACTAATAGTTAAATAAATGCTTTATAATATAATTATCTTTAAAAATCATAACCATCCATTTTTTTTCATTATTAACATTTTAAATATTTGTCCTTAAATTTAACTTTTGTTTTACCATTAATTGTAAGATACCAGATTATTTTAGAATTTATTATTATTTTATTAATTATTATGTTAATTAGTATTTAAAGGATGGAATTGGATTTGAGAATATCGTTGTGGAATTCAACGATATTTAGTATTGAGTTTATATGAGTATATATTGAGTTGTGTGTGCCAATGTGTGCCCCAGTATTTTATTGGTATTTTTAGTGATTTAAAAAAAAATTAAAATCAAGTATTATTGATCTTCAAAAATCTTTATTTAATTATCGGAGGGCTTAAAAATCATGAAATCTTTTATAAAATTATCTTTATATATTTATTGAGTTTTTAAAATTGTTGGGTGGATTAATTTGGGAGTTAAGTATTTTAAAATGATTTTAAGAGTTTTATTGCTTTTAAATGATCAAAACTTTGAAAATTCATATTTAATTCATTTTTGATCCGAAAAATATTTCAAAAATATGTGGGTGTTCGTAATTTTATATTCTTTATTTAAAAGTGAAAAGTTTAATTTTTTCAAATATTTTAATTTGACTTCGATTTATAAGAGTCTTTTATTAGTTTTAAAAGCGAATAAGTAGTGTTTTGGGCCGGAATGAATTATAGTAGTTATTTGTTAGTATTGGACCAAGCCCAATAAGAATAGAAGTTGAGCATCCAGAGAACTCTCGACAGATTGAAAAAAAAAACGGGAAGAGGGAAAGAAATAAAAGAGGAAAGAAGAGAGGAATTGGGGGAAAATGAGAATTAGGGATTTGGAGAAGAATTGGAGGTTTGAATTAGGGAGAGGAGTGTGTGTATATGCGTTATACGTGTGTGTGTATGTATATGAGTGTTGTGTGTGTGCGAGAAGCAGACAGCTCCGCGAATCACCTTGTTCTTCCTTCGATTTGGACTTGTATTACTGCTGCGGTGTGTGTGTGTGTTCGAATTGGAGTGCAGAGGTCTGTGGGTTCGTTGTGCTGCTCCGATTGTCGACACGGGCAGAGGTGGTTCGACTGGGTATATATATATAATTTCAGAAGTCTAAATTTGGTAATACATATATATATATATATATATATGCTAAATGTTGTAAGTTGAGTTGGAGTATTTGTTGAAAGTCGTAATTGTCAAGTACTTGGTATTGTTGAGTAAGTGGTTACTAATTTACCTTGATAATTGTTAGTGATTATCGGATATGTTATATGATTAGTAAGTTGTGTGTTGAATTTGGAGTGACAATTATACTTGTTAAATCACTATTTGTGGATATGGGTTTTAGGATAAAAGAAGTTACATATATATTTTGATTGGATTGTGATATATGTCCGTAATATGAAACTGTCTCCTGATTGTATAGTTTTCAAATGTAATCTATAGTAAAGTTAAACTGTTATTTAATTTTCTTTATATGTTTATCTGCGAGGAGTTGTAATGAGATCACGAGTCTTAAATGTCAATATTTAACGACTTGTGTAATTTTCTTCAACTAGTTCCTCGGGCTTACGAATATCCATGATCAACTATCACGAGTATAATTAATATGCTTGAGTGATGTGATCATCGATATAGCGTAAGTAATAGTTAGTGCTAGGGGTTGTTCCCTAGGGCTTACGAACATCAATGATTGATTGTCACGTGTATCATTAAAATGCGTGAGAAATACGATCATTGGTGTAGCGTAAGTAGTAGTGTTAATATAAATCATTATGTGCTATGTGCCGCATGTCTGGGCGGGTACTTTTCTTACTTGTTTACTTTTATGTTGCTGCAAGTTGAGGCAGCTTTATTTTTGCAAAAACAGGGTTAAATTGTATTTGAGGGGCTGTGACCATAGTCCGATAAACGAATACTTCATGCCGAAATTTTCTGAAAATCCCCTGTATTTAAAGTTATTTAAATTATTTGATTTAAAGATTTAAAGGCATGTATGTGTATGAGTGTTTAAGTACATATGTATTGATTAGTGAGGTGGGTATATATTTATGTATGTATTGCTTTGCGAGTTATAAGTAACTAGTTATTACTTGGGTTGTTTATGTACTAAATTGTACTTTGCTATTATTTCGAGTATAGTTAGGGATTCGATATGGACCCAGCGAGTGTGTTGACGAGACGATTGAAGAAAATGAATGCGTGATCGAGTACAGATCGAAGAATAGTAAGTAGCGAATCGGCGCATTGGAATCGAGTCAAGTGTACTAACCCTCGCTTATCGTTCAAGCGAGATAAATATGTTTCTATTCAATATAAGTATTCCCTTCAAATCCGTATTGCTAGTATTCTCTCCTTCAAATTATTGATAAGGATATATTTATTCATATATCATGTGGAAAGTAGAATTTCAGTTTTATTGCCAGTATTATTCTTTCTTAAGTATTGTCAGTAATATTATGTTAAAGTTTTTGCTAGTATTGCATTCTTATTCCTTGTTTTAGTATAATGTTCTTAATGTATATGGTTTCCCTGAGATTAATTGATAGTAAAGTAGTTTAATGGAATTGGAAGAATTTTATAAAAATGTGGACCAGCTTCGTGGTCAGAGTAGTAAAGGCCAATGTCAATAAGTGCCTAGTGAGGGATCCCAGAGTATTGTTTTTAGCTGGACTTTACGTGGCTGATCACCCGTAATGTCCAGAGTATGATGAAAACTCCAATTCTATTAAATGTTGTTTTTATGCAAATATATTCTTATGATAGAATGTTTAAGTTAAAGTACATTTTCATTTCCAAGTATGTTGGATATAAAGTTATGATTTGAGTTAATAAATACTGTTAGTGTAAAATGGAAAGTGATTCCTATTAGTGTTTTGAACGGTGAAAACTAATTCATGGTTATTATTGTCGCTGTGGCATTTGTTGCGCAGTGATAGTGAGAACCGAGAATGAATTGAGATCTTCTTATTTATTAAAACTCATGATTGTCAGGCCGGTTAGGCAGCTAGGTGTGCAAACGCTTAGTGACATGAGTGAAATTTGAGTAACTGAGAATTTCTTGGAGATTTTGTTAAAGCGATAATTATAGTATTTTGCAAGTATTAAAAGTATTGAATCTAGTATTACGAACCTTCTCAGTTATTAAATTCTGATTTCGAGTTATAAATGTTTTATATGATATTAATCTTCTGTTAAAGTTAAGAATCCAGATTTCAATTATAGTATTGATTATAAATTGGTGAGCATTCCTTCGCTCATATTTTATTATATAACTTGCTGAGCATTCTTTGGCTCACACTTGTTATTTTTAAAATCAAACTTTTCAGTAAAATGGTTGGCGAGGCTTAGCTTGTGCAGTTCAGAAAGTGGAAAGAAGAAGCAGGATGCTGTTATGAAGCTGACGTGGATCAGGGTATTTAGATTTAAAGTTTGATTTGTTGTATGTATATATAGTTTTAGTAGTTATAGTATGTATTTGATTAGTTGGCCTGGTATACTTCTATTTGAAGTTATACCGGTGATTTAAGCCTGTATAAAGTTTTTTATATAGAGTTGTATTTAAGTTGGTTTTGGGTTTTCTTGTTTCTAGAACTGTAACCTAAGATCCTTAGTTGGGAGTTGGGGTCAAAGAGCTTTTGATTGAGTTTTTATTTTTATTTCAGTTTTATTTTGATTTCAGATTTTTAGTTTAGTATTCAGCAGGTTTATGTTGTATTTACGAATACATCATGGCCAATTTTTGTTAGAATTATTGAGTTTGTTAGCGTGACGCCCAAATCTACTGACCCCGGATTTGGGGGCGTTACAAGTTGGTATCAGAGCATAGGTTATAGTAAACTAGAAACGAGAGTGTGTAGGAATGTGTATAGTTAAGTAAGGAACGTCAGAGTTCATATAGGACTCGTGTTGGACTATTGGATATAGTACCAGTTAGTGAGTTAAGATGTGAGTGGTGAAAGATAGCTGAGCGGAGTTGGGTAGAAACCCTTGAGGCTGTAGGTAGTGGAATCTTCAGAGTCTAGTGCGAGTGACGACGACGTATAGAATAGATAACTTTAGGACGTGTAGCAGAAGAGTCTAGATCGAATGACGAGTCAGCGAAGGAGTCGACAAAGAAGATGTACGTGGAGACCCTGGCAATACTTTCTTCTTTTTAATCAATATTCCTTTGATGAGTTTATTTTGACAATTGTCCTTCCCTGAAGTTGGATTTCCAGTTATGATGGAGGCTGTAATGCCTATTTCTTTTATTTCTAAACCCTGTCAAGTTTGACATATGAGTTTCAAAATTTCTTCATTAGTGAATAATCCTATTGTTGATAGATCATCATTTCTTAGTATTGTGCCAGTCATATCTTTTCTGATTATCCTTTTCTTCTGAAGTAGTACCCATGGAATCCGTTTAGTTGTAATCCAGGGGTATGTCTGAGAATTTCTCATCAATTGATTGTTAATTCGATGTTCGAATCTTTTTATGTTTCTTCACTCCAACTGAGGTGAACAACCCTATTTATAGGGGACACAAGGACTGTTTATCTGTGTGATAGCAGTCTGATGGGACGCCATCACTTGTGTGTTGTGAAGTACAAGAAGGTTAATTACCTTTAGTCATGTCTTGAATAAGGCACGCAACAAGGTTCATTTGATCATATTGATCACTCAGTAATCTTTCATTTCCAAGAATATTTGTTTGAAAACTCATAAATTAATTCTAAAATTGTGGAACCTTTGCTATGATGTGAAATCGTTCTCTTCAAATATCATGAATCATAATATCTCGAGTAGTCTTGAACGTATGCCAATCGAGTTTAGAATACTAGTAACGCGTGACGTATAGTACTACAATTAGAGTTGTTCTATATAGAGAGATCAGTAGAGATGCCAGTATAGTAAATAAGTATCCAGAGTACAGATTAGTAGAGTTGCGGATGCAACCCGAGTTGGTAGAGTAAACCCCAGTAACCCTTCTTTACCTGATTCCGAGGACGGAATCCTTTTAAGGTGGGTAGAATGTAAGATACCAGATTATTTTAGAATTTATTATTATTATTTTATTAATTATTATGTTAATTAGTATTTAAAGGATGGAATTGGATTTGAGAATATCGTTGTGGAATTCAACGATATTTAGTATTGAGTTTATATGAGTATATATTGAGTTGTGTGTGCCAATGTGTGCCCCAGTATTTTATTGGTATTTTTAGTGATTTAAAAAAAATTTAAAATCAAGTATTATTGATCTTCAAAAATCTTTATTTAATTATCGGAGGGCTTAAAAATCATGAAATCTTTTGTAAAATTATCTTTATATATTTATTGAGTTTTTAAAATTGTTGGGTGGATTAATTTGGGAGTTTAAGTATTTTAAAATGATTTTAAGAGTTTTATTGCTTTTAAAGGATCAAAACTTTGAAAATTCATATTTAATTCATTTTTGATCCGAAAAATATTTCGAAAATATGTGGGTGTTCGTAATTTTATATTCTTTATTTTAAAAGTGAAAAGTTTAATTTTTTTGAATATTTTAATTTGACTTCGATTTATAAGGGTCTTTTATTAGTTTTAAAAGCGAATAAGTAGTGTTTTGGGCCGGAATGAATTATAGTAGTTATTTGCTAGTATTGGGCCAAGCCCAACAAGAATAGCAGTTGAGCATTCCAGAGAACTCTCGATAGATTGAAAAAAAAAACGGGAAGAGGGAAAGAAATAAAAGAGGAAAGAAGAGAGGAATTGGGGGGAAATGAGAATTAGGGATTTGGAGAAGAATTGGAGGTTTGAATTAGGGAGAGGAGTGTGTGTGTGTGTGTGTGTATATGCGTTATACGCGTGTGTGTATGTATATGAGTGTTGTGTGTGTGCGAGAAGCAGACAGCTCCGCGAATCACCTTGTTCTTCCTTCGATTTGGACTTGTATTACTGCTGCGGTGTGTGTGTGTGTGTGTTCGAATTGGAGTGCAGAGGTCTGTGGGTTCGTTGTGCTACTCCGATTGTCGACACGGGCAGAGGTGGTTCGACTGGGTATGTAAGATTATGTGTGAGTGTGTGTTTATGTGTAATTCATGTATATGTTTTGGATATATAAGTTATTAATATTCTGCTCTGTATATCCATTCGTTTTGTTAGCTGCTAATGTCAGATTTGAAAACAAATTACATAT
This sequence comes from Saposhnikovia divaricata, assembly GCA_036435485.1. Classification (NCBI taxonomy): domain Eukaryota; kingdom Viridiplantae; phylum Streptophyta; class Magnoliopsida; order Apiales; family Apiaceae; genus Saposhnikovia; species Saposhnikovia divaricata. Next base: position 181,979,157 of record CM071601.1, read on the forward strand.
TCAGAATCCTTGCGGAAAAATACATGGAATACACTCTTGAATCATGTAAATCGGATTAAAAATGAGTGAGTTATAGTCGGTCAAAGTTAGGCCATTAGAGTTGACTTCGAGACTTTATAGTTAAATCTTCATTTTCGAAGTTGGATTCGAGTTTTTGGAAAATGTTAGTTATTATTTTTTCGGGAGTCCAAATTGGGATTTTTGGAGAATATTAGAGTATTAATAATTTGGATTATTGTTGGTTTAAATACTTTAATTTTTGGAGTTATTCGGAAATTGAGAATTTATAAATAGTAGAGTCATAATGTGAGTAGTTTAAATTCGAAACTTGTTAATTAGTAGGTTATAATTTCGGAAGTCTAAATTTGGTAATATATATATATATATATATGCTAAATGTTGTAAGTTGAGTTAGAGTATTTGTTAAAATTCGTAATTGTCAAGTACTTGGTATTGTTGAGTAAGTGGTTACTAATTTACCTTGATAATTGTTAGTGATTATCGGATATGCTATATGATTAGTAAATTGTGTGTTGAATTTGGAGTGACAATTATACTTGTTAAATCACTAATTGTGGATATGGGTTTTAGGATAAAAGAAGTTACATATATATTTTGATTGGATTGTGATATATGTCCGTAATATGAAACTGTCTCCTGATTGTATATTTTTCAAATGTAATCTTTAGTAAAGTTAAACTGTTATTTAATTTTCTTTATATGTTTATCTGCGAGGAGTTGTAATGAGATCACGAGTCTTAAATGTCAATATTTAACGACTTGTGTAATTCTCTTCAACTAGTTCCTCGGGCTTACGAATATCCATGATCAGCTATCACGAGTATAATTAATATGCTTGAGTGATGTGACCATCGATATAACGTAAGTAATAGTTAGTGCTAGGGGTTGTTCCCTAGGGCTTACGAACATCAATGATTGATTGTCACGTGTATCATTAAAATGCGTGAGAAATACGATCATTGGTGTAGCGTATGTAGTAGTGTTAATATAAATCATTATGTGCTATGTGCCGCATGTCTGGGCGGGTACTTTTCTTACTTGTTTACTTTTATGTTGCTGCAAGTTGAGGCAGCTTTATTTTTGCAAAAACAGGGTTGAATTGTATTTGAGGGGCTGTGCCCATAGTCCGATAAACGAATACTTCATGCCGAAATTTTCTGAAAATCCCCTGTATTTAAAGTTATTTAAATTATTTGATTTAAAGATTTAAAGGCATGTATGTGTATGAGTGTTTAAGTACATATGTATTGATTAGTGAGGTGGGTATATATTTATGTATGTATTGCTTTGCGAGTTATAAGTAATTAGTTATTACTTGGGTTGTTTATGTACTAAATTGTACTTTGCTATTATTTCGAGTATAATTAGGGATTCGATATGGACCCAGCGAGTGTGTTGACGAGACGATTGAAGGAAATGAATGTGTGATCGAGTACAGACCGAAGAATAGTAAGTAGCGAATCGGCGCATTGGAATCGAGGCAAGTGTACTAACCCTCGCTTATCGTTTAAGCGAGATAAATATGTTTATATTCAATATAAGTATTCCCTTCAAATCCGTATTGCTAGTATTCTCTCCTTCAAATTATTGATAAGGATATATTTTATTCATATATCATGTGGATAGTAGAATTTCAGTTTTATTGCCTGTATTATTCTTTCTTAAGTATTGTCAGTAATATTCTGTTAAAGTTTTTGCTAATATTGCATTCTTATTCCTTGTTTTCGTATAATGTTCTTAATGTATATGGTTTCCCTGAGATTAATTGATAGTAAAGTAGTTTAATGGAATTGGAAGAATTTTATAAAAATGTGGACCAGCTTCGTGGTCAGAGTAGTAAAGGCCAATGTCAATAAGTGCCTAGTGAGGGATCCCAGAGTACTGTTTTTAGCTGGACTTTACGTGGCTGATCACCCGTAATGTCCAGAGTATGATGAAAACTCCAATTCTATTAAATGTTGTTTTTATGCAAATATATTCTTATGATAAAATGTTTAAGTTAAAGTACATTTTCATTTCCAAGTATGTTGGATATAAAGTTATGATTTGAGTTAATAAATACTGTTAGTATAAAATGGAAAGTGATTCATATTAATGTTTTGAACGGTGAAAACTAATTCACGGTTATTATGGTCGCTGTGGCATTTGTTGCGCAGTGATAGTGAGAACCAAGAATGAATTGAGATCTTCTTATTTATTCAAACTCATGATTGTCAGGCCGGTTAGGCAGCTAGGTGTGCAAACGCTTAGTGACATGAGTGAAATTTGAGTAACTGAGAATTTCTTGGAGATTTTGGTAAAGCGATAATTATAGTATTTTGCAAGTATTAAAATTATTGAATCTAGTATTACGAACCTTCTCAGTTATTAAATTCTGATTTCGAGTTATAAATGTTTTATATGATATTAATCTTCTGTTAAAGTTAAGAATCCAGATTTCAATTATAGTATTGATTATAAATTGGTGAGCATTCCTTCGCTCATATTTTATTATATAACTTGCTGAGCATTTGATGTACCGAAAACATGACAATTAAATATCGCAAGCGCACGATCTCGTTTTAGTATTTTAAGATTCGATCCACAGGGAATAATTTTTATTTCACGATCCTTAACTTTTAATTTAATCGAATTAGAACAAGAGATTTGGGAATTTGGATTTTTACTATTTATTTCCTAAAAGAAAATTTAAACTATTTTCAAAAGAAAATTTAACAATTATTCTATTTCTAAACTAAAAACTGAATTTTTGCATTTTTACTATTTAAATCCAAATTGATTTTTATTTAAAAGAAAATTAATCATTTTTTTTCTATTTCTAAATTAATTTAATTAAAAGTGAAGAAAAGTAAATCACTCTACAAAATTCTAAAATCGAATTAAAATTTGGGTTTTGATTTTATACTATTTAATTAATAAAGGAAAATTTAATCTATTTTTCTTTTTCTTTTTCTTTTTCTTTTTTGTTTTTGAAAATTAACTTTATTCTAGTTTCAAATTAAGAAATATATATAAAAAAAACTAAATTTTGAATCAAAATTAAATCTTAATAAAATTTCGGCAGGATTTATTTGTAGATAAAATTAGCCAAAAATGAACCAAAGCATTCTACAATATCCAAACTTAGAATTCGCATAAAAAAACCAATTCGATTCAGCAAGCCACTCAACTGCACAGAAACACAGAAACAAAACTCAAAACGAAAAACACTCAAATGGAAAGAACTCGACGAACGCAGCTAGACTCTAAAATCGGCTTCATACGGCTTGCAGACACGAAACGAAAACTTCACAGCAACTTAATAACAACAATACAAACTCAGCAGCCATTATACAACGAATTCAAAACTAAACTTGGAAAGGCCATCAATTTTACTAAAACAGAAACTCGAAACTCAGTAACGAGACCAGCTAAAACCAAGAACTTAGATAAAACAAAATCGGCGATTAACAAAGCGAACTCAACAGACAAGTCTTACGCTCGACTTATCATAATAAAGCAGCCAGTAGAATGAAATCAACACCAAAACAAGGTTTCATCAACAAAATTCCATACAAATGAAAGCCATTCAGTCGAAAACAGTAAAGAAAAAACAATTAATTTCAAACATATTACTTAGTCGACTCAGACAAATTCGGACATCAAAACAAATGGACACAGACGAAGAAAAGAAGGCACAGCAACGATAAACTAACAGCAAGAACCAAGCATAAAAACTCGAGTACTGCAAACACAACTCGCAACAACATTCAAATTGAGAATAATCATGGCGCATTCGCAAGAAACACAACAAACTCAGCACGTGTACTTGGCAATTAAACCATAAAACTCGGCGGCCTTGACAGCAAAGGAAACAGCTTAGATCAAAACACAGCACAACTCAATAACGATTCGGGCAGAAGAGCAGTAAATACACGATCGGGACATAAATATAAAACGAAAAACAATTCAGCGACTCGACTTGTTAACAGAAACTCCGAGACCCAGTACTCCGAACACGAATCACCGAACCCAAACAAACCATCATATGAAACGCAGCATTGAATATTATTAACCAAAATAAAAACTCAGCCACAATTCCACACAACTTGACCAACAAGAATAAAAAAAATCGAAACTACAACTCTAATCAACAGCTCCGTGAAACCCAGAAACAAACAGCGAAAATCAAAACTAAACTGGTTTAATTAATTCGAGATAAAAAAAAAAGTAAGGGGCGAAGGAGGAGAGTGGGTTCTGCGGGTTCGAACAAGAACAAGAAACAGGGGATTGATGTGTTCTAATCTGCAGTGAAAGAGAAGACAAGAGGGAGAGAGTGGAGGCTGGGATGTTGTTATTTCATGAGGAACGAAAGAAAGGGAGAGAAGGGGGGTTTTGGTTTGTTGGGGAATCGACAGGAAATCAAGAAAAGAAAATATTGTGTTTGGTTTGTAAAGAGCTGGAGAAGAAGAACAGAAGGGTGGGTTTGTTCGAATAGTTTAGAAAAATAGAACAGGGGAGGCTAAGTATTTTATGAACAAAAACAGGGGAGCTGTTATGCTGCTTCGAATTAACACATATGGAGATAGAAAAAATATACTGGAAATTAATTAAGCTACTAATATTTTTTTTTGTTTTTTTTTTAAATTAAAAATAAAAACAAGGAAATTAACTACAGAATTAAAATTATACCACACTAAAATGAGAACTTGAATTTAAATACCCACAATAAAATGGAGATTTAAAGGGGCGTAATTAATATTAAAACGAAAATTTAAAATTACGAAAACAAATTCTTCAAATCGATACTTTCAATCCCGTGTGGTTAGCGTTGCTACTTTATCCACCCGAGAATTTACGAAAATAACGAAATAAAGAACAAGGGAAATAAAATGAAAGAGGGATGCGAGAATTAAAATGAAACTTGAAATTGCATAAAGAGTGTTTACAAGAGACAAAGAAAATTACAACTAAAATTTTTGGAAATGAACAAATACAATATAATTCTAGTATGTAAGGTAATGGTTGTGTTACAAGTGAAGAAATGAAGGCTATTTATAGGAAAATTTTAGGGTTTTTGGTTGGTAAGGTTGAATCTTGACCATTGATTTAGTTTAGTGTTGGCTAAATCTTGGCCATCCATTTTGTTTGGTGAAAACATGCACCACCCCCCCTGTTTTTCCTTTTCTTCTTGTTTTGGTCCTTCTTTTTCTTCTTTTGTCATTTATTTCTTTATTTTGCCATTTCTTCAGTTTTCTCGAATTTTCCTGAAATGCAACAAAATAATTTATTAAAATACGAACACAAGCAATAAATAGGCAATAAAAATATGAAAAATTATGCACTAATCAAATGCCCCCATACCTATCTTTTGCTCGTCCTCGAGTAAAACAAAAAGAAAATCTAGATAAAAAGTCCTATACTCCTTTTCGTAGGTGTGACGGGTAATTTTAGGTTTACCAACCCGTTAAACCTATAGACGATCTCTACAGGAGGAGTGTTGTCTCCTAAGGGTTTACAGAAGATATACCCATAAAATCTTTGAGATAAATCAGCAAGTATCCAACTTTCCTCTTTTACTCTAGCTTTCATTGGTGTCAACAAAACAATTTTGTAGGAAAATACATGCCTTAAAGATTATTCTAATAATAGCCAAGTTATAGGTTTCCACAATCCACATGATTAGACTAAAAATTTACAAAAAAATCCCAAGGTGTGTAGTGAATTTAAGGCCTTTGATGGATTAACTGCATACGAACATTTTCTCTTTTTCAACCAATATTGAACTGACCCAATCTCTATCAAAACAAGGTTCTAGCCAAACTTCACGTTCTTAGTAGTTAGACCGACTGTGCAATGGTTGAGGTCCCAAAAGACTTTTGCATCAATACCCATTTAGCGAGTTTTGGGTCAACAATCCCAGATCACAAAGGACCTTAGGTTGCTAGGCACAAAGTCCCCTCGGACTTACTTACTCGGGTTATTAATGAGCCCAACCTAGCTGATTTCCCTACTAAGAATTTATTATTACAAAATTAAACTAGCACTCAACAATTACAAACATTTATTGACTCTTTTTCTTCCCTTTTTTTTTGACACTATAGGAACCAAATTTCGCAAAGGTTTGATTCGACATTGTTCTAACATGTGGGTTCTCTCTCAGGTATCGAATAACATTCCTATACAATTTTTCCATCAAAAGTCTTGTGCAAATGTGCCGTCTTGGTCTTTTAAGCAAAAATTTGTTCGACACAAGTTTCATGAGGAAAACCTTACCAGACTACGTTCAAATTATCTAAAGGCATTATACATATAATTTTCGAAAAATAGTCAACACCAACTAGTTCTAGAATTTAAAGAGTGGGAAGGATAACTAAGCTAAAATAACTCTATTTACACTAAAACCCTCCCCCATACCTAAATCATGCATTGTCCTCAATGTATGCAAAACGCAGGATAAATGACAAGGGAGAATGGTGAGAAAATACCTGATATGGATGAAAGAGAGTTTACAATCACCTACTGAAGAAACTTACTTGAATCATGGGTCGATGAGGTAGATAACCTCTTCCTCGGGATCAATTGGCAGCTCTAAAAATGGTTTGAGTCTTTGTCCATTAACTTTAAATATATCACCATTTTTAGGATTTTCAATTTCAACAGCACCGTGAGGAAAAACGACCCTAACAACATAAGGACCTTCCCACCGGGATCTCAATTTCCCGGGAAACAAATGAAGCCTAGAATTGTACAAAAGAACTTTTTGACCGGGAAAAAAAGATTTTCTCAAAATAGATTTATCATGAAAAAGCTTAGTTCTTTGTTTATAGATTTTGGCATTCTCGTAGGCTTCATTTCTCAACTCCTCGAGTTCAGACAATTGCAACTTCCTATGACTACCGGCGGTCGGTAAGTCAAAATTTAACTCTCGAATGGCCCACATGGCCCTATGTTTGAGCTCAACGGGCAAGTGACAGGCCTTGCCAAAGACAATCCGATAAGGGGACATGCCTAAAATGGTTTTAAAAGCGGTCCGATAGGCCCACAAGGCGTCTATCAACTTAGTTGACCAATCCTTCCTATTCGAGTTGACAGTCTTTTCTAAAATTTGCTTAATTTGACGATTCGAGACTTCAACTTGCCCACTAGTTTGAGGATGGTAAGGGGTGGCTAGCCGATGAGTTATTGAGTACTTTTTCAAAAGAGACTCAAATTGACGATTCTTGAAGTGCTTGCCTTGGTCACTAATGATAGCCCTAGGTGTACCGAAACGAGAAAAGATATTCTCTTTGAGGAATTTAAGAACGACCTTGTTATCATTGGACTTAGTAGCAATGGCTTCCACCCACTTAGACACGTAATCGACCGCTAACAGAATGTAGAGGTTGCCAAAGGAACTAGGAAAGGGGCCCATAAAATCGATACCCCATACATCGAAAATCTCAATGATTAAGATGGGGTTCATTGGCATCATGTTTCTCCTAGGGATCTTTCCTAAGTGTTGACACCTATTACACGCGGCGCAGTATTCAGCAGCATCTTTGAACAAAGTGGGCCAATAAAAACCGCATTGGAGGATTTTAGCGGCTGTTTTCTTAGCACTAAAATGCCCTCCACAGGCTTGGTCATGGCAAAAAGAAAGGATATTCTTGAATTCATGATTTGGGACGCACCTCCGAATGATTTGATCGGGATAGTATTTAAAGAGATACGGGTCATCCCAAAAGAAGTGTTTGACCTGTGAGAAAAATTTCGATCTATCTTGAGAGGACCAATGAGAGGGAATGTCACTGGTTGCAAGATAGTTGACAATATCGGCGAACCAAGGGGGAGTGGAAATGGATAGAAGTTGCTCGTCCGGAAAAGATTCGTTTACAGGAGAGTCGATGGTGGACTCCACTATCAAGCGGGAAAGATGATCGGCGACAACATTCTCAGAACCCTTCTTATCCCTAATTTCTAGGTCAAACTCTTGGAGCAAGAGAATCCACCTAATCAATCGGGCTTTAGAGTCTTTCTTAGAGAATAGATAACGAAGAGCGGCATGATCGGTGTAGACAATGATTTTCGAACCGATAAGATAGGACCGAAACTTGTCGAGAGCAAAGACTACGGCTAGAAGTTCTTTTTCAGGTGGTAGAATAATTAAGTTGGGAATCATTCAAAGTCTTGCTAGCGTAGTAAATGACATGGGGCATCTTATCGATTCGTTGCCCTAAAACGGCTCCTACCGCATAATCAGAAGCGTCACACATCAACTCGAAGGGGAGATTCCAATCGGGAGATCGAATGATTGGGGAAGAAGTCAATTCTTTCTTAAGATGCTCAAAAGATTGTAAACAATCGCTATTAAAATTGAATTTGACATCCTTCCCGAGAAGATTGGTTAATGGTCTAGCCTTCTTGCTAAAATCCTTAATGAAACGCCTATAAAAACCCGCATGGCCTAGGAATGAACGAATGGCTTTGACCGATTTGGGTGGGGGTAGATTTGCAATGAGGTCAACTTTGGCTTTATCGACTTCTATCCCCTTTTCAGAAATTTTATGACCAAGAACGATCCCTTCCTTAACCATGAAATGACATTTCTCCCAGTTGAGAACGAGGTTGGTTTCTTTACACCGTTTTAAAACTAACTCAAGATGGTTTAGGCACTGGTGAAAAGACGAACCAAAGATGGAAAAGTCATCGATAAAGATCTCGAGAAAATCCCCTACCATATCAGAAAAGATACTCATCATACATCTTTGGAAAGTGGTTGGAGCAGTGGTTAGACCAAAGGCTAAACGTCGATAAGCAAAGGTTCCAAAGGGACATGTGAAAGTGGTCTTTTCTTGGTCTTCGGGAGCAATGGGAATTTGAAAATAGCCAGAATAACCATCTAGAAAACAATAGAACGAATGACCGGCTAACCTTTCCAACATTTGATCGATAAAAGGCAAAGGAAAGTGGTCTTTTCTAGTGGCAGAATTGAGTTTCCTATAGTCTATGCACACCCTCCACCCATTCTGAACACGGGTGGGTACTTGCTCATCATTCTCATTGGTGACAACGGTAATGCCAGACTTCTTCGGAACTACTTGAATGGGGCTGACCCAAGAGTTATCAGAAATGGGATAAATGATCCCATTATCGAGACACTTAAGAATTTCTTTGCGAACGACTTCCATCATGGTGGGGTTCAAACGCCGTTGAGGATCTCGAACGGGTTTCGCATCATCAACTAAGTGAATTCGATGTTGGACAATGGCCGGACTAATTCCTTTAATATCAGAGATACTCCAACCAATGGCCTCATTATGTTCTCTAAGTACCCTAACATGCTCATCTTCTTGTGACTCGGTCAAATCAGAGGCGATAATAACGGAAAGAGACTCGTTAGGACCTAAAAAGGCGTACTTAAGAGTGTCAGGAAGAGGTTTGAGTTCTAAATCGGGCGGCGTTGACTCAACGGGTTCACTAGTTTTGAGAAGAGACAGGGGAGACGGTTCATCATCTCGATTATTTGTAGGAATGGTGGATTCTAACATTTGGTTGACCTCATTTGTATATTCGGAAACATCCTAGTTTTGACCAAAGTGGTTTAAGCAAAAATCAAGAGCATCATTAGGGGTCATGAAATTTTGATCAACTATTTCATCAATTAAATTAACATCCATAGGTTGATCATGAAAATCATCGGGTTGTTTCCCAACATGAAAGATATTGAGGTTAATGGTCATGTTCCCGAACGTTAGTTTCATCAATCCATTCCTACAATTAATCAAAGCATTCGAAGTGGCTAGAAACGGACGTCCTAAAATGACGGGAATTTGGTATGTCGGATTCCTAACCGGTTCGGTTTCTAGTACCACAAAATCAACAGGAAAGACGAAATCTCCAACTTTAATTAGCACGTCCTCGATGATTCCCTTAGGAATTTTGATTGATCTATCTGCTAATTGAAGGGTAACATTCGTCTTTTGAAGTTCTCCTAACCCTAGGGTTTGGTAAGCAGAAAATGGAAGCAAGTTCACACTGGCGCCTAAATCGAGTAACGCCTTGTCCACAAAAGAATTACCTATGACACATGAAATTGTGGGACAACCGGGGTCCTTATATTTCACGGGAATCTGGTTAGAAAGAATTGAGCTCACTTGAGAGGTCAAAAAGGCTTTCTTAGGGACTTGGGTGGTTCGCTTATGTGTGCACAAATCTTTTAGACACTTCGCATAAGAGGGAATTTGTTGAATCGCGTCTAAAAGAGGAATGTTGACTTTAACTTGCTTAAAAACCTCTAAGATCTTGTCTAATTGAGCAGTTTGCTTATTAGAGATGAGGCGTTGTGGGTAAGGAGCTTTTGGCTTAAAGACTCGTTCATTAGGTTCTTCGGGGACGGGTTTTGTCCCACTCGTTGATCCTTGTTCCTTAGAACTCTCGGGTTCAAGATTAGCGTTTGGTTCAGAATTCGATTCGTCTTCTTCGGGAGACTTGTCACCGACATGATTTTCAACTTGCTTACCGGACCTTAAGGAAATGACTGCGTTCACATTGTGAGGAGGTCTTTGATTGATTGGAAATTTAGGGTTTACCTTGGTTTGACTTGGAAGTTTGTTCTTCTCTCGTTCACAAATGGCGTTGGCTAATTGGCTTACTTGGACCTCTAACTTTGATATGGCTTGAGTACTAGCATTTAAAATTTGCCTATCTTGAGTCATGGTTTGCATGAAGGTCTGTTGAGATTGAGCCAAATTAGTCGTTGATTTTAGAAGCGCATCGAGAGTCTTTTCCAAGGAGTTAATTCTCTTATCCGACTCATGAAAGCCTGGTGGGTGGGTGGGTGCTTGATTTTGATAAGGAATGTGATTTTGAGTCGTGTTTGAGAACGGAACTTGGTTTGGATAGTTCGGCTTTTGAAAAGATGGTGGAGATTGGAAATTTTGGCCTTGGTTCCAAGAGAAATTAGGGTGGTTCTTCCACCCGGGATTGTAAGTTGGTGCGAACGGGTCATTCCGAGGTCTCGTTTGGAACATTGCGTTCACTTGCTCAAAATCGGGACAACGTTGAGACTCAAAGTTCGAAGAATTAAAATTTGGGTACATAGACATGGGTGGGGGACTACTATGAGTTTCTAGAGCTTCGAGTCTCCTAGTAAGGGTGGCTAGCTTGGCATCGGTTGCAATATTGTTTCCAATTGAGTGTATACCCCTAGAAGAACTAGATGACTCGTTGGACTTGTGAGGTTCCCTAGTAGACTCCCACAACATAGTCTTCTCGGCTAATTCCTCGAAAAACTCCCACCCTTCGTCTTCATTTTTCTCCATAAATCTTCCTTGGCACATAGACTCTAACAACGCGGTTGTTGGACTATCTAAGGCCTCGTAAATAATCTTGCAAAGCCTCCATTTTTCTATTCCGTGGTGGGGGCATTGTGATAAGAGATTTTTAAAACGATCAAAATATTTCCAAAAAGACTCATTTTCCTTTTGATGAAATTGATTTATTTCGTTTGTAATCCTTGTAGTCTTATGGTTTGGAAAATATTTTTTAAGAAAAATTATCACAAATCCCTCCCACGTTGAAATAGAATTAACGGGTAGACTATACAACCATTTTTTGGCATTTTCTTTTAAGGCGAAGTTGATAAGTCTAAGCCTAATGGAGTCTTCGGTCAATTGTTGGATTTTTTGTAGAGCACAAACCTCCTCGAATTCATGAAGGAAAATATACGGATCCTCTCCCTCACTCCCGGTAAACTTAGGTAACATGCTAATATGGTGAGCTTTAATCTCGAAATTATTACCATTTACGGGAGGAAGAGTGATGCACGAAAGTTGAGCGGAACGGGTGGGGTAGCAACGATCTTTTAACGAGACTGCCATGGTTACTACGGGGTCAAGAATTTCGACGGGTTCGGATTCCGAAGAGGATGAACACTCAATTGGTCTCACTAACCTAGAAGAATTATCTCTAACCCAAGTAGTGCGCATGAACAGGAAGGAAACACTTAGCAAATAATTTGCGAAAAATTAAGCACACACAATAAAGGGTGAAAATCAAAAGAAAGATTTAACCTAGGTTCCCTAAATAACGTTAAGACACACTAAAAATTCCGTAAATTAAGAATTATTCAGACCGATTCGGCCAGATTAGAGCAGGCATTGCCAAGAGGCCAAACTCGTCACTTAGACACCGAATCTTAACAGCCAGGCGAACCTTAGACACTGAAGGTCGTGAATAAGTCTTAATTACGTTTATTTTTAGGCACCTTTCTAATTGAACGTGAAATCCTAGGGGCAAAACGTTTAATTAAAGCAACAAACAACTATATATATACAAAACTATAAACAATTATGGATGCTTACACTACGTGTTTTAACTAAAAGAAAGAAGAAAATTAACGTACCTTTGGGTCCTCCAGCAATCACCACAATTTATAAGGTACGAAAAAATTAAAAACAAGAAAAATAAAAATCTAAATGATGTGCCCTAGGTGATTAAATGCATGATGCAACAATTATGTATTTACAAATAATTTTTTTTTGATTTTTGATTTTTGATTTTTGATTTTTTTTTAATTTTCTAAAATAAAAAGATGAGAAGTGGGAGATACGGGTTACCGAAGCACGCTTCCAGAAATTCCAATTTTTCCACGCTCCGAGAGAAGATTCCCGAAATTTCACACTTTCCTGATAAAAACGAGATAAAAATAAGGCAAGAAATAAAACTAATCCGAAAAATTAAAAATTATGGTGCGAAAAATAATTAAGTTCCCCGGCAGCGGCGCCAAAAACTTGATGTGCCGAAAACATGACAATTAAATATCGCAAGCGCACAATCTCGTTTTAGTATTTTAAGATTCGATCCACAGGGAATAATTTTTATTTCACGATCCTTAACTTTTAATTTAATTGAATTAGAACAAGAGATTTGGGAATTTGGATTTTTACTATTTATTTCCTAAAAGAAAATTTAAACTATTTTCAAAAGAAAATTTAACAATTATTCTATTTCTAAACTAAAAACTGAATTTTTGCATTTTTACTATTTAAATCCAAATTGATTTTTATTTAAAAGAAAATTAATCATTTTTTTTCTATTTCTAAATTAATTTAATTAAAAGTGAAGAAAAGTAAATCACTCTACAAAATTCTAAAATCGAATTAAAATTTGGGTTTTGATTTTATACTATTTAATTAATAAAGGAAAATTTAATCTATTTTTCTTTTTCTTTTTGTTTTTGTTTTTTTTTTGAAAATTAACTTTATTCTAGTTTCAAATTAAGAAATATATATAAAAAAAAAACTAAATTTTGAATCAAAATTAAATCTTAATAAAAATTCGGCAGGATTTATTTGTAGATAAAATTAGCCAAAAATGAACCAAAGCATTCTACAATATCCAAACTTAGAATTCGCATAAAAAAAACCAATTCGATTCAGCAAGCCACTCAACTGCACAGAAACACAGAAACAAAACTCAAAACGAAAAACACTCAAATGGAAAGAACTCGACGAATGCAGCTAGACTCTAAAATCGGCTTCATACGGCTTGCAGACACGAAACGAAAACTTCACAGCAACTTAATAACAACAATACAAACTCAGCAGCCATTATACAACGAATTCAAAACTAAACTTGGAAAGGCCATCAATTTTACTAAAACAGAAACTCGAAACTCAGTAACGAGACCAGCTAAAACCAAGAACTTAGATAAAACAAAATCGGCGATTAACAAAGCGAACTCAACAGACAAGTCTTACGCTCGACTTATCATAATAAAGCAGCCAGTAGAATGAAATCAACACCAAAACAAGGTTTCATCAACAAAATTCCATACAAATGAAAGCCATTCAGTCGAAAACAGTAAAGAAAAAACAATTAATTTCAAACATATTACTTAGTCGACTCAGACAAATTCGGACATCAAAACAAATGGACACAGACGAAGAAAAGAAGGCACAGCAACGATAAACTAACAGCAAGAACCAAGCATAAAAACTCGAGTACTGCAAACACAACTCGCAACAACATTCAAATTGAGAATAATCATGGCGCATTCGCAAGAAACACAACAAACTCAGCACGTGTACTTGGCAATTAAACCATAAAACTCGGCGGCCTTGACAGCAAAGGAAACAGCTTATATCAAAACACAGCACAACTCAATAACGATTCGGGCAGAAGAGCAGTAAATACACGATCGGGACATAAATATAAAACGAAAAACAATTCAGCGACTCGACTTGTTAACAGAAACTCCGAGACCCAGTACTCCGAACACGAATCACCGAACCCAAACAAACCATCATATGAAACGCAACATTGAATATGATTAACCAAAATAAAAACTCAGCCACAATTCCACACAACTCGACCAACAAGAATAAAAAAAAAATCGAAACTACAACTCTAATCAACAGCTCCGTGAAACCCAGAAACAAACAGCGAAAATCAAAACTAAACTGGTTTAATTAATTCGAGATAAAAAAAAAAGAAGTAAGGGGCGAAGGAGGAGAGTGGGTTCTGCGGGTTCGAACAAGAACAAGAAACAGGGGATTGATGTGTTCTAATCTGCAGTGAAAGAGAAGACAAGAGGGAGAGAGTGGAGGCTGGGATGTTGTTATTTCATGAGGAACGAAAGAAAGGGAGAGAAGGGGGGTTTTGGTTTGTTGGGGAATCGACAGGAAATCAAGAAAAGAAAATATTGTGTTTGGTTTGTAAAGAGCTGGAGAAGAAGAACAGAAGGGTGGGTTTGTTCGAATAGTTTAGAAAAATAGAACAGGGGAGGCTAAGTATGTTATGAACAAAAACAGGGGAGCTGTTATGCTGCTTCGAATTAACACATATGGAGATAGAAAAAATATACTGGAAATTAATTAAGCTACTAATATTTTTTTTTTTGTTTTGTTTTTTTATTTTGAAATTAAAAATAAAAACAAGGAAATTAACTACATAATTAAAATTATACCACACTAAAATGAGAACCTGAATTTAAATACCCACAATAAAATGGAGATTTAAAGGGGCGTAATTAATATTAAAACGAAAATTTAAAATTACGAAAACAAATTCTTCGAATCGATACTTTCAATCCCGTGTGGTTAGCGTTGCTACTTTATCCACCCGAGAATTTACGAAAATAACGAAATAAAGAACAAGGGAAATAAAATGAAAGAGGGATGCGAGAATTAAAATGAAACTTGAAATTGCATAAAGAGTGTTTACCCAGAGACAAAGAAAATTACAACTAAAATTTTTGGAAATGAACTAATACAACATAATTCTAGTATGTAAGGTAATGGTTGTGTTACAAGTGAAGAAATGAATGCTATTTATAGTAAAATTTTAGGGTTTTTGGTTGGTAAGGTTGAATCTTGACCATTGATTTAGTTTAGTGTTGGCTAAATCTTGGCCATCCATTTTGTTTGGTGAAAACATGCACCACCCCCTCTTGCTTTTCCTTTTCTTCTTGTTTTGGTCCTTCTTTTTCTTGTTTTGTCATTTATTTCTTTATTTTGCCATTTCTTCAGTTTTCTCGAATTTTCCTGAAATGCAACAAAATAATTTATTAAAATACGAACACAAGCAATAAATAGGCAATAAAAATATGCAAAATTATGCACTAATCAGCATTCTTTGGCTCACACTTGTTGTTTTTAAAATCTAACTTTTCAGTAAAATAGTTGGTGAGGCTTTGCTTGTGCAGTTCAAAAAGTGGAAAGAAGAAGCAGGATGCTGTTATGAAGCTGACATGGATCAGGGTATTTAGATTTAAAGTTTGATTTGTTGTGTGTATATATAGTTTTAGTAGTTATAGTATGTATTTGATTAGTTGGCCTGGTATACTTCTATTCGAAGTTATACCGGTGATTTAAGTCTGCATAAAGTTTTGTATATAGAGTTGTATTTAAGTTGGTTTTGGGTTTTCTTGTTTCTAGAACTGTAACCTAAGATCCTTAGTTGGGAGTTGGGGTCAAAGAGCTTTTGATTGAGTTTTTATTTTTATTTCAGTTTTATTTTGATTTCAGATTTTTAGTTTAGTATTCAGCAGGTTTATGTTGTATTTACGAATACATCATGACCAATTTTTGTTAGAATTATTGAGTTTGTTAGCGTGACGCCCAAATCTACTGACCCCGGATTTGGGGGCGTTACATTAATTATGTAATAACCGTAAAAAATTTATCATATGTCGAACCCTAGCTATTAATAAATTTTTCATGGATTTAAAATTTTGAGTTTTTCGATCAATACTAAAGAATAGATATAAAATTATTTGGCGTTACTTTATTATTTTTGCTATTTTCTTGTTAGTAATCTACTACTAATATCCTTTTTAAATTTTATTTAAGAATATTTCTATCACTACTATATTTTTGTTTTGTGATTCTATAATTTCTAGCATTAAGCCCAACTATGTATTTCATTTTAGAAAATGGCCCATTAGAAGTCCTATTAATTGTGTAATATGCCATATATATTAGTATATGGGGCATGGAGTTTCTAAAGCACACTATAGAGAAGTTCTCTATTAGTGCACCTTAAATCTTGTATTTTATTATTATTTTTGATAATCCAACCGTACGGATGAAAAGTTTATGTCAAAATAACATTGTATACAAATTTTTATTATATTTGAAATAGTGGAGCATCACTTTTATAATAATACTATTTTCTATATATATTCAACGACACAGATTTATCATAATCTTATTGCTATAAATTTATAGTTCCAAATAATTAAATTACACGAAAATTTGTACATTCACATATTTTTGTATGAATTTAACATCCGTACGGTTGGATTGTTCAAATAATAACTAATTTATCGTAATTTAAACCGCACTAATAGAGAACTTCTCTATTGTGTGCTTTAGATACTCTTTTCCCTTTAGTTTAGGTATATAACTAGTAAGCCTTGTATTTAAATTAAGAGCTCAAGCCCAAGTTATTTTTTTTTTTGTAAGTTATATAAGGATAGAAATCAAGATCTTTACCTCATCTCTCTTTTATTTCTTTCCACCGAGACCAAAAACAAACACTCTAACATTTTTATTTTCTCTCCAAACCAAACTTGAAAATTCTATATCTCTTAGATTATGATCTTGATCTTGCATGCAACCATATAATTAAAAAGAGGGTTTCAAGCTCTATATTTGGACATACATATCATAAGAATTTCGAGAAGTTTTATTTTAATCAAAGATTAAAAATTCGGATTTTCAAAAGGGTATGAAAATTGTTTTTGTTATGTTTTTTTTTCTTTCTTAAACCCTTTATCTTGATATCTTTATGAATTGATTTTGTGTGGTGTAAATTTTTATGAAAATTTGGTTTGTATTCATTTGATTGGGAGTTTGTAAATATTGTATATATTGAATGGAGTAATGTGTAAATATAGGGTTTTGAGTTTTGGGGAGGGGGTTTATCGGGTTGCATGTCGGAGCAGGGGCGGACTCACATAGTCAGTATTGGGGGGATGGGCCCCCAACGAAATTTAGTCCAGCAGGCAAATTTTTTTGGTCCAATATAGGGTGCCCCCACTAGTTAAATTAATGTGCCCCCAATCCACCATAATTCACAGCCCAAAGCCCAATCCAATTATCCCAATCCAATAAATTGTACATTTACGTAGTAGCATTCTTTATTTCTTTTACACCCAATTCATAAAACACACTGCATACAGATTACAACATACACACGGTTTGTTCATTCTAAGAAGAAAAGGGGAACAAATAAAACAAAAACCTAGCATTTTAATTGAAAAAGATTGCTACAAATTTGGAGCAAGAAGCTATAGATTAAATTAGTTGATTGTTCATTCTAAGAATCTAAAGCCTCCAAGCTCCAGGCCCTCCATCTTCTAATCTTCTCTGTAAGTATAACTGTATAAGTTCTTTTATTTCCTCTTTTTATGTATATAACGTATGTATATCTATATATTGTGTTAATAAATTGTGAAATTTGAGTTAGTTGTTGTTTGTTATTTTTTAGTGTATATTTATAATTTATGTGTAAGTAACATTTGTAATTTTGTGATAAAATCTGAAAATGTGATATCTGAAATTTTAATATGTTTGAGTTTGAATTTTTTTTATGTTTGAATGAAGTTATTATGTGTCAAAATCTGAGCATGTTTATTTGACAAATGACAGATATAAATGGAAAGATTTTTTAAAAGAAAGTTGTCTACAACTTTAGATGATACTAGTAATGTGGGTGGAGAATCCTCAAGAGAAAATGTTAATATTGTTCAACCAAGTTATAGTCCTCTAATGCCTAAAAAAATTGACTTGAAAGACCTTCCGTGGGATCCCTACGATAGAAAAAGAATTATAGAATATCATCCGGATCAAAGAGACGAAATACGGAGAGCATATTTGATTAGAGGACCTTGTCAACCACTTGGACATGAATTTCCAAAAACAAAGATTGGAAATAAAGATAGACGTTTTAATCCCGAGTGGTATGAAAAATATAAGAATTGGTTGGAGTATAGTGTAAAAGCCGATAAAGCCTATTGTTTGTGTTGTTACTTTCTCTTATAAGAGTCGGAGATACAAGAACTGGAAGTGGATTGAATCAAGAACTTTCTCTTATAAGAGCCGGAGATACACGTTGGAGTTCACATTATAAAACACTTCTACGATTGATTGATTTGTATCCAAGTGTAATTGATGTGCTTAAATATGTTGAAAAAGAGGGAGAAAAGGATGTTCAACAACGTCAAGCAAGTGGTCTTCAAATATATTTCACATCATTTGAGTTTGTATTTTATTTGCACTTGATGTTGTACATTTTAGGCCTCACAGATGTGTTGTCACAGGCATTGCAAAGAAAAGATCAAGATATCTTGAATGCTATCTCATTAGTGGAGTCAACAAAGCGACAGCTACAAAAGTTTAGAGTTGATGGGTGGGATTCTCTTTTAAAAAAGGTATTTTCTTTTTGTGACAAGTATGACATTGAGAAATTGGATATGGCGGAGGCTTATGTTAATCCAAAGAATCGGCGGAAAAATACTGGAATCACTAATGAGCATTATTATTCTTTTGATTGTTTTAATGTTGTTGTGGATATGCAAATTGCAGAGTTTAATGATCGTTTTAATGAGGTAAACTCTGAATTGCTCATTTGTATGGCTTCTTTAAATCCGCGTGATTCATTTGCTGATTTTGATCCATTGAAGTTGATGAAGTTAACTGAATTTTATCCAAATGATTTTAGTCTTCCTGATACGATTGTTCTTCAGCAAGAATTGATCATTTATATTGATAACGTGAAAGCAGATGAAAGATTTGCCAACTTGAATGACATTAGTGATCTTGCTAGAGTGTTGGTTGAAACAAAAAAACATCATTGTTTTTCTTTGGTGTATCGACTAGTGAAACTCTCATTAGTTTTGCCAGTTGCAACCGCGACAGTAGAGAGATGTTTTTCTGCAATGAAGCTTGTGAAGTCAGATTTGCGCAACCAAATTGGTGATGATTTTTTGAGTGATTGTCTTATTTCAGCTATAGAAAAGGAAGCCCTTGCTGAAGTAACAAATGAAGATGTAATAGATCGATTTCAAAAAATGAAAACTCGAAGGGAACAAATTTAGATTATAAGTTATTTCTTTTTCCTTGTAATATTACATCTTTCATTACTTCTATGTTATTATTTATATGTTGTGCCCCCACTAAAATTTGTTCCTGGGTCCGCCACTGTGTCGGAGGGCATCACCATCGCGGCGACGGGGCCGGAGGTGGTGTGTCAGTGTGCAGTGAGGTGGCAGGAGAAGAGAGGAGAGGGAGATGTCGAGAGAGATGAGAGATCGAGAGATAGAGATAGAGAGAGATAGCGAGGAGAGAAAGAGAGAACGGAGGGAGAAAAGGGGAGAGAGAGAGAGAGAGAGAGAGAGAGAGAGAGAGAGAGAGAGAGAGAGAGAGAGAGAGAGAGAGGCGGGGTGGTCACCGCCGACGCCACCATGGCGGCCGGCCGGTGGCTGCCGAAGGTTGATGGTGGGGATGTGGCCCCTAATATTTTATTGGGGATATCTCTTGAATTAAAATGGGATTGGATTAATTGTTTTAATAAATTAATTGGTAGAAAAAGGAAATGAAATAGAAATTATAATTTCTTAATTTTGTGTTAATATTTAATTTCGTAAATAGGTGTTGTTTATTCATTTAGAATAAAACGGAGTTATAAATAGAATAAAAGTGATTTACGAAAAAGGTTTCAAAAAAAAGTGATTTACGAAAAGGATTGGTTTTAAAGGGAATAAAAGAATAAAGGAATTGGATAGTTAAAATGGGTAAAAGAAATTAGAATTATGAGGATAATTAAAATAGAATTGTTTTCATAGATTTGCATTTTGTTAAAAGTGGAAATAATAATTATATATAATTTAAATTTGAATAATAAAAATAGATTCTTGAAATATTTTATTTTGAGAATAGAATTAGGGGATTTTTCCTAAGTGGGCTTAATTGAATTTGAGAATTATAGAAAACTAGTGAGAATTTTACAAATGCTTTGTAAATTCAAGATGTGATTTAAATAAATCAATTATTCCCATTTATTTAGGAAAAATAATTAGAGACCTTTTAAGTAAGAAAAATTCCCTTACAAATAAATAGAGCGAGATTTCCACGTATAATTTTATTTGATTAGTACGATGTCATAAAACACGATTTATTAAAAATTTATTAGGAAAAACGAGTAGAGCCTCCATTCTAAATATTATGTTATTTTGTGAATAATGTGTTAGTGAGATTTTAGCGATACGAGTATATTTCAAATTATATTCTTCGATAATACTTGAATATTTGATGGTATGATTACTAAAATCATTTTTATAATTTATTATAGAAATTCTTTCTGAGAATTGAGACTTTTGCTCGCGGGTAACACTTTTTATTATTCGGTAGAGTTAACGTCGAGACAGAGGCAAGTTCATTCCTACCCTTATTCTCGGAAATCTTGTATTTTTTTTTATCTAAGTTGTATATATATTAAAAACCAAAAAGGAAACAGGGATTGATCCTTACTCTATGACATGCCATAGAGGAGGCTACTATTGATCAACCTAAAACACAAGATTGAGACTATAATAAACAAAGCAAACCAAGCAAACCAAGCAAAACAAAACAAAGAAACCATCAAAAGGTTAACCATCGACGAAGACTATCCATTCGGTTATGGCTAGAAAACCATGTTGAACTCGATAACCTGTTTTTAATATCAACACTAATAGCAGCCAAAAGCTGTGCAGGGTTAATGCACCCTCCATCATGTGCACATTTGTTCCTTTCTCACCAAATATGGAATACAAAAACCTGAGCTGAAAGCATTGCAAGCGTACGATGATGCGGACTGTTAAAGGCATACCAAGAACTTAGCAGCTGAGTCCATGAATCAGCTCGTGTAGAAAGATGAAGCACGGATGCCAGGTTGTTTAAAACCCACAGACTATAAGGACAGTGCAGAAACAGATGGGTCGAGTTCTCCTCCCCACTAACACACAAATAGCATTGCTTGCTTGTAACAATACCCATATTGTACAATCTTTGTAGGGTTGGCAATCTATCTTAGCAAAGCAGCCACTCGTAGTGAGCAAACCTAGCTATATGAAGTCGATGCCAGACATGATCATACCAAGTCTCCTCTGGACTTTTGACACGAATCACCTCCCATATGTGCCTAGGCCTTTAGTTTTGACAATTGTGTGCCATTCCAGGTTATTGAATCATGTTGATTTAGGTTAAAAGCAGGCAATGTAAAAGATGATAGCAACCTCAACAGAATTTCATTGACATGATGATGTCGGCTATTTGGAATGGGTAGAATCCAAGTACCTGTTCTAATCAAATCGTGCACTGTAGTGTCTGCTTGTAGACCCACCTGAGTTATTATAGGATCGTTCTTTGATTTAGCTAAACATTCCGAGTTCCACCAAGGAGTGAACCATTCCCTAGGGTATAAGAGATACACTGTCTAGCCAGTTGCCTCAGTTTCAGCACTCGATGCCAAATCCAGGAGCAATCTGAAGGGATGTCCAATATCCAGAAATGTTTTCGTTTGAGAACTGTTTTGTTCACCCACATAGGCCATAAGGACTTACTACAGTTTACCACCTTACACAAGTGAAGCAAAATCTGAGCTTTGTTCCACTCCTTCGGATTTTTGAAGCCAAGACCCCCCCTCTTTCTTTGGGAGACAGACATGCTCCCATTTAACCTTGGCTCCCCCTCTTCTCATGATGTTTCCTTGCCACAAAAACCGAGTTAAAATTGTTTGCAGCTTCTGGTGCACTTTTCCTGGAAGAATGAAGTGATTCGACCAGAAAAATTGTATGGAATTAAGAACTGATGTGATCAGCTGTGCACGACCAGCAAGGGACAGGAGGGAGTTTGTCCAAACATAGATCCTAGCTGTTATTTTTTCTATCAAGGGAATTCATTCATTGTCGTAAGCTTTGTAGAAATGAGTGGGACTCCTAGAAACCGAACTGGAAGCTCTCCATGAGGGATGCTATATCTAGCATCAAGCCAATCAGTAGCCTCTTGATCACAGTTGCAGAAGAACACTGTGCTGTTATCAGCATTAGGACGAAGACCGCTGATGGATGAAAATCTGACTATGGATTTCATAAGGTGTTGAATTGATTGTTTGTCCCCATTAGCAAAAAGTAGAACATCATCAGCGAAGAGTAATTGATTGAGCTTCATATCTTTGCACTTCGAGTTATCGATTACGAGATTTATTTTATTGCTCTTTATGTTACAAGATTGAGTATTGAATATTATTTTCTCATTTATGATTATTTGTACTGTTAAAATATTTTAATTGTGAACCGTGTCCCCTACAAGCGTAGAAACAACTTCGTTGTTATCGGGTCGATTTCATTAGTTCGAGACGACTCCTTATTTTGATTTAGCCGAAACTAGTCTCATCGCTCGTGATAGTTATTGATTCGATGACACTTATTGATTATCTTTTAGTTGATTCATTTTTCGAATCGAACAAATAGATGGTATAAATAGTAGGATCGTTGGATGGTTTACTCGTTGATCAAATGAAAACCTTCTATTTTAACGTTCATCAATTATGTGTATTTAATTTTTAACATTCTAGTGTACCTCTTATTCGGTACGACTCATTGTATTTAATTTTTCTAGACCATTCTCATTATTTCAAGATAGTTGCCTTTCTTGTCAGTGGCTGGCACTTTGTTCGTGTCTACCAACAAAATATATTTATTGAGATTTTACATCAGTCCATTGTTCGGAATTGTGGCACATTTATGTGAGACTGGCAGTCCGCCAGATCAAATAAATATTTTCTTGTAAATTTATCCCAATTTATCTGTTCACTAAAAGTTCGGGAAATCTGTATTCTTACTGGTCAACATGGGAGAGAGGCCCATGGTAGAGAAAGAGAGACTTGTGTACTGTTATACGGACACGGGTATATTTTAGGCACTATAGTTGCCAGGGCTGATTTAATAACCCATTAGTATTCTCGGTTGGATAGTTGATCGCCCCACTGAGATACCGAGAGGTTAGAAGACCAGTGTAATCACTTCTCATGAGTCATCAGAGATACACCAAATGAATCCTTTCGAGTATATTTTTCATCGAGATGAGTCTTGTGTCAATAACAGACTGTTGATTTTTAAATGCTCATTTAAAATTCGAGTTTATATTTTTGGTAAGTCCTATTATATTTATATACCGAGCAAGGAGAGAACTTGCTGAGCACCATAGTTGCTCATTCTTGCTTTACACCATTTATTCAGCTGTCAAGAAGGAAAGAGGCGAGCCATCCAGCCAGAGATCAAATGGGAAGGAGGAGGTTCAAAGCTATGCTGCCAGGGATTAAAATATCCAGCTGGAACTTTTATTCTACCATGTTTAAGAACCTATGTAAGATATTATCCTGAGATGTAATAATTCGTATTGTGATAATGTGTGAGACCGATCCTTGGATTTGCGGAGTGGGACTATTATGCTCCGTTGTAATAATTATCTTGTTTTATTATAATCTAACGTGTGTTGTAGGATATCGAGCCAGTGTGACGACCCGGGTCCCCGGTCAGGGTGGATTTAGGGGCGTCACAAATTAAATGAAATCCAGGAATGTAAAGACAATTACTTAGTAAGTTCGCTTTAGATTTTATATTAAATTAGATATACAATTATTTAAATATATATATATATATATATATATATATATATATATATATATATGTGTGTGTGTGTGTGTGTGTGTGTGTGTGTGTGTAAATGAAATACTGATTTTAGAGATATATTTAATTATTTTATAATTTCAAAATTTATAAATAATATGTTTTTAAGTTTCATATTTTTCTTCGCCTCTAACCTTTTTTCACCTCCATCTTTTACAGGTTAATCAAATTGATGTATATGAAATGTATGCGTGAACTTCACAAATTATAATAAGTTGAAACTATATAATTGTAAATTTTGTTTATGGACTGTTGTGAGATTAACAAACAAATCTATTACAAAAAATGGGTCCCTCCACTATTTTGAGATTATACGACACCCCAAAAAGCATCTTTATTCCTTCATCAAACTAAATATGACTACCGTAGTTGTATATCTACGAAGTATTTGTATTTGGCAATTTAAATTATTAAACTGAGAGAAGTTAATGTTTGTGAATGATGCTATTTTTTTGTAAGAGCTACTTCAACACGATAAAATTTCCATTTTATTTGATTTTATATGGAAATATTCATTTTGTAATGGGTTTAAATGATTCTAAAGTTATGACTTAAGATTTATTATATCAATCATTCAATTAGTTTCTTATTTCTTATTATTGTCCTTAATATCATTTTTCTATTGCGCGGGACAAAAAATATAAACAAGCTTTCGAGACTTTTCATGAAATCAAACGAGACTTTTTTTTTTCTGAAATCAACAAAGGAAAAATTGAAAAAGAAACCAAGTTATTAGGGATAATTTATGTGCAATGCAGTTAGGGCTGCATAACATTATGGTCAAGACCGGTAAATTAGACATGAACCGGACCTATCAGTCCAAGACACGGACTAGACCGTATATAAACGGTCCGGTCTCCAGTCTTTAAAATAAAAAAAAATCGAGTCTTGGTCATGTCTGCTCCAAATCTTGAAAAAGCTTGGATCGAACCGGATTTTACGTATATAATTAATTTTATATTACTTTACTTTTAATTATTTTACTTTACTTTTAATTAGTTTATATATATGTATTGAAATGTGTCATAATTTGACATTCTAAATTAGTAGATAATAACTTGATGAAATAGTAGAGATAAATATTACAATCAAAATAATTAAATGGCATACTTCATACGATAAATAATTGACATTCACATGTTTAAAAATTGCGATTATATTACAAAAAATAAGATATGGACTTCATTTTAAATATATATTATCCTGCACATTAATTTAATTATTTTATGTATTTAAACTTTCAAAAATATGTTATATTATAAAAATTAATTTTTTATGTAGAAATTAACTAACCGGTGCATACCGATCCGGTCCCAAAATCGAATATAACGGGTCTGGTCTTTGATCCAATAAATTGAAAATCCGATCTTCGATCAGCCCAGTCCAGTCCAATTTTGAACATTTGTGCAATGTATAACATGATCATTTGACAACCTCTAAAGGCCCGGTTAGCAGTATAACATTTATTCAACAACCTCCAAAGTGTTAACAATTTCCTTTTTTTTTTTTTTTTTTGCTAAGTAGTTGGCACTTTCTTTTCTATTTGCATTTATAGAAGAAAAAAGGTTCACATACTTATATTTCTATTAATGATTATGTTTTTATTTATTTTTTATGCTCGATCTCAATACAAGATTATACTGAATTGAATTTTTCGTAAAAACAGCATAAAATATCGTAAAAATATTTGGACAAAAAATAGCAACACACGATAAATAATTTACTTTTTATTTAATATGATTTTTGTAATTATATAATATTTTTTAGAATTGTGCTTTTGGTGCGTAACACGGATAAAATGCCAGTATAATATTATATTTTTTACATGTATGAAAAATTTATCATATCCTTAACTATAAAATATACTTTAAAATCTAAATTAAAAAATATATTATATTTACAGTATATGTTATAATATAATTTTTTTGTATCAAAATATATATTACATTTGTTACATATTTTTATATAAAAATAATTGATCATGAAATTAATTGAAATTTATATGTAAATATTTATTTATTAAACTGATAAATTGTGCATGTCATTAGTTATTAACTAGCTTCAATTCCCGTGCAAGGCACGGGATTGCTCTATTTTATAATTGGTATTGCAATTTTTCTCGTTACGTTTTGATATTAATATTAACAATTGATATTGTGATGATTAAAATTCTTTCTAGTTTATCGCGTTCTTTTTTAACCAACTTTTATTTTGTCCCCTTTTCAAGATCTCCCATTTTGATTAAAACATTCAGATGTACTCTTTATTTTTTCAAAGTGCTCAAAGTCATGCATGTATTTGTTGTATTTGATATTACAGAATGTCAAGTAATGCAACAAAGCCAAGAAAATATAAAAAAAATATTGTATTAAACACATTTCTATAAAGTAAAAATACTAAATTCCAATACACAAAATTAATTTATTATGTAGATTGCATAGCAAAAATATGCAGTTAGCAATCTGAAATTATTGTTCCAATATTATTTCATCAATAATGTTAGATCACTTATAATGAGTTCTAAGGCTTCTATACCCGTACGAGGCACAAACTTTTTCGAATGCTTAGTTAATTGCAATGTACACAAACTTCTTCGAATGCATATTTAATTGCAATGTAACAAAAGTGTTATAATTAAGTAGATAGTATTAAATGATGTATATTAATGAATGCACATATTAAATATAAATTTTAATTGTTGTGTATTAATGAATGTAGAGGGTTAAAATAGTAATTTAAGATGGATTAAAATAGTACATATTGTGGCATTATATATATAATAGATTAAAATTATTTGCATTTTTATTATCTGTTTAATCTTATTTTAAGTACATTATGAAATCTCACTTGTATTATATTTTATTTAAAACAAGTAATAATAAATTAGTATTTTGTTCATTTTAATAATCATTCTACTATTGTAAAATCTAGTATTTGCTTTCTATTTTTAATGTTGGGTAGAAATTTATCTTTTTTTATTTCAGTATTTTTTCATAAAATTATTTATTTTTTATTTATCTAAATAAATTACTTTCATTATTAAACAAAACAATTAAAGTATGTAATTTGCTGTTACATGCTCATAACTGTTACAGCAACAACTCTGAGATTCTTGTCAGTGTTTCCTCACTCTAGATTCCAAATTCTCGCCAGCACACATTCCAAATTCTCGCCAGCAACATCATGAGAAGACCATTCACGCATCATTTGGACTTTACGAGATAAAAAATAATGAAGAACTATACGTATAATATATGAACACAAGAAGCAAATATCACGAAAAGGCTTACAGAAGATATTAAAGAAAAGGAACCAAAAGACAAAGACCACCAAGTAGAAGATACAAATTGAACTTTTTACAACAAATCAAGATAATTAAGAGATTAGGCAAACTGACACCCAGTAGCGGTAGTTGTCAACATTCTTTTATTCTGTGTCATTGGAATAAGGCAGCTGCTGCTTTCTTTACATTTCATCCACCTGGGGACCTCATTCTCTTTTTTCCACCATAGTCGGGATGCTGCTGATCTAAAACCACTTCTTACATAAGCCACCAAAAGTGTGGCAAGCTCTCTGCAGAACAGAAAAGTGACTAGGCATCTAAATTCATCTATGTTTCATACTATTTAATGTTAAAACAAACATACGCTGATACGCATCACACAATTGTCTTTCACTTGCGTCTTCAAACTCTATATACGATCAAGATACCTCTCATACTGGCATACAAGCATGTATAACAACATAAAATAATGCTATTGAGGTGAAGTTGAGATCTTAATTAGCAATCTATACTATCTATACTATATTATATAATAAGCAAACAGGGGTATAAGTTGGCTGTTTGGTTCAACTTGGTTCAACCATCTAAAAGAATAGTGACCGTTAGATATTTAGTAAATAAATAATAGCCGTTAGATCTAATAATAATGAATATTCTATATTTAAATCCCTCTTCTAAAGATCCAACGTTCGAATCCCGTCAACAACAAAATTTACATTAAAATTTTATATTATTAGTTCTAATCAATACATATCATTTATTAAATAACTACTATTATTACTAATAATTTTATTAATTAATTACAAAGTTAAATTATATCCATAATAAATTATTATATTCTATTTTATTTAATCATATAATTTTAAAAGTATTTAAAAGTAACCTGTGCTTTGCACGGGCTATAAGCTAGTCATAAATAAAATTAAGAGCTGCAATTCTCAATGACTTTAAAAAAATATAACTGAACTGTCTCTCTTGACAGATATAAAGACTAAATTATAAAATAATACTATCTGAGGGGGGACGAAGGTTTAGATAATAGGGTATTGTGACTAACCCCAAAATATTCTCACGCAAAGGAGAAGTAACAAAACTCAATATATTTCAATATCAATAACCTACTTGAGTTACAAAAACGAATCCATGGTTATAATAAGCATAATTAACCTTACGTCCCTTACCTAATTGAAACATGTCTCTAAAAAAGATAAATTTCCAATTTCAAATATAAAACATAATTACCTACTTTAATAAATAGACTATTCTAGAATCCTTTAAGTATTGGTCTTCCAAAGCCTATAATATTTTTGAACCCGAGACTCTTCATTCCTTTTTAAAGGTCATCCTGAATCACTTAGATGGGAAAAGTTCAGAGTGGGGAGAGGCATACTATGGACACTGAGTGGTTTCACAACTGTACAAAATGGTACGATTTGGCAATTTAATCTTGATAATAACTTAACACAAGCTGTAAATTGGAGGTGCAATCACCTACCAAAGGTGTTCAACCTAAAATAAGGAAAGTGAAATGTGGTCTTAGGAAAGCATCCCATGTTCTGTAAGTTTAGCACGCTGCGGAAAATCTCTAGAAGTTAAATTATTTTGCAATAGTGAAATCATATATTTCTATCAAGGTTCTCAATAACAAAGACGTCAGTTGTCAATTCACTCCAGCTCTGTAAAAAGGACATCATTAAACAAAACCAAGTACCGGAAACGAAGAAAAATTTACTTTGATGCATAGTCAATCCTTTTGTTTCTGTCAACATATGGCACTATTATATATGCTAGTAAGCTAGATTTGCGGCATTTTTATCAGGTAAGACTGGACAAATAGATTAAGAAAGAGGCACACTTACAAAGGTGAGCAAGGAGATCGACCACCATTTACATAGTAAATGAACAAGTATGAATCATAATGCTGCCCGTTGATGAAATAAAAGGCATGCAACCTCCGCACACACTGAAAGCACATTTTTTTGTACAAGTGAATTGCAGAGTTATTGTAGGAAATGACATGCAGGTAAACTGCCTGGCAAGTTGGGATATTTGAAGCATATTTGATGACCTCTTGAATCAGCGAAGTAGCTGAAAGTCATAGCAGACCAATTATTGTAAAATTTGTAAGACTGTAGAAACCATGCAACAAAAAAAAATTGGAATAAAGAGAAAACAGAAAACCTATTCCATGATTTCTATAAGAATCTACTACTCCAAGTGTCAATATATAAACTAGTGTTTCGTCCGGTCGTGGTGTTTCAAATCTTAGCAAATCTTCTACCTGCAATGCAAATATTATGGTAATTAAGAAGTATATTATGTTTAATGCAAACACACACACACACACACACACACACACGATTTACAAAGAAATTTAATAACTAACCTATACCTACGAATTTCTTAAGCTAAATCTTATAAAATAAGAGCACTTTGAGATCTTGTAAAACACTAAAATGAGATATTTAACCCTGACCTGAAAGCTAAAAGCTTCATCACTCAGAAATTAAGTGGCAAGGAGAATATTGTTAAGAAGCGTTGCTCAAAACTATGTTTTCCTTCAAGCATCTCCAATGCACTCAAAACCCTTAGCTAAATCCTACGTGGCAACATATATAGCCAACCAATATGCATAATGTTCATCTCCAACCACATGCCCTTGCCTAAAATATTTTTACATAACCTAACTTGGTTGGCTATATTTGTACAACCACTACAATTCTCTATAATAATCCACATCACCATCTTACCTTTTCAAATTGATATTTCAAATTTTTTATGCTTCCATCTCATGACTTGCCTTTTATTAATAATAAAAAATACTATTTTTAAAATATAGCCAACAACTATAGAGAATACCATTGGAGACAAAACACATTTTCATCCTCTATAATATAACCAACTAATAATTTATATTATTTTAGCCAACTATTACACATAACATGGTTGGAGATGCTCAAGATAAGTACTTCATCAAGTTCACAGGATATTACACCAGAGAAGGCTACATACTCACCTCACTTTCTCTTGCCATATTAATCCTTGCAGTGACAAATCCGATAAGTTCATCACTCTTACCATTATGCCGATTCCGGTCAACAGCTCCCCACGACACTATATCACGACCATGAACGACATTGAGAAAAAACTCAGACTCATACCTAGCAACAAATAAAACTGTTTCTGATAAAGGTCTACAGATATAATTCTACTGCTACTAATGTAATAAAATAGCATGTTTGGATTCTCCAACCTTATGGGAAATAATTCAGCATGTATTTTCTCAATAACCTCTAAATCGGATGGCCTTATTGGTCTGTAAGATATGCTTGGACGATTAGAACGCCGGTGGTCAAACATTGAAGAGTGTGGTATCAGTCCCTGAAAAAAATATGTTGTTTTCGAAAATTCAAGTAAATTTTCCTCCATATTTCACAAAACAGCAAGCACGGCCAATAAATAGTAACTGGAACCTCGTAACAATATTTTGGCTTCCATTTCCTGCTAATTGCCAACTACACGTGGAAAAACAAGAAAAGTTAGGTAATTTAACGTAGAAAATTAAATAAAAGGAAAACAACAAAAAAGATAAGATTGGGTGGATAAGAGTTTGGTACACCTCTACCCTAAATCTCCTAATAGCAAGGGAGAAAATATGATAGATTGCAACCCACATAATTGGCAAGCTCCGGATTTCACCCCTACACACAAAATTCCTCAACAATTTTTTAATTCGAGAAGCTTCTTTATTTTTAAAGACTGCATTTCCTAGTGATGGAGAGAACCCTAGAAGTAACCAAATGATAATAATAAGGTAACTCTCCTAGTCAATATTTACTTTGATGTCAACCAACTTACAATAAACTGAATAAAAGAATTAACACCTGTTGATACACTACTACCATAGACTTGAATATATCTAAGATTAAACTAAAAGAATATTGCAATGTTTCCGGACACTCGCGGGACTAGACTTGAATATATCTAAGATTAAACTAAAAGAATATTGCAATGTTTCCGGACACTCGCGGGACTAAGGATAAATTTCAAAAAAAGTGACTTATACGCTTTACATAAGGGCCAGGGAGAAATGGTGGAATGGGCGGTTCCTTTTATTGGAACAATGTTTCTATTTATTTTTGTTTCTAATTGGTCAGGAGCGCTTTTACCTTGGAAAATCATACAATTACCTCATGGGGAGTTAGCCGCACCCACGAGTGATATAAATACTACCGTTGCTTTGGCTTTACTCACGTCAGTGGCATATTTCTATGCGGGTCTTACCAAAAAGGGATTGGGTTATTTCGGGAAATATATTCAACCAACCCCAATCCT
Source organism: Saposhnikovia divaricata (assembly GCA_036435485.1). NCBI lineage: Eukaryota > Viridiplantae > Streptophyta > Magnoliopsida > Apiales > Apiaceae > Saposhnikovia > Saposhnikovia divaricata. Next base: position 182,010,992 of record CM071601.1, read on the forward strand.
TTTACCCATCAACATCTTAGAAGATTTCACAAAGCCTTTATCACTTGCGTTTTGGGATGTAAAGTTGGTACCTTACCTATGAGATATCTAGGTGCATGGCTGGGATTATCACCAAAACAATGTATTATTTGGAGGCCGCTAATTGAGAAAATCAAAACAAATTGACAGATTAGAAATGCAAGTCAACAAACATTGCAGGAAGGACGATACTCCTAAAAGCGGCAATTGACAGCATCCCAATATATTGGTTCAATTTATTCTCTATGCCTAAGACAGTTTCTAAAGAGATTGACACTATTAGAAGGGACTTCTTGTGGGGATGGAACTATGATAAAGACCCACCAACGAGAAAGATACATCTGTTAAAGTGGGGAAAAATCTGCAAACGGAAGGAATTGGGAGGACTTGATATTCCAATAATCCAAATGAGGAACAAGGCTCTTCTTGGTAAGTGGTGGTGGAGATGGAGGAATGAAAGAGGTGGTTTGTGGCAGCGAATAATAGGAGAAATCTACAAATGTAAAGCTGGTGAAGGTTTGGAGCAGCTACAAGAAACTAAAATCAAATCTCGGGTAATGAAGGATATAGTTAGTGTAGCAAAGACTCATGGAAAGAATTCCCTACTGGATCGTAAACAGTTCAAATGGATAGTAAAGGATGGGTGCAAATGTATTTTTGGAAGGATTGGTGGTACTCAGAAGGCATTCTCATGGAAATATATCCCAGATTATTTTCGATCTCTAAATTACGGGACTGCAATGTAAAATGCATGATTGACATTATTAGAAGTCGTGTGGGTGAAGAGGATGTATTATGGGCCAGACCCCTATGGCCCTAAGACAATGGGAGTCAGAGGCTTGGAATCATATAGTCTGTCAACTGCATTTTTTTCAACAAGACCCAGGGAGTGACACATTAATATGGGTACCTAGTGGTGGGCAGTATAGTGTGAGTAAGGCCTATAAGTTTTTATCTGGGAATGAGGGGAATACATCTCATGAATGAAGTTTAGTCTGGAGTTTAAAAATACCACCTCAAATCAAATTATTCATGTGGAAAGCGGTGCATAAAATCCTGCCTACATAAGGTTTTCTTAGGAGTAGAATTAACTCAGTGCTAAATTCAATGCGTGCACGGTGTCAATATGAAGAGGAAAATATAGAACATATTTTTTGGGTATGTGAACCTGCTACATGGTCATGGGATTTTATTTGTAATTGGTGGACGGTATCGTTAAACAGAGGCATTCCTTTCTGGGATTGGTGTTGGGGATCTCTGACATCCTTTAAAGGTAAACTTATGAAGTAAATTTGGAGTCTGGTACTTGCTGCAACCTTGTGGTCACTGTGGTTGTCACGTAATCAGTTTGTGTTTAATAATAAAGTGGATAAAAAGGAGGAACTTTTGTTCATGATATAAGAGCGGTTAAAGAAATGGTTGGTGGAACTGGACATAACTGAGGATCTAGTTGATTTATGGGAAGTAAATCCTGTAGGTGCCATTTTACTACATAAGAAAGGCAAGTGCTTAAGCCTGTTTCAGAACAAAAAAGAAATGTTTATAGGATGCACGGACTGGGCTTGGTTCATGAATGATAAAGGAGAGATGACAGCAGGCATAGGGGGATGTCTAGTGGACAATAATGGAAACATTGTTTTCATTTTTTCAGGGCCATCTGATGCAAAGTGTGCATATGAGGCTGAGTTGGATGCAGCAAAATTCTTATACCTAGAATTCATGGGCAGCATGTTTAGTGATCAATCTTTGAGAATCTATACAGATTGTCAAAAGGTGGTAAACACTTTCTTCTTGGAGAAACTGGGCTTGACAAAGACTAGTGAGCATAAATGTTTTACAAATCTTTTCCGTTCTACTCAGGACGACTCCAAAATGAGTTAAGGGAAGCGTTACATCAAATCAACACCTGCAGCCCAGAGGAGGAGAACTTACAGGATGCTGATTATCTTGTGTTTCTGATTACACCAGAAATGAATCAGCTAGCTATTTATTTGGCTCAGTATGGCTTGAACTGTAGTGGCTTGATGGATGTTAAAGTAAGTTTTGGTCGTGTTAGGGAGTTCCAGGACATTGATACTGGAAGAGGGTACCCGTATGAAGCACTAGAAGTAATACCCAATTTCAGTTTGGGAGAAGTGGTGGATGGTCCGAAACCAATCTATCCAGAGAAGGTTCTCACTGAGAAGAACTACTTACTGGCTCTGGAAGAACATGCAACAAAGGCCAAAGCTTTAGAACAATACGTGAAAAGAAAGAGGTTCGAGTTTGAGTTTGGTTCGAGAAAGAAGACGCGGAGGGTTGAAGAGCATGCCCTTGATAACAAGAGCGGCATAGTACTGAAGGATATGGAGAATGTGCAACGGCCTCAAATCACATCAAAGGCCTGGCGGGCAGCAAATTCAGGAAGTGAACTTGACAAAGGTAAAAATAAACTGGTTGGGGATGTTCCTTATAATAACAATGGCTTATTATCGCAGGATGCTTTAGAAGTTTTGGAGGATAAAAATGGTTTGCCCAAAGGTGCAAAGAAAATGTGTTTTGATCTAGAGGAGGGAGTGTCAAAGAACATGAATGTAGGAAAATGGTTGGAGAAGGCAATGGTTGCTAAAGGTGAAGAGAAAAAGAAAACATTGGAGAAGATTTGTGAAAGTTCCAGCAGAGCTAATGTGGATTTGGATGAGGAAGAGGAAATGCTGGATTTGAGCCAAATATTATCTTTTTGGGCGCAATTTGAAGAATGAGCATGGGACCTCCCTTGATGCGATGCCTGGGCAGTACTGGTGTCTCTAGCTTGGCTGTGGTGCAGTGGTTTCTATTTGTCTATGTAGTGTTTTAAGTGGTCTTCCGCCTTTTGTTAAGTGGTCTCTTGTCTTTGTTTAGATGTTCTTTTGTCTGCTGTGTCCTGTTCTGGTTAAGAGGATTGTCATGTTCCTTTTGTTTAATGAAAATTTTCACTTACCAAAAAAAAAAAAAAAAAATATGATTAAATATCACTATAAATAACAGTTAAGTTTACTTTCAAATAATAACAGGAAATAGATACATATTAAAAAATCTGCATCACAAGTCTCATAGCCATTACAAAAAACGAAACACGTGAAGAACCACTTATATCATCTGTCTCAGCCTATTAACTAGCAACCAGTGCTGATATTTGCCGTTTTGCACTAATTTTATTTGTGCATGCTCAAAAATTAAACAGAGGGTCTAAAAGGCTTAGCCTAAGGGGGGAATAGTGCGCGTGTATACAAATTTTTGTAATTGACCTTTGCCACAAACAAAACCTAAATATGTGTTGATCAACAATGTCATGCGCAATATTTAAAGAGGATAAACAAAGACAGAATTTTTTGCATTCTAGTTAATCTACAGGGTGAATGAAAATTTCAACTATAAAAGAATTGTTTCAAATTTAATGGTTAGAAACTTAGAACCATTTTTATTTTTTTTTTTGCTAAGCAACTTAGAACCATTTTAATAGTAATAACGCGCGATAATACATTTAGTCTATACAACAAATTACATTTTTAGCAATGTAATAGTGTTCATTATACTCCTCGTTATGAAGATAAAGATAGCAAAATTACCCTTTGTAAAGGGATCATTAATATAATTTTATTGCCAATCCAGAATTAATATAATTATATCAATGATTCAATGCACTCTCATTTGCACTCTCACATATACACTCTCACTTGCTGATGCTTTACAAATTGAGGTAGAGTTATGAAGAGGTGCGATGGTGTATGGCCGAATACAAGTGACTTACAATGGTCACGGTTGGTATTGTTTATTGTTTCTCTTTTGTAGTATATTTCACAAAGGTTACAAATATACACACACAAGTCGAGGGTCTTTCTGGAAACAACCTCTTCATTCTTTTGAGTGAGGGTAAGGTTGCGTACATTATACCCTGCCCAGACCCTAGGATAAGCGGGATATACTAGGTACGTTTGGTTTGGTTTATATCAATGATACAATGTTAACATGTTTAACACTTTTCTGTATATTTTATGGTTTAAAATGATGGTTAACTAACTAGTAACTCAAATAATAAACCATTTTTTTAATGAACTAGATTGCACAAGTATAAAATAATATATAAACAGGTCGCTTATCATAAATCTATTTCTATAAGATCATTTGGGTGCACACAAACAATGTGTGCAAAATTCATCACCCAAAATATCGTAGTTTCCACTAGGCAAAACCTTACATTAATTAAAATTTTGACCCAGGTTGTCACATGATATTATAGCATAACCAGGGGTTTGCTAGTTTGCTTGTGGGCTCGACGAGGACAATACCGAAATGTGCTTGACCAAATTAGGTAGGGACAATGGGTGATCCTAGCATCTCATATTGTAATATCGGCTAAGTTTAAATTCATCCATAAACAAAATTCTATAGTAAGCATAAATCTACTGTTGCTATCGAGAACAATTAGCTAGCATTTTTGGACCAGGCCTCTAGCTTGGGGCATTCCACGACTTAAATCTAGATTATGGTTAGATAGGGTATTGGCCCCATATATCACAACTTCAAATTATATGGTCCCAAATATCACAACCTAAATTGATGGCCCCAAATATCACACTAAAACATAACTTCGTCTAGCATTTTATTTTATTTTTGAAAACGCTACTTCGTGTAGTGTCTACAGTTTAGTTCTCATGTACAGCTTTGCAAACCGCTCTATCACCTAGCGTTTAGAGAAAGACTCTAAATAAAGAAGCCTTTGTTTAGTTGCAAAATGCTAGTTTAAGTTTAGTTTGAGCAAAACTCTATCTAAATTGGCGTTTACCTCTAATATGTATTTTCTAATATAAACTTAGGGAACAATGTACAACTAGAGCCGGCAATTTCGTACACGACACGAAAACGACACGAAAATTACGGTTTTGGGTAGACCTTTTTGGTACACGAACACGAAAGTACACGAACACGAAATTACACGGATGAATTTAGTGTCGGTTTTGGGTTTACCCTTGGGTACACGACACGAAACGAAAATACACGAAATAAATAAATATTTAAATAAATATTTTAAATTATATAAATATATATTATAAATAAATATTACATATTTAACTTTTTTACAAAATAAACAGAAAATACACGGAAAGTACACGAAAAGTACACGATTTTTATTTCGTTTTCGTGTAAACGGAAAATACAAAAAATATTTCGTGTACTTTTCGTTTCGTTTCGTGTTTACACGAAATATTTCGTTTCGTGTTCGTTTTAAAATTTGACTACACGAATTAATTTCGTTTCGTGTTCGTTTTCGTCTCTTGGTACACGAAACACGAAAGTACACGACACGAAGTACACGAAACGAAACGAATTGCCAGCTCTATGTACAACTAGTGAAATATTTGGAAAAATATTAAGTTTAATATTTTCTCTCCCAATAGTTTACCTCTAATATTAAGTTTAATATTTTTAGAAAAATACATATATTATACATAAATGCTTATGTTTTGTTACCGAGTCCGGCGACCTGATTTTTAAAAAATTGGGGCTAGGATTTAGGGTTGTAAACCCTAAACCATAAGTTCGTATACGGTTTATTTGCGTTTTGAATATTTCTAAACCCAAAATGGACTGTTGAACCACCAAGTGAATACAGATAAAATTTAAAAATTTTATTAAAAAAATTGAATTCGGCAACCTGATTTTAAAAAAAAAACCGGGGACAACCCTAAACCCTAACTTATCCTGATTTTAAAAAATCGGGGGTCAGTCCCGATTTTTTAAAAATCAGAATAAGTTAGGGTTTAGGGCCATAAACCCTAAACCCTAAGTTTATATACGGTTTATTCGCCGTTCAGAATATTTCTAAAACCCAAAATGGAAATGTTGAATCCCAAAAGTTAATTGTTGAACTCCGAGGGAATACAAATAAAATTAAAAAAAATTAAATAAATAAATTTAATATTTTTAAACCTCAAATGGACCCGTTGAACCCCAAATAAAAACTATTTAACCTCAAAGGAAATATCGATAAAATTTTAAAATATTAAATTAAAAAAATAATATATATAAAATTTTAACATTTGAATAATTTTAATTTTAAATTTTAAATCTCTCACCCTCAATACCCACCCCACCCACCCACCCACCCAACCAACCAACCAACAAGTTTCCCCATTTGCCAAATGCAGTGACTTGAAGTCACGGATGTGCTAAGGTTTTTCCCCCAAAACGCTATATTAAGTTTAGTTTCCACCCAAACGCTAAACTATCTAGCGTTATTAAATAAAATAATTCCCCCCCCCCCCCCCGAAAACGCCAAGCGATCTAAAGTTACTAAAAAGAATAAAAAAAGCTATACGATAGTGAGTGTTAGTGTGATATTTGGGGCCAATGTTTTGAGTTGTGACATTTTGGACCAAATCCTCTAGAACTTTGATATTGGGGGCCCTTTCTCGGTTAGATAGAAATCTAAGTTTCACATTGCAGTACTATACGATATGATTTCATTTATTAAGAGAATTGCTGATACAAAGAATATCACATGTATAATTCATCATAAAACATTTAAAAAGATGAAAAATCAACAATACTTACACAAGTTTGAAAATCTGAAGAGCTTGTGAATGAATCAGAGTCAGTTTAGGATTTGTATTTCAGAGAGAGAGAGAGAGATTGGTGTTATATGTACAGGTGATCAAAGGAGGAGGATGCAAAACAGAGATAAGGGAAGTACGTTTTTGGAGATCAGAGAAAACAAACCACTACGTATTCTTTTTCCCCAACTTGATTACCTTCATTTTAGTGTTCTTTTATTCACTTTTTTTTTATTATAAAAGTGATAAAGATAAGGTGGGTTTAGAAAAAAAAGTGTGCTCCCTTGTCTCTTAAAACTTTTTCTGTTTATCTTTATCACATTTGCCAACGTATACTTTTCATCGTTAATATCTTTAATTTCGTATTAGTTTTAAATATAAAAACTTCACTGTATTAAAGTACTCATAAATACGAATCCAACAAGATCACTCATGACTATATTTGGACTTATAGATTAGACGTAAATTAGTAATTTGTCTCATGTTATGAACAATCCCGACATATTAAACGAGAAAAGAATTGTGAGACGGAGGGAGTATCTTTCATGTTTGATTCCAAAAAAAAAGAGAAAATAAAAGTAATTAGTTATAACCGATAAAGATAATAATTTTTTAAGATAGAATCTTAAAATTGGAGTATAAAACATTTTTTGTGTAAATGAGTATAAACAATTATTTAATTTTAAAATGTCTATTTTATACGATGTTTTTTAAATATTTGTCTCATTTGTTAGTGACAACTGATAAGTGCTAATTTTAAAACAAGTGTTTCTTTTGACAAAATGCAAATTCATTCCATTATATTAAAAACAAGTCTAGTCGGGACAAATCCTCAATTGACAATGCAATTAGGTTGATAAACAATAAAACGAGCTAAACAAATAGCCGCATTGTTTCCAGACCGCTTAAACACACTGAATTTAAGGATTCTTGAAACTGAAAATGAATACAAAGGCTTCTCGAGTAATCTAGCCTACATCAATCTCGAAAATGGTAGTTTCACAATTGACCTTCACAATAGTTACATGATTGTTGCGGTGTTCAGACGACACAGTTGCAAAAACTAAGCAATGAGGAACAAGAGTTCTCGAATAATGAAAATTCACAAATGATATAAAAACGAGAAATTCCGTTTACTTTTTCTTGTCAAGAGTAAATTTCGTTTCAAAATGCTTATCTTATTCTTGAATGTTGTTTCTTGTTCATTTTACTCTATTCATCTTGTTCAATTCTTTTTATTTTGGTCAGAATCGAAGAAAATCAAAAAATGAAATAACATACGAAAATGATCAAATTATTTTAAGAATAAGATACCGTGGATTAAAAAGTTAGCAGGGCAGTTAGCAGGGTGCGGTGCGGAGTCAAGCGGGGGTGTTTGAAGAAATTTATTTTTTATAATAAGTTAATTTGTTTTAAGATAAAGTTAAATATTTTTAATATTTTTTTCTGAAAAAGTTAGCTTTTTTTACAATTTATGTAATCTCAAATATATATTAAATATTTATATAAAAAAAATTATCAAAATATGAAATTTTTATCTAAAAATAAATTCATAAGAACTTATTTTAAGTCGTAGTCAAACAGGCCAAATATCTTCAAAATTAATAAAATATTCCTGCTCTTGAAAATTAGGAAAATGTAAAATTTGAGATTTAAAGTTCACAAAAAAAATTTACTATATGTTTTTACTTATTTCAAAAATTATTTAAAATTTTATTATATGTTTACATAATTTGGCAACATAAGATTTTTAATTTATCTATATATATAGAGTCTTACTCTAATAGAAATCACTCTTAAAATATATACTAGAAACTAAATAAAAAATTATCATTCTTAAAATATGAACTAGAAACTAAATTAAAAAATTACTAAATCGCATTGAAGTATAACATATATGATATGCAAACTAATCATTGGGTGATGGAGAGATATACAGTGAAGTTGAATTTAAAAACAAACTCACTGATTGACAGAAAAAATTAAATTAAAAACGTAGGGTATTAGTTGGGATTGTGTATGTGACGGTGTATTGAATTTGTGTGTGGTGCCCCTAGCGGGACCATTATATTAGATAGATTTAAGGGTTAAGATTAGTTTCTAATTTTTATTTTATTTTTAGTTTCTATTTGATCACTTGCCTATATATATATACTAGCTTAAAACTTGTGCGATGCACGAATTTTCTTTAATATTATATGATTCTTTCAATAACTTGAATAAATTTTTTAAGATATGAATTTGTAAGTTAAATTTTTAAATGATATTATATGATAATAATTATATATATATATATATATATATATACATACATATATCTGTGTGTGTGTGTGTGTGTGTTATTTCCCAGTTATGCACTACGAGATTGTAGAAGGGGGGTTGAATACAATCTTGTCTAAATTCTTTCGAATTGGTGAGGTCTTAAAATAGATCGTTATAAGAGCAAAAGGTAAACAGATTATCTAAGACATATACATCACAAGATAAAAAAAAAGTCTCAGGTGGGTTTGATTGGTCCACCTGATGGTTGTATTTGAAGAAAATACTCTGTGTAGAAATACACAGCTGCGGGTTACAATGTCTTAGTGTTTACAAGAAAACCTATTGCAATTTCTGATATGCTCTCTGTTTTCTTCTCTACTAAAACTATGCTGCTCATACAGCTTATTTAAACTATATGAAGACAAGTGAAATACGTAAAACGTAAAGATATATTTTTTGGTATGACTTGTCACACACACATGCTTGAAGTAATGACCATTTCTGGAAATGTCTTGAAGATCTTCTTTCCTTGATTTGGACAGTCCCAGCATAGTTCAAGTCCGTGTATGTTTCTTTCTTCATAAGTTACTAAGTTCTTGAAATGACTTAGCTTCCAAGCCAATGTGATGCTTTATGCAGAAGATCTTTTTGCGCTTAATCTTTATCTCTGAAAAGTAACTTTAACCAAAAAGATAATCTTTTCGAAAGTCAATAAGCTTTTCTACCTATTGAGCTGTGCTTGAACTTCCCAGATAAAACAGCTGATCCTTATGCATTCATCAAAATATCCTTTGAATTCTTCAGTAGTAATGTAATCATGTTGGAGGTTGCTTCCACTCTTATTGTTGCCCTTGAAGTCGGATAAACAGTGACTGATTTCACCTTTCACTTGGAAGAGTTTGAGCCTTCAAATATTTATAATTTGACTCCCTACTTGTAACATCTTTTGTGTAATTGATCAATGTCTATAAGTCACGGGTTGCAAAGTAATTATGGGTTTTGTTCTTCATTCGATATGTTCCATTAGAGAACTCTGGCATTACTGATAATCCGGGATGGGTTCTCGAACTGATAGATCTTGAGTTCTCGAATGTTGACTTCTCGAATAGTCCCTTTTCTTGAGTTCTCGATTGACTTCTCGAACAGCTTATTATGTAGACTTCTCGAATAGAGGTAGTGGCCTACTTCTCGAACTAGGACTTCACAAATAACCTTTTTTTAAGTTCTGGAATCCACCAAATCTAAGATAACTCGAATAGAGTTATGGCAGTGGGTTGGCTTCTCGAATTCTTCTTTTCTTGACTTCTCAAATATACTTGCATGGTTACAGTAAGCTCTCTTCTGATTACATATACTTGATTAAAGCATCTTATGGCTTGTTACAGAAATACTCTCTAACTGCTTGCAGAATTCCTTTCTCAAGATGTAGCTTTAATTGATGTGCATTTCAGTTAGCTACCTGATTTATTTGTCAGCTTCAATTCCTTGATTCATTTCTGCCTTGTGGTATTTGTTATCATCATCTATAGACATGTATGTCTCAACAATATATATATATATATATATATATATATATATATATATATATATATATATATATATATATATATATATATATATATATATATATATATATATATTGGCCGTAATATTTCTAAAAAAGGAAAAATTTTAGTTATAAGATGCAAATAAGATGTTACAATTTAGCTGAAAAATGTAATCAATTATTAATTATTATTGTATTATTTTATTGAATACAATGACCCGCGATACTATTTGGAAAGAGAAGTTTTAATAAGAGAAAAACAATATAAAAGGCAATGTCTTTTAGCTGAAAATGTAATTGGTTACTTATTAGTAATTACTAACTTATAACCCGTGCAATACACAGATTTTTTTTATATAATATAAATTTATTTTATGTTACAATTATATTTTTATATAATTATTACTTTAATAATTATTTTAATTTTAATTTAAATAATATATATAAATTTAATTAATGATATGCAAAGTTTAAAACTTATATTATGACATTTTAAATAAATAAATTCGAATCTTGAATGTTTTGTAAAGTAACTTAATAATATAAAATGTTTAATCATCAGATCTAACGATGCCGATTTTTTTGCTAAAAAATTAATGATAACTATTCGTTGTATACGAATTTTTATTATATATTTTATTAGTGACTGAAAGATATGGAGTGATATTTTTTGGTATATATTAATAATTGCATGATTATGTTTTAAATTAAAAGGTAACATGTTTTAATTAGAAAAGAAATATTAATGATTATAAGATTATAATTGCAAAATTATGTTTTAAATTAAAAGATAACATGTTTTAATTAGAAAAGAAATATTAATGATTGGGAGATACGATATTTTAGGTGTGTATAAAGGGTAATATGTTTAATTAAAAGTAAACGTCTTTTAAATTGATTGAAATATACGAAATTTTAGGTATTTGTTAAATTTTATTTAATATTACAATTATGTTTTTTGCGTAATTATCATTTTAATATTTTTTTAATTCTACTTTAATACAATTTAATATACTCATATTTACGGATTATACTAATGCTTCCTTATTATAAACAACTTATAGGGATTTTTTATATATTTTATTAATAATTGAAAATATGGTGTGATATTTTTTGGTATATATTAATAATTGTAAAATTAGTTTTAAATAAAAAAGGTAACGTACTTTAATTAAAAAAGATATATTAATGATTTAAAGATATGGTACGATTGATATTTTTATAAAATATAATATTTTCAACTAAAAGTAAATATGAAAATGGCAATGGCTAATTACCATTAATTATATTATTTCATTATTTATTTTAATAATTAGGAACCGAAAACCAAACCGACAAACTTTCAATTTTTCGACTTTAATATATTAGTATAGATAGGCAAATGTTAAAATGAAATCCTTTTTTACAATGAGAACTTAAACCAAATCTCATTCCTCTCCTTTATATGTTATCTTTTAATCCTGATCACATATCTGTTATCATCTATTCTACCCCATTTCGTTGATTATTTTTTATTCACCCACCTCACTTATCGCTATAGAAAAATAGATGAATAATTTATCTTATAATTTATGCATATTTAATTTATATAATATTGTGTTCTGTTAGGAATTATGTTGTCCTTGATGATATGCACATTAAACACCTTTAAAAAAACATATTTGTATAAGTCAAGTTTTGTAACTCATCAACGGATAAGTCTTTATTCAGTAGCCGTTGATGAGGAAGCTCATCAATCGATGAGTGTGTAGCATGCTAAGAAGTTCCGATAATCAGCTATCGATTGAAGCATTAGTTGGTAATATCCTGAGTCATGTTGACTATCAATGGATAAGCAGAATAGGTTAGCTAATTGTAAATAGGTTGTGCTTTGTAATTCTGTTTAAGTGAAGTGATACAGCAACGGATAAAGCTACAACAACGGGTAATGTCTTCAATGGATAATGAGCAACTCAAGGATAATCAGCTACAACGGATGTTCATCAATAATGTCTCGAAACTAGTAGTTGACAGTGACTTGACATAGCTGACAGATCACATGGGTTGGTGCCATTGGAAACCAGACATTGGAAACGAAGAAGAAAAAGAAACATTCCTTTTCTTAGCAAACACTTTAGTCGATGAAATCTAGTAATATTTGTCCAAGACAATCAGACAAAAGTGAGTCACATGAAGGAAAGGAGTGGTAACAGACCTGCAAACACATTTGACTTGTAATATTCGTTCTGTTTGTAGGGCTGTAGACTTGAGGTGTTTATATAACCCAAGTGTAGCATTGCTTATGCATGTGTGTGTAAGATAGTGATGTATAGAGAGAAAACACATACAAGAAATACAAAAGAAAACACTGAACTCAAAGAGAGGAATAATTAGGTTTTCTTTTGTATTCAAAGCTTTGCAGCTGTGTATCAATTTACACAGATTATTTCTTCGAAATATAAATCTCAGGTGGACCAGAAAACCCACCTGAAATTTTGTAAGTGTTGTGTACTTGCTTTACATTCCATTTACATATTTCGTGTATCTGTTCTTTAGGACTGTTTAGCTTTCAATAGTTCGAGAAAAAGTTTTTGTTCAAGATTGTATTCAATCTGCCTTCTACAATCTTGTGGTATTATTGGGACTTATCATGTTCACTAATTTATATTGATTTATAGATATATTTTTGTCAATTATTTCTTAAATAATCTTTATTTCAAATTTTTTTTAAAAAAATATGAGGTGAAATCGGTAAATCAAACTCAAAGAGTATTTTAGTCTTTAAAATTTTATTATTGTTTACACTTAGTATTTTTACAATATATATAATGAGTGTCGGCCTAAAAATTGTGAGACAAAATCGTATAGAAAAATATATGAATAATTTATCTTATTATCTATGTATATTTAATTGATATAATAACGTGTTAATCTCTCTCTTTTTCTTTCCTCCTCCAAAAAAACCCTAAATCCAATATATCGATTTAGGGGCTATCATCAACCTTCTTGGTTGGTGATAAGCCACTTTATAGTTTTTCCCTTAATTTTTATTATTATTTTTATTTCTCTGTGAGAATAGTTCTACCCATTAATTGAGTTTGTTTGTCTCTCCTTTTGAGAGTTTGGTTTGTTTGTCTCTCCTTGTGAAAGTTTAGTTTGTTTTATGTCCGGGATCGTAGATCTACGGGAGTATTATAAAAATGATTCGTTGATGAGGGTCTACATGGTGTCGCAGTTATGGTCGATGTTTCGAATACGTTATGACAAATCAGGTATGCATATTCTTCACAACTACACCAAATCGTTAGATTGTCTCTCCAAGAAGGCTGTAAATCTCAGAGATATGAGCGAGGGATGCTCCACAATGCAATATCTACTCGACGATAGTAGTTTTAACGAAAAAATTTTTGATTTGATCTTTATTATGTGTTCGTTAATGTTTGATTATCTTTGTAGATGCCGTACAGCTTATTATTATTAGATCCTTTTCCATTAAAAAAAATTTTGTTTTTAGAAAAATTAATACAGAACATGTAAAGAAAAAACAAATAATACAGAGCGGTAGAAATTGGGCCAACGAGGGATTTCTACCCTCATTACTAGAGTAATATGTAAGTCTACATCGTTATTTTGCGCCCAGTTAAAGCGTTTTTTCATTTTTAGCTAATGAAAAATAATAAAAATTTGGGCCTTGGTCAAAAATGGAATCAAATGGGCCCAAATCCTCTTCAGAAAAATGTGTAGATGTCCGAGTTTATCCAATTTTTTTTTGTCAGGGAGTTTATCCAAATTAGAATGTTGTTGCATCTTTTATCTACGGCATAATCATTTTTTAAAAGATTAATTTTAATTACTTGGGCACATACAATAAATTTACCTTGTTTTTTGTGAAGGGTAAATGTAAGAAGTGATGGTTATTTTTCTCGTCTCGTCCAATCCGGATCTAATTCCCATCTCTTCGGGACGGAAATTTGGAGATTTTTCTACATGTAACGGGGATGGGAGACAAATATGATCAGGTCGTGATCGGGGATTAGGATTTTTCTGACCCGATTTCCGTTTCCCGCTCTCCGAACCTTATTTCTAACTATCATTTTACCCGTATTTCGTACACGGCATTTTATTTAATTTAAAATGTTATTTTAAATAATTTTAGGAGTTTGATTGATCACTTACAAACATGTTACATTCAATTATACAATTATATAATTATTTAATGAAATAGTGATATGAAAAAATTTATATAAAGAGTAGCATACAATTCTATTTTGACAATGCTAAAATTTATTCTATCCATCAAAATTTGCAATTTAAGTAATAAATATTTTTGAAAGTTTGTTCTCTAACTGAAAACAAATAATAAATTGTCTTCATTATTCAAATGCAAAAATGATTTCCTTCATCGCTAACAGTTCCAAAGCATTAAACCTGAAACACATTTAAAAAAATGCTTGTAAAAGAAATAAAATAATAATAGTCTAATGGAATTGTAAAAATGAAAAATTAAGATATTAAACCTATTTTTGTTTTCTGCTCTGATTGTCAACTGATGATGTTTTAGAAGATTTCTCTGTTTGTTGAGTATTGAATACGGTAAAAGAATACAGAGGGGGGGTGAATGGATTCTTGAACTTTTCTTTGTTCTTGAATCGTTGCAGCAAGATATGTGTTGAATGTGTGAGATATGTAAGTACAGATAACAAAGACAAACACAACACAATATCACTTTAATCTAATATTTTATTAGATAAAGATTTTGCTACAATCTGTGAATACAAATGGTAGTATTCTCAGCATCGTTTTTCTTAGAGAGATATTTCTTGAGATGTATATTGAAAAACTTATCACTCACACTAGCTAAGGAAGTGAGGCTGTATCCTTATAGACACGGATACACCTACTTACTACAAATAAGGTAGGTAAACAAAATACTTTCCAGTCTGTCTATCTCATTTGAGTAAGAGTCCAAACGGCTACAGATTTGACGTTGCAAAGCCTGTTCAGATGCACTTCTTTAGCTCCTTGTCCCTTTGTCTTATCTCTCCAAGCTTCTTTGTAGGCTTTCCAATCTGCTTTAAAGTACATAGTCAAATAAAGCGTCTTGGCTTGTTGCAGGTTTCTGACTTGTACAATTTTTCAGTATTTTGTCTCCAAGAATGTATTCGAGAAGTGGCTAAGTGATTAATTCGAGAACTCGAATTGACTTAATCGATAACTCTGAGTTCTCGAATAGTGTTATATTGACATATCGAATCGCTTCTCGAATAGCTCTTTTCTCTGGGACTCCTTGAGATATCGAATAGCGCATTTTGACATATCGAATCCCTGAGATGTCGAATAGCTTCTTTAGTCCTTGAGATATCGAATAGATCATTGACTTCTTGACTCTTAGAGAACTCGAATGATGTTTTGACTTGTTGACTCCATGAGTTCTCGAATAGAGTAATAGACATATCGAATCTCTGAGATATCGAATGAGATATCGAACAGTGTATTTAGAGATATCGAATAGTGTCTTCTGAGATATCGAATCTCTGACTTCTCGAATGCTAGACTTCTCGAATAGACAAATGTACTTCTCGAATTGGTACTTAGGCAAATTCTTCATTTCTTCAAATCCCAACTGTGATCATTTGGCAGTCTTTATCTCCTTGCTTGAGGCATGAACCTTGGAACTTCTTTCAAGCATTATTCTTGACTTTATAAGTACAGTAACACAACTAGAATTTGATGCCTATTACAAGTACAGAACAAATAGAAACTCTACAACTAAAGGTTCCCTCAGTTAAGAGGTCATGTAGGTAATGCATAGCATTACACATACTTAGGCTTGTTATTAGATGTATTCAGGCATGCCTCTGTGACTAACAATCTCCCCCAAATTGTGAGTAAGACCCTTAGTCACAATTTCATGTCTGATAACAATCCTAACATACATAAAGATAAAACTTGACAGTACATGTATGAATTTTGATTAGCAATGTGGATAGAATTACAGGGAGAGTAATCTTACAGCCTATGATGAAGTACTAGCCATTGTCATTTGTGTCCTTTTCCATAGCTTTGGCTTGCAGATCATCACATGCTTTCTGTCTTCTTTCTTTCTCCTTCCTTGTATTCTCATCCATAGCTTTTATTATTTCTGCCATAGCATCCAATTCTTCAAGCAAAATTGAGTCTTTGAAATCTTCAAGTACTGAATTCAGAATGCTTGTAGGATAGTGGTTGAGTAGATTCATTCTGATGTGGATCTGATTCCCATTTCTCCTCCTATACTTCACCACATAGGGGTTAAACTGAACTCTACACAATCCCTTTGCCCTTAGCTTTTCTGCTTCAATCTCCAGTCTCTCAATTTCTTTCTCCCTTGCTAGCCATTTCTCAAGACACTCTTTTCTGATTTTCTCCTTATGATCTCTCTTCATCTTCACAAAATCAATTAGCTCCAGCTTCCATACTCTTTCCACTTTTCTGAGTTCAACAATGCAATAATTTTTTCTATGTCATGTAGTTTGCCCCAGTGTTGACATCCTCCTTGTTTGAATTTCTCCTCCATTCCATCAGTATATTTGATCTCAAGGCAGTTATCAACAATGGCAACATGATAGATTCTTTGAGCTTGTAAGAATTGCAGTTGGTCTTCATCAAAATCTTCATCTAGTGGTTGGAGTTTTAAGCCTGGATAAATTGTCAGAGTCCTTGACTTGGATAGCTTTGGTTTCCTTGCAGCTTGTTTGAATTTGATCCTTTTGACATGGTTGCCTGGCAGTAGCATGTGACCTTTGTTTGTGGACCATTGTAGTATTCCATTAGCAGTATGCTTTTTGAAGTGTACAGATGGTTTCTTGACTTGAATCTTCTTCTCTTCTTGAGGTGGTAAAACAGTTGCAGAAGCCATGGGATTAGATTTTGGTAGGTCATTACTAACAGCATTCACCCAAGACTTAGAGTCTTGTGTTGTGGTGAGGTTACTGCTAGCAATGCCTAAGGCTTGCTGTTTTCCATTCTTCCTCTCATAGACTTTGCCTTGGTCATCATCCTTCTTATCCTTGCTGTCTTTCTTCTTCTTCTTGTCCTCATCCTCCTTATCACTCCTGTGATGACTTCTCCTCCCATCACTCTTGTCTTCATCTTCATCATCCTTATTCCTCCTTAGCTTGGCCATTTCTGGAATTACACCAGTTGCAATGTATGATCTGAGAATGTGCAGTGCCTCTATCTCTTTAGCAGTACTTGTCCCCTTCTTCTTTTGCAGTAAATCAATGATGGCAATAATGAGTATGTGATTTCGAGAAGTGAGATCATTGGGAATGACCAATTGTTTAATCTCTTCAATTCTGGTGCCAGACTGATAGATGATGGTCCATGGCTTCTTAATCACTTCTGGCAGCCTTGAAGGTTGGCCATTCCTCAAGTCATCATACAGACTCTTATTGTTTTCATTTACATTCTTCTTCTCTATGAGCTCTATCACTGCATCTATCTCTGAATGTTTCAAGGCATGTAGAGTTTTGTAGGTTAGATGCCAGATTCTGGATTTTGCTACCATCATTACTTCCTTGAACCATGAGCTATTAACTTTTCTAGGTACCACAGTGAAGTAATCTATCTGATCCTTCAAGCTCCTTAGATACAATTGAGTGTCACCAGCCCGTTCTCTTGAGACTTTCAGAAACTCCAAGAATGCATCATCATGATAAACATTTGAGTTTGCAATTTCTTGTAGCTTGGCCTCAGTGACCACCTTCACTTCTACAGGCTTGGCACTTTTGGATATGGAGAGTGAAGGCTTATCAGATGGCATACTCCCTGCAACCACTGTGGTTGTGATAGTTTGCTTTTGACCACTGGAAGTAGTGATGTGCACAGTTGGTAGAGTGACAACTAGCAGAGAAGTAGGAGGCTCATCAACTTTGTCTATTCCTTTGCCAGGCACATGAATTAGAGATTTTGATGTTCTTTGATGAGCATCTTCAGTGATTTTGATGCCCTTTACTGGTGGTTTCTCCCCTTTGTATTTGAGTTCCTTGATGTCCTCTTCTCCCCCTTAGGCTTGTTGTCAGGCACAGAGGCTGTAGTATGGACCTTTGGGGTTGAAGATTCTTCAGGGAGAGGGAGACCCATGTGCTTCATCATTGCAGACAACATTGATTGTTGATGCAGAAGAACATCAGCTGTGGTGGTGGCTTGAGTGTTCAACTGCTCAGTTAAAGTTTGTACCTTGTCTGTAAGATGAGCATTGGACTGAGTGAGAGTAGCTACCTCCTTTTCAAGTGCATATACCTTACTGAATTATGCATTAGATTTGAAGCCAGACAGGGATTGTTCTTTAAGTCTCTGCACTTCAAATCTAGACAACTCATGCATAGGAACCTCAGTTACCAGCTTGTCTCCATATTGATTTGCAAAAAGTGTCCTAAGCATGGCATTGGCATCTATAGTTTGATCAGATAGAATTTGAAATTTGCTTCCTAGACCTGTGACTGTATCTTTAAGGAGAGCTAGACTATTATCCATCTTGGTACAGGTGGTGTTGCAGTGTCTGATATCTTTGACCACACTGTCTAGTTGGGGAAATTTGGCATCAAAGGCCCTCTTGATCTCTTCTACTGAAGTGGCTGTCTTGTCACTTACCTTGTTGACTTTAGTTTTGACTCCCTTGCCAAGATAGTGTGCAGCCTTGAGAAAACCCTTGTAGGAATCATTGACAGCTTCAAACACTTCACTAGGGGACAGGGATTTTGCATTTGAACCCAGTGAAGTGATGTATTCCTCTCTAAGATATTGAAGTGCTTCACTGAGAGTTACATCATACTTTCCTTGCATCCAGGCATCTACATTGCCATCTCTCTCAGCATCATCAATAATCTTGGCCTTCTGCATCTCCACATCATCCCTATGGCATAGTAGGATGGCTTCATAATCTGGATTTGAGATGTTGGAGGTGACAAGGTTCTGGGCTATTTTGACAAACTCAGGAATCTGATCCACAACATAGCTTTGGAGAGCTTCAATGGACATTTGTGGTGGAACAGACCCTGATCCTGAAGCACTGTCATGTTGCACAGGCTTCAGCCATTGAGACAAAAAGTGAGAGCTAGAGCTAGGCAAGCTAGACTCCTCAGTTACAGATGCAACTTCTGTAACCGGATGAAAAGACTCTGCTACTGTTGTCTCCACAGAAGTGGGATGAGTAACAACAGTAGTTGACACAGGCACAGAGTCTCTAGTTAAAACTAGTGAATCCTCTGTGTTTGTGATGGTGTCATTAGGAGATGCCCCATCATGCATTCCCTGACCATCTAAATGTGGTACCTGGGTGGTGAGCAAGGTGTCATGCACCAAGTCACTTGAATCCATTGGCTCATCAAGAGAAAGGAATTCTTGATGATCAATGCCTTGCTCCTCAATTGCTTGAGTTGCAGGCTCCAAAGAAATATGAGTGGTAGATTCTGGAAGAGAAGTGTGTTGTAGATTAGATTTTGGCAACTCCCCCTGAGAGATAGAGGGAGTTTCAATTGTGATGTGCTCTCCACTCAGTGTTGTGCCAGCCTTATCACTCCCATGTGCTGACTCTGTACAAGTAGGTGCATTGGGGAGAATGCTTGATTCTATAGATGCACCCTGTTGAGAGGATACACCTAGTGAGCTGTTTGCCCCTGATTTTATAACTTCAGCCATTTGGGTGACTGAAGAGGTGGTTTTAGACTTCTTCTTCTTCTTTGGCCTTGGTAAGGGTGACTCAGGTTCCTCACTTGCTATGCCTAATTCTACAGCCAAGGCTGCTTCAGTTAAGATTTTTAGAGGTTCAGAAGCAACCTGTTTTCTCTTCTTTTTACTAACATCGTCCTTTTGAGAGGATGATGTAGTTGTCTCTATGTTTGGTAAAGTGTTTGGCTGAGAGGGTTGGTTAGCAGGCCCTGGGTTAGCATTTTGCTCTACTTACTTGGGCCTAGCTAACTCAGATTTTGAGGCACATATTGGCATGTTGTGGGGGTAAGTCCTAAATAAACTCTCCATAAGGGGAGTTATTTTGAGCCTTACATCCACATCATTCCTAGTCTCCAAGCTACCAAAAATGAGTTTGGTCATGGATTTCGGATAGCCTATTCTATTTTTGTCTAACCCAGGCAATTCAATCAATTTAACATCTATGAAATTAAGTACAGATTGAATAAAGCGAGGGAAGAAAATTTCATTACCTCTCTTGGCTGAGTTCTTACCAAGTCTCCCATACAATTCTTGCATTATGATCAAACCAACATCAATCTTTCTCCCATATGCTAGAGCATATCCTATTTGTTGAACAGGTGTGCTGATTTGATCAAAGCTGGACCTCCTTGCTGTGAAGACTTGAAGAAGAGTGGCAAAGACATAGCTCCATTCCTTCCTCAAGTACTTCCTATTCAAATTTCCAAGCTTGATTCTATCTGAGTAGTTGATAAAATCAAAGAAATCTTCCAATTCCTGATCAGTTGCTTGACTGTCATACACTCCTTGTTGTAACCCCAGTGCTTGATTCATATTTTCAGTAGTGATGGTGATTTCCTTGTCCTGAATCTTGCAATAGATTACGTATGAAGTTATTGCATTCTCTAGGGCCACGACCTCCACAGTAGCAGTTCTCCAAAACTATTCTAGTAAATCTAGATACAGAGTTGGGTTGGCTGAGAGTGCATCCTTGATGTATGATTCAGCCATCCATCGAACGAAGCACTTAAAGTTTGCATTGGGTGCTTCAACATCGTTGGTTATTTCTATGAAATTGGTGTGTTTAGGAATTGTGAGTTGGGTATTTGCCATTGTTACACAGAGAGATGAGAAGAGAATGAAGGTTGAAGAAGAAATTTAGCTTTTGACGTTAGGGTTTACAGAGGTTTTGGAACTTTAGCTGCCTGAGAAATCGAATGAAATAATTTGAACAGTTGTGGAATTGTATATATATGAGTGACTTGAGTTGTCGATTAGATATATGTTTTGTATCGACAATTCAGTCATTCGAGAAGTATAAAACAACTATTCGATAAGTCAAGAAAGGCTTATTCGATATCTCAAGCAGTTTGTAACTCACAGCTGGCAGTTATTTAACTCAGAAAATAATTCTAAGCTAAATAAAATATGTTTTATGAGCGAAATGAAATTTTGAATATAAATCCAAAAGGCGATTAAGTGTCAGCGAGAAATCAGCCTTTTCAAATGATTCGATAACTCAAATACAGTATTCGAGAACTCCATCATTAGAGAACTAAAATACTCTATTCGAGAACTCAAAGTGTGCTATTCGATTTCTCCAAAAGATACTATTCAAGAACTCAGAAGGGTTCTTGATAGGCCTATTCGAGAACTTGAGCCAAGACAAAACAATGAACCATTCGAGAAGTCTGACTTATCGAACTATACTTTCACTCATAAAATTCAATTTTCACTATCTTTTAAAATTTACCAGAAATATTCACTGAAGAATATTCTACTAAATTAAATAGTGATTCTCTCAAAATTTCACAGAAATTTCAAGCTAAATATGTATGATTTTCAACATATGCAGCATTGTGGAATATTTATAAATCATAATCCAGCCAATACTTACTTTAAAAATATTGAGCATTTGATAAAGTAAGTATTTACTGCTGCAACAATCTAGTTGATATATTCACTCAGCCAGAATTTGAAGAATTCAGCATTCCAATCTCACTAACCAACCTTGTGAAGGTGGCTTCATCTAATGGCTTAGTGAATATGTCAGCTAGTTGTTTCTCTGTGGGAACATAATGTAACTCAATAGTTCCATTAGTTGCATGCTCCCTTATGAAGTGATATCTGATGTCAATGTGCTTTGTGCTAGAATGATTAACAGGATTGGAAACTATAGAGATTGCACTTGTGTTGTCACACATGATTGGAATTCTTTCCAACACAAGTCCATAATCTTTAAGTTGGTTTCTGATCCAAAGCACTTGAGCACAGCAACTTCCAGCAGCTATGTACTCAGCTTCAGCTGTGGAAGTTGACACAGATTGTTGTTTCTTGCTGTACCAAGAGACTAACCTTTGTCCAAGAAACTGGCAGCTACCTGAGGTGCTTTTCCTATCCACTCTGCATCCAGCATAATCAGCATCAGAATAGCCAACCGGATTGAACCCTGTGTCCTTAGGATACCATAACCCCAAGTTTGGTGTGCCCTTCAGATATCTGAAAATCCTCTTTATTGTTGTCATATGTGATTCCTTTGGATTTGATTGAAACCTTGCACACAAGCATGTTGCAAACATGATGTCTGGCCTACTGGCAGTGAGGTGGAGTAGAGAACCAACCATGCCTCTGTAGATTGAGATATCTACCTTCTTGCCCTTACCATCTTCATCTAACTTGGTGGCAGTGGCCATGGGTGTCTTTGCAGGTGAGCATTCTTCTAAGTCAAATTTCTTCAATAGATCATTGATGTATTTGGTTTGACTTATAAAGATGCCATCCTTCCTTTGACTCACTTGCAGCCCAAGAAAGAATGTTAATTCTCCCATCATACTCATCTCATATCTGCTCTGCAAGAGCTTAGAGAATTTTTCACACAGCTTCTCATTTGTAGAGCCAAATATGATATCATCCACATAGATTTGAACTAAGATAATATCATCACCATGTTTCTTGTAAAACAGTGTCTTGTCTAGTGTGCCTTTAGTGAATTGATTCTCAAGTAGAAATTGTGACAATGTGTCATACCATGCCCTAGGAGCTTGCTTAAGTCCATACAATGCTTTAAGCAATCTGTAGACAAAGTGAGGGAATTGTGGATCCTCAAAGCCAGGTGGCTGTTGCACATATACTTCTTCTTCCAACTCCCCATTCAGAAATGCACTCTTGACATCCATTTGATAGACCTTGAAATTAGAATGTGCAGCAAATGCCAAGAAAATTCTGATGGCCTCTAGTCTAGCAACAGGGGCAAAAGTCTCATCATAGTCAATGCCCTCCTGTTGAGAGTATCCTTTTGCAACCAACCTTGCTTTGTTTCTTATGACTACACCATTTTCATCCATCTTATTTCTTAGAACCCATTTTGTTCCAACAATGGTTCTATCCTTTGGTGCAGGCACAAGTTCCCATACCTTGCTTCTTTCAAATTGGTTTAGCTCCTCTTGCATAGCAATTATCCAATCAGGATCCAACAATGCATCTTCAAGTTTCTTAGGCTCAACTTGGGATAGAAAGCAACCATAGAGACATTCATTTAGAGTTGCTCTCCTTGTTCTCACTCCTGTATTTTGATCTCCAATTATCTGATCTGCAGTATGTGATCTATCCCATTTCCTTGTATGTTCAGATTGATTTCTCAGCCTTGATGTTGCTTCATTATCCAGATTATGATCATTTACATTTCCTCCCCCTGTGAAGTTTCCACTAATCACAGGTGTGTCTTGGATGCTTGTTTCTTCATTGTTGGTTGACACAGGTTCTTCATTCACTTGAGTTTGTTGAATTGTGGGCTCAAATTTAGTTTCAATCTCCTCATTAGAATCATCTAGATTATCAAACTTCAAAGGATCTTTATCTTCATCATTGGCTTCTTCTAATCCAGGTAGTTTGCTGTCATCAAATGTCACATCTGTGCTTTCCATAACTTTCTTTTGAGTGATGACATAAAATTTGTATGCAATTCTTTCCATAGAGTAGCCAAGAAAAATTCCTTCAAATGCTTTTGCATCAAACTTTCCAACATATTCTGAGTTATCTTTTAACACAAAGCATTTGCTTCCAAAAGTATGAACATACTTTAGGGTGGGCTTCTTTCCAGTCATCAAGTTGTAAGGTGTCTTTCCAGTGTTTTTGTTGATGAGGGTTCTGTTTTAGATATAGCATGCAGTGCTCACAGCCTCAGCCCAAAAACATGTAGGCATCTTTGCATCAAGTAACATTGTTGTTCTAGCAGCCTCAATCAGAGTTCATTTCTTTCTTTCAACAACTCCATTTTGTTGTGGAGTCCTTGGAGCTGAGAATTGTTGAGAAATACCATTTTCTTTGCAGAATGCTTCAAGCATGGCATTTCTGAACACTGTTCCATTATCACTCCTTAATGCAATCACACTTGCATTGTTGGCCTTTGCTTCCTTGTCAATTTTCTTTATATGCTCAATGATTACTTGGGGAGCCTCATCTTTTGATACCAGAAATTCTACCCATGTATACCTTGTGAAATCATCAACCATCACCAGAGCATACTTTTTCCTTCCTAGTGACATAATATTGACAGGCCCAAACAAGTCCATATGAATTAGTTGTAGGGGCTTGGTTATTGATGTCACTGTCTTTGACTTGTGGCTTGATCTTTTCATTTTTCCCTTTTGACAAGCCTTACACACTCCTTCTTGACAGAATTCAAGTGTGGGCATGCCTCTTACTAACTCTTGTTTGACTAGAGAATTAATGCCTTTGAAGTTCAAGTGTGATAGCTTCTTATGCCACAGCCAACTATCTTCATTTGATGCTTTTGAGTAAAAGCAACAGATTTTGTCCTTGTTTGCAGAGTTCATATTGGCTACAAACAGGCTTCCTTTCCTTACTCCAGATAGAGCAAAGTCACCAGTCTTTTTGTGGGTGATCAAACATTCATCTTTGTCAAAATTCACTTTGAAGCCTCTGTCAGTAAATTGACCAACACTCAGTAGATTGTGCTTGAGTCCCTTGACCAGTGCTACATTTTCAATGATGACATTTCCAATTTCCAACTTGCCATATCCCAGTGTGTTGCCAATGCTGTCATCTCCAAAAGCAACCATTGGGCCAGCCTTCTCCTCATACTGTGATAGCAGGGCCATATCACCAGTCATATGGTTTGAGCATCCACTGTCCAAAATCCACATGACCTTTCTTTCACTTTCTTTGCCCTGCAAACACAAAGGTATTACTTCTCCTTTGGTACCCAAACAAGTTTGGGTCCATGTGGCTTAGCAACAGTCTTATCATAAACAGCATGCTTATCAATTTTCTTGATGTTAGTCTTCTTGTCACTGTTAGAAGTCTTAGAATCAGGGTTCTTAGACTTAGGTGACAGAGGCACCTTCCTAACTTTAGGAGGACTTGAAGACTTTGTTCTTGTGTAGTGTGTGTGAACATTGTGACTGATGCATCCTTCCATGAATTGTCTTCTCAAATTAAAGCAACTAGTCATTACATTCATGTTACATGGCATACAATCAAATTTATCACAGAAAGGAGAGTCTCTATGTCTTAAAGGCACAGAGCAATCATAGAACGGCTTAGCAACACTACCCGATGGTTTCTTACATGCATGAGTTAAATGATTAGTGCTAAAACAATTTTGACAAACTTTCCTAGGGGTATTGGGCACATAAGCATAGTTGTTGTCCTTGTTAATCCATAATTTGCCATTCCTGTTTTGTTTCTTTTTAGCCACTTTCTTCTCAAATTCATTATTCCCAGCTGAAACAAACTTCACAAATTTCTCAAGTCTAGGTTTACCTCCTACTGACTCCTTGGCTTTGGTTTTGACATTCTCACTCTTAGAGGATGCTTGTTGTTCATTTGATTGTGCCTTATCTTCATCATCCAACATTTGCTTAATGAGTAAGGCATCCTCATCAATCTCAAGTGTTGGTGTTTTAAATATTGGGGTCTCAGCCTTTTTCAAAACCTGAGGCACTTCCTCTTGAACAACAATGTCATCTTCAATGACTGCATAGCCTTTCCTCTGCTTGAGAGTGTCATAATCAAGTCCAATAGCAGCCTTAGGTCTAGCTAGATTTTTCTCATGGTAGGACTGCAATAGACTAGAGGAATTCTTGAATGTTTTCAATTTAAATTCATTTTCAGCTAGTTCATCCCTAAGAGCTTTCTCAACTTGACTAGCACATAGAACCTTGTTCTTTAGATATTCGATTTCTTGTTTAAGGTTTTCTATTTGCATAGCAGTTAGTTCTAGTTCCTCATTTCTTTTGTTTAACAGTTCATTCCTAGTGGACAGTTTAGCAATCTCTTCATTAGTAACAGTCATACTAGTATGAATATTAAACATCTCAACAGATAGTTGTTCAACCATAGATTTGTATTCAGAAACAGACATGTCTATAGTAGTGAGGGATGGTACCTGAGAGTCTGATTCAGATGGTTCTTCATTGGAGTTGGCCATCAAGGCATAGTTGCAGAATTCTTGTTCTTCTCCATCACTATCAGAATCATCCCAACACTTCCCTTCAGCTATGTAGGCCTAACCTGGTGCATGCTTCTTTAGCAGGGCCTCATACTTAGCTTCAAGCTCAAGAAACTCCTTATCCTTCTTCTTAGGCTTCTTGCATTCACTGGCAAAATCCCCTAGGTCATTGCATCTATAACATCTCACAGATGACCTATCCACATAGATGGTTTTGAATTTGTTTTTGTTTGCTTTCACAGGTGCCTTGCTCTTGTTGAATGAATGATTTTGAGATCTAGACTTGAAGGGCTGATTCCTCTTAAATCTGATGTTTGGGAATTTTCTAGCCATAAAAGCATATGAAGTGTTTTCCATGGTATCCAACTCTTCAAGAGTATAGAACTCATCTTCTTCCTTTTCATCAACAGGTTCAGTCACTTCTTCTTCAGTCTCTTCATCATCTACTCTCTCTTCTATTCTCAGTTGGCTTGTAGATGCCTCCAGGTCTTGAACGGATTTGTTGACAATCAAGGCACAGGATGTGTTTATCATTCTGCCTTGGTTGGCTTGGATAGCCCTCTTCTGAAGAAACTCAATCTCATGAGTCTTTAAAACCCCATAGAGCACATCATATGTGACTTTGTTCAAATCTCTTTCTCTTAGAGATATGACCCTTTGCTCCAGATGGTTTGGTGCAGATAGTAGAAACTTCATGTTTAATTCCTTAGTGCTGTAAACCTTCCCATTCATTTGAAGCTCGGTCACCAGCTTGTGAAATCTCTCAAACATGTCAGTAATACTTTCTTTGGACTGTGCCATGAAAGCTTCATACTGTGTGACCAGTATCTGTTTCCTATTTTCTCTTACCTCCTCTGTCCCTTCACATAACACCTCGATGTGGTTCCACATGTCCTTGGCTGATGTGCATGATGCTATATTAGCAAACATCGACATATCCATGGAGTCTATGATCAGCAATATGAGATGACTGTCTAGGGCAACCTTTTCCTTCTCTGAGTCAGTCCATTTGGATGGCTCTTTTGCAACATATGATCTAGGAATGACTATTGTGCCCACTGTAGATTCAGCAATTTCTTGTTGTGGTACAAATGGACCATTCTTGAGGATGTCAGGGTAGAGAGGATTGGCAGCTTTGATGAACAACAGCATTTTTATTTTCCAGAGGTTGTAATTCTCTTTGTCGAACTTAGGGACCTTCACCGTACCTGTAGTCTTTGGTGTATTCGAACTCATGATCGTTTTTTGCTTAGATTAAACAGCCTGATCTGATACCACTTGTTGAGTATTGAATACGGTAAAAGAATACAGAGGGGGGGTGAATGGATTCTTGTACTTTTCTTTGTTCTTGAATCGTTGCAGCAAGATATGTGTTGAATGTGTGAGATATGTAAGTACAGATAACAAAGACAAACACAACACAATATCACTTTAATCTAATATTTTATTAGATAAAGATTTTGCTACAATCTGTGAATACAAATGGTAGTATTCTCAGCTTCGTTTTTCTTAGAGAGATATTTCTTGAGATGTATATTGAAAAACTTATCACTCACACTAGCTAAGGAAGTGAGGCTGTATCCTTATAGACACAGATACACCTACTTACTACAAATAAGGTAGGTAAACAAAATACTTTCCAGTCTGTCTATCTCATTTGAGTAAGAGTCCAAACGGCTACAGATTTGACTTTGCAAAGCCTGTTCAGATCCACTTCTTTAGCTCCTTGTCCCTTTGTCTTATCTCTCCAAGCTTCTTTGTAGGCTTTCCAATCTGCTTTAAAGTACATAGTCAAATAAAACGTCTTGGCTTGTTGCAGGTTTCTGACTTGTACAATTCTTCAGTATTTTGTCTCCAAGAATGTATTCGAGAAGTGGCTAAGTGATTAATTCGAGAACTCGAATTGACTTAATCGATAACTCTGAGTTCTCGAATAGTGTTATATTGACATATCGAATCACTTCTCGAATAGCTCTTTTCTCTGGGACTCCTTGAGATATCGAATAGAGCATTTTGACATATCAAATCCCTGAGATGTCGAATAGCTTCTTTAGTCCTTGAGATATCGAATAGATCATTGACTTGTTGACTCTTTGAGAACTCGAATGATGCTTTGACTTGTTGACTCCATGAGTTCTCGAATAGAGTAATAGACATATCGAATCTCTGAGATATCGAATGAGATATCGAACAGTTTATTCAGAGATATCGAATAGTGTCTTCTGAGATATCGAATCTCTGACTTCTCGAATGCTAGACTTCTCGAATAGACAAATGTACTTCTCGAATTGGTACTTAGGCAAATTCTTTATTTCTTCAAATCCCAACTGTGATTATTTGGCAGTCTTTATCTCCTTGCTTGAGGCATGAACCTTGGAACTTCTTTCAAGCATTATTCTTGACTTTATAAGTACAGTAACACAACTAGAATTTGATGCCTATTACAAGTACAGAACAAATAGAAACTCTACAACTAGAGGTTCCCTCAGTTAAGAGGTCATGTAGGTAATGCATAGCATTACACATACTTAGGCTTGTTATTAGATGTATTCAGGCATGCCTCTGTGACTAACACTGTTCCCGGTGTTTCAGTAAACATTTTACCATAATACTTTAAATTTGATGGAGTAGCATCACCCTCTTCTGAATTTAATCCCTGTTAATAAAATAATAATGCGTGATTAAGATAAATAAATAAGAAAATTATAAATTATATTTTATTTTTTGTTTATATATGAGTAACATACATCATCTAGATTGATTGTGGCATAAGATTGAGATTCTGAATCAAGGTTAAATACTTGTTGATGAAGATCAGATGCATAAAAATGTCAGAATTATTCAAAACATTTTCTTCATTGAGAATTATGGTGAAGTAAATTCTTTCCCAACAATATCTTTGAGCTCTTCCGGAAATGTATCAGCTGCTTTTTTCTACAAAATATGAAGACAAATATAGTTAAGTTTAAATAGTTATTTGATGAAATTAATAGAGCCTGTATTACAACAAAAGAATTCATTTGTAAATTATACATTTTTTAAGGCTCGACTTAAATTCGTTGCAGTGGTATTAAGAATTCTTTTTGCAGGTATATCAAGAAGGATCATGTTTGATGTTGCAGTTTCATCCTCTACCAACATTAACACCATAAATCTGAAGTTTAATTATAAGGGATTATAATATTAAATATATAATCAAGCGAATATATATTTTTTCTAAAATATAGAATTACTATAGATACCTTATCAGGAACAGGGAACTTCTTGGACAAAGTAAGCATTTAAATGTGGCATCAATCTTATTAACTTCACTTTCGTACTGAGGGCAGCAATTGTAATACCATTTGTACTCCTCATTGACCTTGTTAATCTTGACACGACAAATAACTTCTTTCTGCGCATAAATTTTTAGATACATATATTGATTATGTTTTATATTAAAAACTTAGATATTGAAATGAATGTATACTAAAATTCAAATTTTTATAACATAACCTCGATCAATTCGGCATCTTTTAAATTATGGAGACCATTCAAAGTGTGAAATTCAGTTTCAGTGTTGTCAGCTTGTTCCTGAATGCTTGAGATAGATTGAGATGTCACATATCCAACTTCTTCAAGTCTATATTACTGTTAAAAAATATGAGTAGTTTGTTTTTTCCATTGTAACATGTTAACGAAAATACATATAAGGTGTATTAAAATACCTCTCTCTCATTATTTCAGTGGTATCGTCATCAATATTCAAATATACTTTAGTGAATGGCAATGATTTAATTTGCACAACACCTGACAAATGTTAGAAATTCATGTTAATCTGGAATCTGTTATTAGACTTGAACTTGAACTTTGGATTTCTTCTAAATCTAAAGTTACCAAATTGCCTCACCATTAGTGCCATGGATTCATCCTTCAATTGATCCAATTCTTCTAATGAGTAAAACTCACTGCCATCCTGAGTAGCTGGTGTCTGACCCTGTTCCACTTCAGTCTGCTCCTTATCTGAATTGCAAGGTCGAACAACCTTGGCTTCCACTTCCTTTGGAGACTCAACCACTAAAGCTGTAGATGTATTTGCAACTCTACCTTTACCATAAATTTCTGTTAATTCCAAAATAGTTTGTAGAAGGGGGGTTGAATACAAACTATGTCGTTTAATCGAATTGCTCTTTTCTTAAAATATTAAATCAAGAACAAATTGATGCGGAATACACGAATACCGATATTTCAAGTTGAATATAAAATTTATATTAACTTAATGGGGTGTGTCTAAATACACGGGAACAAATTACAATGGTTTGATGACCAACTAATTATTACAAATTCTATAGAAAATTCGACATGAACTTTTCTATATTTGTAATAAAAAGATCGAATGCTAAAAAGCAATTCGAGAGATAAGTTCTAGGGAACTTAATCCGCTAGATAGTTCCAATAGTACAAGTAAACTATTTCTAGTGGTTCAGATTTAACAATACAATCCAGAAATAATTTACAAGAATTTATTTGAAGCTCAAGAACATTTCTCTCTTGGTCTCTCTGTCTCTCTCGGGTCTGTCTATTTTGAGGAGAAGTGAAGCAGTGTTCTGCTGCCTTCTATCTTTTATAACACAGCCATAGTCATATTGCTTTGTTTTAACTGATATAACAATCAGTTAACAATAATATGACATTCGGTATGACTATCCACTGCAAGTAATATGACAGTCTCTTCCAATATAACTTTCGGTATAACTATCCTTAATACTTGATATGACAGTCTGTTTGAACTAGATATGACAATCAAATTTTCTTTTTGCCTGGATATAACTTTCGGTATGACAATCCAAATTTCTTTTTGCCTGGATATAACTTTCGGTATAACTTAATAAAAAAGCTCGGCTCAGATGTACTGATTGAAATTAAAACAAAAGTTGAACTACTGTAAGCTGAAAGCCAGTCGCGGGGAGGAGAGTAAGAGTCACGCGCAGGCTGTTTTGGTTTTGTTTCCAGCGCGTGTGAGACACGCGCACCTCTGGCGCGTCTGGAGCTTCTGCGACATCTTCAATCAGCATGCTTTCCTTTTTTTTTTCAGTTCAATGTTACAGGATCATGCATGCATGTGTGGTCTCTCTGTCCTCTGCTGTCGTCTCTTTTTTTTATTAAAACAGTCGACTACTTTCTTTTCTTTTTCTTTATTTTGTTTCTTTTGACTTAATTAAATCTAATCAATTAATCATTTAAATAACTAATGATTAATTGATTAATTAATTATATCAATTAAGATTAATATATTAATTCAAAATTAATTAACATGATAATTAATTTAATAAATTAATTAATTCAATATGAACTAATTTATTAAATTAAATCAATTACACAATTATATTAATTAACTAAGAATTAATATAAATCTTTTTACAACCAAAATCTTTTTCTTGAACCACTGAAAGTAATAAAGAATTACCACCGAATTTTTGTTGACGCTCGATGCACGGTCTGGTTCATGAGCGACTAACTCCAACGGCTTTTCTTTATTTTTGACTCTATGAATTGGTTCATGTCTTCCTTTTTCTCCACTCTTTTTCAAACCTTTATAATCTGTATTCTGCCACTGTAGGAACCTCTTGTCACTATAAATAGAACCCACTGTCTTGATTACTCCACTGATGCTTGATCAACTGAATGAACTTCTTCAAGTGTAGTATAACTCAAAACGGTAGATTGACTTTGTCTTCTTTCTTTTGACAGTTATGCAATTGAGATCCCTGTGACAGTACATATACTATTTACTATTACATTCTTGTTTGAGTTGAGTTGTATCCTCGAAATACAAATAGGCTACATCATATGCCTTTCAATCTCCCCCTATTTGTTTGTTAGAAAATAACAATCAAATACCTAGAGGATAACTCAACTACAAACAAGAAGAAGATAAAGCATTAAAGAACTATAGTAAATAATACATTAAAAAAAATATGGTTTAGATATAACTTTCCCAGAATCTCAGTAGATGAAATGATAGATGATTGTTCCTCTGGCAATGAACTGATCTTCATTAAGTAACTCATCTTCATTTCTTGACATATCTGCCTGATAACCCTTTACATCTAATATTGAACATTATCAGTAGATACTTGGGAATTCTTCAGTGGTAAAGAATATGACTTGTCAACCACATACTAAAGAATTCTTCTTTGTCGTTTCATACTTCTCTCCTTCCTTATGTCTCCCTACCTAAGGTGATATGTTACCTCCTTATAACGGTGAATACTCCTTATCTCCCCTGACAAGGCGAATAAATCTATCTCCCCCTGACAAGGTGAATACTCCCCCATTCTAAGGTATATCCTTTTTTCATATCTCTCCCCCTTAGATAGAAAATCTCCCTCTCACTAAGGTAAGCTTATAATCTCCCCCTTAGTTGAGTATCTCTTACTAAGGCAATCTTTGAGTATATCTTCTTCAAAATATCTCCCCCTTAGTTGAGTAATCCTCCAAGCATTCAATTATAGCAAACATCCAAATGTAAATTAGATGATACCATTTTTTCAATTATAACTCACTTCTTACCTTTAGTACAACAGATTCTTCATACATCTAACATTGACTGCTGCAATAAAGAAAAGAAGCTTTGCTTGTGTTGAAGGATTTTCATGAAGACTTCCAGAATAGAAGTATGTAGACTGATCAACTTTGCCCTTTAGATATTATAGAATGGCCTCACTATTGATCATCCTGATAACCAAATCTTTCGACAATTTCCTTATATCTCCCAAATCTTGTAAGTAAACTTTGTTTGGGAATAGGGAATGAGATTTGGTGTTTATCTTTCTTCCTCACTGTGAGTGTGTGATTCTGTTTCGTGTACCTCACAAGTGTTTAGCTCATCTCCCCACTCATATCACTTAAAATGATTGATCTCATCTCTCAACTCTAAAGTGTTTACACTCATGCTCACTAGTGTATCACTCTTATCTCTCATAGCTCCAACATCCATGTGTACCTACAAGGAAAATTCACCATAGCCCCTTCTAGAGAGGTCACTGGTGGTGCAATGGGGTTTCGTAAATCCCCGATCCTCGTTAGACTCGTCAGACGAATCTGAGTCATAATCTATAAGTTGATAAAATTTTCCCTTTTTATGGGTTTCAGATTTGAATTCTGAGAAGGTAAACAATGAAATCAAAACTTAGAATTAAAATCATGTTTCCATCTAATGTCTATGAAGACATCACCTTGTTAAACTAATCAGGTAAATCTGAATCATAGTTAACAAGTTACTGATCCGCACCTATGTCGGATCCGATACCCGCAGGATCCAGAGATGTTCCCTCTGGGGAGTTAGATAATGATCTTGTTGAATTTTGCATTGAGATCAATACCTTCTCTCGAGGTCTGTGAAGACTCTTGGTTCTTTGAGGAACCTTCAACTTATAATCCTAACCGTAAAATGGTCGAAGTATTAGTTGTTTCCGTCAATTCGTCCTTAGTGTGTGCAATCTCACTTTGTGCATAGAAAGTATTTTAGAATTGTGTATGAGGTAGTGACTTCCCAACAGATGCCATGGCCGACAGGCGAATTTCAATAAACTCATCATTTTAAGATAATGAATCTAGAGACTGTTTTAGTGCCATTTTCAGCTCTGCATCCTTTTGGGAGAATGCAGGCGAGCTTACAGATACCTCAAGTTATATACATCTATTCTCCTTGAGAGGTAGAGCTGTGGGTTTACTATCCCTCACATCCTTATTTGCTGCATCAAGTGCAGTTACTCCCTTAATGACCTCTAGTCAAATAAGTTACTTCCACTTCAGGGGTAAGTTAGGATGTGTTTAGATTTGGATTTATAGTTCGGGATAGAAGTTGTTGGGTTTACAACCTCATGACTTACAATGTGAGAAAACTTCCACTAGGAGATGAACCTGCATCACATAGCAATAGAGCAATATAGAGATAGAATGCATTTACATCATACCATAACATTGTGTGAAAACATATGCATTATATCCAATGAGAGAAATGATGTACAATTGTGACTTCAACAAGTTTTAAAATATAAGCAATCACAACTGTAGAAAAAATTTAGTTTTTCTTTTAAAAACTGTTAATGTGCAAGAGTCTGTATTTATGCATAAAACAATGTATTATAATGTCTTTTAATGAAAACTAGGTCGTTTTATTTTTAAAAGACACAAACTCTTGACTTCACAGTAATTTAGAAAGAAAGATTTTCTTTAAGTGCTTATTATGTATAGAGAACTTTAACACAAAAGTTAGTGAAAAGACTCATACAAGCACTTGATGTCGTTTAGGTAACAAAGATTACCAAGTACATAAGTACAGATAACCAATGTCTCTCCTTTGGCACTTCATTACTTAGCACAACATAAACTAAGTAACTGACTGATGGATGTAAAATATTCTAAGAACTATCATATGTATAAAGTGGTGTATAACCAGAATTAGAGAATTTAATTTTGAAAAATCTTCACTACTTCAAAATATGATAGGAGACCGAATGTAACGTTAAGTCTCACTTACTTAGAAAGTTGAACACCTTAATTTATACTAACACTAATGATTTATAGATAAGACACATTTACTCAGAATAAATCCTAAGTAATATCATCAGAGATAATATATACATCACAATTAGTTTGCAATAAAGTATCAGAACAACTAGCAATTGTCAGTAAACAAATATTTTACTATTTGATACCAACTGCTAGTATTTATCAAATACTTTCAAATGCAAGTAATTGTGTTTATGATTACTTTACCAAAATTAAGTTATGAGAAAATAAACCATTGAATTGCTTCACGTCATAATTTAACTAGGATATAAATAATCACTGCTAAATACTAAATATTCAATGATACCAATTGTTTGATAAATTCAATCTATCGTAAGATAAATTCAATTTAGTGAAGATTGAATTGTTACATTGAGTACCAATTGACAGAACGAATATTAGTATCTAACTACTTAAGAACATCATTCACTGATATTCATAAGTACGAGGAACTAGTTGATAAGAAATACACAAGCTCTTAAGATATAACATTTCAAACTTATGACTTCAAGGCAACTCCTCGATAACAACAATTGTTAACTCCTAACAACTGTTTACTGTAGACAATCTTGGTTCTATAAATAAGACTCGATTATCAAAGCTGTCTTGTCTGCAATCTTAGAAATGATATTCTAAGTCCTATACACCTTGATCCATAGTATATAACATTTATTATCAAAGTGATTAGAAGCTTGCAAATAAGCATAAAAATTATTCCAAGTAACTGAACAATGGTCACTTTAGATATTTCAATATCCATAGTTCTACTTAGAGAATTTTCATACTATGCATAGTAATATGAGTGAATTGTAAAAGATATAACAATGATTACTTAGAGGAGTTCTAAGTAATTTCACACATACCAATATATCTCACAATTAGTTAGTAAATAGAATTCTAACTAAATATCATTAACTGATATAAGTCAAAACTTCAATACAACCAATTGTTAGAGCCGTGATATTAATTATAGTGAATTTCTGAAAATGGGATATTAAAGTTCACTAGAATTAACATCTCATAACTGATTGAAGACCAAGACAGATAGGTCCAATTTAGTTATGATTCAGATTTATTTTGATAAATGAGGTATAGAGCAAATACTAATTTGAATTGCTTTAGGTTCTATAACTCATATTAATCAAAATAAATAATTAAATAAATAAATACTAAATCTCTATGAGTTAGATTTTAGCATTTAAGTATTTAAATTATCCTTAAATAATCACCACTAAAATATATATCAATTATACACAAGGCAATCATTCCTTAGATAATTCTCAGCGTGAGGTCTGGATGTAAATAAGATCACAAGTCCTTTCAATACGGATAATTGAATACTTGTGAGCTAACTTAAGAATTACTTAACAGATGGGATATACAAATCATATAGCATTAATAAAATCCAAAGTTTACAAACCAATCTTGAAAAATTAATTTCATCAAGTGATTTAGTAAACATGTCTGCAAGTTAATCTTAATAAAAAACATGCTCTCGAAATAATTGATACCTTATGCAAGATGCTTAGTCCTTGAGTGTTCCACAGAGTTGTTGGAGGTGAATTTGATTCCTTGTGTTCTCCTGCTTTCGTACAACTCATTTGATCTGTCTCTATGCAGCAAAACATGTCAGAACTGATGTCTCTAGGGTACCAACTCTGCAGATTTGGGTCCAACTTAAGACATCTGAAAATCAATTATAATAACTACAAGAATAGATTCTCAAGAATCCACTTGGAACTATGCACAATTGCATAATTGAGAATAAAATATGTGTGTAAGTGATCTAATAGCAATTGAATAAGATAATGAGCTGATGATTCCTCTATAGCCTGATTAGGTCCTAATTAGTAGATCCTGAACTTATTGGGTCAAATATCTCTAGGGTACCATTTCCTTGGATTTGGGTCCATCTTAAGATTTTTGATTACCAACTTGTTAGATCCAAACTAATAGGTCAAAATCCAGCTATAGTGGTGTGTTGGCATGTAGTCTTGACAGGTCTAGAATCTTCTGAATAGAAACAAAAGATCCTGGACTTACTTTTATTGTCATCATTCTTTTGGCTTACTTGTGCTCCAAATAGAATTATTCTTTTGGCTTGCCTGAGCTCCTAAAAGGATTCTTCTATTGGCTTGCATGAAGTAATTCAAAAAAATTGCAACTTTACCAATATCAAAACAACAAATATCTTGATACCAATTTTTAGTTAGTAGACAAACATATAATATAAACAAGATATCATTGCACATATATATCATTTATGTTTGTGCCTAAAGATGTAGAGAGTTCTATAAATGTGACATCAATTGTTAAAAGATACCAACTGTTAAATATTGATACCAAATATTAAATTATAGGTAGGGTGTCATACCATGTCTTCCATGCTTGCTTGAGTGATGATACCAGTTCATACTAACCTGTAGAGATTTTCAATTATCTCACCAACTAGGAGTGCACTTGTTCACATTCCTCTAGCATCCAGATTTAGTAGGTCCAGATGTCCATTATGATCATGAATGTACAACAGGTGCCTTGTAAGAACCCTAATTTTTGGTAATACTTCCTTTTATTTAATCTCCTATGACATTATCATTATGGAACCTTTCTAGTCATCCCTGTTGATTAATAGAATTGATTGTCTGAGAAACTGCGTTGTTGCATTTATTATGTAAGATATACAGAGAGATTGTGAAGGCAAGAGTCTTATTGTTAGTAATATTTATAAAACTTGGGATTTGAGAATGGCTAGAGTATTAAAGGATTCATTAAGAATTATGACGAGGAACTATGGACATTCGAGGAATTTACACAATAAGTACTTAAGGAATTATAGGGGAAATCTCTACGCGACGAAATATTATTACGAGAGAATAATTAAGATACGATACGAATTAAAGAGTTAATTATAAGCATTGGTGGAAGACTAATAATACAAGGAGTAGTATTGCATGCAAGCCCATGCAACCAAGTGGTTAGAAATCAAACAAGTTAGTTGGCCATTGGAAGATGAATAGTATCTAGTTGGTTACTTTTTCAAAAAGGGGGACACATAGTACAAGAGCCCATGCTTGCTAGTACACTACCATGCTTACAAGTGATATGTATCACCCAACCTAAATAACCTAACATCAATTATTTGCCAACACAACCACAAAAACAAAACACAAACTTTTCTCTTTCCCCCCCCCCTTTGTTGCTCTCGGCCAAGGCTTCCAAGGAAGAAGAAAATTTATTCTTCTCCCCTCTTCCATCACTCATAAATCTTGCCATAATTCCTAGGTCATCTACATCATATATACAAGGTATGCTAGCAATTTCACTCCATTTTATCCAACCATTTTCAAGTTACAAATTATTCAAGCTTTGGTAAATGGTAACCAAGTTTGTTTTTCATTTAGATCTTGCATTGTAAGTGTTGTAGGAGGCCATCTAAGGTGTTTTTGAGTTGTGAAAAGATTGTCCAAGGCCTCTAGGAGCTCAAGGAGGTATAAAAATCTCAAACCCCCTTGGTTATGTATTGTTCATTTAGTATGGTAGTAGATCCATGTGTTTTAGGACTTATCTTGGATGTATATGTATTGGATAGCATGGATCTTGAGTTTTGATGTTGAGATTGTAACTTTTATGACTATGGTTAATATATATATCTCCATGAGTGTTATGAATCATGATCTAAGTGTATTAAGTGGTGATTATGTTATGGAAGTAGGAATAATGGTTGATCTAAGTAGTTTGAGCTTGCTGAGTTTGTCCAGGAACTTTGATCTGTGTTGTAGCATGATTTTGAACCCCCAAATGATGTCCCCTGATGTTCTACCTTATATTGTTGGAAAGATAATTTGAATGTAGTTTCTGGAAATGTAAGGTTCATAGCTAGGTGATGTGTGGATTTTTAGTTATGGCCGGAGGAGTGAATTTTGTTTCTGGACTATGGACTGCATTAAGTGACCCCCTTGTGAACCTTGTTTAAACACCTTAAAATATATGTGGGATCATGGAAAAATTTGAGAATGTAGGTAATGCAGTGGTGAAGACCACCCAAAAGGAATTGGATTAAAATATGAATTTTTGGATTTTATAAAAATGCTAGAGTAAAATTTGCGCAATGGAAAAAGTCGATTAGTGGAACATGATTCTAGGGTTAGTGGTTATGATTCGAACGTGGTAACTAAATTAAGACGAGTAAGTGACGAGCGTAAATGGGTGATGACATGGACCTATAGTGGGGCTAGGGAGTCATAAGACGAAGTCGTTAAGTTAATTTCGTACCCCCTTAAAACCCCGTAATTAAAGAGAAATTGTTAAGGTTCTAACGAACGAT
Organism: Saposhnikovia divaricata; assembly: GCA_036435485.1. Lineage (NCBI taxonomy): Eukaryota > Viridiplantae > Streptophyta > Magnoliopsida > Apiales > Apiaceae > Saposhnikovia > Saposhnikovia divaricata. Next base: position 182,050,411 of record CM071601.1, read on the forward strand.
TATTGTTTATGTATAGATCGTTCGAATCTGCACGCTCGACCACCCCAATCAAACCAAGGCAAGTTTACTTTTCAAAACTTATCCATATACAAGGACTTTTACTGTTGTGTTTGTAGTTTTCAAATGATATCAAATGCTATGTTTATCGAAGTATTGATGCAATTGAGATTGAACAAGTACATGTATGCTTTTACCCCTTGAACTTAGATTGAAATGTTTTCTTCGGACAACGACTCTAGCAATAGAGGTCGTAGCGGTCCATATATACTATTGACCAGGGAGCGATATATTATTATATCGTATCTAGATTGCGAAAACCCGAATGGTCATTCGGGTGGTATCGTATATTCAAATAACTATTGTTATATCTTCGTAAATACTCGAAACCCTATCTTGGATTAAAAGTTTATTTCATCGAATAATTATTTTATTAATTATTAATATTAAATCTTAAAATACTATTTATTAATCATTGTTCATTATTTAAAGACAAAGTTAATCCAAGATACTTTTTAATACTTTTAAACTCGAACTCTTTCGAACTCAAAACATTTTCGAAAACCCCCGGTCAGATTCTGCTTCTTGTATGGATTCAAGAATCATCGGTCGACTGATGTCGAACCTCAATTACTCGGTTTTCAATCAAAATCAAGTTTTAAAAGAAAAAGAAAAAGGGACTCTGGCAGGTGTGGAAACCGTTGACGAACGATTCCCGGGATGTGTAAGCGGCCGTGAGCCAGGCGGTCCATCAATTATTATTCCGGCCCAGGTGTTGCCGAAGGATGATTACGAATGTAGTTTTCATCGAGGGTGATTACGGATGTAGTTTTCATCCGAGGGATAGTTACGGATGTAGTTTCTATCCTTCTACCGGTAGAGAAGACCCGCGGATTATTGGACTTGGATGTGGCGACTGATCATCGTCAATCCTTGTCAGGTTTTTATGTTTTCTTTAAGTCCCATCCTCCACTTTGGAAAAATACTCAAACACTGCTTCTTGGGCCTAAGTTCCAAGTTGCTGATAGTGTTGTTTTTGATGAGAAAATATTGACATCGTGCAGTATCTAGAACTGCAAGATTTTCCATAAAGATTGGCACGTGTTAGTGCACTCTTGCAATTGTTTCAACGAATGAAATGTTTTTGTATGAGAAGCCTTCTAAGCTAAGGAAGGAAAGAGGTTTGAAATGATATATTCCCTGTACAATATGATGATCGTAGAGTGTTTTGCCGAAAATGATATACTCATATGTATATATTTTCAAACTTGAGATATATTGAAATGGGAACCTTATAAAGGGTTCATATGTTATTCTTAAAGCTCCATAGTGAGTATAGATGTTTTATTCAAACTCGGACATATATATTGTCCAATTATGTTTTGAAATCTGAGATATATGCCCATATAGTTGGGAACGTTTTCGAAATGAACCACATTATTATTTTACAAAATGGTGAACTTGCTGAGCATTATGTAGCTCATTCTTGCTTTATAAAAACTTTTCAGAAAGAGAAGAATTTGGTCGGTTAACTCCGCGACAGCAGAAGAGGAGTAGAAGATTTACCCCAGAGATGATGTAGTTCCTGATAAATACTGCAGAGTGAGTCTGATAGGTTTTCCACTGGAATAGTAAGACTTGTTTTCAAGTGTAGTTGTATAAGTGGAATTGCGTAAGACTCTGATTTGTACAAATGAATTGTAATATTTAGTGGCACTTTTGATTATCGTTTCTGAGACTCTAACTTGATTGTGTGTAAGATTGAGGTATGAATGGATGTATTGTTGAGTTGTAAAGTTAATACAGGTATGATATGGTTGAATGGTGGCGTGACGACCTGAATCTTTGACCTCAGAATTGGGGGCGTCACAGAAATGGTATCAGATCGATAAGTTACAGTACTCAGAAACGAGAGTGTTGATAGTTAAGTCTAAGTAGGAGAATGACATACGAGATCGTAGTAAACTTATTATTGGACTAGCGGAAGAGGTACCGGTGAGTAGAATGGGCTGGAGTGTTTACTGGAGGTATTATACTAGGGTCGATAAAATCCTTAGAGACCTTCAGAATGATGAATAGAGGTTTGAGAGTCGTACATGACCTATCATGGGTAATGATATAGGAAGCAGAGCGAAATCTCAAGAGCAGCTGAGGTAGAGGCGATATTGCCAATATGATCGGATGACTAGGCTGGCATAGATTTTGTGGCCATAGTCCTCCACAGTTTAGGAGGCGGCATTTTAAGAATCAAGAAGTTTAGACTTCCCTACATAATTAAGGGTACTTAGTACTTGGAATAATGAATGTCTTTTACTTTTGCTATAAGATCCGATTTTCGATAAGTAACGGGTTTACCTGGAAGTTGGTCACTATGTCGTTGTGGATTTCATTACCCTTGATGGCGAATTTTACATGTGTTATACGAGAATGTTATCATAAGACGAGCGTGCTAGATAACTCCACGCATAATTCGGGTGCTAGAGCATGGTAGATCAACTTAGAGAACAAACAAGTAGAATTAACAAAGGGACTCAAGTGAAGTTGAATATGGTTGCAACGAGAGATGCAGTGATCTCAGAGTCTACCAAAAGAAAAGACCAGTGGGTAGAGTGGGATCCTTTGATAGAGACGTTATCAGGGACTACGTATATATGTATTGTAGACCTCAATATTTTGGTATATGTTCTCATGCACACACCCGCCACTGAACCTATGGACTGCACTGAGATCCCTGAGAGATCTCTTTGATCTGTTCCCAGGGGAAACTGGCCACTTGTGATTCGTGTCGGAAGGCATGAAGTAGGACCCTATGGACTTAGCGGGTGTCCCCGAAATGATGTGAAGTTTGGTCTTCAAGATAAAGCACGGAAATGATAGATATATTTGTGAAACCCTAACTCGATAAATGACTTTAAGATGATGATTGAGAGACGCACTAGTTAGTGTCTTGTATTACGAAGACGAAGAGATGGAGCTACCCTCATAATGGTGATAATGAGATGCACGAATGATTATTAACTTATTTTGGTAACTACCGGCTGGTGCACTACTTCATTTTAAACTTTTCACTAACCATGTTACCTCGATTAGTTTATATCAGGTAACCCTCCTAGCTTTCTACTTCAAACTTGTGGAATAACAACCAGTGATATACTTTCTCTAAACTGGGACTCATCCAAGGTATCTTAATTGAGCCCGAGCATTCTATTTGAAGTTTATAATTATTTCTGCTCAGGACTATTTACACTCTCTTTCAATTATCCAAGGAATGTTCCACAAATATTTCCTTAATTAATTGACGAATACTACTTAACGAATATCGATATTTGATTGCTTCTTTCATACTTGCATTCTTCAGTTGAGCTCATAAATATTCAACAAATTACTGAGGACAGGGATGATCTAATGTCCAGACATCCCTCATGAATTCTTTTCTTCTATTCAAGATGAGATTGTACATCGTACATTGAAATCATAGTAAGGATATCATTTTGATATTGGTATTCCGAATTTAATTCTATTGTCGGATCTGATAAAGCATGTGTACGGAGGCACCCTTGGGTGGACCGTTTCACTGATAAGTAATATTTGATGAGAGGTTATCGATTGTTCCGATACCTAGAACATTCTCTTCAGATTTTATAGTTTCTTTTTTCAAACTAAATAACTTCTTATTTTCATTCGTTGTCCGAGAAGCCTAAAGTTTCTTCAATGGCTACGATGTTGAAATTCCGTTCTAGCCAATTGAAACTGGCTAGTTGATATGTCAATATGAATGACTAGTTGATTGTTCTAACTAGTCAAAATTGTAATGCTGTGAAGAACACCTAGCTAATTGTCCTAGCTAGTGGTGATGTCTCAAACAGGTGAACTAGCAAATTTTGTCTAGCTAGTTGCTAGTGTTTCTTGAAAAGGACTAGTTATTGTTCCACTGGTTCAACTCCCAATTTAATTCATTCCGCAATGCATTTTTGCATGTGGTAAAGTATGATGATGAAGGTTTTGACGAATAACTTGATTAAGACCTAGTGAGGTCGCCCACTCGACTCGAACTCTTACTCATCTTCGTATCAGACTTTATATCACTTTAATATTTTATTCTTTCATTCATACAATGAGAATTCATTTAAAACCATTGATTACTTGAATGACAAACTACTTCATTCTTTAATTGTCATGGAGTAGAATTGCTCTCTATTGGCTGACCTTCATCAATGCGACTTTAGATTTCCTCTTATTATTCAGGAGGAAAAGTATCCACCCGATGTAAGAATTGTATAAAGACCGTCTTTATGACTTTTGTATCCAACAATCATTGCCCTCGTGCAACATTCTCTATGATATCATATTACAGAATTATCAAGACCTGAAGGAATAAACCTTGTTGTACTCTTTCTGTCCATCCTTACATCTCCGAAAATCGAGACTCCTAGTATTTGGAACCATCAACATTCTTGGAACATCCAATGTGGAACTCTTATTGAGATTATCTATTGGACCTTGTTATTTTGAAACCATTCCTTTCGAAGTGTTTACTCTAAGGTGAACGGGAGGTACAATTGTGAACCGTTACACCAATATGAGATCAAAAACCAAATGTTGTAATTGTGCAGCCAGAGCGTTGTGCCGAGTAATTATTGAAGTAGAGATAACATGTCAGGGCATACCACAAGACCTTTAATATTGGTGTGGGGAAAGTTATAAGAAATGATGAGGTGGTTGGGAGCACGCTCCTACCAACCGTTGTCAGGATGTTATATTAATGAATTCGGGAGTTACCAAGCCTTTCCTGATCCAAGAAATGCAAATCGATTGCGATGTAAAACATATCCTTGGAGGAAACTAACATGGAAGTGAGATGGACGAGAAAGGAAGAAATATCGTGGCAAGAATGTGAAGCTTTACTTAGCTTAAAGGGATTGATGCACATAGAGAGACATATAGTTTAACAGGCCCCTAATAGCAAATGGATGCATGGAGATATGCCAATGATCCTTCGAGATTACCACCTAATCAAGCTTATTGGGAATCGCAGCCGCATGAAGGCCTCAGGCTGATTGGCGCTAGTTGTGAAGGAGGACGAGCGTATGACATCTTACATATACCATCGAGAACTGATACCCTTATCGGAAGTGGAGGAATTGTTGACTAGTTGAAATGAGTAGTTGTTTTTCAAAGATAAGGTTGAAGGGAAGGTTTTACCAACTCAAGATCAACCTCTGTACGGTGCCAAAGTTGGCATTTCACACTAATATAAACGTTATAAAATTGTGATAGTATCGTCTGAGTGGACTAATGAGTCAGAAGCCTTTATGGATTAATGAACAAAGTTTTGGGATGAAATGAGATATTAGCAACAACCTCGTTGTTAGCTATACTTGATGATAAAAAGAGGACTTTGAGAGTCACGAAGATGCGTCTTTCGAGAGTTTAAGAGGTGTGCTGATGCAGTAGAAAAAGGATGATAGCCTATACTTCTAAACAACATAAAGGTTATGAGATAGCACTAACCGTGAGTCTGGGATTAGTCATGATGGCGTTCACGCATAAAAACTGAGACGTTAACCTTATGAGAAAAGTGTGAAAGTTTTCCACAAGTGCCATAAGTATATCTTCATATTAGGACTGAACATAAGAAAGAGAGGTGACGAAAAAGAGCAGGGAGTATAATATCAAAATTTGTTATTTCCCAGGAAAGGCCAGTGTGGTGGCCGATACCTATAGAAGGGATTATTCGAAATTGGAATTCAGTCAGTATTGACCAAGAAAATAGAGTATATACAATAAAGAATAATGTTAGAGGAAAATGACCAAATTATGGGAAGGACAAAGATGTACAGAGAATTAAAGGAATGTTTGGTAAACTGAAATGAAGAATGGTATTGGCAAACTATTAAGTACAAACGCAACATGTCAACAACAAAATGATGGAGATCTAGTGGATCGATTCCGCCCGTAGGAAATCTTGAACGTGGACAGAATTATAATGAATTTCATGAGTAGGTCGCCGAAGACCGAGCCAAGAGATGGCCCTGGTTGATTTATAAATGCTGGACCAAGTGATTTACCTACGAGATACTTTCCATTTAGAAGATTATCGATTTATATACGGAAGAGATGATGGTGCAATATAAAACTTCTGCAGCGATTATGTCAGATAAAGACTTAAGGTTAAACTTCGAATAGTGAAGGTGCTTCCAAGTATTTTAACGAAGAGATTGAGCGTATGTACTAATTTAATCTGTGGCTGATGGACATGGAAGAAGAATTATCTAGACGATCGAATTTGTATTTAGTGTCGTGCCTTAGATTTCACGGGGAAATCGAGAATAAAAACTTATCTATGAAATGAATGTTGTTATCACGATCGTCACCATGCGAACGTAAGGACGTCTCTTGTAAAGCGTACTGCGAAAGAAGAAGTTTCGCTTTTCTTGCGTTACGAAGAAGTCAATGAACGAGGGATATAGTAGCTGAACTGGTTCGACGTATACCGAAGACTATACAGTATCCATAGCAAGTGGTAACGGTTGGCGGGAGGCAACACATGCCTGCTAATCAAGCGAAGGAATATGAGGAATATCATGCGTATTGATGTTGTCTCAGATTATAAAACACGACCACAAAGTATTCACGGGCCAACGATACAAGGACTCAACTCGGATACTATAAACGAGGTAGAAGAGAAACGTATAAGTAGTGGGATAGAAATTTTCATTCATAGAACAACCGATAAGGAATACAGGTCGAGGAGAGCATGCGTTGAGAAATAACATTAAAGCGATGGTGAGACCAAGGTGAGAGAACAAAAGGGTTGAAGTGTCAACCTGAGAGTTGGAAGGGGTAAAGTTGGAATTGTATCCACAACTATTTTCCCTAGGTTCTTAAGATAGAATCCTTTAAGGAGAGGAGACTGCATTAACCCTAACTTTCGGGAATATTCGAAACCTGGACGAATAGTAATTTTATGGGTGGATGAGAGATTTTTGCAATCACGTTATGTACGAATTACTAAATGAAGATTTCGAATTGATATTACGTCTTTACGGTACAGACAAGTGTATGTAAAAGTCATTACTTTTTTTTAGACCCATTATTTCGAATGGTCAAATTTTATGAGATATCTAAGGAGATCGTGGTAAGGCATGGGGTTCCTGTGAGCATTAGAGACCCAGGGTTCAACCCCAGGTTCTGGAGGAGTTTTCAGGATTGTGTGGGGACCAAATTAATCATGAGTACTGCATACCACCCCCAATCAGACGGACAGAGCGAGAGAACCATCCAGACCATAGAGGACATGTTGAGAGTATGTGCCATCGATTTTAAGGGAAGTTGGGATGACCACTTGCCGTTGATCGAATTTTTCCTACAACAACAGTTACCATGCGAGTATAGGAATGCCCCATATGAAGCTTTATACGGACGAAGATGTCGGTCTCCCTTGTGTTGGGAAGAAGTTGGAGAGCGGTAGATTTTAGGGCCTGAACTGGTCCAACAGACAAGAGAAACTATCGAGCTCATAAGAGGACGGCTGGTAGCGGCCCAAGATATACAGAAGAAGTATGCGGACCAGACCCGCAAGGACAAAGAATATGAGGTAGGAGAGTTTGTGATGTGAAGGTATCACCGTGGAAGGGTTTGATGAGATTTGGTAAGAAAGGGAAATTAAGCCCGAGATTTATTGGACATTTTGAGATCTTGAAACGAGTTGGGAAGTTAGCCTACGAATTGGCTTTACCCCCGAGCTTGTAGCAAGTACATAATGTGTTCCATGTGTCCATGCTACGACCCTACCATACCGACTTCCGACATGTGATAGAATATGATCGAGTGGATCTGCAACCAGACTTAACGTATGTGGAGCAACCCGTAGAAATCATGGATAGAAAAGAACAGGTTCTGAGGAAAAAGGTTGTCAAACTAGTGAGAGTTTTTTTGGAGGAATCAGAATGTCGAAGAATCAACATGGGAACTAGAGAGCGCGATGCGTGAAAAGCACCCCCAACTGTTTTCAACCTGATTCCGGGACGGAATCCTTTTAAGGAGGGGAGGCTGTAAGAACCCTAATTTTTGGTAATACTTCCTTTTATTTAATCTCCTGTGACATTATCATTATGGAACCTTTCTAGTCATCCTTGTTGATTAATAGAATTGATTGTCTGAGAAACTGCGTTGTTGCATTTATTATGTAAGATATACAGAGAGATTGTGAAGGCAAGAGTCTTATTGTTAGTAATATTTATAAAACTTGGGATTTGAGAATGGCTAAAGTATTAAAGGATTCATTAAGAATTATGACGAGGAACTATGGACATTCGAGGAATTTACACAATAAGTACTTAAGGAATTATAGGGGAAATCTCTACGCGACGAAATATTATTACGAGAGAATAATTAAGATACGATACGAATTAAAGAGTTAATTATAAGCATTGGTGGAAGAATAATAATACAAGGAGTAGTATTGCATGCAAGCCCATGCAACCAAGTGGTTAGAAATCAAACAAGTTAGTTGGCCATTGGAAGATGAATAGTATCTAGTTGGTTACTTTTTCAAAAAGGGGGACACATAGTACAAGAGCCCATGCTTGCTAGTACACTACCATGCTTACAAGTGATATGTATCACCCAACCTAAATAACCTAACATCAATTATTTGCCAACACAACCACAAAAACAAAACACAAACTTTTCTCTTTCCCCCCCCCTTTGTTGCTCTCGGCCAAAGCTTCCAAGGAAGAAGAAAATTTCTTCTTCTCCCCTCTTCCATCACTCATAAATCTTGCCATAATTCCTAGGTCATCTACATCATATATACAAGGTATGATAGCAATTTCACTCCATTTTATCCAACCATTTTCAAGTTACAAATTATTCAAGCTTTGGTAAATGGTAACCAAGTTTGTTTTTCATTTAGATCTTGCATTGTAAGTGTTGTAGGAGGCTGTAAGAACCCCAAATTTTGGATGTAATTAAAACTTTTTATTAAGTAATGATAAAATGAGGAACAATGATTCCGACAACAAGGTCACCAGCTCTAATGAGTGGTGGTTTCAAAGAACAATGATTGTAATGAATGGATATTGCTTTGGACAATGATCCTGATGCATTGGTATATTGTCAGAATAGAGTAATTCGATGGTTGAGGACCTAGATAAGAATAATCTACCATCCAGGAAGGAGCTAATGGATCCTTGTAGGGAAATGAGTACGTGCATAGTGTTTCCCATACGTGCATAGTGTTTCCCATACGTGCATAGTATTTCCCGTACGTGCATAGTATTTCCCGTACGTGCATAGTGTTTCCTGTACGTGCATAGTAATTTGGTGGATGAATAGTGATTTTGTAAGTTGGAAAACTTTTCACTCCACCCTATGTACGGGACGTGATATGGATGTTTCGAAGTCATTTTAGTAATACGCGGAGGAAATAAGTGAATGCAGAGACGATCGGAATTCAGAAATTCCAAATCCTTTTCGGTATAATATTTGACCGGACAGTGGATTAAATATTATTATAATCCAAGAATTGAGATATTAACTTTGAGGATTTGATATTTTGGGATGTTATTATATTTGATTTAAGAATGAAGGTAGGAAACCACTGAGGAGTGGTTATGGCTACAATGTAATAATTGATATTTGGAAAGAATGAATGGAATTCGACTTTATTATTTCTATGTCTTGAAGAATGCTAAAGGGTAACAACATAGGTAAGAATAATCTATCTTCTAAGGGAATAAGATATGGCAATTTCAAGCAGGAGAATATTCTCATGTCATCCAGATCGGTAACGATTAATCCAGTAGTTCCGTAAAAAGGTTAAGGAACGATCGAAAGAGAATACGGACAATTATACAACCCTAAGAGAACAAGTAAAGAATACAGAATGAATAGTGTTGTGGTGGGAGTATATAATAATATGAGACGACACTATATAGAAGTATTCGGAACGGATTTCCGAGTTCGTATTAGTGATCCAGGGGGAAAATAAGTGTATGTAAAAGCTGTCAGATTCTGAAAAACCGCACTTTTATTTTCTCCGAGAGTTCCCTGGACACTGATAGCCTTAAGTATTTAACGAATGGATTTAAGGAATATAAATTGGAAAGTTAGAATGAAAGATGGAGAATGAAAGTATTAATATTAAAAAGGATTCCCGGTAAACCCTAATTAGAAATCCGTGAAATATTCCTACGAACGATCAATCGAAACGGGCAATAACCGGACACAGAAACAAGCAGAGGAAGCAAGAGTCTTGTGCAAGCTACTAGTATAAAATATCTAGTAACCAAACTAGAATCAAGGAACTAGCACCCTAGAGAATGCAACTAAGTACTTAGCAAGGCAACCATGTAGTTAGGCTAAAACCACCACATTTTCAACACTTGTCATGGTAATTCCTTCACCTCATCACTTTAATAAAGTGACTTTATACAAGATATTATTTTGATAATAGATGAGAATGGATGAGATTGAAACAAAACAAACCAAGCAACTCCCCCCCCCTTGAAAATTCCATTCAGCCTCCCTCCTAAATTCCAAAATCAAAACCCCTCTTCCCACCATCTCTTGATCTTGTAAAAATTATGGTGAGTCTTACATTTCCTAAAAGTGATCCCCTAAAAATTTCAAAGCCAAACTCTCTTGTTTCCATTTTCAAAGAAATCACCAAAGACTAGGGTGAATAGTGATTTTCAAGAACAACTCTTGATTTTCTTGATTTCTAGGATGATCTAAGCTTGGTTATGGGTATACAAGGACTATGAAAAGCTTAGCAAGGTCTTTACACACTCCAAGGAAGGTATAAAGCTCTTGAAACCCTAACCCTTGTTTGAGATTTAAGCATGTTTATGCTAGTTATAACTTAGTTATGGTTATGTTAAGATTATAAGCATGATTATGTATGGATTTTGGATTAATGATGTAAATAGCTAGATGAACGGAAAGGCATTGCTTGGCCTCAGTTCATGTATATAAGTCATGTATATGTTGTTTGGGTTGGATACTATGTTTATGGGAAGATTCGAAATTAGTAGATATTCGATTTACAGTCGTTATAATGCCCGATTTTGCAATACCATGTTTTGTATGCCATTTTCCATGTCGAACCCCTACTGTCCAGAGACCTTATCTGCCATGATAGGATAGGTAATGTTCTAAGCTTCGTTTTGATATAAAGATCACGTGAAACAGACTTACGGTTTAGGATTTATGACCAAATTACTAAAAGTAGTTCGAATCCATAAACGAAAGTTCGTAACTGTAATTGAACCCTCGTAAACAATGTAACGTCATGGCAAATATTGGTAAATAAATACTAGAGGTAAAAAGGAAGGTGTGAAAGAAAACCGTATGTCAAAAGGATCATTTTTCGATTTATTAAAAATGTTCGAGTCGAGGTTAAACGCGAACGAACCCCTAAAAGACGACTCTTTTATAACTTCGGTAAAACACTTAGAAAACGGGCGATAAAACTCGGAGTATAATATTGGTTCGTAACGATCAACCTTAGAACTCATATGACTTAAGTATGTCCCAAGTATAAGTGCAGTGACATGTCGTATTAACGAACGAATGTCGGGTCGGATCAGTGAGAATAAGTAATCCACTAAAAGGGGTATAACGAGATAACTTGAGAACGTGTTTCGATTTAAGAATAACTTAACTTTTAATATGTTAAGTGATTAATCCCGAATGCCTTGGCTATTTATAGATCACCAAGCTGAACCGGGACCCGCTACCACTACCCCTTACCGTACTCGACTACCAGGCAAGTTTCAATTCCCTTCTTTTCGGCTGTTGTTGTGATTGAATAAATATATATATATATGATTGCTGATATACATATGTCATTGCATGCATGCCTACTTTCAAGTTGAATTGATATACTTGTTCCCTGAATGTTATTGTTGGCTTATAAGCTAGATAGTTATATATCAGTTATAAGCCGGTTATTGTAAGACCCTCATAGAAGGGCGTATACATCTTATTAATCAAATATAGACCGGGAGTCAATATTCCTTGATATATCGAGATTACCTCGGAGGAAAATATTTAAGTAAATATTTTCTACTATTTGGGCGACGAATATTATTTGAATATTCGTTCGAGCTTATTTATTTAATGATCCTTACTTCAAATAATTATTTGAACGTAATCATTCGACGAATAATATTTGTCAATATTCATTCAGAGTCGAATTGATTATCGATTATTATTTCGAATATTCTTCTAAAGATGAGACTACTAAATGAATATTATTTGGATATTCTTTTAGAATATTATTATATTAAATAAATATTACTTTTGAATATTCATTTAAGATATTAAATACTTGATGAATATTATTTTAATATTCATCTGAAGCTTGATTTAATTATCGAATATTATCTCGAATATTCCTTAAGGCTTGGATTACTAAATGAATATTACTTGATATTCATTTAGGATATTATTCATTAAATGAATCTTACTTTTGAATATTCATTTAAATTCCTAATTAATTATGAATATTACCTTAAATACTCTTTTCATGTCTTATTAATTAATGAATATTGTTTTGAATATTCATTTAAATATTTATTTATTCAATAAATATTCTCCTGATATTTCTTCAGGGATTATTTTGAGAAATACGCTGATATAAGATATTCTTTCTTATTCCTAAATGATCTGTAATATATTTTAATTCAATAAATATTCTCTGAATATTTATTCCATACTTAGAATAACCTCGATAAGGTTTATCTTCTTCGATTATTACAGAAAATATTTCGGAGTCATATTTTTATTAATCTTATATCAAGAAAGGTTCTCAGACATCATTCTTCTTTGAGTCTATCTCCTTAATAATAAGGGAACCTTACTTGGAAAAATGTTATTTATCTTGTCGACTTCCCGGTCATAAAGTATTCCCTTCACTCGCAACTCGGGTGCTGTTGACTTATTAAGTCGTTGCTTACCTTCTCATCTTTCGAGGGGTAAGATCACTGGAACAAGTTGATATCCGTTACCAAGTAATAGATTGGGAGTTATTGGTAAATTTTCCTTTCCAACTAGATACGACTACTTTGTGGAGTCTTATCAACAAGTATTATACTTGGGGAAAGGGGGACGAACGTTACATTCAGAATCATGAATTCTATTTGAACTAGGAGTCGTGTAAGAGGCCGAGTAGCGCCGGTCCATCCCCTTTGGCCCAACCGTTGGCCGGGGAGAGCTAGTAAGGCGGTATACAAGTAAAGCCGTCAGTTCTTCCTTCTACCGGTAGTAAATCTAAATTGAGCTGTACGATCTCGACTGATCATCAAGATTGGAACAGCGGGCGCGGTGAATACTCCATCATTGGTTCATCATCCAAATTTATTTATTTCCTGCAACATGATTACTGTTGGCAGAGTTGGAAAAGGGTCATAACTGGAATTGCAACCTTTTCTTGCAAGTTCCTCTTCTTAATAGCAATAAGAATATCTCGCTTACTTTGATGTAGCAGATATTTCTACAAACAAATACTTTAAGTTACCTTGTAACTTCATCGTTCATATTATACTGGCATCATTTCCATAAATGCATGGCATATGGTTTGAAAGATACTTTTGAACTGTTATACATTATCGTTCAGTTATATATTATTGTTGGTGGGCTATTGCTCACCCTTGCTTTATTATTATATCACAACAACAGCTAGACCAGATGACTCGCACAAGGCGCACTCGACGCGGGCGAGGACGATGAGACTACCAGAGCTGAAGAAGAAGCTATTGGTAGGGTATATTTATTCTTTCAGTACCAAGAATATGGTCTAGTATGACTTATGTAAATGGATGGCAAAGAGTATGTATTATATTGAAATTCTTTTGGATTGTAAGAACTCATAATGTGATTAATAAAAATTTGATTGTTACTCTGATTTCATCTCTGGGACTATAACGGGTGTGTTTTATATTGTTGTGTGGGTTATAGAGACGTAATTTATTTTATGTTAAGGAAAGTTCAATTGTTGTGGACAGAATTGGAAACCGTAACCACCGGATCCCGGACCCCGGATCTGGGGGTGTTACAGAAGTGGTATCAGAGCGTACGTTATAAACCCCAGAGATGAGGTGACGTTAAAACAATAAATTCAATAAGATAATAAGAACTCTTGCCAAGTTCATAGTCGGACTACTTAATGTAGTGATGACATATAAAACCCTTATGGGAACTCGTAAGTATAATGATAGTAACTTAGCTCGATATCGTATCGACGAGTAAGGCGACTGACCTTGAGGCATACGAGCAACAGCGCGATGATGCTTTATATGCTGAAGATCAGCGGGTAAAATGATGGAGTACCCTACTGGAGACCCGGAAGAGGTTCCAGCAGATAAGGAAAATCCTGTGAGGATAAGGAGCTTACCCATGGGTAATGAGAGTCGCAGCCAGAATGACTGTGATGATTAAGATATGGTGCTCAGAAAAGTGAGTATACAGAACCGAGATATTATTAAGAGATCTGAAGATGCATGTTGAATTCATAGCCGGACTACCAGATGTAGTACCAGCAAGAATGAAGGATTGGAAGAATTACTTGAGATCTTATACGGAAATAGATGAGAATCCTTAGAGATTTTCATCTTAACAAAGAAAGAGCTAGAGGGATGTATGATTATTAAAGACATCGATTTAGGGCGAGGAGCAGAGTCCCTAGGAATAGTTGAGAAGGAGGCAGTAAGTGCCATATCATTTGATAAATGAATTAGTATGAATATGGTCAGTAATAATTCGCCATGGGAAGGCAGGTGTCGTAGGTTGTAAATTATGGAACCAAATTGAGGTTAATAAGGTGGTTTTATTAAGGAAAATGTTCATTTTATGAATGAATCATTTAGAAAGTAAAGACATTGGGAAGTGATAGCATGATTGGGTAAAGTTATATAAGGAAATAGTAAGCAAGACAATGATCTCAGAACCTACCGGAAGATAAGACTAGTGAGTCAAGATGAACTCGTAATGAGACTACTGCCAGAGACTGAGTATAGAGTTAATTCAACTCAGTTAAATGATGAACCAGAAACGTTAGATGCATGTGATTCAGAGGAATATTAAATTCCTTCTTCTCTTTGAATGGATTATAGTAGCTACCTTAAGTTTACTCCGACACGGAATTATAATAGATCAAGTAATACGATCAGCAGTTAAAGAGAAAAATGTGAGAAAATCTTCCTGGAGCTAAAAGGTGAAATTGGTAATGACCAAGAGCTGGCATTGCTTAATGGAAAAAGGAGACTTGGTGCTTCCAATGACGCTTCGCATAAAGGGTTAGGTAGGCCGACATTCGGTAGTATTGAATATCAGGACGTTGTGACAGGTTTCAGTTTGAAACTATTGATTCCCTTCTAAGGGATGGATATAATTGATTCCTCTCTAGTGGGTAAACTTCCAATCCAATAATGATTATTTCGTTAGCTATGACTGCTTATGATCCCACCTGCTTGGAGGTTCATAGAACTATTCTTCAGGTTTCGAAACTGGTCTCCTTAATGTTGCCAGTAGGTGGTTAGATTGATCAAAATTTCCCTGAGTCTAGAAAGGAATTCGGTGAATTTTGGCAAACCTTGTCTTTCTGATTATCAGAGAATGTCATGGAAGAGAGTAAAAATTGGAGCAAACCCTGTGATTTGGGTAAGGATGCTGTAAAATGGGTTAGTAAACGGACCCTGAGCATTACAATCGACGGTAGTGATAAAATGATGAAGTGAGATTGGACGAAAATAGGAAATGTAAGTAAGAAACCAGCCGGACTGAGAAATTCCAGGATTGACTTAAATGAAAAGGCTGTTATGCCAGGAATGGTAAGCTTGTGTGGCACGCAGGATTGATAAGAATAGTTGAAAAGATAAAAGTGGAGGAAAGGTGACCGGAGACGGTGCCGAGTAGCCGATTAAGACTTATATGGAGTAAAGTTTTGGAAAGGTAGAAAGGTATCAAAGAAGAAGGCACTATGCCGGCAATTGCTAGAAAAGTAATGCTATTAGCCAACCCCTAAAATCATATATTTTTATGTGTGGCCAGTTGAGGCCAAGTCACAACGGATTATAAAGTGACTAGACCAGCAATGAAAAGACAAAGCAGGGTTGCTTCTAAGAAAGCACCGACTGCAAGGGCTTCTGATATAAAGGAAACATTAATGAGATCGTTTGAATCTTCTGCCGAACAACCCATGTTTTGATTGGGAATTCACTAGACCTTTTTGGGATGGGGTCACCCGTACTAAAGTGACTCATGTGTATATGGTTGTCCAAGATTTCGAGTAAAATGGAAGTATAGTGACTTGAGATGTATGATGTTAGGGTATCATGAATACCATGAATATATTATGACGGAGGAAAGTAAACAATGAAGGTATATGAAGAGGGTATAGAAAAGGTCAGAAATTGAACAGTATGCTGTAGGAATTTTGTCTGAGGCCAAATAGGCTGACAACTATCTGAAAGAAGAGGGTGGCATTAAACCACCGATCGATTATCAAATGAGAATGATTGAAAAGAGACCTTTATTAAGGATACATGATCTGATTGCCAATTATAAGATACAAGAATTCCTTGGCAGTTGAATTAAGGATAGGATATCCATAAATTAAGACAAACCCTAGGGGATGCACAAGGGATGGCATTAACCCTAATAACGACATTATGACTTCAGATGATATGAGCTGGACTTGCTAAGGCAACAATGACCGGTAAGGATTATTAAAAAGGGTTCTGGAAAGAACATGGATAGAATTATTAGAGTATTGATCAATGACATTTTGATATACCCGGTACCTAGAAAATACCGGAGGAATGATAAGGATGGCCTACGAAACCTTACAAGGAAAAAAAAAGAGGTAATATTCCGAACTTCAAATATGGAAGTTTGGTAAGGAATGTATGACATCGTAACAATTATGCCAGATGAGGCATGTATGAAACCCTGAGGAAGTATGGGTTGAACCTATAAAGATTGAGATTATCCTAAGATAAAGAAAGAACTAAGAAAAGAAGTATCCTAAGTAGGATTGGGAATAAACGTGATAAAGTTCCCACGGGTAGGTGGAAGCAATGACTTATGGAAATGACTGATAGTTATATTTTCTCCTTCAGCAGAGCTTAAGGGAGAATGCTTTAACCCAACAGTGATGGGAATGAGGTAGAAAAAAAAAACTTGAGTTGGAATGTACCCAGAGAACATGGGTTACAAGAAATCATTATCATCAAGAAAGGCCAATGAGGTGGCCGACAATCTAAGTATAAAGGAATAATTACAAATGTTCATACCGAAGAAACAGGATGATATTTGGAAGGACCATGAAGGTCATATCGGAATGGAGGAATTTACATTCCTTCTGATGACTGTGCAAGAATTAACAGTAATAATAGTTTAAGTAAAGATTCAATTCCTGATGGAGTCTTAAGCATGTTACGTACCTTAGAAGGTCCCGTTTTGAGGCAAACCAGGACCATGGTACAAAATTGATGAAGTAAACCGTTAAGTTTCCAGTCTTTTATGGAAGATGCATAAGTGATAGTTTCATCAACCGGACCTAGCTGCGATGCTTGAAACTCTTCTGCAATTCTATCTGCTTCATGTTATATCTACATCAAGTTCAGGAAGTGTTCCTTATGGATAAGGAATAATGATTACTTTGTCTCCCTAAGGGATTTGAAACCCGTAGGGTTAGCTATTAACGCACTACGTAAACAACAAGCGATGGTGATTCCTCTAAGAAAGGAGATGACAACGTAAAGATAAAGAAAGTGCTGCTATTGATAAGCTAAATGGCATGTTGATGAATGACAAGCAAGCTTGTGTTAGTGTACTTCTGCACAAACAAGATAGAGAATATGAGGTTGATAATTCGTGATGCTAAACGTATTCCCGTAGAAAGAATTAATGAGACTTGGAGGGAAGGGCGGTTGAGCCCAAGACTTATTGGGCCACTTGAGAGTTTAAAGTGTTCGGACGGTGGTATTCGAGCCAGCCTTACCCCCAAAATTATAGCACGGTCATAACGGGTTTTCATGTGGCCAGGCTACGCCAGTAAAATGCAGATGTTCAACAGATGATAGGAGTACGAGCATGTAGATATACGACCTGGTCTGACTTACGAAAGACAACCTGTGGAAAACCACGGATAGAAAAGAACAAGTAATGAGAAACAAGGTTGGCAGAAGTAGATTATATGAATCTAAGTTAAAGGAATCGGGCCAGATTCATTTCGGAAAGTTTAAATTGGAAATAACGTGATGATTATAGAATAAATGAGACGGAATACCGATAAGGAGGTACCAAGTGCAAAAAGGTGTCTCAATAAAGAGGTGAAGGTGAAAGTAAATAATAGAAATGAGTAAGAATCAGCTAATAAGAAGGATGTGATTGATAAAGAAAAGGCTAGGGGAAGCAACTACGGAATGAGAAGCAAGGAATGTTATGAATGGGTTTTCTAATGAATTCTCAGGATGACAACCTGATAGTGTCAATATTATAGTTATGAAAAAGCTAGTAACATGATATGGGATGTCAGTAATAATGATGTCAAGTGAGAAATCTAAGATTTAACCTGAAAGGTTGAAGGATTTCCCGAATGTGAGTATCGCTAAGATTGAACAAGAGTATTTGTCCATAGAATAATGGACAAAGCAACAAGATATGTTGACACGTGAGATTGCGATCAAATAGTACTGGATATAATTATGATTAATTTCTTCTTTGATGAACCTCTATAGTTCAGAGGTAAAATTCTGAGTATGATATTCTACAATCATGAAAGCTTTCTATAATCCTTTAGAACTCTTTTCTCTTCCTCTCTCTTATTCATCTTCTTTATGAATTGAGAAGAACAACCCTTTTAGGAGGGGAGGTACTGCTACGTGACTATCTGTCTATGTGATAGAAGTCTAAGTGGAATGCCATGACTTGTTTAATTGCTTGTCAAGTACTAAAGGCTGGCCCCCTTCTGTACTAACTATGCAATATAACAAATGTTCAATTGATCATAGTGATCTCTCAATAAATCTTTCCACTTCTCTATATTGATCGAGATTCCGAAGATTAAAGCGATCAGGAAATGCACAGTACGAGCGAGGTTACCTCCAAATCGTAGGGTGATAGTGATACCAATGTTACTGCAGGTATCAATAAGGATAAGACTGAGTAAGAGTATAACCCGGATAGTGAGTTGTACGAAAAGTAGCAACGTTGATGGAAAAAGGATAAAGTATGAATTGTAGCACTAGAAGATGTGCTGAGGAAGGGTAGAACGACTAAGAATTGACCGGGAAGCTAAAGAGTGAACGACAGGCAAACGACTCTTTGCTTCCTACCTGATTCCGGGAAGGAATCCTTTTAAGGAGGGGAGACTGTAAGAACCCCAAATTTTGGATGTAATTAAAACTTTTTATTAAGTAATGATAAAATGAGGAACAATGATTCCGACAACAAGGTCACCAGCTCTAATGAGTGGTGGTTTCAAAGAACAATGATTGTAATGAATGGATATTGCTTTGGACAATGATCCTGATGCATTGGTATATTGTCAGAATAGAGTAATTCGATGGTTGAGGACCTAGATAAGAATAATCTACCATCCAGGAAGGAGCTAATGGATCCTTGTAGGGAAATGAGTACGTGCATAGTGTTTCCCATACGTGCATAGTGTTTCCCATACGTGCATAGTATTTCCCGTACGTGCATAGTATTTCCCGTACGTGCATAGTGTTTCCTGTACGTGCATAGTAATTTGGTGGATGAATAGTGATTTTGTAAGTTGGAAAACTTTTCACTCCACCCTATGTACGGGACGTGATATGGATGTTTCGAAGTCATTTTAGTAATACGCGGAGGAAATAAGTGAATGCAGAGACGATCGGAATTCAGAAATTCCAAATCCTTTTCGGTATAATATTTGACCGGACAGTGGATTAAATATTATTATAATCCAAGAATTGAGATATTAACTTTGAGGATTTGATATTTTGGGATGTTATTATATTTGATTTAAGAATGAAGGTAGGAAACCACTGAGGAGTGGTTATGGCTACAATGTAATAATTGATATTTGGAAAGAATGAATGGAATTCGACTTTATTATTTCTATGTCTTGAAGAATGCTAAAGGGTAACAACATAGGTAAGAATAATCTATCTTCTAAGGGAATAAGATATGGCAATTTCAAGCAGGAGAATATTCTCATGTCATCCAGATCGGTAACGATTAATCCAGTAGTTCCGTAAAAAGGTTAAGGAACGATCGAAAGAGAATACGGACAATTATACAACCCTAAGAGAACAAGTAAAGAATACAGAATGAATAGTGTTGTGGTGGGAGTATATAATAATATGAGACGACACTATATAGAAGTATTCGGAACGGATTTCCGAGTTCGTATTAGTGATCCAGGGGGAAAATAAGTGTATGTAAAAGCTGTCAGATTCTGAAAAACCGCACTTTTATTTTCTCCGAGAGTTCCCTGGACACTGATAGCCTTAAGTATTTAACGAATGGATTTAAGGAATATAAATTGGAAAGTTAGAATGAAAGATGGAGAATGAAAGTATTAATATTAAAAAGGATTCCCGGTAAACCCTAATTAGAAATCCGTGAAATATTCCTACGAACGATCAATCGAAACGGGCAATAACCGGACACAGAAACAAGCAGAGGAAGCAAGAGTCTTGTGCAAGCTACTAGTATAAAATATCTAGTAACCAAACTAGAATCAAGGAACTAGCACCCTAGAGAATGCAACTAAGTACTTAGCAAGGCAACCATGTAGTTAGGCTAAAACCACCACATTTTCAACACTTGTCATGGTAATTCCTCATCCAACACCTCATCACTTTAATAAAGTGAATTTATACAAGATATTATTTTGATAATAGATGAGAATGGATGAGATTGAAACAAAACAAACCAAGCAACTCCCCCCCCCTTGAAAATTCCATTCGGCCTCCCTCCTAAATTCCAAAATCAAAACCCCTCTTCCCACCATCTCTTGATCTTGTAAAAATTATGGTGAGTCTTAAATTTCCTAAAAGTGATCCCCTAAAAATTTCAAAGCCAAACTCTCTTGTTTCCATTTTCAAAGAAATCACTAAAGACTAGGGTGAATAGTGATTTTCAAGAACAACTCTTGATTTTCTTGATTTCTAGGATGATCTAAGCTTGGTTATGGGTATACAAGGACTATGAAAAGCTTAGCAAGGTCTTTACACACTCCAAGGAAGGTATAAAGCTCTTGAAACCCTAACCCTTGTTTGAGATTTAAGCATGTTTATGCTAGTTATAACTTAGTTATGGTTATGTTAAGATTATAAGCATGATTATGTATGGATTTTGGATTAATGATGTAAATAGCTAGATGAACGGAAAGGCATTGCTTGGCCTCAGTTCATGTATATAAGTCATGTATATGTTGTTTGGGTTGGATACTATGTTTATGGGAAGATTCGAAATTAGTAGATATTCGATTTACAGTCGTTATAATGCCCGATTTTGCAATACCATGTTTTGTATGCCATTTTCCATGTCGAACCCCTACTGTCCAGAGACCTTATCTGCCATGATAGGATAGGTAATGTTCTAAGCTTCGTTTTGATATAAAGATCACGTGAAACGGACTTACGGTTTAGGATTTATGACCAAATTACTAAAAGTAGTTCGAATCCGTAAACGAAAGTTCGTAACTGTAATTGAACCCTCGTAAACAATGTAACGTCATGGCGAATATTGGTAAATAAATACTAGAGGTAAAAAGGAAGGCGTGAAAGAAAACCGTATGTCAAAAGGATCATTTTTCGATTTATTAAAAATGTTCGAGTCGAGGTTAAACGCGAACGAACCCCTAAAAGACGACTCTTTTATAACTTCGGTAAAACACTTAGAAAATGGGCGATAAAACTCGGAGTATAATATTGGTTCGTAACGATCAACCTTAGAACTCATATGACTTAAGTATGTCCCAAGTATAAGTGCAGTGACATGTCGTATTAACGAACGAATGTCGGGTCGGATCAGTGAGAATAAGTAATCCACTAAAAGGGGTATAACGAGATAACTTGAGAACGTGTTTCGATTTAAGAATAACTTAACTTTTAATATGTTAAGTGATTAATCCCGAATGCCTTGGCTATTTATAGATCACCAAGCTGAACCGGGACCCGCTACCACTACCCCTTACCGTACTCGACTACCAGGCAAGTTTCAATTCCCTTCTTTTCGGCTGTTGTTGTGATTGAATATATATATATATATATATGATTGCTGATATACATATGCCATTGCATGCATGCCTACTTTCAAGTTGAATTGATATACTTGTTCCCTGAATGTTATTGTTGGCTTATAAGCTAGATAGTTATATATCAGTTATAAGCCGGTTATTGTAAGACCCTCATAGAAGGGCGTATACATCTTATTAATCAAATATAGACCGGGAGTCAATATTCCTTGATATATCGAGATTACCTCGGAGGAAAATATTTAAGTAAATATTTTCTACTATTTGGGCGACGAATATTATTTGAATATTCGTTCGAGCTTATTTATTTAATGATCCTTACTTCAAATAATTATTTGAACGTAATCATTCGACGAATAATATTTGTCAATATTCATTCAGAGTCGAATTGATTATCGATTATTATTTCGAATATTCTTCTAAAGATGAGACTACTAAATGAATATTATTTGGATATTCTTTTAGAATATTATTATATTAAATAAATATTACTTTTGAATATTCATTTAAGATATTAAATACTTGATGAATATTATTTTAATATTCATCTGAAGCTTGATTTAATTATCGAATATTATCTCGAATATTACCTTAAGGCTTGGATTACTAAATGAATATTACTTGATATTCATTTAGGATATTATTCATTAAATGAATCTTACTTTTGAATATTCATTTAAATTCCTAATTAATTATGAATATTACCTTAAATACTCTTTTCATGTCTTATTAATTAATGAATATTGTTTTGAATATTCATTTAAATATTTATTTATTCAATAAATATCCAAATAATACAAATTCAATATTTATTGAATATCCAAATTCACTCGGGTGCTGTTGACTTATTAAGTCGTTGCTTACCTTCTCATCTTTCGAGGGGTAAGATCACTGGAACAAGTTGATATCCGTTACCAAGTAATAGCTTGGGAGTTATTGGTAAATTTTCCTTTCCAACTAGATACGACTACTTTGTGGAGTCTTATCAACAAGAATTATACTTGGGGAAAGGGGGACGAGCGTTACATTCAGAATCATGAATTCTATTTGAACTAGGAGTCGTGTAAGAGGCCGAGTAGCGCCGGTCCATCCCCTTTGGCCCAACCGTTGGCCGGGGAGAGCTAGTAAGGCGGTATACAAGTAAAGCCGTCAGTTCTTCCTTCTACCGGTAGTAAATCTAAATTGAGCTGTACGATCTCGACTGATCATCAAGATTGGAACAGCGGGCGCGGTGAATACTCCATCATTGGTTCATCATCCAAATTTATTTATTTCCTGCAACATGATTACTGTTGGCAGAGTTGGAAAAGGGTCATAACTGGAATTGCAACCTTTTCTTGCAAGTTCCTCTTCTTAATAGCAATAAGAATATCTCGCTTACTTTGATGTAGCAGATATTTCTACAAACAAATACTTTAAGTTACCTTGTAACTTCATCGTTCATATTATACTGGCATCATTTCCGTAAATGCATGGCATATGGTTTGAAAGATATTTTTGAACTGTTATACATTATCGTTCAGTTATATATTATTGTTGGTGGGCTATTGCTCACCCTTGCTTTATTATTATATCACAACAACAGCTAGACCAGATGACTCGTACAAGGCGCACTCGACGCGGGCGAGGACGATGAGACTACCAGAGCTGAAGAAGAAGCTATTGGTAGGGTATATTTATTCTTTCAGTACCAAGAATATGGTCTAGTATGACTTATGTAAATGGATGGCAAAGAGTATGTATTATATTGAAATTCTTTTGGATTGTAAGAACTCATAATGTGATTAATAAAAATTTGATTGTTACTCTGATTTCATCTCTGGGACTATAACGGGTGTGTTTTATATTGTTGTGTGGGTTATAGAGACGTAATTTATTTTATGTTAAGGAAAGTTCAATTGTTGTGGACAGAATTGGAAACCGTAACCACCGGATCCCGGACCCCGGATCTGGGGGTGTTACAGAGGCCATCTAAGGTGTTTTTGAGTTGTGTAAAGATTGTCCAAGGCCTCTAGGAGCTCAAGGAGGTATAAAAATCTCAAACCCCCTTGGTTATGTATTGTTCATTTAGTATGGTAGTAGATCCATGTGTTTTAGGACTTATCTTGGATGTATATGTATTGGATAGCATGGATCTTGAGTTTTGATGTTGAGATTGTAACTTTTATGACTATGATTAATATATATATCTCCATGAGTGTTATGAATCATGATCTAAGTGTATTAAGTGGTGATTATGTTATGGAAGTAGGAATAATGGTTGATCTAAGTAGTTTGAGCTTGCTGAGTTTGTCCAGGAACTTTGATCTGTGTTGTAGCACGATTTTGAACCCCCAAATGATGTCCCCTGATGTCCTACCTTATATTGTTGGAAAGATAATTGAATGTAGTTTCTGGAAATGTAAGGTTCATAGCTAGGTGATGTGTGGATTTTTAGTTATGGCCGTAGGAGTGAATTTTTTTTTCTGGACTATGGACTGCATTAAGTGACCCCCTTGTGAACCTTGTTTAAACACCTTAAAATATATGTGGGATCATGGAAAAATTTGAGAATGTAGGTAATGCAGTGGTGAAGACCACCCAAAAGGAATTGGATTAAAATATGAATTTTTGGATTTTATAAAAATGCTAGAGTAAAATTTGCGCAATGGAAAAAGTCGATTAGTGGAACATGATTCTAGGGTTAGTGGTTATGATTCGAACGTGGTAACTAAATTAAGACGAGTAAGTGACGAGCATAAACGGGTGATGACATGGACCTATAGTGGGGCTAGGGAGTCATAAGACAAAGTCGTTAAGTTAATTTCGTACCCCCTTAAAACCCCGTAATTAAAGAGAAATTGTTAAGGTTCTAACGAACGATTATTGTTTATGTATAGATCGTTCGAATCCGCACGCTCGACCACCCCAATCAAACCAAGGCAAGTTTACTTTTCAAAACTTATCCATATACAAGGACTTTTACTGTTGTGTTTGTAGTTTTCAAATGATATCAAATGCTATGTTTATCGAAGTATTGATGCAATTGAGATTGAACAAGTACATGTATGCTTTTACCCCTTGAACTTAGATTGAAATGTTTTCTTCGGACGACGACTCTGGCAATAGAGGTCGTAGCGGTCCATATATACTATTGACCGGGGAGCGGTATATTATTATATCGTATCTAGATTGCGAAAACCCGAATGGTCATTCGGGTGGTATCGTATATTCAAATAACTATTGTTATATCTTCGTAAATACTCGAAACCCTATCTGGGATTAAAAGTTTATTTTATCGAATAATTATTTTATTAATTATTAATATTAAATCTTAAAATACTATTTATTAATCATCGTTCATTATTTAAAGACAAAGTTAATCCAAGATACTTTTTAATACTTTTAAACTCGAACTCTTTCGAACTCAAAACATTTTCGAAAACCCCCGGTCAGATTCTGCTTCTTGTATGGTTTCAAGAATCATCGGTCGACTGATGTCGAACCTCAATTACTCGGTTTTCAATCAAAATCAAGTTTTAAAAGAAAAAGAAAAAGGGACTCTGGCAGGTGTGGGAACCGTTGACGAACGATTCCCGGGATGTGTAAGCGGCCGTGAGCCAGGCGGTCCATCAATTATTAATCCGGCCCAGGTGTTGCCGAAGGATGATTACGGATGTAGTTTTCATCGAGGGTGATTACGGATGTAGTTTTCACCCGAGGGATAGTTACGGATGTAGTTTCTATCCTTCTACCGGTAGAGAAGACCCGCGGATTATTGGACTTGGATGTGGCGACTGATCATCGTCAATCCTTGTCAGGTTTTTATGTTTTCTTTAAGTCCCATCCTCCACTTTGGAAAAATACTCAAACACTGCTTCTTGGGCCTAAGTTCCAAGTTGCTGATAGTGTTGTTTTTGATGAGAAAATATTGACATCGTGCGGTATCTAGAACTGCAAGATTTTCCATAAAGATTGGCACGTGTTAGTGCACTCTTGCAATTGTTTCAACGAATGAAATGTTTTTGTATGAGAAGCCTTCTAAGCTAAGGAAGGAAAGAGGTTTGAAATGATATATTCCCTGTACAATATGATGATCGTAGAGTGTTTTGCCGAAAATGATATACTCATATGTATATATTTTCAAACTTGAGATATATTGAAATGGGAACCTTATAAAGGGTTCATATGTTATTCTTAAAGATCCCTAGTGAGTATAGATGTTTTATTCAAACTCGGACATATATATTGTCCAATTATGTTTTGAAATCTGAGATATATGCCCATATAGTTGGGAACGTTTTCGAAATGAACCACATTATTATTTTACAAAATGGTGAACTTGCTGAGCATTATGTAGCTCATTCTTGCTTTATAAGAACTTTTCAGAAAGAGAAGAATTTGGTCGGTTAACTCCGCGACAGCAGAAGAGGAGTAGAAGATTTACCCCAGAGATGATTTAGTTCCTGATAAATACTGCAGAGTGAGTCTGATAGGTTTTCAACTGGAATAGTAAGACTTGTTTTCAAGTGTAGTTGTATAAGTGGAATTGCGTAAGACTCTGATTTGTACAAATGAATTGTAATATTTAGTGGCACTTTTGATTATCGTTTCTGAGACTCTAACTTGATTGTGTGTAAGATTGAGGTATGAATGGATGTATTGTTGAGTTGTAAAGTTAATACAGGTATGATATGGTTGAATGGTGGCGTGATGACCTGAATCTTTGACCTCAGAATTGGGGGCGTCACATGCCTGATATCCTCAAGTCTTGTCACTGGTGCTTCTTGTTAGATATACTGTCTTATCGGCTTGTAACCTTGCACCCAGTTTGGCCTTGTCCCTCATAACAATGCCTTGACATCCAGTTAAACTTCTGGTTATCCTTGTACCAATTACAGTCTTGTTATTTGGTCTGGATACCAGCTTCCATTCAATCTGCCTTTTGTACTGATTGAGATCATCTTGCATTGAAATCACTCAATTTGGATCTTCCAGAGCCATTGTAGCTTTCTTAGCTTCTTCTGAAAGAAAACTAAAGAAATAATCATTGGTACTTAAATCTCTGCTAGTCTTTTACTTCCACCATTAGAAACACTAAGAACTAGGACAAAGAATTAATTGAGTCAAAATTCTTTGTCTTGGCAGACATGTTCTCATAGTATCCTTTGACTTTCAGTGTGGTGTTGAGTTGACTAGTTGATCCTTCTGTTGCTCCCCCTAAGCTGCTGCTGGGTTTACATGAAGATTCTCCATGTTTGACATTGCTTGGATCTGAATCACCATCACCATTAAAAGCTGGGAGCTAGAGGTTATTGAACATCACTAAGACTTTCAATCACCTTCTGTTGATTAATAACAATCACCCTGTAGGCTGTAGACTCCATTGAGTAACCAAGGAAATTATCCTCTTGAGCATTAGCTGATTGCTAGGATGCTCACTTTCATTTAACATTGCAAAACAATTTCCTTCATACTTGTGGGGTCTTCCTATATTTCTTACTGATAAGGGTTCGATCATGTCAGTAGCAAACTATTGACTGCTTCAGCATTAATACTCTTGAAGGTTCAGAAATCATCCAGAACACTAATTGATAGGTCCTGTAATCTGGTCTCCAAGTTGTCATAGTCAGTTTTGCTTCTTGACACTCTTCTAGATGTGATCAATCACCATCAGTGGTGTCTTGTCTTCAGATTGTCTGAACAACAACTTGTTTCTTGAGAGAAGTCATCAGTCATCATCACTAAGGTATATTTTTCATTGATGTAGAACTTCTGTGTGATGCTTCTTTGACTTCTCTTTATGACATGCCTCATAATTTTATTTTACTTTAATTCCAGATGAGGTAGTCTCCTTTACTCATTCGATTTCCAGGAAAGAATCTCTTGATATGACATTCAGGTGAGAGAGCTCCTTATGTCATAGCTGAACTCTTGTCTGATGAAGCTTTAGATTTGACCTTGTTGACTTCACCTTTGACTGAGATTCCATGTCAGCTACAGATAAGTTCTCTTTCCTTAACCCTCGAACAGTAGGCTCTTCATCTTGTAAAAGTTGCTTTATTACTGACAACATTCCTTAGCTATTGAATAGCCTTGACCCTAGGTCATATCCTTGCTGTTGTCTCCAAGGGATAAACCACTTGGCCTGTCTTCACATTCACATTTTATAGCAGGGTTCTTTCTTCGATGATATGCTTTGAATAAATCAATAATAATGCATAATCGATTAACCTGTTAAGCCCTACATTCACAAATGGATAAAAAGTTCTTGGTACCCAAATTGTTTAATTGGGTCCAGATGGATTAGAGATTTCTCTTTTATTAGAGTTAACAACAGTTTTAACCTTAACATGCTCATTCTTATCTTTGACTGACCATTTCTCCTTTTTAATAACATTGACAAAATATTCACTGAGCAAGGAGAATAATGGTTCCTTCCTAACATAAGGAGGACTAGCAGTCTGTACCTTATTGTTATTCTTAAACATGTTTTTTCTATGATTAATGCAAATACTTGGAAATGCATTTATGACATTTGAAATAAGTAGGCATGATAATAAGAATACATTGCATACATTCAGCATTAAAACATTGCAGATAATAATTATGCAAATTAGGCATGTTATGCATTTTAGAAAATTCAGTACTATCTACTTTAACCTATGTACACTTGTGTAACAGGTAGCAAGTAGATTTACAGATATTCAATAATTTTCTAAACATGCATGGAATAGAATAATTAACAATTAATCACTAATTCTATCCAATCCATTCCTATTGTTATATTATATTATATAATCTCTATTACCTAAGTCAGTTTTACAAATGACTTGATGTTCTACTGACACCCTAGGTAATTATTCCATCTTTTAAACTTTTTAAACCTTAACAAACAATTCAGAATGAATAAGCAAATCTTGTTCTACTGGGGATCCTGAAACTAGCTTAAGCAGAGGTCATATATGCTTGACATATATCATTTAAGAATTGAGAGATATTGTCTAAGGAACACTTCTAACTCACTATTGTAATTAATTAAATTCAACAAATATTCATACACATAAAAAGATCTTCTAACCAAAGATATAACAATTAAAAACTAAGATCTTAACATGCTTTGAATTTCTGAGAATTACATATTATACTAGTTCGAAAAATTGATACCTGAGACATGTGAGGTGAATCATCTTCAGAGATTGCTATGAAGACAAGATATTAATTGTGCTCTTCTCATCATCATCTGATCCATCCCAACTCTTTTCTTCAGCAAGATAAGTTCTGCACTGATGCTTCTGTTTCATCTCATTTAATGAATCCCTATTCATCCTTGTCTGTCAGAATTCTGTACCATGTTGCACACCTTGATAGTTACTTATCACATAAAACTTTTCATAACTGCAACTATCATGTTTTGTTCTTTCCACCAACTCAGTCTTGTAGCCACCTCTTAAACTGTATCCTGAAGAGTTTCTGCTTCGGAATAGATAGGCCTAATTCCTGGATTAAACATTTGTACTCTTTCTAAATTAGTAACTCTTCATGTATGTTCTGAGGTTCCATCATTAATTCCTGACTGAGATGTCTAACTGTCTAGTTCATTCTCAAACCTCCTTGATTCCACTTTTCTAAAATCTCTGTTGATTCCTTGAAAGATATTTCTTGGTACAATCCACTAAGTGTAGTAGATGTTACATTGGAGCAATCCACTTAGTGTTTGTATATCACAGAATCAATAGACTTAATCAAATCTTCGAGAAAAATTCTATCCACCAAAACCTCTTCCATTCCTGCTTCTGAAAAACCAGTGAATTCTATGGATATAATTTTGAGGAGCCTCCACAAATTTTTCTTCAGTAGGTAGAAATTAATTTCATTGAAAAATGCATTTTCTTCAAAAGATTCAAATAATCTTTTACAAATCGGAGGAATCTTCAACTAACAACCTTCTTAGAACTATTGGCTTAGAATAAATTCAAAATATTTAAAATTCAAAAACTTCAAGGACTCGAAAATTTTTGAGAAATAAAAAATCTGAAAGTAAGTTCGGTATGACTATCCACTGCAATTAATATGACAGTCTCTTCCAATATAACTTTCGGTATAACTATCCTTAATACTTGATATGACAGTCTGTTTGAACTAGATATGACAATCAAATTTTCTTTTTGCCTGGATATAACTTTCGGTATGACAATCCAAATTTCTTTTTGCCTGGATATAACTTTCGGTATAACTTAATAAAAAGGCTCGGCTCAGATGTACTGATTGAAATTGAAACAAAAGTTGAACTACTGTAAGCTGAAAGCCAGTCGCGGGGAGGAGAGTAAGAGTCACGCGCAGGCTGTTTTGGTTTTGTTTCCAGCGCGTGTGAGACACGCGCACCTCTGGCGTGTCTGGAGCTTCTGCGACAGCTTCAATCAGCATGCTTTCCTTTTTTTTCAGTTCAATGTTACAAGATCATGCATGCATGTGTGGTCTCTCTGTCCTCTGCTGTTGTCTTTTTTTTTTTATTAAAACAGTCGACTACTTTCTTTTCTTTCTCTTTATTTTGTTTCTTTTGACTTAATTAAATCTAATAAATTAATCATTTAAATAACTAATGATTAATTGATTAATTAATTAAATCAATTAAGATTAATATATTAATTCAAAATTAACTAACATGATAATTAATTTAATAAATAAATTAATTCAATATGAATTAATTTATTAAATTAAATCAATTACATAATTATATTAATTAACTAAGAATTAATATAAATCTTTTTACAACCAAAATCTTTTTCTTGAACCACTGAAAGTAATAAAGAATTACCACCGAATTTTTGTTGACGCTCGATGCACGGTCTGGTTCATGAGCGACTAACTCCAACGGCTTTTCTTAATTTTTGACTCTATGAATTGGTTCATGTCTTCCTTTTTCTTCACTCTTTTTCAAACCTTTATAATCTGTATTCTGCCACTGTAGGAACCTCTTGTCACTATAAATAGAACCCACTGTCTTGATTACTCCACTGATGCTTGATCAACTGAATGAACTTCTTCAAGTGTAGTATAACTCAAAACGGTAGATTGACTTTGTCTTCTTTCTTTTGACAGTTATGCAATTGAGATCCCTGTGATAGTACATATACTATCTACTATTACATTCTTGTTTGAGTTGAGTTGTATCCTCGAAATACAAATAGGCTACATCATATGCCTTTCAATTTCTTTCTGTTGAGCTTGTTCCAGTTCATAAGTTTTCAGAACACCAAAGAGTCTTTCAAGAGAGGTTTCATTCAGATCTCTGGATTCTCTAATGGCAGTGATTCTATGTTCCAGGTGAGTAGGCATGGTCAGTAAAAACTTTCGATTGATCTCCTTCTGTGTATAGTGCTTACCATGGATTAGCAAGTTGTTGATTATTTTATTATACCTTTCAAACACTTCTTGAATGCCTTCATTAGGACCAGATCTAAAGTGTTCGTATTCAGAGGTTAGGATCTCAAGTCTGTTCTCTCTGACTTCATCCGTTCCTTCATTAATGGTCTCAATAGTTTCCCACATGTGTTGAGCAGTTTTACAATTCATCACATGGCTATACATCACAGCATCCAGGGAATCTATTAGGATGAGTCTTAAGTTCTTATCCAGTCCAGCATCCTCCTTGTCATCAGGGGTATACAAAGCAGGGTCCTTTTCATAGGCTCTACCAGGAGTTACAACCACTTTATTAACAACAACTTCTGCTTCATAGACCATAGGAATTTTAGGTCCTTTTTTCAACACACCCAAATATTTGGAATTTGTAACATCTAGAAACAACTCCATTTTATTTTTCCACATATCATAATTATCTTTGTCAAAGATAAGTATCTTAACAATGGCTTTAGAAGTCATGATGAATTTTTAAGTGAGTTAAAAATTCGAGCTTGATTTTTAATTGAGCAAGGATAGGATCTTGATTTGTATGTCAATCAAACGGCTCTGATACTAATTGTTAGGTCCGATAAGATTGTGGAAGGGGGGTTTGAATACAATCTATACCATTTTATCGAAATTTGTCCTTTGAATAAATTTTGAATTAGACAAATTTGTGCGGAATAAATTGAAACAAATTTCAAGTTTCAATATAACAATATATTAACTTGATGGGTGTTACAATTTCAGTACAGATTAATTATCAAGTTGATAAAAACTAATTAGAAAATTCGACATGAACTTTTCTAATTTAGTTAATAAAAATCAAGATAAAAACTAGGAAACTTAATTCGCTAGTAGTACAAGAATCACAAATAAACAAGTTCCACCGGATAAGATATTACAGCAGAGATGAACTTGATTTTCTGTGAATTAACTTAGTAGCTCTTTTGTTCTTGAAAATGAGAGAGAGAAGGCTGCTGTGTTTGATGTTATGTTCATGTGTATCACTTCTGTAAGCTGCTGTCTCTTTTATAGCCCAAGTAGTCGATAGTCATAATACTGTTAAATATTACTCTCCATCACAACCTTTTATGACAATCGGTATGACTCTCCAATCTTTATGACTATCTCTTGAACTGTTTATGATAATCCATTTGATCCATTATGACTCTCTCCACCACAGCTGATTATGACTCTCCTCTGTTCTATTATAACTTTCGGTATGACTATCCAATAATCATATTATAACAAATTTCAGACTTAGCATTTTTAATTTGAATATCTTTTATATAATAATTTTTATTTAATTAAAGTAATAATTGTTTTAATAAATAAATTAATTCTTATAGAATTAACTTATCAATTAAAATAACTACCTTATTTTAATTAATTAAAAAAGAATTATCATAAATCCTTCACTAGTCAAATCTTTACTGTGTACCACTGAAAACTAACCAAGAACTTCCACTGAATATTTGTTGACGCTCGATGCACGGTCTGGTTCATGAACGACTAACTCCAGTTTCAATTCTTCATTATAACTTTAAGTTGTGGTCTATTTCTTCTCTCAGCTTTCTTCAAATGTCCTGTACTGATATTGTTTCTTGTCACTTGTAGAAATCTCTATCCTCTAAAACTGAATCCATCACTTTGAATGACACACTGAGGCTTGAACAGTAAACTGAACTTCTTCCAGTGTAAAACATCAAAACTATAGATTGACTTTTGATTTTTCTTCTGACAGATAACATCTTCTGAGATTCCTGTGACAGATAATATTATTTACTTATTACAATCTAGTCTAAGTTGAGTTGAATCCTCGAACTACAAATAGGCTATGTCATATGCCTTTCAATCTCCCCCTATTTGTTTGTTATAAATTAACAAGCAAATTCCTAGAGGATAACTCAACTAACTCAACTTAAACTAGTAAATGATAAAACATTAATAGCAAGTAAATAATGAAAAAGTTTTGGTATTTAAAACAAATTCCAGATTCAAACATAATGATAAATACACGATAGATGATCCTCTAGCCTGATCATATTTAACACAATCCTATCTTGACCTATCTAGCTCTAAAGATATTACATGTAGAGTTGTTCTTCACTTCTGACTGTCTTCCCTCCTGAATTCAACTTCTTCTTCTTCTTCATCCAACACTGGCAGGTTCTTATGCAATTCAGCATCAACAAGTAGCTCCCTTCTTGATGAAAACCCTGTAGGAGGGACCAGTGGAATTCCAAGAGCTTTTCTCAACTCACCTTTGTATTTTTTTATACTCCTTCAAGTTGGTAAATGCATAGGTTTGAATAAGATCTGCAGCTTCAATCTTGGCCTTAGTTGCAAATCCTTGATTTTTGAGAATATGCTCAACAAACACTAAATGCCTAGCTGTATATTTATACATTAGACTTGATCGAAGATGAAGTGTGTTAAGTGCCTCACCAACTAGAAATTGTACTTGACTTGGCTCTTCTATAATTTCTGGACCAGCCCTTTCAGCAAATTCCTTAAACTTCTCATGAAGTAAGATTCCCAACTCAGAAGAAGTTCTGACATTTGGTCGTAGAGCCCAAATTTCTATCAATGATCTGTCATAAAAGAACTGAAGAGACACTCTTTGTGTTCCAGCATTATGACAATCAACCAAGATTACCAACTCATCATTTCTTGGTTCAAAAGCAGTAACTATTCTGAGAACTTCTGTTTTTAAGGCTACTATGTACCTCTCATGAATTGGATTATTCTTTTTAATATTTTCAAAGATTGCACCAAAACGACGATCATCATTATCAGAAGTTTGAGATGAGTCCATTGCTCTTTGAGCACGATCCCATGCTTCACTACTTTTAAACCTGATGTATGTCTGCCTTTCTTTAATCTTGAGGCCATGTTCACGTTGCCTTACTTCTGCTTCCTCTTTCTGAAGTTTTTCCTTGTGTGTAAGAAGATTTAATGTTTTCTTAAGCCTTACATCTTTCAATTGCAATTTTACTTCTTGCCTATCAATTTCTAATTCAGCTTAAAAATTTCTTCGTTCTTCTTCAGCTATGGCCTCATGGTCAACTGGTACTTCATCTTCCCAGAAGCTAAGATCTAGTTATGGTAGTACTTCACTCACATCAGGGAACTCCAAGCTAGCAACAAAAACATCAAAGTCATCAGGTTCACCTGTGTAATAGTACCTTTCAGTGTCTTGAGGTTGAGAAACTCCAGCTGCTTTATTCTTCCCCTTATCTCCAGCAGAAACTCCCCCTTTTGACTTGTCTTCAGCTCCACTAGCTCCACTAACTCCCCCTCTAGACTTCTCCCCCTTAGTTGAGGAATCCTCTACAGAAGTATGAAATGCACCCGTTCCTGGGTCTCGCTCATCACTATCTCCACTTGTGCTTTCAAAGAATTCCTTTTGTTCTGCTGTGGATGTGTGAGTTTTGCTAATCATGTCTAACAAGTGTTTGATCCCTTTGCCTTATCGTGCATTCTGCCTTTCAATCAGATCAAGATGACGTTCAGTAGACAACTGATTCTTAAGCATTTCTGTTTGAAGGTCGTCAACTTTATCTGTAATGTCAGAGATAAGCAAATCTTGAGCAACGGTGACATTTCCATATTCAGAGAGTAGAGTTTGCATCTTTCTGTTGAAGCCAGTCTTCATGTTTTCAATATCATTCCTTATTTCTCCCAACTGACTATTGACAGAGGTAGATGAAGAAGACCGTCCATCCACTTGTGCTCGCAGTAATCTTGCTTCAGCTTTAGTTTCTTCAAGTTCCTTTTCTAGAGCTTTAATCTTTTCTTGCAATGAGATAGTATATGTGTTAGTGTGTGCACTCATCTGACGATCACTCTGAGTTTCACTCATCTTACGTGCATGTGTTTCACTCAGTTTAGAGGTGGTTTTCACATCACTCCTCACAATTTCCTTAGCTCCAGAAGGTGTACCTGCAAATAAAATCACCCTAGCCCCCTCTTGGAAGGTCAGTGGTGGTGCAATGGGAGTTCGCAATTCCCTATCCTCAGTCATTTCTGTCATCTCATTAGGATTTGATGTCTGAATTGCTTCAGTGACAGAAAGACCGAATTGCCTTCCACTTTCTCTAATCGAAATTGCGAGTGGAAACTCCCTTGAGGGATCCAGGTAAGTTCCACCTGGGAGGGGAGATGATGATTCTATTATAAGTGGCTCAGAATCAAGATTTCCCTCGTAAGCCTGTGAAGGCTCCTCTACCGTGACTATGGTAGGTACTGTTTCAGTTTCCATGTGCTCTTCTCTCATAGTGTCCCTAGTTTCATCCATTTCTACATGTTCTCCCATTGTTAAAAGTAACACTAGGGTTGTGCTTGACACATTACAGGATTTCATGGCCGACTGGCAAAATTCAATGGACTCATCCTGTTGAGAGAATGGTTCCAGTAACTGTTCATTTGCCATTTCAAAGTCCATATCCTTTTGGGAGGATATGGATGAGCTTACAGTTGCCTCAGGTTCATTTCTACTCTTTTTTAGTAGAGGCAGAGCTGTGGGTTCACTCACTTCATCACTAATTATGTCAGGTCTTTTAAGTGCCAATTTCTTCTTCTTGGTTTGATAGAACTTTCCTGTTTTTGACTTTGTGTTTGGCTTTATGACCTGGGTTAGAGATTGTGGTGCTACAATCCCTTGGTCAGTCCTAACAACCACTTGAGTTTCAGAAGAAGATTGCAAAAGAGAAGTAGTTACAGGGTTAGAAAGCAATACCTTGTCAGCAGATATTGCAAAAGGTCCTTGTTGCTCAAGAGCAGGTGCTGCTTGTTCAGGTACAGATTGTTCAATAGCAGGTACTTGTGGTTCAGGAGCAAGTGGCTCAGGTTGCACAGGAACAATTACTGGTAAAACATTTTGCAAGTCTATGTACTGAGCCATATAAGCTGTTATCACCACTGGGATATGTGTCAGATCTCCAGAAGTGTCTAGCCTGGTATAGAACTTCTTGTTTGGTTTACCAGACACTTGAATTCGATCATTAGGGAATGGAGCAGGTTGACCAGAAGGAATCACATGATTAAAGATTATGGTAAAAAATCTAGGAAAGTAACAGGAAACCTTCTTACCCTTGGCAAAATGCTTTTTAGCCTTTTTCAACCGAGATATGAGAGCGTGCCAAATCAAGTTAGCAACATTGATTCTTCGATTGTTAGCAACTGAGAACCCAATCTTCTGCAGCACAGTTGTTATAACAGTGTTGTTGCTTTTGGTAGAATTGGCAAACACCTTAGTAATGATCTCAAAGAATATATTCCACTCTTGAACCATGTTCTTCTTGTTTATCTTAATAAGTTCAACCTGTCCTTGATAATTAATACCAGTGAAAAACTGTATTAACTCTTCCTCTGTAGGTGAATCATCAAATTGGTCATTTGGAAGTTTTAAAGCAGTATTGAAGACTGATTCATCTACCGTGTAGGTTTCTTCATTAACTTTGAACGAGAAAGATCTCTTATCTTTAGACACCACAACAATAGTACACATCAACTTAAGTGGACCAAACTTCATTGGAACATTAGCAGTTATAGCAGTGCTACAAATATTATGTTCGTTCAAAAATTTAATCCAAGGCTTAAATCGATCAACGGAACAATCTTCGGGATTAAAATAACCAAGAAAATTATGATTAACAAGCTCAAAATTATTATAAACATTAGCCATTTTAATATGATTTTGAACTTCTTGAAATTTCAGATTTTAACAATTTTAATCAATTAAACTGAAATTTTTCGAATTAATAATTAATTATAAATTCAAAAAATTCAGTTCTTCTCCAAAAATTCTGAAAAATTCAGTGAATGATCTTGATTCACACACGAACTCACTGGTATATTTAGTTTTAGCAGAATCAACCTCAAACTCCCTGAAAATCAGATTGAAAAATTCAGTTTTGAACAGTTCAAAAAACTCAAAAACACAATCTAAACTCGTATTTAAACCATCAACACGCAGGTAATAGCTTCAGTAATCGATTCGTGTTATCAATTATATGTTTGAATGAGTTTAGAAGGTCGAAAATTGGGCAGCAATTCGACTAGGTGATGTATGTATATGTATGTATCACAGTGAATGTATTCGGTGACTTAACACGCGAATGGAGAGAAACGACCGATTATGACTACACATTATGACTATCTGCTTATATACTCTATAACTTCAATATGACTATCGATGGATAGTTATACCGAAAGTTATAACTAGTATTAACCACATATTATAACTAACAGAACACATATTATGACTACTGAATTAAATAATAAAAGTAAAAATAGAAAATAGGAACTAGTATTACTCAATATGACAACCTGTGGATTGTCATACCGATAGATATAATACGTAGATATTACAGTATGAGTAAAACAACCTGATAGTTATAATAGTTATAACTAGTAATATGACTCTCTAATATGACTACAGAATATTACTAAAATAAAATAAAATAAAACTAAATACTAACATGACTTAACAATATAAGTATGAACACTCTATTATGACAACCTGTTCAATATGACAATCGTTTGGATTGTCATACCGATAGTTATATTTGATGTAATTAACATTATGACTAACTAATACTCTATTACGACAAACAGGTTAATTAACGATAAAAAAATTAAAAATAAAATAAGATAAAATATACCTATATGACAATTGACTTAATATGACAGTTGATGGATTGTCATATCGATAGTCATAACAGTGTAACACATAGTCATAAAGAAAAATTTACATGACTTAACAATCAAAGAAGGAAAATTTTATTTACAAAGCAAACCAGCAGACTACTACTACAAATAATTCGAACAAGAAAATAAGTAATTTACAAAAATAATACGATCATAGGTAGTCCTTTAAATGGAAACGAAACATTAATACCAAAAGGACAAACACTACTGTTGACTCGTAAACACGCAAGTATACGCGATCACAAATAGCAAGTGATAAGTAAAGTTCGTTCCGCAGAGACTAGGTGTAAATGCCAATTTAATACCTATGCAACAGTGTATGGTTATTTCTTAATGCTTGACAAATTAACAAGTGGTTTTCACTCAAACTATTTTAATTATCCACTAGAAAATAAATTAACAATTGAAAGATCTAATATAAGAGAAAACATGGAGTTCCAATTTCATTGAACATTTCACTAAAGGTTGACACATAGAATCGATTCAGGTGAAAAACACGATAATTAATCAGATAACACGACAATGATACGAGCTACCTTTCAGTACACTCGTAGCAAACCACTTAATATCCACAAAAGATAGAAATGAAGAGGACACC
Organism: Saposhnikovia divaricata; assembly: GCA_036435485.1. NCBI lineage: Eukaryota > Viridiplantae > Streptophyta > Magnoliopsida > Apiales > Apiaceae > Saposhnikovia > Saposhnikovia divaricata. The sequence goes on from CM071601.1 coordinate 182,089,368, forward strand.
AATTTACATTCAAATTATATATGTCTATACAATTTGGAAACAGAATTGGTTTAAGCACAGGTTATCTTTATAATTACATGGGGCAATATGCATTGGTTAAATCATACCACTAATCATGAATAATTAAATTAAATCAAGAACCCATGCTAATAAGGCGATATCTCAATCCTAGAATCCACTTTCGCTTTCATCAAGGATTAATAAATTAGATGCTAGCTACATATCCACCAATTAATTCAACCATATCAAATTATCGCAAATAAATCACCCAATAATCACTTACATGTCAAACACAATAATTACGGAAACAAATCCATTGGAACCCCATGATAATGAATTAGTTCATAATAAAACTAATCACCATCATGGGTTCTAAATTAAACATGATTCTAAATAAAACAATTAAGTAATGAAAGAGAAAAACAATTAAAAGTAGAAGAGAAATGAAATAGAAAATTTATCCCCAATGTAGAAGAGAAAATACAGAAATTGGCCTCCTTGCTTATGGCTTGAAGAACCCTAGAATTTGTTACAAGAATAAAAATGTCAATGATATTGAAAAAAAACTCTCCCCACGATTGATATGTTTTTAGGTCTCAAATAATACATATAAAGATGCCCGAATAAAATAGGCCCAAAATGTTTTGACCCGGAGAGAATGACTTAAATCATAGGCACGCAGCTTGGTTGATGTGCTGAGGCGCCTGTTGATTCTCTAGCACCGCGCAAGAGCGCCTGAAACGCGCAGCTGCGCTTGGCTGTCCCTGGAATCTGCTCTCTCCGCGCGCTATGGCACCCCTGCATGCGCCCTTGCGCCTCAACCAACGCGCAACAGCGCCCAACACCTCGCTTTTATGCTCGATAGCTCCTGGAGCGCTGTTTCCTTCCTTGCGCGCTATAGCGCCTCAACGCGCGCTATGGCGCCTGCTAGGCCCTGGAATTGCTCAACTGTGCTGCTTCCTTATTATGCTTCCTACTTCGAATTTCCTTCCATAAGTTGTTGCCTTCACTCAATCAATTTGCCACCACCACCAACACTAATATCGCACTAAAATGCCTTCAACCATGCAACCTACACAAATGACACAAAAACATATCAAATGACAACGAAACTCGATAACTTGCAAATGATTAAAGTCCAAATGGAAGGCAAATAGTGGATATAAAATCCACTTATCAAACCCCCAAACTTAAACCGTTGCTTGTCCTCAAGCAATGCAAACTCAACCTAAAATGATGAATGAATGCAACTAATAACTAAATGTCATGATAATGCGAACGTGTCCTAATGCAATGATCCCACACAAATTATCTGAAACCAACTCAACAAGCAAACGCCTCAACGAATGCAACAACTCCAAACAGAGCTCGACTAAGGCCCCGTATACTAACAACACATGCTCGGAAACGTGGTGTGTGCATTTCTCACTAGATATACTCTCGAAACTAGATAAAAGGCATAACTCATCCTTCGCCAAAACAATCACATGTTTATAAACAGAATGAACTTTAGACACTCCATGACTCAAAGACACCGCCATCATCATTTAAAGTAGACAAGGATTCATGTTTTACTACTACGACTCTATATACAATACGCATGTTTATTTAACCGTGCAATGAATGAGACCCCAAAAGGCTTATACAATAATACCCATGTAGCGAGTGTTAGGTCAGTGGATCCCAAACTATAAAAGCCTTAGGTCACTAGGACTAGGTCCCCTCAGACTTAATAACTCGAGTATTAAAGAGCTCACTCGTGGTTAATTTTGCATTTAAATTAATTTACATGACAATTTTTTTTCTTTTTGATTTTTTTTTATTTGCAATCTGGAATGAGCCTTTCTCATTTCCAACCCTAGACTACTCATATAAATATGAGCCGGCTACTAGCCAATTGACTCCTAGCCATTATTACACTACGACATGACAAAAAAACTTAGCATGAAATCCCTGTTTTCCCCCAAACTTATACTTAAGTGCTCCTACGCCATCAAGGGAATAACGAAAATTCTAGATATAAATAAGTGATTAAATCTCAACAGCCAAACAAGGTATGACTCGATCTAGCCCAAGAGCAAACAGTGAGACCGTGAAAAGATTGCGTTCCCAACACACGCAAGTCAATTTCATAAGTACTTAAATCAACCCTCTATTCATTGTCATCACACTCAAATTAACGTCGACCTATCGAACCAGAAATAGACACTCATGTGGAATCATGTGATATGCATGACAAAATGATATTACACTCCTAAATAAGTCTATATGACATGGCATCCTAAATGCACTCTACATGGCATGGAAAAACTAAATGCACAATTACTAACATGAACTAGCATGAATATGCAACTATATGTAATGCAAAGACTCTTGACACCCTAAAATCACCCCCAAACTTAAAGATTGCAATGTCCTCATTGAAGGTAAAATTAAAGGGTACAAGAGATACTCCCCTACTCGTCGGCATCTCCACCCTCCTCGGGCGGTGTGTCTGGTGGTGGATAAACATGGTGAGCTCCGAAGGTAGGCCATGTGACCTGAAAACCCTGCTGCCGGTATACTCCATCCAATGACTGAGTCAAGTCTGTAGCAAATCTGTGAATCATGTCATGCGTAGTGTCATAATGCCTCATCATGCGCCTGAACTGAGCATCAATGAAAACCACATTACCCTGGCCCGTCTGTGCGTGGGAAGGTCCCGCTCTGTCTGACTGACGAGGCATCCTCTCCACCGGTGGCGGAATACCACCTCCCTCAGCAATAGTGACATAACCAAGGCCCCTAGGGTGAGTAGTGCCACCCGGCCATTCCGCCAACCTGGAAATCGCATGATGATCAATAGAACCCATCGGCCTATGCAGAGTCTCATCATTATGCCAAGTAACACCAACATTAACACACAACTCGGCAATAATAACAGCATGTGGAATCCCGCCTGTAGTACCACCCCGCAAGAATTTCATGATATTCTGATAGATTAGGTACCCGAGATCAATGTATTTCCCGTTCAGAATACCCCACAGAATGATAGCACGATCAACAGTAACATCAGTGACATGTGAAGATGGCATGATTCGGGCACATAGAAATAAGAACCAAGGTCGAGCATACCTAGTCAATGCAGCTGCAGGAAAAGTACTCGGCTCAGTCGAACCTACCTTGCACTTCCAAACCGTGCCCGGTATACACATCCCCGCTATAATAGCGTCTAAGTCAACATCATCCCTGGTTTTCCGTGTCCAATCCTCAACCTCACTAGGCTTCGCCACTTGATGCAAAATGCGACGTATATACCCAGGCTTGTAAGCCACTACCTGACCCCTCACCATAGTGATCCCATTTTTGTCAACCTTGGCATTGGCATAGAATTCCCTTACAATGCTTAATGGAACCACCACGGGCTTTGCACAAAAAGCCGACCACCCCAACTCTCTAACCATAGCTCCCAATTCTCCATCCTCGGACGAAGGAATGAAACCCCTTTCCTTGATTACGGCTTTCGTCAAAAGATTATCGAACTCTAGTTGTGCCGCGTTAGAAACAAATTTATCTACATCATAATCCAACTCCACCTCCTCCTCCGAACTACTACTACTCACCACACGTAATCTCTTTGGAGCCATAACACTCTTTTAGCAACACAAATTCAACAAACACCAACAACCCCAAAATATTTCACCACACACAATATCCCAATTCCAACAATTCAATTCAATGTAAATAATTAAAATAGGAAGAATGTTACCCCATGAATTGAAGATGAGAACTTTGCAAGCACTCCCCCAAACTTAAATTAGAGATCTCTTGAAGCTTAATGGAGGTTTAATGATTTGGAATAGAGAGGGGATTTGTGTGTATATGTGTATATATTGGTGGGATAGAAGTATAGATGGGTTAGGAAATTAGATGAATGTGTGGTGGGGGGTTTGATTTTAGGGTTTAGAAATTGATATAGTTCGGTTTTTTGTGGGGAGAAATAAGGAGAAGTGGGTATGAGGAATAAGAGAAGGGGAATAGGTTTTGGGAATTAAAACACACGGCTGGACAGTAGGGGGGAGCGCTGTAGCGCAGGGGATGATGCGCAGGAGTGCTATGCGCATCTGACTTGCAAGCGCTGTTGCACGTGGATGAGGCGCTCTTACGCGTGATAGTCTCTGTTTTTTTTTAACAAAAACAAATGTGTGGGTTGCCTCCCACGAAGCGCTTCTTTACTGTCTTTAGCTTGACATTGCTGCTGAGGCTCATGTGGAAGCAAGACTGATGGTGAATGCCTCTCTATTGACCGTGACACCGTAGTAATGCTTTAATCTTTGACCGTTCAATTTGAATGACTTATCTGGATATTCATTGAAAATTTCCACTGCACCATGTGGAGACACTGTCTTTACCTTGAAAGGACCAGACCACCTTGATTTAAGCTTTCCTGGAAAGAGTTTGAGCCGGGAGTTGAAAAGAAGTACTAGTTGGCCTGGTTCAAAGGTTTTGGGCACCAATTTTCTATCGTGCCACTGCTTCACTTTCTCCTTGTACATCTTCGAGTTCTCATAGGCTTGAGAACGGAATTCTTCCAATTCATTTAATTGCAACAACCGCTTCTCACCAGCTAACTTCATGTCAAAGTTCAGCTTTTGCAAGGCCCAGTATGCTTTATGCTCAAGCTCCGCTGGCAAATGACACGCTTTCCCATAGACCAACTGGAAGGGTGACATTCCCAATGGAGTTTTATACGCTGTCCTGTAGGCCCATACAGCTTCATCTAATTTCAAGGACCAATCCTTCCTCGAAGGATTCACTACCTTTTCCAAGATTCTTTTAATTTCTCGATTCGAAACCTCGGCTTGACCATTTGTCTGAGGATGATAGGCTGTTGCAACGCGGTGAGATACTCGATACTTGGCTAATAAAGCCGTGAACTGGCGATTGCAAAAATGAGTTCCTTCATCACTGATAATAGCACGAGGGGTTCCAAAACGAGTGAAGATCTGCTTGTGTAGAAAGTTGAGCACTACCTTAGCATCATTCGTTGGTAGAGCCTTCACCTCAACCCATTTGGATACATAATCCACTGCCAAAAGAATGTATTAGTTGTTGCATGAGGGAACAAAAGGTCCCATGAAGTCGATTCCCCAAACATCAAAAATCTCCACTTCAAGCATATTATTTAGCGGCATCTCGTTCCTCCTCAAAATATTACCAACTCTTTGGCATCGATCACATCTCATCACGAACTGATGAGCATCTTTGAATAGAGTTGGCCAGAAAAATCAAGCTTGAAGCACTCGAGCAGCGGTCTTATCTCCACCATAATGTCCACCATAGATAGTGTCATGACAATCTCGTAAAATCCCTTCCGTCTCACTATATGGAATACAACGCCTGAGAAGCTTATCCGGTCCTTGCTTGAATAAGTAGGGCTCATCCCAACGGTACCATTTGACATCATGCAGAAATTTCTTCTTTTGAGCATAAGAAAACTCAGTTGGGATGACATTGCTCACCAGATAATTCACATAGTCAGCGAACCAAGGTACTTCACCTTGCACCAGAAACAACTGTTCATCCGGAAAGTGTTCATTGATGAGAGTCTCATCCTTCTTAGTTTCCTCTCCCCGCTCCAATCTTGAGAGATGGTCAGCCACTTGATTTCCAGTTCCCTTTCTGTCCTTAATTTCTAGCTCGAACTCCTGAATCAAGAGTACCCATCGAATCAATCGGGGTTTAGCATCCTTTTTGGAGAGTAAATATCTGATGGCTGCGTGGTCTGTGTAGACCGTGACCTTTGCACCACGCAAGTAGGATCTGAATTTTTCGAACCCGTAGACAATTGCCAAAAGTTCCTTTTCAGTGGTCGTATAATTCAGCTGTGCATCATTCAGGGTCTTACTAGCATAGTAAACCACATGAAACACATTCATCTTCCGTTGCCCGAGAACCACGCCCACGGCGAAATCACTTGCATCACACATCATCTCAAAGGGCTCATTCCAATTAGGAGCTGTGATGACTGGAGTAGTTGTCAGCTTCTTTTTCAAATGCTCGAATGCCTTCAAACATTCATCAGTGAATTTAAAAGGAGTGTCCTTCTCTAGTAGACTGCAGAGTGGCTTTGTAATTTTAGAGAAGTCCTTTATAAAATGCCTATAGAAACCAGCGTGTCCCATAAAGCTGCGAACTCCCTTAACTGAGATAGGAGGAGGAAGTTTCTCGATTGTCTCTAGTTTGGCCTTGTCCACTTCTAAACCATTTTTAGACACCTTGTGACCTAGAATGATGCCTTCCTGTACCATGAAATGGCATTTCTCCCAGTTGAGTACTAGATTTGTCTCGACACATCGTTTCAACACCAAGCTCAGGTTATGCAAGCATTCGATATTAGAAGACCCAAACACTGAGAAATTGTCCATGAAGACTTCCACATTGATTCCAATCATATCTGAAAAGATAGCCATCATGCATCTTTGGAAAGTGGCTGGAGCACCACAAAGTCCAAAAGAAACTCGTCGGAACGCAAAAGTTCCAAATGGACAAGTAAAGGTAGTCTTCTCCTGATCTTCCGGAGCTATGGCAATCTGATTATAGCCCGAATACCCATCTAGCAAACAGTAGTACTCGTGACCAGCTAGTCTGTCCAGCATTTGATCAATGAACGGTAGAGGGAAATGATCCTTCCTAGTAGCCTTGTTCAGCTTCCTGTAGTCCATACAAACTCTCCAACCTGTGACTGTCCGAGTTGGAATAAGCTCGTTCTTCTCATTGGCTACCACTGTCATACCCCCTTTCTTTGGTACACACTGAACGGGGCTCACCCAAGAACTATCAGAGATGGGGTAGATGATGCCTGCATCTAGCCATTTAAGAATCTCCTTCTTGACAACCTCTTTCATGATCGGATTTAGCCTCCTTTGATGTTCAACAGAAGGTTTGCTCCCTTCCTCCATTGGGATTTTGTGCATGCAGTAGGAGGGGCTGATGCCCTTGATGTCTGCTATGGTCCACCCTATGGCTGGCTTGAATTCTCTCAAAATCCGCAAGAGTTTTTCTTCCTCACTACCTGATAGGTTAGAATCAATAATAACAGGTAATGTAGATGCTGCACCTAGAAATGCATACCTCAAATGATCCGGCAGTGGCTTAAGTTCAAGTTCAGGAGCTTCTTCAATAGATGGCTTTAGATGAAACTGTGATTTTTGAAGCTCAGATAAGCCGAGAGATTCCGGTAGAGCATTAAACTTCCTTTGGAAAGGATTAGCATTCAACAATTGCACACACTCTGCAATTTCTTCATCTTCGGAATCAGACTCCCCTTGTAAAGTGCTTACCAAGGCATCTGAATTCAACAACTGATTCATTTCCTTATGTTGCAATGACTTCACCATATCAAGTCTGAAACAGTCTTCTTCTTCAGTCGGAAGTTGCATTGCTTTAAAAACATTGAATGTGACGTTTTGATCATGCACTCTCATAGTCAGCTCCCCTTTTTGAACATCGATCAATGTTTTGCCTGTGGCCAAGAATGGCCTTCCCAAAATGATAGGGATGTTCTTATCTTCCTCAAAATCCAAGATGACAAAGTCAGCTGGAAAAATTAATTTATCCACCTTAACTAAGACATCTTCCACTATTCCACGAGGATATGTAACCGACCTGTCAGCTAGCTGCAAAGATATGTTGGTTGGTTTTGGATCGGGGAGTCCAAGTGTCATGAAGATTGAGAGAGGCATCAGATTAATGCTTGCACCAAGATCACATAAGCATTTGTTGAATGACACGTTACCAATAGTGCAGGGAATTGTGAAGCTCCCTGGATCCTTAAGCTTTGGAGGTAGTTTTTGTTGCAAGATTGCACTACATTCCTCCGTCAATGCCACCGTCTCAAAATCAGCAAGCTTTAACTTCTTCGAGAGAATTCCCTTCATAAACTTGGCGTAACTAGGCATTTGTTCCAAAGCTTCAGCAAATGGGATGTTAATATGCAACTTTTTAAAGACCTCCAGAAATTTGCCAAATTGCTGATCCAGTTTCTATTTCTGCAACCTTTGAGGAAACGGTGGAGGTGGATACACTGGAGGATCAGTCACTAAAGGAGCTGACTGCTTGGCAAGTTGATTGATTGACTGTTTTTCCTTTTCTGCAACTTCCTCTTGCTCAGCCTGTTTTGAGATTTGTTCACCTTCTGTGCCTCCAGTGACTTTTCCTGACCGCAGAGTAATAGCTTGTACCTGTTTCTTGCCTTCTTTTTTTCCTGGATTAGGTTCTGTGTTGCTCGGAAGAGTCCCTTGAGGCCTATGGAGTAAGGCAATTGCGAGTTGTCCAATCTGATTTTCCAATGTCTTGAGGGATGATGCCTGACTCTAGAGTGATACCGCTTGACTCTTGACCATTGACCTTAATTCTTCTAACTCAGATTTTTCGCTCGACTGCTGTTGAAATCCCGGAGGTTGATATTGCTGCCTCGGAGCATACTGCTGCTGCATTCTAGACGGGTGGTACTGTCTACCCCCAAACTGCTGGTTAGAAGGAGGATAAGATGACTGCTGCATGTTGTTCTGACTGTTCCCCCAGCTAAAGTTAGGGTGATTCCTGTTGTTGGGATGATATTTGTTAGGCACTGGCTGTTGTGGCTTTTGGAAGTTGCTCACGAACTGAGCTGATTCATTAGAGATGGCACATTGACGAGTGTCATGACCACCTGCACATAACTCACAGACGCTAGCAACCTGTTGCACCCCAAGATTAGCCAAAGAGTCTACCTTCATGTTTAGAGCTTCTAACTGAGCTGTTAGAGCTGTAGTTGCATCCACTTCAAGAACCCCTGCTACCTTGTGTTGTTGAAGTCTCTGTGAAGGGTACTGGTACTCGTTCGATGCCATCATCTCGATAAGCTCATAGGCTTCATCATAGCTTTTGGCCCAAAGAGCCCCACCAGAAGCTGCATCTACCATAGTTCTAGACTGACCTCCCAGTCCATTATAGAAGCTATTTATGACCATCCATTCTGGCATTCCGTGATGGGGGCATTTTCTGAGCATCTCTTTATAACGCTCCCAAGATTCACACAATGACTCACCCTATGCCTGAGCAAACTGAGCAATAGCATTCCTCATGGCAGCTGTTTTCGCCATAGGAAAGAATTTCGAGAGAAATTTTTGTGCAAGCTCATCCCAAGTAGTAATAGATCCAGCCGGCAAAGAATGTAACCATCCTTTAGCTTTGTCCCTTAAAGAGAAAGGGAAGAGTCTCAGCTTCATAGCATCATCAGAAACACCATTGAACTTGAAGGTGTCACAGATTTCGATGAAATTCCTAATATGCATATTAGGGTCCTCTGTTACACCACCCCCAAACTGCACTGTGTTCTGCACCATTTGGATAGTCCCAGGCTTAATCTCGAAAGTATTCGCTGCGATAGCTGGCCTGATGATACTAGACTGTATATCATTAATCTTTGGTCTAGAATATTCCATAAGTGCCTTTGGCGGTGCCGGTGGATTAGCGTCTCCCATTTCAAAGAGTGTTTCAACTTCTTCCGGTAGTAGGATTACCTCGCTTACTCTTTCTAACTCTGCTTGAGCTCTGGCTTTAGATCGTGTTAGCATGCACGTTCAACACCTGAAAACAAAGAGTAGGGAGACACGAGATAATAAGTAAAAAAAAAATTCAAGTCAGTAATCTATAACGATCACTGTTGACAAGCACATAAACTACAATTAACACCGAAGTCCCCGGCAGCGGCGCCAAAAACTTGTTGACTCGTAAACACGCAAGTATACGCGATCACAAATAGCAAGTGATAAGTAAAGTTCGTTCCGCAGAGACTAGGTGTAAATGCCAATTTAATACCTATGCAACAGTGTATGGTTATTTCTTAATGCTTGACAAATTAACAAATGGTTTTCACTCAAACTATTTTAATTATCCACTAGAAAATAAATTAACAATTGAAAGATCTAATATAAGAGAAAACATGGAGTTCCAATTTCATTGAACATTTCACTAAAGGTTGACACATAGAATCGATTCAGGTGAAAAACACGATAATTAATCAGATAACACGACAATGATACGAGCTACCTTTCAGTACACTCGTATCAAACCACTTAATATCCACAAAAGATAGAAATGAAGAGGACACCAATTTACATTCAAATTATATATGTCTATACAATTTGGAAACACAATTGGTTTAAGCACATGTAATCTTTATAATTACATGGGGCAATATGCATTGGTTAAATCATACCGCTAATCATGAATAATTAAATTAAATCAAGAACCCATGCTAATAAGGCGATATCTCAATCCTAGAATCCACTTTCGCTTTCATCAAGGATTAATAAATTAGATGCTAGCTACACATCCACCAATTAATTCAACCATATCAGATTATCGCAAATAAATCACCCAATAATCACTTACATGTCAAACACAATAATTACGGAAACAAATCCATTGGAACCCCATGATAATGAATTAGTTCATAATAAAACTAATCACCATCATGGGTTCTAAATTAAACATGATTCTAAATAAAACAATTAAGTAATGAAAGAGAAAAACAATTAAAAGTAGAAGAGAAATGAAATAGAAATTTTATCCCCAATGTAGAAGAGAAAATACAGAAATTGGCCTCCTTGCTTATGGCTTGAAGAACCCTAGAATTTGTTACAAGAATAAAAATGTCAATGATAAAGAAAAAAAACTCTCCCCACGATTGATATGTTTTTAGGTCTCAAATAATACATATAAAGATGCCCGAATAAAATAGGCCCAAAATGTTTTGACCCGGAGAGAATGACTTAAATCATAGGCACGCGGCTTGGTTGATGTGCTGAGGCGTCTGTTGATTCTCTAGCACCGCGCAAGAGCGCCTGAAATGCGCAGCTGCGCTTGGCTGTCCCTGGAATCTGCTCTCTCCGCGCGCTATGGCGCCCCTGCATGCGCCCTTGCGCCTCAACCAACGCGCAACAGCGCCCAACACCGCGCTCCTGTGCTCGATAGCTCCTGGAGCGCTTGGTTCCTTCCTTGCGCGCTATAGCGCCTCAACGCGCGCTATGGCGCCTGCTAGGCCCTGGAATTGCTCAACTGTGCTGCTTCCTTATTATGCTTCCTACTTCGAATTTCCTTCCATAAGTTGTTGCCTTCACTCAATCAATTTGCCACCACCACCAACACTAATTTCGCACTAAAATGCCTTCGACCATGCAACCTACACAAATGACACAAAAACATATCAAATGACAACGAAACTCAAGAACTTGCAAATGATTAAAGTCCAAATGGAAGGCAAATAGTGGATATAAAATCCACTTATCAAACCCCCAAACTTAAACCGTTGCTTGTCCTCAAGAAATGCAAACTCAACCTAAAATGATGAATGAATGCAACTAATAACTAAATGTCATGATAATGCGAACGTGTCCTAATGCAATGATCCCACACAAATTATCTGAAACCAACTCAACAAGCAAACGCCTCAACGAATGCAACAACTCCAAACAGAGCTCGACTAAGGCCCCGTATACTAACAACACATGCTCGGAAACGTGGTGTGTGCATTTCTCACTAGATATACTCTCGAAACTAGATAAAAGGCATAACTCATCCTTCGCCAAAACAATCACATGTTTATAAACAGAATGAACTTTAGACACTCCATGACTCAAAGACACCGCCATCATCATTTAAAGTAGACAAGGATTCATGCTTTACTACTACGACTCTATATACAATACGCATGCTTATTTAACCGTGCAATGAATGAGACCCCAAAAGGCTTATACAATAATACCCATGTAGCGAGTGTTAGGTCAGTGGATCCCAAACTATAAAAGCCTTAGGTCACTAGGACTAGGTCCCCTCAGACTTAATAACTAGAGTATTAAAGAGCTCACTCGTGGTTAATTTTGCATTTAAATTAATTTACATGACACTTTTTTTTCTTTTTGATTTTTTTTATTTGCAATCTGGAATGAGCCTTTCTCATTTCCAACCCTAGACTACTCATATAAATATGAGCCGGCTACTAGCCAATTGACTCCTAGCCATTATTACACTACGACATGACAAAAAAACTTAGCATGAAATCCCTGTTTTCCCCCAAACTTATACTTAAGTGCTCCTACGCCATCAAGGGAATAACGAAAATTCTAGATATAAATAAGTGATTAAATCTCAACAGCCAAACAAGGTATGACTCGATCTAGCCCAAGAGCAAACAGTGAGACCGTGAAAAGATTGCGTTCCCAACACACGCAAGTCAATTTCATAAGTACTTAAATCAACCCTCTATTCATTGTCATCACACTCAAATTAACGTCGACCTATCGAACCAGAAACAGACACTCATGTGGAATCATGTGATATGCATGACAAAATGATATTACACTCCTAAATAAGTCTATATGACATGGCATCCTAAATGCACTCTACATGGCATGGAAAAACTAAATGCACAATTACTAACATGAACTAGCATGAATATGCAACTATATGTAATGCAAAGACTCTTGACACCCTAAAATCACCCCCAAACTTAAAGATTGCAATGTCCTCATTGAAGGTAAAATTAAAGGGTACAAGAGATACTCCCCTACTCGTCGGCATCTCCACCCTCCTCGGGCGGTGTGTCTGGTGGTGGATAAACATGGTGAGCTCCGAAGGTAGGCCATGTGACCTGAAAACCCTGCTGCCGGTATACTCCATCCAATGACTGAGTCAAGTCTGTAGCAAATCTGTGAATCATGTCATGCGTAGTGTCATAATGCCTCATCATGCGCCTGAACTGAGCATCAATGAAAACCACATTACCCTGGCCCGTCTGTGCGTGGGAAGGTCCCGCTCTGTCTGACTGACGAGGCATCCTCTCCACCGGTGGCGGAATACCACCTCCCTCAGCAATAGTGACATAACCAAGGCCCCTAGGGTGAGTAGTGCCACCCGGCCATTCCGCCAACCTGGAAATCGCATGATGATCAATAGAACCCATCGGCCTATGCAGAGTCTCATCATTATGCCAAGTAACACCAACATTAACACACAACTCGGCAATAATAACAGCATGTGGAATCCCGCCTGTAGTACCACCCCGCAAGAATTTCATGATATTCTGATAGATTAGGTACCCGAGATCAATGTATTTCCCGTTCAGAATACCCCACAGAATGATAGCACGATCAACAGTAACATCAGTGACATGTGAAGATGGCATGATTCGGGCACATAGAAATAAGAACCAAGGTCGAGCATACCTAGTCAATGCAGCTGCAGGAAAAGTACTCGGCTCAGTCGAACCTACCTTGCACTTCCAAACCGTGCCCGGTATACACATCCCCGCTATAATAGCGTCTAAGTCAACATCATCCCTGGTTTTCCGTGTCCAATCCTCAACCTCACTAGGCTTCGCCACTTGATGCAAAATGCGACGTATATACCCAGGCTTGTAAGCCACTACCTGACCCCTCACCATAGTGATCCCATTTTTGTCAACCTTGGCATTGGCATAGAATTCCCTTACAATGCTTAATGGAACCACCACGGGCTTTGCACAAAAAGCCGACCACCCCAACTCTCTAACCATAGCTCCCAATTCTCCATCCTCGGACGAAGGAATGAAACCCCTTTCCTTGATTACGGCTTTCGTCAAAAGATTATCGAACTCTAGTTGTGCCGCGTTAGAAACAAATTTATCTACATCATAATCCAACTCCACCTCCTCCTCCGAACTACTACTACTCACCACACGTAATCTCTTTGGAGCCATAACACTCTTTTAGCAACACAAATTCAACAAACACCAACAACCCCAAAATATTTCACCACACACAATATCCCAATTCCAACAATTCAATTCAATGTAAATAATTAAAATAGGAAGAATGTTACCCCATGAATTGAAGATGAGAACTTTGCAAGCACTCCCCCAAACTTAAATTAGAGATCTCTTGAAGCTTAATGGAGGTTTAATGATTTGGAATAGAGAGGGGATTTGTGTGTATATGTGTATATATTGGTGGGATAGAAGTATAGATGGGTTAGGAAATTAGATGAATGTGTGGTGGGGGGTTTGATTTTAGGGTTTAGAAATTGATATAGTTCGGTTTTTTGTGGGGAGAAATAAGGAGAAGTGGGTATGAGGAATAAGAGAAGGGGAATAGGTTTTGGGAATTAAAACACACGGCTGGACAGTAGGGGGGAGCGCTGTAGCACAGGGGATGATGCGCAGGAGCGCTATGCGCATCTGACTTGCAAGCGCTGTTGCACGTGGATGAGGCGCTCTTGCGCATGGCTGCTCCTGGAAACGCAGTCCTGATACGGCGCTCTTGCGCCAGAAAGGGCGCTCTTGCGCGTGATAGTCCCTTTTTTTTTTTTAACAAAAACAAATGCGTGGGTTGCCTCCCACGAAGCGCTTCTTTACTGTCTTTAGCTTGACATTGCTGCTGAGGCTCATGTGGAAGCAAGACTGATGGTGAATGCCTCTCTATTCTCCGTGACACCGTAGTAATGCTTTAATCTTTGACCGTTCACTTTGAATGACTTATTTGGAGATTCATTGAAAATTTCCACTGCACCATGTGGAGACACTGTCTTTACCTTGAAAGGACCAGACCACCTTGATTTAGCTTTCCCGGAAAGAGTTTGAGCCGGGAGTTGAAAAGAAGTACTAGTTGGCCTGGTTCAAAGGTTTTGGGCACCAATTTTCTATCGTGCCACTTCTTCACTTTCTCCTTTTACATCTTCGAGTTCTCATAGGCTTGAGAACGGAATTCTTCCAATTCATTTAATTGCAACAACCGCTTCTCACCAGCTAACTTCATGTCAAAGTTCAGCTTTTGCAAGGCCCAGTATGCTTTATGCTCAAGCTCCGCTGGCAAATGACACGCTTTCCCATAGACCAACTGGAAGGGTGACATTCCCAATGGAGTTTTATACGCTGTCCTGTAGGCCCATACAGCTTCATCTAATTTCAAGGACCAATCCTTCCTCGAAGGATTCACTACCTTTTCCAAGATTCTTTTAATTTCTCGATTCGAAACCTCGGCTTAACCATTTGTCTGAGGATGATAGGCTGTTGAAACCTCGAATTTCCTTCCATAAGTTGTTGCCTTCACTCAATCAATTTGCCACCACCACCAACACTAATTTCACACTAAAATGCCTTCAACCATGCAACCTACACAAATGACACAAAAACATATCAAATGACAACGAAACTCGAGAACTTGCAAATGATTAAAGTCCAAATGGAAGGCAAATAGTGGATATAAAATCCACTTATCAACTACAAATTAAACAAATATTAAATATTTACATAAATATTTATGATAAATTAATAAATCTATATATTTTCTAATAAAATAACTTTCATATAGAAAATTATTTAAAAGAAGATATGACTTATTAAATCATCACAAATATTCAAAAGTGACTTTAAAATAATCACATTTTCAAGAAAAATAGATTTCTCATAAATTTCGACTTGTAAAATTTGAGAAAAATATTTTTAGAGAAAATGAATTATTCTAAAATTAAAAGAAGTAAGTAGGAATATATATAGAAGATAATAACAATGATTTGAAAATTTACAAGCAAGAAGGTAAGTTGATATAATAATTATACAAGTGATTTTAATGATAAATATTAACAAAATAATCACTTATAAATTATTAAAGAGCAAACCTCACATAGTTTAATTACTAGGACTATTTAACATACCCAGTTCACCAACAATTCTGGTGAATGTGGATTCGTCAAGAGACTTAGTAAAAATATCTGTTGTTTGTTCTTCCGTGGGAACAAAATGTAACTCCACGGTACCATTCATGACATGCTCTCTAATAAAATGATACCTGATGTCAATGTGCTTTGTCCTCGTGTGCTGCACAGGATTGTTGGAGATTGTTATGGCACTTGTATTGTCACACAAAATTGGAATATTGTTAAGTACAAAGCCATAATCCCGTAGCTGATTTCTGATCCACAAGATCTGAGCACAACAGCTTCCAGCAGCTATGTATTCAGCTTCAGCCATTGAGTTGGAAACTGTTTGTTGCTTCTTGCTGTACCAGGAGACCAACCTACCACCTAGGAATTGACAACTCCCAGAGGTGCTTTTTCTATCTACAACACTTCCTGCATAATCTGAATCTGTATATCCAACAAGGTTAAAACCAGATTCTTTAGGGTACCAGATACCTAAGTTAGGTGTACCCTTAAGATATCTCAAGATTCGTTTAACAGCAATGAGATGCACATCTCTAGGATCCGCTTGGAACCTTGCACACAAGCATGTAGCATGCATAATCAGGTCTACTTACAGTAAGGTAAAGTAATGAGCCTATCATACCTCTGTAACTTGTGATATCTACCTTGGCAGAATTTTCACAATCTCCAAATTTGACAGCTGTAGATGATGGTGTTCTTGCTGAAGATGAGTCCTCCATTTGATATTTCTTAAGAAGCTCCCTCACATACTTGGATTGACAGATAAAAATTCCATCTGTCCTTTGACTTATTTGCAATCCAAGAAAGAACTTCAGCTCACCCATCATGCTCATTTCAAATTTACCCTGCATTAACTTAGCAAATTTCTTGCAAAGAAGATCATTAGTAGACCCAAATATTATATCATCCACATAGACTTGGACTAGTAATGTATCATTCTTATGTTTCTTTGTGAAGAGAGTTTTATCTATGACACCTCTAACAAAACCATTTTCAAGTAAGAATTCAGAGAGAGTGTCAAACCATTTCCTTGGAGCTTGCTTAAGACCATAAATTGCCTTGAAGAGAAAGTAGACATAGTCCAAAAATTCTGGATCTTCAAAGCCAGGGGGCTGTTCTACATATACCTCTTCATCAAGCTTACCATTCAGAAAAGCACTCTTGACATCCATTTGATAAACTTTAAAGTTTGAGAATGCCGCGAATGCCAAGAATATTCTAATGGCCTCAAGTCTAGCCACTGGAGCATAGGTCTCATCATAATCAATGCCTTGAGCTTGTGAAAAACCCTTTGCTACCAGTCTTGATTTATTTCTCGTCACTGTGCCATCTTCATCTAATTTGTTTATGAATACTCATCTAGTATCAACCACTTTCTTGTCCTTAGGTCTTAGCACCAGCTTCCATACTTCTTGTTGTTTGAATTGATTGAGTTCATCTTGCATAGCAATCACCCAATCAGGATCAGAAAGAGCTTCCTCAGTTTTCTTAGGTTCCATCTCAGACAGAAACCCTGAATAATTACATTGATTCTGAAAAGCTCTTCTAGTTTTCACACCAACATCTGGATCACCAATGATTAGCTCCAAGGGATGAGCTCTATTCCAGACAATCTGTCTGGGAAGATTAGATCTTGATGATTCACCTTGATCTTCATTGTGATGTTGAGTATGACTAGTTGATCCTCCATTATCTCCCCCTGAATTGTTGCCAGGTTGACTAGATGAATGTTCAGGAGTGTCAGGTGTATCTCCAATATTATTATTGTTTCCACCACCATTACCCTGATCATCACCATCATCATCATTGTTGTCATTATCATCAGCAACAACATCGGGTGGATTGTCACCATCTGAATCTGTCATGTCATCAAAAGATAGCTTTTCAGATGGATCTTCAGTTTGGATACTAGGAAGTTTAGTGTCATCAAATGTTACATTGACACTTTCGAGCATTTTCTGCTGATCAATCACATACACCCTATAGGCTCTTCTTGTGTAACCAATAAAAATTGCTTCATGTGCTTTGGCCTCGAATTTTCTACCTTGATCATCTCCTTCTTTTAACACAAAACATTTAGCTCCAAATACATGAAAGTACTTGAGTGTTGGTTTCTTTTCAGTTAATGCTTCATAGGGGGTTTTCATCAAGTCTTTATTGATGAGAGTTCGATTCTGGGTATAGCACGCAGTGTTGACAGCTTCAGCCCAAAAGTATAATGGAAGCCTTGACTCACTTAACATAGTACGTGCAGCTTCAATCAAGGTTCTATTCTTTCTTTCCACTACCCCATTTTGCTGAGGAGTTCTTGGAGCTGAGTATTGTCTAGTTATACCCTTTTCAGTGCAGAAATTATTTAGAACTGCATTCTTGAATTCAGTTCCATTATCTGATCTTATAGCTCTCACTGGATGCTTTGAGTCCAACTCAATCAGCTTGATGTGATCAATCTCTAGTTGTGGAGTCTCATCTTTGGAATTTAGAAATAAGACCCATGTGTACTTTGAAAAGTCATCAACAATCACAAGAGTATATCTTTTCTTAGACATTGACACCACATTAACTGGACCAAACAGATCCATATGTAGAAGTTGTAAAGGTTCAGTTATTGAAGATATGTCAGTGCTCCTGTGAGTTGCCCTTTTTAACTTGCCTTTTTGACAGGCATCACATAGACCTTCCTGGGTGAATTCCATTGGAGGCAACCCTCTCACCATTTCTCTCCTAACTAGAGAATTCATTGTTTTGAAGTTTAGGTGAGAAAGTTTCTTGTGCCATAGCCAACTTTCATCAGAAGATGCTTTAGAGTAGAAACAGTTGATTTCTTCAGAGCTTCCAGTGTTCATATTGGCCACGTACAAATTTCCTTTTCTAACTCCCAGAAGAGATGGTTGTTCATATCTTTTGTGTGTGACCAGATAATTCTTCTTGTTAAAGTAGACTTCAAATCCCTTATCACAGAATTGACTGACACTGAGCAAATTATGCTCCAGTCCTTTTACAAAAGATACTTCATCAATGATAACATTTCCTGCTTCAAGTCTGCCATATCCATCAGTTCTACCTTTGCTGTTATCTCCAAAGGTAACTACTGGGCCAGCTTTCTCCACCACATTTGTCAACAGGGTTCTATCTCCAGTCATATGCCTTGAACATCCACTGTCCAAGATCCAGGTTACACGATCAACCTGCTTAACACCCTGCAATGACAAATGGATTAAACCTTCTTCGGAACCCAAATTTGATTGGGTCCAGAATACTTAAAGAATTGGCCTTTGTCAGGCAAAACAACATTTTTAACCTTAACACCAATTTCACCATTAAGCAATAAGCTTTTAACCCTATAAACAGATTTGAAAATCTTTTGTTTTATCTTGGGTATCCATGTTTCTTTAGAAACAATAACATTTGTTTCATTGACTGGACATTTGACCTTGTAAGCAGCCTTAACAAAGGTTTGTTTAGGGTTTGGTGCAAATGTCTCTCTCCTGACTTGAGGAGGTCTAGCAGTCTTTGATCTAACATTTTTATTCTTATTCATATGTTGTCGAGGAGCAGTCTTACCAACACATGCTTGATTACCATTAAAGTAAGCAGACATCACATTAAAAGCACAAGACATACAATTGACAACACCACATGCTTTATGAGAAGAATCAATGATAGGCATGTTATGCATGTTAGACATGTTATTGTTCTTTATCACCTTGTTACCACTTGATCCAGTTTTAGATGAACTATTTGACTCAATAACCTTAACCGGTTCCTTAACAGATTTAACATTATCAAGGACTATGCCATTAGCACTGTCCTCATTTCTCATTTCTTCCTGGATAACAAAAGAAAGCATATTTGGTGGTTCAACAATAGACTTTCTGAATAGAGGTTCTTTAACATTCTTGAGCACATGTGGTATACCCCTTTCCTTAGCACTAACAAGGTTAGGAGTATTTATGCCCAAGGATCCAACAGCCTCGTTGTAGCCATACCCTATTCCTACAGTTCGTTCTACAGCTTGTTTATTGAAGAGCTCTTTAGAAACTTTAACCGAGTTAAAGCAAGCCCTAACATGTGTTTCAAGTTCATTAATCCTAGTAAGTTGTTTGGACAAAACTTCCACTAAAGACTTATCCCTTTTAATAAGTAGTGTCATTTGCTCTTGTTGCTGTTCTTGATTAACATGCACCTTTTTTCAGCTCTAACACTTCATTTTCAAGATTAGTGTTTAAAAGAACTAATCTAGCAATTTCATTCTATGCATTAACCAAGGAATCACCTAATTGATGAACCAAGTCAGAGTCAGTAAATTTTACCTGAGAATTAGAAATAGTAGATGAATCAGCATTTGCCACCATAGCAAGATTTCCATATTCTTCATCTTCACTATCTGTGTCATCCCAGCTTTTACCAGCAGCAACATAGGCTTTTGCGGGCTTTTTCTTTTCAGGAGCAAAATCTCTTCTCTAGGCTTGTTTGGGTTTCAGACACTCAGTGGCAAAATGTCCAAGTTCATTGCAATTATAACAACGAATTTTACTTATATCAATAGTCCCAGTTTTATAGCCACCTCTGCTACTGGAGGATGAAGAACCTCCTCTCTGGAATTTGTTATTAGACTTGAACTTGAACTTTGGATTTCTTCTGAATCTAAAGTTACCAAATTGCCTCACCATTAGTGCCATGGATTCATCCTCCAATTGATCCAATTCTTCTAATAAGTAAAACTCACTTCCTTCCTGAGTAGCTGGTGTCTGACCCTGTTCCACTTCAGTCTACTCCTTATCTGAATTGCAAGGTCGAACAACCTTGGCTTCCACTTCCTTTGGAGACTCAACCACTAAAGCTGTAGATGTATTTGCAACTCTACCTTTACCATAAATTTCTTTCTGTTGAGCTTGTTCTAGTTCATAAGTTTTCATAACACCAAAGAGTCTTTCAAGAGAGGTTTCATTCAGATCTTTGGATTCTCTAATGGCAGTGATTCTATGTTCCAGGTGAGTAGGCATGGTCAGTAAAAACTTTCGATTGATCTCCTTCTGTGTATAGTGCTTACCATGGATTAACAAGTTGTTGATTATTTTATTATGCCTTTCAAACACTTCTTGAATGCCTTCATTAGGACCAGATCTAAAGTGTTCGTATTCAGAGGTTAGGATCTCAAGTCTGTTCTCTCTGACTTCATCCGTTCCTTTATTAATGGTCTCAATAGTTTCCCACATGTGTTGAGCAGTTTTACAATTCATCACATGGCTATACATCACAGCATCCACGGAATCTATTAGGATGAGTCTTAAGTTCTTATCCAGTCTAGCATCCTCCTTGTCATCAGGGGTATACAAAGGAGGGTCTTTTTCATAGACTCTACCAGGAGTTACAACCACATTATTAACAACAACTTCTGCTTCATAGACCATAGGAATTTTAGGTCCTTTTTTCAACACACCCAAATATTTGGAATTTTTAACATCTAGAAACAACTCCATTTTATTTTTCCACATATCATAATTATCTTTGTCAAAGATAAGTATCTTAACAATGGCTTTAGAAGTCATGATGAATTTTTAAGTGAGTTAAAAATTCGAGCTTAATTTTTAATTGAGCAAGGATAGGATCTTGATTTGTATGTCAATTAAACGGCTCTGATACCAATTGTTAGGTCCGATAAGATTGTAGAAGGGGGGGGTTAAATACAATCTATACCATTTTATCGAAATTTATCCTTTGAATAAATTTTGAGTTAGACAAATTTGTGCGGAATAAATTGAAACAAATTTCAAGTTGAATATAACAATATATTAACTTGATGGGTGTTACAATTTCAGTACAGATTAATTATCAAGTTGATAAAAACTAATTAGAAAATTCGACATGAACTTTTCTAATTTAGTTAATAAAAATCAAGATAAGAACTAGGAAACTTAATTCGCTAGTAGTACAAGAATCACAAATAAACAAGTTCCACCGGATAAGATATTGCAACAGAGATGAACTTGATTTTCTGTGAATTAACTTAGTAGCTCTTGTGTTCTTGAAAATGAGAGAGAGAAGACTGCTGTGTTTGATGTTATGTTCGTGTGTATCACTTCTGTAAGCCGCTGTCTCTTTTATAGCCCAAGTAGTCGATAGTCATAATGCTGTTAAATATTACTCTCCATCACAGCCTTTTATGACAATCGGTATGACTCTCCAATCTTTATGACTGTCTCTTGAACTGTTTATGACAATCCATTTGATCCATTATGACTCTCTCCACCACAGCTGATTATGACTCTCCTCTGTTCTATTATAACTTTCGGTATGACTATCCAATAATCATATTATAACAAATTTCAGACTTAGCATTTTTAATTTGAATATCTTTTATATAATAATTTTTATTTAATTAAAGTAATAATTGTTTTAATAAATAAATTAATTCTTATAGAATTAACTTATCAATTAAAATAATTACCTTATTTTAATTAATTAAAAAAGAATTATCATAAATCCTTCACTAGTCAAATCTTTACTGTGTACCACTGAAAACTAACCAAGAACTTCCACTGAATATTTGTTGACGCTCGATGCACGGTCTGGTTCATGAACGACTAACTCCAGTTTCAATTCTTCATTATAACTTTAAGTTGTGGTCTATTTCTTCTCTCAACTTTCTTCAAATGTCCTGTACTGATATTGTTTCTTGTCACTTGTAGAAATCTCTGTCCTCTAAAACTTAATCCATCACTTTGAATGACACACTGAGGCTTGAACAGTAAACTGAACTTCTTCCTGTGTAAAACATCAAAACTATAGATTGACTTTTGATTTTTCTTCTGACAGATAACATCTTCTGAGATTCCTGTGACAGATAATATTATTTACTTATTACAATCTAGTCTAAGTTGAGTTGAATCCTCGAACTACAAATAATCTATGTCATATGCCTTTCATATTCTACTCCTAATTTTACTCCTAAATATTCTACTTGTAATTCTAAACTAAAACTATAATTCTATAGAATAACTAAAAAATAGGAATCATAAAACGAATACAATTCTGAATATTATTTGACTTAAAAATAAGAATTATAAAAGGAATAATGTTATTTATATCTAAAAAATAGGAATCTTAAAAGGAATATAATTTTGACTAAAAAATTGGATTTATAAAAGAAATATAATGAAATTATCGAGAGGGCTCAAACGAAGTTGCTCAAGGTCCACCGGAGGTTGTGGTGGTAGCTGATGGTTTTGGACAGGAGAATACACCAAATTAGAGTAATACTCAACATAACTGTCGAATGTTATTCCACAGTTTCCTAGCATTAATGGGCATGTACATAATGTGAGTTCTTATGTATGCCTTCTTTTAAGAGCGCAAAATGATTATTTTCACTGTTGTCACTTTAAAACGGAGTTCCACAAAATGCAAACCATATAGTGGATCGGAGGAATGTTGATAGAGTGTATTTTATATATACTTTATAGGATTTTGTTCCCACATTTACGGTGCTTTTGCGAATAATCGTGTGGATTTAATGAGTTTTTGATGAGTTTGTTGCAGGGAATAAGCAATTGCCGAGTTGAAAAGAAATTGAGTAGTATTCAATGATTTTATGGTATTTTTAACTCGAAGGAATGATTTTATGAAGTTGCAAGAGGAATTGTGGAGTTTTAGATCGTTTCTAAGTATTTTGGTTGCAAAAAAAGTGATGTTCAGAATGATCTAGGCGCTGCAGCGCAAGAATTGGCGCAGCAGTGCGAGGTTGCTGCTGTTGAACATATTGCAGAAGGCGCAGCAGCGTGACATGAAGCGCAGCAGCGCGATGGGCAGATTGTAGAAGGCGCAGCAGCGCCATACGTCGCGCAGCAGCGCCCGAGCGCGCCTGAATTTTTTTTAATTGCAGAATTTTTAGCCCCTTTTTCCTACTTGTAATATAATTCTTATTTCCTGTTGGGTTTTTTTTAATTAAGGCAAGTACTTATACTTGTAGCACTATAAAAACACATCTAGGGTGTTATTTCAGGGATCGAAAAATTATTATACACTTGATAACTTTGTAAACATCTTTTGGAGATTTGTGGGAGCACTTTTATTTTTCTTTGAAGATTAAAGGTTTGGTTCTATGTTTTCAATTATGTTTTCAATTTATAATCCTTGTTTTGTTAATTCAATTATGGGTGAGTAGATAACTAATCTAGGGTTAAGTAAAACCCTAGTTATGATTGATGTGTGAATCTCCCAATTCCCCCAAATTGATTGTTTAATTGCTCTTGCTTATTGAGTTGTTTTAATTAGCAATTACAAATCAGACGTGATTGTGTGTATTGTTTGAACCAATATCTATTTATCAACGAGAGTTGGATTTAGATGGTTGTGATTTATCCAATAAGAACATGAAATTCTCCATGAGAATAGGTAGAATGGATTGTTAGGAAATTAGGATGCTATGTTTAATGTCTCTAAATTGCATGATACCATGAGAATAGGTTTGATTGTATTTTAAAAGAAGCCATTAATACTCGAGAGAGATTATTGGTATTTATAGGGCGCATCTTTCCTGTTGAGTAGTATACGATTAATTGGGGAGGGAATTCACGATTGCATTAATTCATGCTAGTGGGGATACTTAATTCTGGATGTTTTTAAGATCTGATTAATATAAACACGATTCTCTTTAGTATAAAATTAGTTTAAATAAATCCTCAAACTTTATTGTGTTACTTGCTTAGCTAAATTAAATCGAGAACAACTGGTGATTGACACGTTTGTCTCTGTGGGATCGACACTGACTTACCCTACTACATAGTTAGAAGGATTTGTTAGATATTATTATTTGATAGGCACGCGACGGCCTTGTCAAATGTTAAGTTACAAAGGTGTTATGAGAGATTTTAAATTATTAAAAGTTATTAAATTAACGGGTAGTAGAAATATCAGTTATAACATAATTTGAATTTATGAGTAATCGAGGAAAATTAACTTTCTAACCTTCCATCACTGAGCTTAAACTTAAATTGCGGCCTATCACCATATTTAGTCTTCTTCATCTGAAATCCCTCAAACTCTTCAAGAACTCCTATAACATCTGTAAATTAAAACAATTACAATATATTGGACGAATATAAATAAAATTAAAGTATTACTTAAAATATATATTCAAGTATACCATATGCAAATTCTGGTTCTCCATCTTTATAAGTAGGCTCATCAGGACACGTCTCTATTGCAAATGACTATAAATCTTTCAACTCTACAAATTCGAACTTGTTCATCACCAAAAATGGATTATTTTCTTATACATGAACCACCTCTGTTGCATTTGTAAAAGAAATAGCCATTTTGATGATACTGGTCACAGTTTTCCAAATGCGCTCTTCACATTGAAGTTAGTGATAATATAAATTTCTCCCTTCTCTAGTTTTTTCTTTGGATCTTTCCAGATGTCCACATATACAAATGCTTGAATACGATAACCCTGGAAGACAAC
Source organism: Saposhnikovia divaricata (assembly GCA_036435485.1). Lineage (NCBI taxonomy): Eukaryota > Viridiplantae > Streptophyta > Magnoliopsida > Apiales > Apiaceae > Saposhnikovia > Saposhnikovia divaricata. The sequence continues at coordinate 182,114,560 of CM071601.1, forward strand.
ATATATGTCGAATAAATAAAAATTAAAAATCAGTAAAAAGTTTACATAAAAAAAGAATATATAACGCATCAGATATATACATCTATATCTACCAACAAACAATTCTGTCCTCGGAAAACTCTTTCAGCATTCATTACTGGCCACATTCTTGTCACTCTAACTTTAATTTTCCAAGAAGTTTTTGAGGCATTCAAGCTTTGTAATTTTTTACAATGTTCCTCTGTCATTTTTTGGTTAAGACGAATGAATAAATGATGGTAAAACTATCAATATATACATGTAACTTAGGCAGTGATATAGTACATAATTTGAGCATACAATTAGGGCATTTTGTTTCTAATCTTAACGTAGATAAATGATTAAAGAATCAATTAATTGATTTGATGACATCTAAATCCCATAATTATAATTTTAATGATTAGACCAATTATGTGTCAAGATTTGGTTGTGTATTGTATGTATATATGTATATATATATATATATATATATTAATATATTTATATTTATATGTATGTATGTATGTATGTATTGGACCCGCTTTATGCAACTACGGGTCACCAGTAATATGCTGAGTTTTCAAACAAATTACGAGATGGATACTAATAATTTGAGTTTTATGTTGTTGCTTTTAATAACTTTTTGTAAAATGAAATTATTTATGCAAACATTTTACCAAGGAAAATTCCCAAAAAGTAAAATAAAACTGGTGTTTGGTGTTTTTTTTTATTGTTTTTATAATTATGCTCTCAAAAACAAAAATGTTAAATTTTTTTTTTTTTTAAATGATGTTGTGTCAGCAGTTTTTTTTTAAAAAAAAATTATTAATGGATAGATGGTAGAAGTGAAGGCGTCCCTGGCGGGACCCTTAGATTAAACGAAATATATATATATATATATATATATATATATATATATATATATATATTAGTGTGTAATAAATTCTCATTTTAAGAAAGTTCTCATATGATCACCTATATATATATATATATATATATATATATATAATCCAACGGTAGGCCTTCATGTGCTGCGCCCGACAAGAATTCCAATTCGGTAATAAGTTTGTATGACCATCTAGGGACTTTTTTACTAATTTCTTTTATTACAAATTTTTGTTTTGTTTTTTGACCATTAGGGCTAGTTAGAATTGTATTCAATAAAAATTTGTAAAATTTGGCTCTTTTTTCTGAACAAATCCTTCCTTGTTCTTTTTCTGAAAATAAAGAGAGGCCCTTCCAATTTAAACTCGATCCCGATTCTCTATCGAATTTACTGATTAAAGTAAATAAATGACGATTTTTCGTTGAAAAAGTTTTTTTTATCAAATCGATCTATTTTCTGTTCAACCTCTTGGTAATCAGTATAGGGAAGAAGGAGACTATGAATCTTATTAATTTCCATTGTCTCTATGAAATTTTCTAACGAAATTTTATTTATGATTGAAGGTGAAATTTTTTTTTGATTGTTCCCCGATATAACCCATTCAAAATGGGATCATACATTTTAGGCAAGTAATATTTTCTAGTCTTATCATTACACAATCTAGTACTTTTTTCGAGTATATCTAGAGAAAAAAATCCCGTATCTAGAGCCTCAATTCTATTTAAAAACTCGTTGTTTAAGTTGTTATTTTTGTGTTGGTTAGTATAAACCCAATGATTGTACAGTTCATCCGAAGAGAGTTTTTCTAGTGTGGGCAGGGACATCCTTCTTTGTATCATTTCTCCAAAAGTTGACAAGCTAGGCGGATACGTAAAAGAGATTCTTTCTTTTCCATCACTTCGGCATGTATAAAAAAAATATTGTGACATTTCTTTTCTTGCAGTCCTTTCAAATCTATTATTTTTTATGTATCGTAATGGGCGATTCCATCGTTTATAATCGAAAAGAAAGGTCAGAAGAGGTTTTTCAAACCAGAAGAGGCCTTTATAAACTGGGCTATTGTTATAGCGTGTCTCTGTAAAGTGGAATTCATCCTTTGTTTTTTCCTTTCCATTCACTCGGATCTCTTCCGTTTCATCGATTTTGTCTGGATCCTCCTTTTCTTCCAAAAAAAGGGAAGAAGAAGGATCTTCTTCGGTGGATCCCTCTTGTTCCTATTTAGTCCCCTTCGTTTCGGAAGCTGTTTCTATTTTTACATATGTTTCTTCCTCACTTTCCCACCCTTCTTCCGTTTGTGGGTTCAGTTTCTTAGTAAAAATGGGTGACGGTATTCTGCCTAAATAGTAGACACATGTAATACATAAGAGAATACTAAATATTCGAGCCATATAATTTCTCAATTCTGACTTATTAGATCGAATAAGTACATTTAATAGAATTATTTTGTCGTATCCAGACAAATACCAATCCAACCCATTTCATGAATAAAATGTGACCAATTAACCAACCAACAAAACTGCTTGTTACAAATAACATCCTGTTGTTGCATCGAAACATATAAATGTTGACTAATCTGGCTAGCATTGAACTGGTAAAATGAAATGGTTGAATAATTGAAAAATGAGATTATTCAGGAATACACATTGAATGCTGAGATTACGCATATATATGTGTTAAATTTAAATAATTAATAATATTAAGTTTTCTTCCATTATTATATCGATTAATTTTTGATTAGTAACCAGACGGTGCTTTCATCTATTAAATTCCAAATTTTCAAAACAATAATCATAGATGATGTCGTGTATATTGAAAATTATAAATAAAGATATTTTTTAGTTATTTTGTTCATGTTTTGGCTCCATAATTAAAAAATTCTTTTTTATTTTTTAAAAATAGGAAAAACTTTATAGATAATAAATATGGTATTTGGCCAATTAATCATAATATTTTTGGCATTATATGTATATCAAATGAAACTGTATTTTCCGTTTTCTAAAAATTATTTTGAGGCAAAACACCTATGATTATAAAGATTAATTGATACGTTATGATCAAGATTTTTCTGTTTCTCGTCCCTATCTTGATCTTGGGCTTAGTATTTGCAGACTATTAATTAGTTGGAAATCAATTTAAAGATTCTATTCTTAATTATCTCAACAAAAAATTTAGTAATTATCATAAAAAGTAATTGATATGATATAGAATATCATGCAATAAAATAATCAATTGATCGATTTGATAATAGCTAAATTCCATAATTATAATTTTAATGAGTAGAGCAACAAATACATATATGTACCGAATTAGCACAACATAATCTTTTGTATTAGTATTAATTATTTTGTAAATCAATTTAAAGATTATGTTCTTAATTATCTCAACAAAAAATTTAGTAATTATCATAAAAAGTAGTAATTGATAAAGAGTAAAAATACTTGAGGAGGGACTAATTTCAGTTCATATAAATATTTTTGTAGCATTTTATTTAGTTCATTCAAGACCGCTACATATTATTGAATTAAGATTTAATTGTCATTTTAAAGGCTTGCCTTTCTTATCTCTTCCTAAATTTCAAAGCCCCGTACCTTTTCTTTTTCTTATCTATTTGCCAACCTATAGTAGATAATTTCACTTTTTTTACTTTCCAAATACTATGAGAATTAAATTTTCATAGAAATAAAGAAGATTAAAAAAAATGAAGAATAATAGTAGAGGTTTAGATTTGGGTCGAACCAATCTAAATTGGATCGTTCCAAATGCTGTGTAATGACAAAAAGGGGTATCAAAGAAGATTAAAAAAATGAAGTAGTAGAGATTTAGATTTTGGTCGATCCAATCTAAATTGGATCGCTCCAAATGCTGTGTAATGACAAAAAGGGGCATCAAAGAAATAAAGAAGATTAAAAAAATGAAGGATAATAGTAGAGATTTAGATTTGGGTCGATCCAATCTAAATTGGGTCGCTCCAAATGCTATGTAATGATAAAAAGAGGCATCAAAAAAATAAAGAAGATTAAAAAATGAAGTAGTAGAGGTTTAGATTTGGGTCGATCCAATCTAAATTGGGTCACTCTAAATGCTGTGTAATGACAAAAAGGGGCATCAAAGAAATAAATAAGATTAAAAAATGAAGGATAAATAGTAGTAATTTTCGAAATGTAATACTAGCAGACATTAGGATTATATTGATATTGATGTTGATATTGATAAAAGAGGCATCAAAAAAATAAAGAAATTAAAAAAATGAAGTAGTAGAGGTTTAGATTTAGGTCGATCCAATCTAAATTGGGTCACTCCAAATGATGTGTAATGACAAAAAGGGGCATCAAAGAAATAAATAAGATTAAAAAAATGAAGGATAATAATAGTAATTTTCGAAATGTAATACTAGCACACATTAGGATTGTATTGATATTGATATTGATAAAAATAAATATTTTTATTAATATATCAAATAGATTATCAAAATATACATGTAATGTTATAAATTTGAAATTCTTATCCATTGACTAATTTAAAATTTACATATTATGATATAATTTAATTATAACAATATTAATCTTGCATATTTTAAATAGTATTAAATTATATTTAATTCAAAATATGGTTTAAAACATTATTTAAAATTAAAATATATATTAAATATTATAATTTATCATGTAAGTTTCTAATAGAAAATATTATTCATAAATTATATATTTTTTAAGAAAAATAAGATTTCCCCAATTTTCGGTGGAACGAGTTTGGGGAGAGATTTTGGGTTTGGGGATTGAGAGCGAGAATAGCACTCCCCTTTCCCCGAAATAACCTAAAATGACCCTATACCCATTCCCAAATTATTTTAATCAAATAATTTTTTGAGTTAAAACTCAAGTAAATCAAGCATATAATAAAAAAATATAAAAAATTAAGCATATAAAGCTGTATTACATTTTTTTGATTATTTTTATAGATATCATATATCTTTTGATTATTGAATTTTTAACTTTTAAAAAAATGTAAATCAAGCATATTATCTTGACGTAATCATTTGTATTTATAATTTTTAATTGTATAAGATTTTAAAAAGTTCTGCAGCTATGATTTAAAAAAATTACAATTTCTTTGCTTGTGTTATTCTTTGTTTCACACAAATTGTGTTGCTCTTTTTAATTTTTTTATTATTATCTTATAATATTTTACTAGAATTAATGTTCTCTATGATAATTAATATAACATCTTTATTTTTTCACTAAATATTTTTTAAAAATCAATTTTTTCATATTTCACATTCATAATAAGATAAGAAAAATTAAGAAAGAGTCACAATGTAATTGATATGGGCTGGAAATAAGCCCTAAAGACACATTTAATGTGGCATTAATTAGGCCAAGAATGGTCCAAACGTGGGGCCCACCAGCTGGGCCCAAAACCCCAATTATAATATTAATTTCGTAATTAATATTAAGGGTAATAAACAGCTCAGCAAATAAGAGTCAAACAAGGATATTACTCTTGCCTGACTTATCCTCCAAGATACACAATTCAATATGGAAACTGATTCCTACAAGGAATAGATCTAGAACCTTCCTCAAAGACTTGCCCACCAAGTCTCCGAATCCTACCATAATTCTAAGGCTTCTCAGCCTATATAAAGGGCATGACCCCTCATTCTCAGAACTACGTTGGCTTGATTCTCAATACGAGATACGTAGGCACTCTGTGAGGACCGATTACAGTCTCGAACGTAGAAACATCCATTAAAGCGCGAAGCTCAACCACCCTAGCATTAATTACAAATCGTAACCTAGTTTTAGATCCACAACATTTGGCGTCGTCTGTGGGAAGACAACATCAACCATGGTTCAAACACGAAGAACAACATCAACCGAGGCCGTGCCCCTTAACTATGCTCCACCAGCCACTTCTGATCCGCTTATCGTCACTGAAGAAGGACAAATACTCCCATCAACAGGGGCGGTCATTCAACCTCTGCCCACTCAGCCCCCAGGGACGACTCCCCATGTAGAGGGGACTCACTCTGTGATTGTCCATCAAAGCCAAGAAACTAACCCTCTCCAGATGGTGGTTTCTCCTCTTGGTAACGTTGATCGTACGGGGGTACAGATCCATACTACGGACTTCCCTTTGAACACCAACCCTATGTATGGGCTACCTAATTATCCCCCTCGACGAAGGGAACCTGGACCAAGCGGTCATGCTTTACAGATCCGAGATCGAGAATATGATGACTACTCTGGTCCCTATACTAATGATTCGTGATCTGAGGATGATGATCGAGATGAAGCCCCGAGGAGGCGACGTGCTAGCAAAGAACCTCAAAGAAGGGCACGAAGAATCCATGATGGACTCCCCTTGACAACTGCTGAGAAAATCAAGGCTTATGAGGCAGAGATCTCAAAATTAAAGGACGATATTGCAAGAGAACAAGATAGATTGAATCAAGCTCAGCCTCCTCCAACTGCAGAGAGGATTCCCATTATAAATTTGGAGAGGCCTTCGAGAAGGCAAAGGAGGGCCGAAGCCCCAACTGAAAAATCAACGAGGGTGGAGCCCCCAGAAGCAACCCCAGGGATCTGATGCCCCTCGGGGATCCTGATGATCCCACACCCCCGTTTACGGAGGAGGTGATGAATGCTCGCATCTCAAAGAAGTTCAAGATGCCGACAATCAAGGCCTATGATGGAACGGGCGATCCCGCAAACCATGTTAGGACGTTCTCGAATGCACTGCTGTTGCAGCCTGCGAGCGACGCCTTAAAGTGTAGGGCGTTCCCTCAAACCTTGTCTGGCATGGCTCAAAGGTGGTATAGCCGCTTACCTGCAAACTCAATTGGCTCATTCAAAGAACTTAGTGCAGCCTTTGTCAGCCAGTTCATTAGTGGGAGAGTTCATGAAAAAAGTTCTGCATCCCTTATATATGTGGTGCAGGGGAAGAATGAGAATCTGAGAGATTACCTCAAGCGGTTCACTAAGGAGACGCTGAATATCACTGATCTGGAAAATAAGGTGGCCATGGTAGCCCTGGAACATGGAACCACTGATCTCTTCTTCAAAATGTCTTTGGCAAAACATCCTCCTGAAAACATGGCCGAGCTCCAACGGAGGGCCGACAAATATATCAAGGCTGAGGACAGCATGAAGAAGGAAACCACAGGAGGCAATGGCAAGGGTTCTAATGATTCGAAGAAACGAAAGCAAGAGCAAGAGTACGATGCTAGGGACAAGTACCCACGGACTAGCAAGAATTCCGAGTCACCCCCAAAGAAGGGTTTGGGACCGAGGTTTTCTGATCATGCCAGGCTGAACGCTCCTAGGAGTCAGATCTTGCTGGATATTGAGAAGGATAAAGACTTCCGATGGCCGAAGCCACTTAGGGGTGATCCCACGAAAAGAAACAAGGATCAATACTGTAGATACCACCGTGATGTGGGTCATGATACAGATGATTGTAGACAGTTGAAAGATGAGATTGAGTTCTTGATCCGGAAAGGAAAGCTAAGCAGGTTCACGAAGAATGATGATCGTGGAACCCAAAGAAGGGATTATGACAGGAGAAACAATGACAAAAGGGACAACGATCGTGATCGTGACCGTAATACACAGCCCCGAGGGCCAGTAATCAATATGATTTGGGGAGGACCAACGGCAGCTGGCACTACCCGAAACTCCCGAAAGGCCTATGCCAGAGAAGTGATGCACATCGTAGGAGAAGCCCCGAAGCGTGCCAAGACTGAGATAGTGATTGGTTTTGATGATTCAGACCTTGAGGGGGTGAAATTCCCCCATGACGACCCGTTGGTCATAACTCCTGTAATTGGGAACTCGGAGGTGAAACGAGTCTTGATAGACAATGGAGCTTCTGTTGATATCTTGTTTCACGATGCGTTTGTGAAAATGGGGTACACCGACTCTCAGTTGACCCCCACCAACATGCCAATTTACGGATTTAATGGAATTGAATCCAAGGTCGAAGGTACTATTCAGTTGCCCATGACTATTGGACAGGAACCTAAGGAAGCTACTCAGATGCTGAATTTCCTTGTGATCAAGGCATCCTCGACTTATAACGCAATCCTGGGAAGGACTGGACTTCATGCCTTCAAGGCTGTGGCCTCCACATACCATATGAAGATTAAGTTTCCAACCTGGAATGGTGTTGGAGAACAAAAAGGTGATCAGAAGATGGCAAGAAGTTGTTACGTATCCGCACTAAGGGCTGATGGAATCGGGGGGCAGGTACTTCCAATCGAGGACATGGATGTCCGTGGTGATGATGAACACCGAGGAAAGCCAGCAGAGGACTTAATACCTATTCCTCTGGAGCTAGGTGACCCTGAGAAGGTGACTTATATAAGAGCCTCTTTGAAGGAACCCCTGAAGGGCAAGTTGATAGCATTCTTGCAAGAGAATGGCGATGTGTTTGCTTGGACAGCGGCTGATATGCCAGGGATTGATCCCCAACTAATAACTCACAGGTTGAATGTCGATCCTAATCGAAAGGTAATACAGCAGAAGAAGAGGAACTTTGCACCGGAAAGGAAAGAGGCCATAAAGCAAGAGGTGGAAAAGCTCTTAGAAGCTGGGTTTATTGAAGAGATTCAGTTTCCAGAATGGTTGGCTAACCCTGTGATGGTCAAGAAAGCCAACGGTAAGTGGAGGATGTGTATAGACTTCACCGACTTGAATGACGCATGCCCTAAGGATTGCTTCCCTTTACCAAGAATAGACATGTTAATAGATGCCACAGCTGAACATGAGATGCTTTGCTTCATGGATGGTTTCAGCGGCTACAATCAGATTAAGATGCACAAGGATGACGTCCCTAAGGTATCTTTCATAACTGACTTCGGTGTTTTCTGCTATCTTGTTATGGCTTTCGGTCTAAAAAATGCAGGAGCTACTTACCAACGACTGGTGAATAAGATATTCTCCCATCTGATTGGAAAAACCATGGAGGTCTATGTTGATGACATGCTAGTCAAGAGCCTGTTCAAGGCAGACCACATTAAGCACCTTAGAGAGGCATTTGAAGTGTTGAGGCACCATAAAATGATGTTGAATCCAGCCAAGTGTGCCTTTGGCGTTGGATCAAGCAAATTCTTGGGTCTTATGGTTTCAAAACGAGGCATAGAGGCCAATCCTGACAAGATCAAGGCGATCTTAGACATGGAGCCACCACGCTCTATAAGAGATGTGCAGAAGTTGACAGGCCGAGTAGCGTCTTTAGGAAGATTCATCTCCACGTCTGGTGACAAATGCTTGCCTTTCTTTCAAGCATTGAAGAAGGTGAAAAATTTTGAGTGGACCCCTGAGAGCCAAGAGGCCTTTGAACAACTGAAGAAGTACATGGTTGAAGCCCCGTTGCTGGCCAAACCTAGTCCCGGAGAGACTCTGTAACACCCCCAGATCCGGGGTCCGGGATCTGGTGGTTACGGTTTCCAATTCTGTCCACAACACTTGAACTTTCCTTAACATAAAATAAATTACGTCTCTATAACCCAACACAATAATATAAAACACACCCGTTATAGTCCCAGAGATGAAATCAGAGTAACACTCAAATTTTTATTAATCACATTATGAGTTCTTACAATCCAAAAGAATTTCAATATAAATACATACTCTTTGCCATCCATTTACATAAGGCATACTAGACCATATTCTTGGTACTGAAAGAATAAATATACCCTACCAATAGCTTCTTCTTCAGCTCTGGTAGTCTCATCGTCCTCGCCCGCGTCGAGTGCGCCTTGTGCGAGTCATCTGGTCTAGCTGTTGTTGTGATATAATAATAAAGCAAGGGTGAGCAATAGCCCACCAACAATAATATATGACTGAACGATAATGTATAACAGTTCAAAAGTATCTTTCAAACCATATGCCATGCCTTTACGGAAATGATGCCAGTATAATATGAACGATGAAGTTACAAGGTAACTTAAAGTATTTGTTTGTAGAAATATCTGCTACATCAAAGTAAGCGAGATATTCTTATTGTTATTAAGAAGAGGAACTTGCAAGAAAAGGTTGCAATTCCAGTTATGACCCTTTTCCAACTCTGCCAACAGTAATCATGTTGCAGGAAATAAATAAATTTGGATGATGAACCAATGATGGAGTATTCACCGCGCCCGCTGTTCCAATCTTGATGATCAGTCGAGATCGTACAGCTCAATTTAGATTTACTACCGGTAGAAGGAAGAACTGACGGCTTTACTTGTGTACCGCCTTACTAGCTCTCCCCGGCCAACGGTTGGGCCAAAGGGGATGGACCGGCGCTACTCGGCCTCTTACACGACTCCTAGTTCAAATAGAATTCATGATTCTGAATGTAACGTTCGTCCCCCTTTCCCCAAGTATAATACTTGTTGATAAGACTCCACAAAGTAGTCGTATCTAGTTGGAAAGGAAAATTTACCAATAACTCCCAAGCTATTACTTGGTAACGGATATCAACTTGTTCCAGTGATCTTACCCCTCGAAAGATGAGAAGGTAAGCAACGACTTAATAAGTCAACAGCACCCGAGTTGCGAGTGAAGGGAATACTTTATGACCGGGAAGTCGACAAGATAAATAACATTTTCCAAGTAAGGTTCCCTTATTATTAAGGAGGTAGACTCAAAGAAGAATGATGTCTGAGAACCTTCCTTGATATAGGATTAATAATAATATGACTCCGAAATATTTTTCGTAATAATCGAAGAAGATAAACCTTATTGAGGTTATTCTAAGTATGGAATAAATATTCAGAGAATATTTATTGAATTAAAAATATTTAAAGAATATTCAGGAATATGAAAGAATATCTTTAATCAGAGTATTTTTCAAATAATTCTTGAAGAAATATCGAGAGAATATTTATTGCATAATTAAATATTCAAATGAATATTCCAAATAATATTCATTAATCAATAAGACCTGAAAGGAATATTTAAAATATTTAAAATAATATTCGATGATTAAATAGAACCCTGGATGAATATTCAAAATAATATTCATAATTCATTAGGAATTTAAATGAATATCAATAAAGTAATATTCATTTAATAAATAATATCCTAAATGAATATCAAGTAATATTCATTTAGTAATCCAAGCTTTAAAGGAATATTCGATATAATATTCGATAAGTAAATCAAGCTTCAGATGAATATTGAAGATAATATTCATCAAGTACTTAATACCTTAAATGAATTTTCAAAAGTAATATTTATTTAATGAAATAATATTCTAAATGAATGTCCACATAATATTCATTTAGTAGTCTCATCTTTAGAAGAGTATTCGAAATAATAATCGATAATCAATTCGACTCCGAATGAATATTGACGAATATTATTCGTCGAATGATTACGTTCAAATAATTATTTGAAGTAAGGATCGTTAAAATAATTAGTCTCGAACGAATATTCAAATAATATTCGTCGCCCAAATAATAGAAAATATTTACTTAAATATTTTCCTCCGAGGTAATCTCGATATATCAAGGAATATTGACTCCCGGTCTATTTTTGATTAATAAGATGTATACGCCCTTCTATGAGGGTCTTACAATAATCGGCTTATAACTGATATATAACTATCTAGCTTATAAGCCAACAATGACATTCAGGGAACAAGTATATCACTTCAACTTGAAAGTAGGCATGCATGCAATGGCATATGTATATCAGCATATATATATATATATATATATATATATATATATATTTATTCAATCACAACAACAGCCTAAAAGAAGGGAATTGAAACTTGCCTGGTAGTCGAGTACGGTAAGGGGTAGTGGTAGCGGGTCCCGGTTCAGCTTGGTGATCTATAAATAGCCAAGGCATTCGGGATTAATCACTTAACATATTAAAAGTTAAGTTATACTTAATTCGAAACACGTTCTCGAGTTATCTCGTTATACCCCTTTTTGTGGATTACTTTTATCACTGATCCGACCCGACATTCGTTCGTTAATACGACATGTCATTGCATTTATACTTGGGACATACTTAAGTCATATGAGTTCTAAGGTTGATCGTTACGAACCAATATTATACTCCGAGTTTTATCGCCCGTTTTCTAAGTGTTTTACCGAAGTTATAAAAGAGTCGTCTTTTAGGGGTTCGTTCGCGTTTAACCTCGACTCGAACATTTTTAATAAATCGAAAAATGATCTTTTTGACATACGGTTTTCTTTCACGCCTTCCTTTTTACCTCTAGTATTTATTTACCAAGATTCGCCATGACGTTACATAGTTTACGAGGGTTCAATTACAGTTACGAACTTTCGTTTACGGATTCGAACTACTTTTAGTAATTTGGTCATAAATCCTAAACCGTAAGTCCGTTTCATGCGATCTTTATATCAAAACGAAGCTTGAAACATAATCTATCCTATCATGGCAGAAAATGAAGCTGTACAGTGAGTTATAGCTACTGTGATTCTCGGTGTTTAATAGTCTAACGAAAATTCGGCATTACGACGGCTATAAATCGAACGTTCTAAAATTCATAACAATCAATCCAAGCCACACCGGGCATACTATACATGGTTTTCATCTTAACCAGTCCAAGAAGGTTTCAATTAACCATCATAATCATCAAAACTCTTAAATCATCACTACTAACTACATAATCATGCTTTTATGCATATAACAACACCATAATCTTAACTAATCTAAAACCATCAAGAACATATATAAAACTCAAAGTAAGATCTTGGGTTCTTAAGAATTATACCTTCCTTGGAGAGTGTACAAGCTATAATAACCCTTATATAGTCCTTGTATGGCTTTAACAAAGCTTAAATCATCCAAAGAAACCAAGAAATCAAAGTTAGTTTCTTGAAAACACTATTCACCCTCATCTTTGAGGATTTATTTGAAAATGGAAAACATGGAGTTTGAAGCTAAGATTTCTAGGAGATCATTTTTATGAAATATAGGACTCACCATAAAAATTTGGAGATCAAACAATGGTTGGAAGGTGGATTTTGAAATCTTAAAACTCCAAAATTCGAAGTGCCTTGGTTTTGGGGGAAAAACAGTGAACTTCTCGAATTTATTTACCCATCCAAACGATCTTCAAAAATTATGAAATTAAATCCCCAACTTCACCTTGATGTGTAGAAGCTCCATGAATTTTTTCATGATTTTTAGATGAGTAGATCTAGGTGAAAAAAAATGGCAAAGACCCCTGCCCTGGAAAATGCAACTGCTGGAAAAATGGGGGAGAGGTGGTGTTTGCTTGGCTAGTTGTCAAATGATATTTGTGATATGTATAAGTGGGTATAGCTGCTAATACTCCTCTTAATACAAGTGTCAAAGGTTTATGGTGTGTTAGAAAAATTGATGATGTGAAGCCTTGTTGTTTTCTTCTTGTCCATCCACCTCATTACTTCCTTTCTCATTTCTTTTCTTCATTTCATTTCCACCAAATATTCTTATATATAACCCCAGCTGATCAAGTAGGGTTTTTTTTTTATCTCGTTACGTATTTAATCCGTAATTTCTTTCGCGTTTGCTTGATCGCTTAATCTTGTTATAAAGTTCTAGCGATTTCTAGAACACTTGTTATTCTAACTCAAAGGTTTTCATTCTAAATCCTCAAATCATACTTAATAAATAAAATCCTTGAATCCTTAACATTATAATACTCTTGTCTTGATCGTATTGATAGGCTCTTTACGGTTCGGTCAAATATTGTACCGAAAAAGAATTTGGAATTTCTGAATTCCGATCGTCTCTGCATTCACTTATTTCCTCCGCGTATTACTAATATGACTTCGAAACATCCATAACACGTCCCGTACATAGGGTGGCGTGAAAAGTTTTCCAACTTACAAAGTCACTATTCATCCACCAAATTACTATGCACGTACAGGAAACACTATGCACGTACGGGAAATACTATGCACGTACGGGAAATACTATGCACGTATGGGAAATACTATGCACGTATGGGAAATACTATGCACGTATTCATTTCTCTTCAAGGATCCATTAGCTCCTTCCTGGATGGTAGATTATTCTTATCTAGGTCCTCAACCATCGAATTACTCTATTCTAACAATATACCAATGCATCAGGATCATTGTCCAAAGCAATATCCATTCATTACAATCATTGTTCTTTGAAACCACCATTCATTAGAGCTGGTGACCTTGTTGTTGGAATCATTGTTCCTCATTTTATCATTACTTAATAAAAGTTTTAATTATATCCAAAATTTGGGGTTCTTACAGTCTCCCCTCCTTAAAAGGATTCCGTCCCGGAATCAGGTAGGAAGCAAAGAGTCGTTTGCCTGTCGTTCACTCTTTAGCTTCCCGGTCAATTCCTATTCGTTCTACCCTTCCTCAGCACATCTTCTAGTGCTACAATTCATACTTTATCCTTTTTCCATCAACGTTGCTACTTTTCGTACAACTCACTATCCGGGTTATACTTTTACTCAGTCTTATCCTTATTGATACCTGCAGTAACATTGGTATCACTATCACCCTACGATTCGGAGGTAACCTCGCTCGTACTGTGCATTTCCTGATCGCTTTAATCTTCGCAATCTAGATCAATATAGAGAAGTGGAAAGATTTGTTGAGAGATCACTATGATCAATTGAACATTTGTTATATTGCATAGTTAGTACAGAAGGGGGCCAGCCTTTAGTACTTGACAAGCAATTAAACAAGTCATAGCATTCCACTTAGACTTCTATCACATAGACAGATAGTCACGTAGCAGTACCTCCCCTCCAAAAAGGGTTGTTCTTCTCAATTCATAAAGAAGATGAATAAGAGAGAAGAAGAGAAAAGAGTTCTAAAGGATTATAGAAAGCTTCCATGATTGTAGAATATCATACTCAGAATTTACCTCTGAACTATAGAGGTTTATCAAAGAAGAAATTAATCATAATTATATCCAATACTATTTGATCGCAATCTCACGTGTCAACATATCTTGCTGCTTTGTCCATTATTCTATGGACAAATACTCTTGTTCAATCTTAGCGATACTCACATTCGGGAAATCCTTCAACCTTTCAGGTTAAATCTTAGGTTTCTCACTTGGCATCATTATTACTGACATCCCATATCATGTTACTAGCTTTTTCATAACTATAGTATTGACACTATCAGGTTGTCATCCTGAGAATTCATTAGAAAACCCATTCATAACACTCCTGGCTTCTCATTCCATAGTTGCTTCCCCAGCCTTTTCTTTATCAATTACATCCTTCTTATTATCTGATTCTTATTTACTTCTGTTATTTACTTTCACCTTCACCTCTTTATTGAGACACCTTTTTGCACTTGGTACCTCCTTATCGGTATTCCGTCTCATTTACTCTATAATCATCACGTTATTTCAATTTAAACTTTCCGAAATGAATCTGGCCCGATTCCTTTAACTTAGATTCATATAATCTACTTCTGCCAACCTTGTTTCTCATTACTTGTTCTTTTCTATCCATGGTTTTCCACAGGTTGTCTTTCGTAAGTCGGACCAGGTCGTATATCTACATTCTTGTACTCCTATCATCTGTTGAACATTTGCATTTTACTGGCGTAGCCTGGCCACATGAAAACCCGTTATGACCGTGCTATAATTTTGGGGGTAAGGCTGGCTCGAATACCACCGTCCGAACATTTTAAACTCTCAGGTGGCCCAATAAGTCTCGGGCTCAACCGCCCTTCCCTCCAAATCTCATTAATTCTTTCCATGGGAATATCTTTAACATCATGAATCATCAACCTCATATTCTCTATCTTGTTTGCGTAGAAGTACACTAACATAAACTTGTTTGTCATTCATCAACATGCCATTTAGTTAATCAATGGCAGCACTGTCTTTATCTTTACATTGTCATCTACTTTCTTAGAAGAATCACCATCGCTTGTTGTTTACGTAGTGCATTAATAGCTAACCCTACGGGTTTCAAATCCCTTAGGGAGACAAAGTGATCACTATTCCTTATCCATACGAAACACTTCCTGAACTTGATGTAGATATAACATGAAGTAGATAGAATTGCAGAAGAGTTTCAAGTATCGCAGCTAGGTCCGGTTGATGAAACTATCACTTATGCATCTTCCATAAAAGACTGGAAACTTAACGGTTTACTTCATCAATTTTGTACCATGGTCCTGGTTTGCCTCAAAACGGGACCTTCTAAGGTACGTAATATGCTTAAGACTCGATCAGGAATCGAATCTTTACTTAAACTATTATTACCTTCGATTCTTGCACAATCATCAAAAGGAATGTAACTTCATCCACTCCAATATGACCTTCAAGGTCTTTCCAAATATCATTTTGTTTCTTCGGTATGAACATTTATAATTATTCCTTTATACTTAAACTGTCGGCCACCTCATTGGCCTTTCCTGATAATAATAATTTCTGGTAATCCTTGTTCCTTGGATATATTCCAATTCAAACATTTCTACCTCATTCCAATCATTTTTGGGTGAAAGCATTCTCCCTTAAGCTCTGCTGATGAAGAAAAATATATTTAACAGTCTTTCTCCATAAGTCATTGCTTCCACCTACTCGTGGGAACTTTATCACGTTTATTCCCCATCCTACTTAGGATACTTCTCTTCTTAGTTCTTTCCTTATCTTAGGATAATCTCAACCTTTATAGGTTCAATCCATACTTCCTCATGGTCTCATACATGCCTCATCTGGCATTACTGTTACTATGTCATACATTCCTTACCAAACTTCCATTTTGAAGTTTGGAATATTACCTTTTTCCTTGTAAGGTTTCATAGGTCATCCTCATCCTTCCTCCTGTATTTTCTGGGTACAGGGTATATCAAAATGTCATTGATCAATACTCTAATAATTCTATCTATGTTCTTTTCAGAACTCTTTTTTTTTTTTCTAATAATCCTTACCGGTCATTGTTGCCTTAGCAAGTCCAGCTCATATCATCTGAAGTCATAATGTCGTTATTAGGGTTAATGCCACCCCTTGTGCATTCCCCAGGGTTTGTCTTAATTCATTGATATCCTATCCTTAATTCAACTATCAATGAATTCTTGCATCTTATAATTGGCAATCAGATCATGTATCCTTAATAAAGGTCTCTTTTCAATCATTCTCATTTGATAATCGATCGGTGGCTTAATGCCACCCTCTTCTTTCAGATAGTTGTCAGCCTATTTGGCCTTCCAAAAAGGCAACGTATGCCTATCTCCTCTCTTACAGAACTTGGTAATGGCAGCAAGGATGTTTTGGAAAATATTGGTCGAGTTCAACGTGAATCTATTAGTACTTATCGTTCTTCTCAAATGTACTTGCCTTAGACAAAATTTCTACAGCATACTGATCCATCTCTGACCATTTCTATACTCTCTTCATAAACCTTCGTTGTTTACTTCCCTTAGTCGTAATATGTTCATGGTATTCATGATACCCTAACATCATGCATCTCAAGTCACTATACTCCCATTTTACTCAAAATCTTGGACAACCATATACACATGAGTCACTTTAGTACGGGTTACCCCATCCCAAAAAGGTCTAGTAAATTCCCCATCAAAACATGGGTTGCAAAGGGTTTAGTAGAAGACTCCTACAATCTCATTAATATTTCCTTTATATCAGAAGCCCTTGCAGTCGGTGCTTACTTAGAAGCAACCCTGTTTTGTCTTTTCATTGCTGGTCTAGTCACTTTATAGTCCGTTGTGACTTGGCCTCAACTGGCCACACTAAAATAAAAATATATGATTTTAGGGGTTGGCTAATAGCATTACTTTTCTAGCAATTGCCGGCATAGTGCCTTCTTCTTTGATACCTTTCTACCTTTCCAAAACTTTACTCCATATAAGTCTTAATCGACTACTCGGCACCGTCTCCGGTCGCCTTTCCTCCACTTTTATCTTTTCAACTATTCTTATCAATCCCGCGTGCCACGCAAGCTTACCATTCCTGGCATAACAGCCTTTTCACTTAAGTCAATCCCGGAGTTTCTCCGTCCGGCTAGTTTCTTACTTACATTTCCTGTTTTCGTCCAATCTCACTTCATCATATTATCACTACCGTCGATTGTAATGCTCAGGGTCCGTTTACTAACCCATTTTATAGCAACCTTACCCAAATCACAGGGTTTGCTCCAGTTTCTACTCTCTTCCATGACATTCTCTGATTATCAGAAAGACAAGGTTTGCCAAAATTCACCGAATTCCTTTCCAGACTCAGGGAAATTTTGATCAATCTACCCACCTACTGGTAACATCAAGGAGACCAGTTTCGAAACCTGAAGAATAGTTCTATGAACCTCCAAGCAGGTGGAATCATAAGCAGTCATAGTTAACGAAATAATCATCATCGGATTGGAAGTTTACCCACTGGAGAGGAATCAATTATATCCATCCCTTAGAAGGGAATCAATAATTTCAAACTGAAACCTGTCACAACGTCCTGATATTCAATACTACCAAATGTCGGTCTACCTAACCCTTTATGCGAAGCGTCATTGGAAGCACAAAGTCTCCTTTTTCCATTAAGCAATGCCAGCTCTTGGTCATTACCAATTTCACCTTTTAGCTCCAGGAAGATTTTCTCACATTTTTCTCTTTAACTGCTGATCGTATTACTTGATCTATTATAATTCCGTGTCGGAGTAAACTTAAGGTAACTACTATAATCCATTCAAAGAGAAGAAGGAATTTAATATTCCTCTGAATCACATGCATCTAACGTTTCTGGTTCATCATTTAACTGAGTTGAATTAACTCTATACTCAGTCTCTGGCAGTAGTCTCATTACGAGTTCATCTTGACTCACTGGTCTTATCTTCCGGTAGGTTCTGAGATCATTGTCTTGCTTACTACTTCCTTATATAACTTTTACCCAATCATTCTATTACTTCCCAATGTCTTTACTTTCTAAATGATTCATTCATAAAATGAACATTTTCCTTAATAAAACCACCTTATTAACCTCAATTTGGTTCCATAATTTACAACCTACGACACCTGCCTTCTCATGGCGAATTATTACTGACCATATTCATACTAATTCATTTATCAAATGATATGGCACTTACTGCCTCCTTCTCAACTATTCCTAGGGACTCTGCTCCTCGCCCTATATCACTGTCTTTGATAATCATACATCCCTCTAGCTCTTTCTTTGTTAAGATGAAAATCTCTAAGGATTCTCATCTATTTCCGTATAAGATCTCAAGTAATTCTTCCAATCCTTCTTTCTTGCTGGTACTACGTCTGGTAGTCCGGCTATGAATTCAACATGCATCTTCAGATCTCTTAATAATATATCAGTTCTTTATACTCACTTTTCTGAGCACCATATCTTAATCATCACAGTCATTCTGGCTGCGACCCTCATTACCCATGGGTAAGCTCCTCATCCTAACAGGATTTTCCTTATCTGCTGGAACCTCTTCCGGGTCTCCAGTAGGGTACTCCATCGAATTACCCGCTGATCTTCAGCATATAAAGCATCATCGCGCTGTTGCTCGTATGCCTCAAGGTCAGTCACCTTACTCGTCGATACGATATCGAGCTAAGTTACTATCATTATACTTACGAGTTCCCATAAGGGTTTTATATGTCATCACTACATTAAGTAGTCCGACTATGAACTTGGCAAGAGTTCTTATTATCTTATTGAATTTATTGTTTTAACGTCACCTCATCTCTGGGGTTTATAACGTACGCTCTGATACCACTTCTGTAACACCCCCAGATCCGGGGTCCGGGATCTGGTGGTTACGGTTTCCAATTCTGTCCACAACACTTGAACTTTCCTTAACATAAAATAAATTACGTCTCTATAACCCAACACAATAATATAAAACACACCCGTTATAGTCCCAGAGATGAAATCAGAGTAACACTCAAATTTTTATTAATCACATTATGAGTTCTTACAATCCAAAAGAATTTCAATATAAATACATACTCTTTGCCATCCATTTACATAAGGCATACTAGACCATATTCTTGGTACTGAAAGAATAAATATACCCTACCAATAGCTTCTTCTTCAGCTCTGGTAGTCTCATCGTCCTCGCCCGCGTCGAGTGCGCCTTGTGCGAGTCATCTGGTCTAGCTGTTGTTGTGATATAATAATAAAGCAAGGGTGAGCAATAGCCCACCAACAATAATATATGACTGAACGATAATGTATAACAGTTCAAAAGTATCTTTCAAACCATATGCCATGCCTTTACGGAAATGATGCCAGTATAATATGAACGATGAAGTTACAAGGTAACTTAAAGTATTTGTTTGTAGAAATATCTGCTACATCAAAGTAAGCGAGATATTCTTATTGTTATTAAGAAGAGGAACTTGCAAGAAAAGGTTGCAATTCCAGTTATGACCCTTTTCCAACTCTGCCAACAGTAATCATGTTGCAGGAAATAAATAAATTTGGATGATGAACCAATGATGGAGTATTCACCGCGCCCGCTGTTCCAATCTTGATGATCAGTCGAGATCGTACAGCTCAATTTAGATTTACTACCAGTAGAAGGAAGAACTGACGGCTTTACTTGTGTACCGCCTTACTAGCTCTCCCCGGCCAACGGTTGGGCCAAAGGGGATGGACCGGCGCTACTCGGCCTCTTACACGACTCCTAGTTCAAATAGAATTCATGATTCTGAATGTAACGTTCGTCCCCCTTTCCCCAAGTATAATACTTGTTGATAAGACTCCACAAAGTAGTCGTATCTAGTTGGAAAGGAAAATTTACCAATAACTCCCAAGCTATTACTTGGTAACGGATATCAACTTGTTCCAGTGATCTTACCCCTCGAAAGATGAGAAGGTAAGCAACGACTTAATAAGTCAACAGCACCCGAGTTGCGAGTGAAGGGAATACTTTATGACCGGGAAGTCGACAAGATAAATAACATTTTCCAAGTAAGGTTCCCTTATTATTAAGGAGGTAGACTCAAAGAAGAATGATGTCTGAGAACCTTCCTTGATATAGGATTAATAATAATATGACTCCGAAATATTTTTCGTAATAATCGAAGAAGATAAAACCTTATTGAGGTTATTCTAAGTATGGAATAAATATTCAGAGAATATTTATTGAATTAAAAATATTTAAAGAATATTCAGGAATATGAAAGAATATCTTTAATCAGAGTATTTTTCAAATAATTCTTGAAGAAATATCGAGAGAATATTTATTGCATAATTAAATATTCAAATGAATATTCCAAATAATATTCATTAATCAATAAGACCTGAAAGGAATATTTAAAATATTTAAAATAATATTCGATGATTAAATAGAACCCTGGATGAATATTCAAAATAATATTCA
The DNA here is from genome assembly GCA_036435485.1 of Saposhnikovia divaricata. NCBI lineage: Eukaryota > Viridiplantae > Streptophyta > Magnoliopsida > Apiales > Apiaceae > Saposhnikovia > Saposhnikovia divaricata. The sequence continues at coordinate 182,135,747 of CM071601.1, forward strand.
TAATTCATTAGGAATTTAAATGAATATCAATAAAGTAATATTCATTTAATAAATAATATCCTAAATGAATATCAAGTAATATTCATTTAGTAATCCAAGCTTTAAAGGAATATTCGATATAATATTCGATAAGTAAATCAAGCTTCAGATGAATATTGAAGATAATATTCATCAAGTACTTAATACCTTAAATGAATTTTCAAAAGTAATATTTATTTAATGAAATAATATTCTAAATGAATGTCCACATAATATTCATTTAGTAGTCTCATCTTTAGAAGAGTATTCGAAATAATAATCGATAATCAATTCGACTCCGAATGAATATTGACGAATATTATTCGTCGAATGATTACGTTCAAATAATTATTTGAAGTAAGGATCGTTAAAATAATTAGTCTCGAACGAATATTCAAATAATATTCGTCGCCCAAATAATAGAAAATATTTACTTAAATATTTTCCTCCGAGGTAATCTCGATATATCAAGGAATATTGACTCCCGGTCTATTTTTGATTAATAAGATGTATACGCCCTTCTATGAGGGTCTTACAATAATCGGCTTATAACTGATATATAACTATCTAGCTTATAAGCCAACAATGACATTCAGGGAACAAGTATATCACTTCAACTTGAAAGTAGGCATGCATGCAATGGCATATGTATATCAGCATATATATATATATATATATATATATATATATATATATATATATATATATATATATATATATATATATATTTATTCAATCACAACAACAGCCTAAAAGAAGGGAATTGAAACTTGCCTGGTAGTCGAGTACGGTAAGGGGTAGTGGTAGCGGGTCCCGGTTCAGCTTGGTGATCTATAAATAGCCAAGGCATTCGGGATTAATCACTTAACATATTAAAAGTTAAGTTATACTTAATTCGAAACACGTTCTCGAGTTATCTCGTTATACCCCTTTTTGTGGATTACTTTTATCACTGATCCGACCCGACATTCGTTCGTTAATACGACATGTCATTGCATTTATACTTGGGACATACTTAAGTCATATGAGTTCTAAGGTTGATCGTTACGAACCAATATTATACTCCGAGTTTTATCGCCCGTTTTCTAAGTGTTTTACAGAAGTTATAAAAGAGTCGTCTTTTAGGGGTTCGTTCGCGTTTAACCTCGACTCGAACATTTTTAATAAATCGAAAAATGATCTTTTTGACATACGGTTTTCTTTCATGCCTTCCTTTTTACCTCTAGTATTTATTTACCAAGATTCGCCATGACGTTACATAGTTTACGAGGGTTCAATTACAGTTACGAACTTTCGTTTACGGATTCGAACTACTTTTAGTAATTTGGTCATAAATCCTAAACCGTAAGTCCGTTTCATGCGATCTTTATATCAAAATGAAGCTTGAAACATAATCTATCCTATCATGGCAGAAAATGAAGCTGTACAGTGAGTTATAGCTACTGTGATGCTCGGTGTTTAATAGTCTAACGAAAATTCGGCATTACGACGGCTATAAATCGAACGTTCTAAAATTCATAACAATCAATCCAAGCCACACCGGGCATACTATACATGGTTTTCATCTTAACCAGTCCAAGAAGGTTTCAATTAACCATCATAATCATCAAAACTCTTAAATCATCACTACTAACTACATAATCATGCTTTTATGCATATAACAACACCATAATCTTAACTAATCTAAAACCATCAAGAACATATATAAAACTCAAAGTAAGATCTTGGGTTCTTAAGAATTATACCTTCCTTGGAGAGTGTACAAGCTATAATAACCCTTATATAGTCCTTGTATGGCTTTAACAAAGCTTAAATCATCCAAAGAAACCAAGAAATCAAAGTTAGTTTCTTAAAAACACTATTCACCCTCATCTTTGAGGATTTATTTGAAAATGGAAAACATGGAGTTTGAAGCTAAGATTTCTAGGAGATCATTTTTATGAAATATAGGACTCACCATAAAAATTTGGAGATCAAACAATGGTTGGAAGGTGGATTTTGAAATCTTAAAACTCCAAAATTCGAAGTGCCTTGGTTTTGGGGGAAAAACAGTGAACTTCTCGAATTTATTTACCCATCCAAACGATCTTCAAAAATTATGAAATTAAATCCCCAACTTCACCTTGATGTGTAGAAGCTCCATGAATTTTTTCATGATTTTTAGATGAGTAGATCTAGGTGAAAAAAAATGGCAAAGACCCCTGCCCTGGAAAATGCAACTGCTGGAAAAATGGGGGAGAGGTGGTGTTTGCTTGGCTAGTTGTCAAATGATATTTGTGATATGTATAAGTGGGTATAGCTGCTAATACTCCTCTTAATACAAGTGTCAAAGGTTTATGATGTGTTAGAAAAATTGATGATGTGAAGCCTTGTTGTTTTCTTCTTGTCCATCCACCTCATTACTTCCTTTCTCATTTCTTTTCTTCATTTCATTTCCACCAAATATTCTTATATATAACCCCAGCTGATCAAGTAGGGTTTTTTTTTTATCTCGTTACGTATTTAATCCGTAATTTCTTTCGCGTTTGCTTGATCGCTTAATCTTGTTATAAAGTTCTAGCGATTTCTAGAACACTTGTTATTCTAACTCAAAGGTTTTCATTCTAAATCCTCAAATCATACTTAATAAATAAAATCCTTGAATCCTTAACATTATAATACTCTTGTCTTGATCGTATTGATAGGCTCTTTACGGTTCGGTCAAATATTGTAACGAAAAAGAATTTGGAATTTCTGAATTCCGATCGTCTCTGCATTCACTTATTTCCTCCACGTATTACTAATATGACTTCGAAACATCCATAACACGTCCCGTACATAGGGTGGCGTGAAAAGTTTTCCAACTTACAAAGTCACTATTCATCCACCAAATTACTATGCACGTACAGGAAACACTATGCACGTACGGGAAATACTATGCACGTACGGGAAATACTATGCACGTATGGGAAATACTATGCACGTATGGGAAATACTATGCACGTATTCATTTCTCTTCAAGGATCCATTAGCTCCTTCCTGGATGGTAGATTATTCTTATCTAGGTCCTCAAGCATCGAATTACTCTATTCTAACAATATACCAATGCATCAGGATCATTGTCCAAAGCAATATCCATTCATTACAATCATTGTTCTTTGAAACCACCATTCATTAGAGCTGGTGACCTTGTTGTTGGAATCATTGTTCCTCATTTTATCATTACTTAATAAAAGTTTTAATTATATCCAAAATTTGGGGTTCTTACAGACTCTTTATATATACCTGGCGGTATCTGAGCAAGCGTTGAGCGCCGTTCTCATTCGAGAAGAGAAGAAGGTCCAGGCTAGTGGAAGTTACGTCCGTACTTCCAGGCACACAAGATTGAGGTCCTGACGGACCAACAGTTGAGAAACATTTTGCATAGCCCAAAGGCTAGTGGAAGGCTAATTAAGTGGGCGATTGAACTTGGAGAATTTGACATCATGTATAAGTCTCGAACAGCCATTAAGGCTCAGTCATTGGTTGACTTCGTGGTTGAATGCACCATTAGCAACCAAGAAGTCGGGGGGCAGGAAATGATAACAACCCCTGAGAAGCAAGATAAAGATGGAGAACTTGAACCTGATCAGAAGGAATATTGGGTGCTCTATTTTGATGGAGCATCAAAAACAAAATCCAGTGGCGCAGGCTTAGTATTGCAAAGCCCCGATGGGTTCACAATCGAATACGCTTTGAAGTTGGATTTCCAGACGACCAACAATGAAGCTGAGTATGAGGCCTTGATAGCTGGTTTAGGCTTGGCCAGAATCATGAGAGTCAAGAATCTCAAAGTTTATGGAGATTCAAGATTAGTAGTCTCTCAAGTAAATGGTGAATTTGAGGCCAAGGATGAAACTATGGCAAAGTATCTGCGAGTTGTGAAAGCTGTCATGACTCAGTTTGACGAGTGTTATGTAGAACACATCCCGAGAGAAGAGAACGTTAAGGCCGATGCCCTATCTAAGTTCGCTTCTTCCGAGATAGAAAACTATGCAGGGAGTGTTTACTTCCAGGTCTTGAAGGCCCCGACCATCGACTCGAAATTAGTGGCACCAATTGATGTGGGAAGCTCTTGGATAGATCCTATCAAGGCACACCTTGAGACCGGGTGGCTCCCAGACGATGCCTTGGAGGCACGAAAACTTTCAGTAAGAGCATTGAGATACACTTTGATTGAGGGCATTCTGTACAAGAGATCATTTGTCATCCCGTACTTGAAGTGCTTGAGGCCTCAAGAGGCAAGGGAAGCTTTGGAAGAAGTCCATGAAGGGATCTGTGGGCAGCACCTGGGGGGCAGGGCCCTGGCTCACAAAATAACTCGTTTGGGATTCTACTGGCCAGAGATGCTAGCTGATGCACAGAATTAGGTCAAGAGGTGTGACAGGTGCCAGAAGCATGCTCCGATTGTCAGGCAGCCGCCGGAGATGTTAACATCAGTCAGTTCCCCCATTCCATTTGCAATGTGGGGGATGGACATTCTTGGTCCTTTCCCTATGGCATCAGCACAGAGGAAGTTTTTGATTGTCGCCATTGACTACTTCACCAAGTGGATTGAGGCTAAGCCTTTAGCCAAAATAACCACCAAGCAAGTTTCCCAGTTCTTTTGGGAGAACATAATCTGTAGATATGGCATTCCGCGAATCCTTGTGACGGATAATGGGACAAAGTTCAATAATGAAGAATTTAAGAAGTACTGTGAGGAGGATGCTATTGAGCTTCGTTTTATCTCAGTAGCGCATCCGCAAGCAAATGGACAGGCCGAGGTGGCCAATCGGATCATCCTTGATGGACTTAAGAAAAGGGTTGAATGCTCAAGGAACACCTGGGTAGACGAGTTACTACCTATACTCTGGGCTTACCGCACTACTTTCAAGGTAACCACAGGAGCAACCCCGTTTCTGTTAGCTTATGGAGCTGAGGCAGTTGTGCCACTGGAGATCATGCATGCATCACCTCGAGTGGAGGCATTTGAACCTGAGACTAATGAAGAAGGTATGAAGCTCGCCCTAGATCTGATTGATGAAGTCAGGGACGAGGCAAACGCCAGAAATGTGGAGCATCAAAAGAAAGCATCCTTCTATTACAACCACAGGGTTAAGGAGAGGTTCTTTCAGCAAGGTGATTTGTTTCTGAGGAAGATCGAGGCTTCTGGAGTTGGCCAGAAAGGAAAACTAGCCCCAAACTGGGAAGGGCCGTATCGAGTCAGGAAGACGTTGGGACGAGGATCATATAAGTTGGAGACCTTGGACGGGGTTGAGGTGCCCCGTACTTGGCATGCCTTGAACCTCAAGATTTATTATGTTTAAGCTGCCTCTGCGAGGATGTAGTTTTTTATTTATCTAGTAGGAGAAGTAGAAATAAGGTTCGATGAAACCATCCAAGGGTTTTGATGCCCCGAGTAGGACAATAATGAACTGTTTAAGGGTTGAACCCTTTTTGAGTTATTAATGCAAACTTGTTTTCCATTTTATGATTCTATGTTTTGTTTATGTACCAAGCATCTGTTGAGTGTGAGTCTAGGAAGACCAAGTACCGAAAATAAATGAACATACGAATAAAACAAACAAGTGCATAAATAAAGACCCCAAAGGGCCAACAGTAAGGGTTACATCATTTAAACCGAATAAAAGTTTAATCACGAAGGACCGTGATTGAAATACTAGAAATAAAAGCCACATACGGCTAAGCTAGGCCATGCAAGGCCCGAAGCGACTCCAGCTACTCATCCGAGGAATCCTCCTCGCCATTCTCCTCCTCATCAGTCTCTTCCTCGCTACTCTCCTCCTCGTCACTCTCTTCCTCAGAGCTTTCCTCAGCATGGCCCTTACCCGGCTCGGCTACCGCCACTGGTGGAGCTGTCACTTCCATCGCCTCAACCTCTTCCTCCTCGGAAGATGAGCTATCTTCAACTACCTTGTTCGAGGGGACTGCTTTACGAACTACTCTCCCCTTCTGCACGGTCATAGGTCGTTTCCCTCGAGGATCCAAGGAAACTGAGCCATCCACGGCTGCTCGGACACCCCTCGAACCGGAACCAGAACGGCGATGACTTCCCCTAGAACCGGAGCCCGAAGCCTGAGCTACTGGGATGGCCTCGGCGCCCGAAGCAACTTGACAATAAGGACTTGGAAAATCCCTCGGGAAAACCACAGTAGGGTTCCTCTTACTCACAGCGTTGATGGCTCGATCCCAGCCAACAGACATGATACCCGGGCGTACTTCATCATCATGCTTATCTATAAGCTCAAAGAAATCCTCAGACTCCTGGTAAGCTTTCACCACTAGCTTACAGTCTACTGCCCTCTTGTTATACAAGGAGTCATACTGTCTCTGGAGAGAATGAGCATCAGCTTCAGCCCGGATGGCCCTGGACTCCAAGTCTTGGTATTTCTCATCAAGAGTTGCTTTCTCCTTCTTCAAAGCCACATTCTCATCTCGATATACATGACCTAGCCGAGTGCTAGCCTGGAACTGGGCATTTGCCTGGAACAAAGAAATAATAAGACAATTATAATCACAAGTTAAGTGAAAACACTATGTCTAGGAAGGAAGGTGGGAAACCTGATATAGAGCTTGAGCTCCGAGTTTCTCCGCTTCATCAAATTTGTCCCCGGCTGTTACAGTCAGAAGGTCGGGGGGAGTAATGCTGAACTTGGACCAATCCAAGGCTGACTCTGGGCATCCCAAGACAGAATCTTGCTCACAGATCCCCCAACCAGGGATGAAGGGGGTCTTGACTCTCCCTTCAGCATTCCGCGATCTCTTTGAAGAGCATCCCGACAGGAATTGAGGGATCTTCGGCCCAGGTTGAATGCAAGCCGCCTCGGCTTTCTTGATCATCCTTCTAGTAACTTTCGGCTGGTTTTCGGGCCGACTGTCGATCTCCTCAGCAACTGAAAAGGCAACAGAAAAGATATCGGAATAAGAACAAACAGAGTTCATAACATGAAGGTAAAAATTACCATCAGCAGAAAGTAAGCTAAGTCCAGCTTCTACAAGTCTCTTCTCGGTTAAGAAAACTTTGTAGTGAGTACGGCTGTCGTCAGCAAGTAGTCGGTCACGATCAAAAAGCTCCTTCTCGTCAAGATCACATACAAAGTGCGTAGCATCATGCACTTCTCCAAACTTAGACATAAAGAATTGGCCCCAGTCGCCACCACGCCATACCAGAATCACGAACTCTCTGTCCCAGTAGTGATGGGAATCTGGGAATGAAAAGGCATTCACAATATGTGGAACATTGGATCTATGCTGAATAGTGACCCATCCCTTCTGAATCTCAGAAGAATTCTTGGTGGCGAATATACTCCTAAACATTGTAGTAGTTGGCTCGATACCTAGATCTCGACATCTCAGCATGAAGATGATAATCAACCGCCATGCATTGGGATACAATTGGCAGGGATGAACCTGAAGCTCCGCTAGGAGCCTTATGATGAACTTGTCTACCGGGAATCTCAGGCCTGCTTCAAGGGCACCTTTGTAGACATATAGCCTCTCAGGGTGCCAGTTACAGGTTCTGTCAGCTAAGCCAGGAAGGCAAACCTTGATCACGTCCGGAAAGCCATATAACTTCTTAATATTTTCGACATCTTGCTTGTCGAACTTGGACGGACTATGATACGCAGCTAACTCAGAGTTGTTGGGAAATGCATCCCTCATAGTACTCAATAAGTCAATTAAAGAATCAAATCGACGATCAATATATCTAGGGGGATTCAGTCGAAGATTACCTCGCAATGTTTTGGCCAAAGCTCTCTTGGCCATCGCCTCGGACATAGAGAATGATGAAGCTGGAGCGCGGTCGCCATCTGCCATCTTGAGCTCGAACTTGAAGCTAGAACTTGAGAACTTCAGAGAGAATTTTAGAAGTAAGAAGAAGTGAAGTGAATGAAAATGAAGGCTCCTCCCACTCTTTTATAGAAGATGGATGACCTCCTATATCAGGTTGAAACACAGCCTGGTTCGTGTTTGCAGGTCATCTATCGTTCATATACAGAAAAATGAATTTCATCTGCTATATCCGGCAATAATTATACCGGTATGTATGATTCCGGGAAAGAAAAGAAGGATTTACGTGATGAGATAGTAACAAGCTGTGCCCAGGCACTCATCTGAGCTTAAGGAGCTAATTACGTTTAAGGAAGATAGAATACAATCAGTTAGTCTTTGCTATTAAAGAGACTTATTATGCTCTGAAAGGAGGTATCCAACATCCATGATCAAGGACGTGATTCTAGAACGAGACTCATACATCCATGATCAAGGACGTGATTCTAGAACGAGACTCCAGGCATTGCGAAAAGCTCCGAGAGGCACGACACAGCAACCATGGAGCACCTGTTGGGCGATCAAGAAGCACACGGCAGGCAACCAGGATCTCCTGGCAGCCGACCAGGTGCCATGGAGAGGGTCTGGCCGACCAGGATCTCCTGGCAGCCGACCAGGTGCCATGGAGAGGGTCTGGCCGACCAGGATCTCCTGGCAGCCGACCTCATGGCACCTCCCGTCAGTTGTTCGGATCGTTTGGTGGTACTGTAAATTAGAGATCAAGATCGAGATCGAGATCGAGGTTCTGGATCCCTAGGATCGAGATCGAGGTTCTGGATCCTTGAAAGTCATGAGTGACCAAGATACTAAATTGAAGGTCAAGTTGGAACGTCGTTTAAACACTTCCAGACAACTTGGGGCACCTGTCGGGCGATCAAGAAGCACCCGGCAGGCAACCAGAATCACCTGGCAGGCAACCAGGATCTCCTGGCAGCCGACCAGGTGCCACAGAGGAGGGTCAGCCGACCAGGATCTCCTGGCAGCCGACCAGGATCTCCTGGCAGCCGACCAGGAGCCACGGAGAGGCTCCATCTGACTTCCCGATACTCATCTTGGCACTCCCTATCGTTTGATTGAATCGTTTGATGGTTTTGTTGAAGGCTTCTCACTTTCCGTGACAAACATCGACCTTCGAATTAGCACCATTCAGTGCCGTTTTATGCCATTTAACGTCGTTTACACAAACATTGAAACGTCGTTTAAGCATCGTGTGACATCATTAATGTCAACCTGGATCTCCCGTCAACACACGTCAGACGATCGAGAAGCACACGTCAGATGATCGAGAAGCACACGTCAGGCGATCGAGAAGCACACGTCAGGCGATCGAGAAGCACCTGGCAGGCAACCAGGATCTCCTGGCAGCCGACCAGGTGCCTCAAGGAGGGTCAGCCGACCAGGATCTCCTGACAGCCGACCAGGATCTCCTAGCAGCCGACCAGGATCTCCTGGCAGCCGACCAGGAGCACCTGGCAGCTGACCGGAACCTTTGTTGGCTGACTCGCTGCCCGGAAGAGGTTACAATTTTCCCGAATCTCCTCCGCTTAGCACTGTTTATCACCGTTTAGCGTCGTTTAACATTGTTTAAACGTCGTTTAAAGCTGATTAGCACCAATTAGTGTCGTTTAAGCACCGTCTAGTGCCAATTAACACCGATTAGTGTCGTTTAAGCACCGTCTAGTGCCGATTAACACCGATTAGTGTCGTTTAAGCACCGTTTAGTGCCGATTAACACCGATTAGTGTCGTTTAAGCACCGTTTAGTGCCGATTAACACCAATTAGTGTCGTTTAAGCACCGTGAGTGCCAGTTTATCCTTTTAACATTGTTTAACACTGTTAAGCATTGTTAAGGGTGATTAGTGCCGATTAGCATCGAATTAACATTGTCGTGAACGCGTCGGTCGCTCCACGCTGCTCGAAAAGGGTCATGGTTGGCCCAGTACATCCTCTTGTGCCTCGCCCCTGGGTCTTGGTGCCGAAGCTTTTCGTTAGAACGCGGGTCTCACGAACCTGATGCCGTAGGTTCGCTTCCGAAAGAAGTAATGCAATTGGTTGACCCAGGAAAGACCCCTACCGCTAACTTCTCTGTCCTAATCTCCTGTGTCGAAGCTTTCTTGTTCTACAGGTCCGGACTTGGGCTGGAAATAAGCCCTAAAGACACATTTAATGTGGCATTAATTAGGCCAAGAATGGTCCAAACGTGGGGCCCACCAGCTGGGCCCAAAACCCCAATTATAATATTAATTTCGTAATTAATATTAAGGGTAATAAACAGCTCAGCAAATAAGAGTCAAACAAGGATATTACTCTTGCCTGACTTATCCTCCAAGATACACAATTCAATATGGAAACTGATTCCTACAAGGAATAGATCTAGAACCTTTCTCAAAGACTTGCCCACCAAGTCTCCGAATCCTACCATAATTCTAAGGCTTCTCAGCCTATATAAAGGGCCTGACCCCTCATTCTCAGAACTACGTTGGCTTGATTCTCAATACGAGATACGTAGGCACTCTGTGAGGACCGATTATAGTCTCGAACGCAGAAACAGCCATTAAAGCGCGAAGCTCAACCACCCTAGCATTAATTACAAATCGTAACCTAGTTTTAGATCCACAACAGTAATTTGCACGAATGAAATTAAATAAAAAAATGATTCTAATCAAACAAATGCTTGAGTGGGAGGACAAAATGAACATTATGAAATAAAATAAGGATAATTTGATCAAACAAATAATTTCGGATATGCAACCATCAATTTAGGAGGTGCAAATATCAACATTCTTGTTTTATCCTTCTTTTATTTAGATACGATACGATTAAATAAAAAGGTGCTTGTTACAACGCTGATACATGTGTTTTGTACGAAAATAAGTAGGGCGAATGAATATATTGATTATTGTCTTCGAGTTGTTTATTTTGTAGTGATTATGGGTGTATGAATGAATCTATTATATATATAATAGGTCAACACAAGATAAAAATAATGAGATTTTTTAATGTATTGTAATTACCAATTTATTCTTCTATTCTCGAATTTTTTAAAAAATTGTGGTTGTTGGGGATTGAACTCTTCAAATTATTTAGCAAATCCTTCTACCACTACACCACTGAAGCACATATGTTTTAAAACATACACATTATAGATATATGTGTGTGTTGTGCGACTTTTTATGTAGTATGATTATTAATTTATCCCTCTATTCTCAATTTTTTTTGAAAAAGTTGTGGTTTGTGGGAATTGAACTTGGGCCCCCGAGTTAATTAACAAATCTTTTTACCACTACACCACTCAATCACATGTGTTTTAAATCATACACATAAAAGATGTATGTGTGTTGTTTTAGTGAAAATTTTTTCTAATATTATAATATTGCGACATATTAATAATTTTTTGTCATGTTGCGTTTACTTTTATTGATTTGAATTATAACATATTAAATTAAAATATAAATTATTGATACATAATATATGGTTTGATAATATTATAAAATTGTAATAACAATAATAATCAACATAATAATAAAAAAAATTACTATATAATTATTCTCTTAAACAACCTAAGCACTCATCTATACGTATTTTCAATAATACACATAATATGTCTATTTATATCGCTTAAGCGGGGCAAGATTTGGTTTTATATAAAGAAACAATATGAAATGCATAATGTATTTTTTATGAAAAATATTACATATATGATTAAGTCAATAACTAAAGTACTTTATTACTGATTTGAAAGCACCAATTTACTCCTAAGCTCATATTGTATAGAAGTACTATTTTTAGTGATAATCGAACGTGGATCACCGAGTTAAATTCTGCATCTTCGTACCATTATAAACAAGGAACTGCATGCATTGGGTGAAATTGGAAAAATGTTAAGGCGATGGGGCACCTTTGTGCCTCCCACAGTTGAAAACATAACATAATGGCTGAAAGCTGGAAAGTTGTAATTTTGTAAAGCAATGCATGTTGTTTGATGAGGCATTTCGATCTTTTACCTTGTTTATTCATCCCTTTTGTTTGCAAACATTTCTTGAAATGACCCGTGAACCTGTTTTGGATTTGAATTATTCGTTTATCTTTCTTATAATCCTTTTCATTGATAAAAGAAATTATCTAATAAATTTCTTTTCCCAGTTACCTAAATGAGGTCTTTTTTAAGTAATAATTTTTTTCTAATCTTTTTTTATGAACAATTAGGCTATAGCCTATAACTTACAAATTATTATCTATTCCAACTAATTTAGGAATGAGAATCTGCAACGATAATAGATATATAGACCTTTGCTCAAATTTTTTTTCTATATTAATTAATTAGTAGTACAAATAACAAATGTACAATATTGTGGAGCCTCGATCGAGTCTCTTGAAAATGGAATGCCAGCAGCAGTCCTATATGATCTAGCAGCCTAGCTCGATCTATTTATATAAAAACCAATTAATTTACATAAAAGATTGTACTATGTTACGGCAACTTAACAGTTGAGAATGAATGAATGTTTTATAGTAGCAATGGTTCTTCCCCAACCGTTTTTTTATGTATTTGTAAAATTAAATAAAAAAAACGTGTACAAGGTTACAAATCAGAGTAAATAGCATAGTTATTTTTTCTTTTTTAGGAAAAGTGAACATTAGCTATCCTTTTAAAAAGGAAGAATAATTTTCAATAATATATTACAAATTTCAAATTTCAGATATCAAAATGGATAGAATTTAGCCAATGTACTACAATTCACACGTACTGTTATGTCCAAATCTTGGCATAAGCCCTAAGCAGGCCTAATGAGCTAGAATAGCGGTCCACAACTCATAATGGGCCTAAAAATGAAGATTGGGTCACCAAAGCCCACCACCAGGAGCTAGTCCAATATACTATCAACACAATATGGAAGACAGCGGCCCCTAGCTACGGGTTGAGTTCGCAGCAATCCCTAGTATGGGATAGCATCTACCACATCTCTCTGCAAGGTCCAGCGAGGCCTAGAGGTCCAGCGTGGCCTAAAGGTCCAGTGTGGCCTAGCATATTCTTATTATGAAGGCTCATAGCTAAGCCCAACGAGGTTGCATGAGTAGATATGAAGGCTCATAGCTAAGCCCAGCGAGGTCGCATGCCTGCACCCACAGGAGGTCGCATGCCTGTACCGACGAGGTCGCATGCCTGTACCTAAGAGGTCGCATGCCTGCACCCAGGAGGTCGCATGCCTGCTCCCACAGAAGGTCGCATGCCTGTACCTAAGAGGTCGCATGCCTGCACCCACAAGAGGTCGCATGCCTGTACCGACGAGATCGCATGCATGTACCGACGAGGTCGCATGCCTGCACCTATAGGAGGTCGCATGCCTGTACATAGGAGGTCGCATGCCTGCATCCAGGAGGTTGCATGCCTGCACCCATAGGAGGTCGCATGCCTGTACCGATAAGGTCGCATGCCTGTACCGACGAGGTCGCATGTCTGCACCCATAGGAGGTCGCATGCCTGTACCTAAGAGGTCGCATGCCTGCACCCAGGAGGTCGCATGCCTGCACCCATAGGAGGTCGCATGCATGTACCCACGAGGTCGCATGCCTGCACCCACAGGGTCGCATGCGAGGTCCTCGTAAGCTCTCCATTAGCCTCGCAAATGAGGCCTCGTGATTCTAGCATCATGTTAGCCATGGGTAACATTTATTGGGCCGTGGGTCATAAGCAGAGTTAATGGACTATTAACATCAGGCCAAAAGTGAGTGAACTTGGGCCAAGATGGATCTACAAAAGCCCTAGCCCGTTTGGGTAACTTCTTCTCTAAGAACTACGTATGGCTTGATCCCTATAAATAGGGTACGTAGGCACCTTGTTATGGATGATTGACAGTTGGCAGCAACAGAGACTAAACAGTTTTCTCTGACATTCAACGAATCAACAAACAAGATCAGCCACAAAAAATCACCAATCTCCTTCCGTGTTCTTCGTGTTCTTAGCGAAATATCCGTATTTTGCTTCGTGATTCCAGCAAACCTCAAAAATATTGTTATACAATATTCTCCCTATAACATTTGACGCTAGAAGGAGGGGAGTCGTCGTATTGGGAGAAAGATGACTAACTCGAACAAGAAGATGAACGGAGGGCACAACAACGGAAAGAACCCGGGGTCGCACAAGATACCCAAAGACGATCACCCCAGAAGCGAGGATGGGCCCGAGAAGGTGTCAGCAGTGCAAGAAAGGATGACTAGAGTGAAGAAGAGGTATAGATCAAGGGGTGCGAAGAGGAATGCCAGAAAGGGGCCCAAGTCCTATCAGGAGGAGTGCAGTAAGGGTCCTACCAAGAAACTCTTGGATGAAGCTGATGATGTTGTTACAGATCAAACAAACCCTTACTTCTATGAAGACCTCGAGCGGGAGGAGGATGTAGAGCTTACTAAGACAAAGGAAAGGTTGCAGAATGAGGCCGCCTCATCTAAGGGGAGGTCAGTTAGTGTCTTTGATCATCTTGGAAAGAAGTTAGCTGAGCATGATCTCCGCCTCAAGCTCGGAAAACTTACAGCTTACAAGAAGTATAAGCGATCCCAGGCTTGGAGCCAAGGTTTGGAACGACCCCCCTCTCCTCATCGAGAGCGTGAGCGGTCCCAGAAGTACAAACCTGACCCCCTAAATCGCAAGAAGGGTCCAGAGGAATCTAGAGCTCCCAAGAAGACCCAATCCCACCATGACAACACGGGAAAGGAAAGGAAAAAGTTGAAGATAAGAAGACCAAGGTTGGAGACTACAAGCTAGAGGAGCTAAAGAAGGCCTTGGATAAGAGGAATGCAGACAAGGGGATCCTTAACCCCATGGGTCTGGCCTCGCCTTTCACTCAAGAGATCAGGACCACTCCGCTTCCCACTATATTCCGGAGTATTAACCCGGACATGACTTATAATGGGGACACTGACCCTGCAGAGTTTGTTATTCGATAACAATGATATGGATGTGTATCGGGTCTCTCTATTGGCTAGGTGCAGGTTATTTGTGACCTCGTTGAGGGGTAGTGCCCATCAGTGGTTCTTTAAGCTAGGGGCTCACATCACTATAGACTCCTGGGAGCAGTTCGTGGATATTTTCATTAAGCATTTTCAGTCCTCTAAGCTCTATGCACCTCTTGTATCCACCATGGTGAACATAAAGCTGGAGGGTGAGACCCTACAGGACTACTTCAAGAGTTTTAATGCCGAGGACCCTATGATGCGAGGAGGAAATGATGAGGCCATTAAAAATTTTCTTATTGCTGGGCTGAGAGAGGGCACCAAGTTCTGGAAGAAGTTGCAGGCACAGACATCTGACACTCTCTTTGAGTTCTACAAGGAGGTCGAGCCTTGCAAATGGATTGAAAAGTCGATGGAGGACCTCAAGAAGAATAATGAGGCTAGCAACAGTGGAAGTAAGAGCAAGGGAGTGAAGAGGAAGGACTCTTGGAGCCCTAGGCGAAGACGGGATCGCAGTGAGAGCCCAAAGAGGAGGGGTCGCGATCCGCCAAGGAGGTCTCCACCGCAAGCTCAAAGTGGAAGGAATGAGGACCAGTCCATACCTTTAGTGGCCTACATTGATCACATATATGCAGTTAATGCTGACAAGGGGATGTTTAAGAAGCCCTCACCTATGGCGAAGCATATTTTGTATGAAGATGCGACCTCGAGGCCAAGGCAAGGGTCAAGGATCTAAGTGACCCCCTTCTCCTCGTCGAGATCGTGAGTACTCCCATCATTAGGACGACAGACCCCAATCTTCTCATCGAGATCGTGAGGCCCCCCATATGATGTGGCTATTGAGATCAAAGATATGCCTCTTAATGAGATGCTTCTTGGTGAAATACCTCTACGTCGAGGAGAGGGGGGACGCCCCAGATCCTTGGGGAGAGGGGGGACGCCCCCGACCCTTAGCGATAATGAGGAGGTCCTCGACTATCTCAAGACACTGGAAAGAGCAAGCAACAAATAAAGAGGCTGAGTATGAGGCTCTTATTATTGGCCTCAAGCTCGCACTAGAGATGAAGGGAGAGAAGCCAAAGTATTTGAAAATCAAAGTGAGCTCAAGACCTCGATATCTACATTCTTGTTCAACATAGGGAAGCATGTTATGACACTGAAGAAGCTAAGTGTTCTCACTTAGCGTTGGAGAGTCCAAATGCCTTGATACAACAGTGAAGAGGTCGAGTGCCCCGGGATAGCGTTGAAGAGGTCAAGTCTACTTATAGTGGGATCACATCGAATTCTCTTCATTATAAATGGTGTCAACTCTAAATAATCAAGAAGGTTCATGAAACATGTTGATTCCTCATCACATCTACAATGATAATGAGGACTCGGGGGGTAGTGGCATTACATAAACACCACTTCTAGCAGGACATTCGAAAAATTGCAAGACAAGGCCAGCACCTAGTGTTGCGAGGCCGTACCTAGCATTGCGAGGCCGCAAGCCCGATATCTTACGATGCGAGACCACTTAACCCCATTGGCGATGATGGGTCAGTCCGCAAGTCTATACAGTGTGGAGTTATCACTAGGCATGTGTTAAAATCAGTCTATAAGCAAATTGGAGCATATGAAGACTCAATCAGGTATCCTAAAGCACTTGGAAAAATTCAAAATTACCAGTTTTTAAAGATTCGGCCCACTAGCTAGCATATGCGAGCCGGGGCTAGAGCCCAGCAACATGATGGATGCAGTCTGTCTACAAGGCTATAAAAGAAAATGGAATACGAGGCCACAGAATCAAGGATCAAAAGGAAGTTAAAAACCGGGAAAGCATGATCAACTAAAATAAAAAAGACGAACAGGGGTCCGCGTATGGATTAACAGGAGCACATGTGGCTTATTAAAAAAACAAGGTGTCCTCGCATATATATGTATAGAGGAGTCCTCTCATTATATCAGCAGGAGGAGGCCTCTCCAAATATGAGGCCACGAGGAGTCCTCTTATTCTATCAGGGAGGAGGCCTCTCCACATATGAGGCCACGAGGAGTCCTTATTATATCAGCAAGAGTTATTAAAAATAGAAGGAAGCAGCGAAAGGCGAGGAGATCTCAGCCAAAGTGAAAAAAGAAAATATTAAAAAAGAAAAGAAAGAAAAGTCAGCGAGGTGAAAGTACAAATACGAGGACCACGGCTCCACAAGGTTGTAAAGAAATTACAAGGCGAATAAAGAGTACTTTGCAGCGCGACACGAGAAAAAAAAATGTAGCGAGGGGGCCACTGCGAGGAGACATGGGCTCGTGTTAAAATAAAAAAATTTTGAAAGGTGCCAAGTGAGGAGTCCAAAATAATTATGAAGAAATTTTGAAGATCAGAAAAAATAGTTCTCCGCTACAACTGCCTGCACCGAAGAACTGGGGTACCATGTACTGCTATGAGGAGGAGGCCTCGCAAAATATGAGGCTGCAAGGAGGCCTCGAAACATATGAGGCTGCAAGGAGGCCTCGCAACATATGAGGCTGCAAGGAGGTCTCGCAATATATGAAGCTCTAAGGAGTCCTTTCATTATATCAACAAGAGGTGAGGAGTCCTCTCCACAAAAGTAGTCCTCTCCACAGTAGTCCTCTCAACATAAAGGGAGTCCTCTCATCATAATAGCAAGGAACAAAGGAGAGTCCTCTCATCATACTTTAAGAAGACCTGAAGATATAGGTGAGAGCCTGAGCTCACACATCAGCTAGACAGAAGATATAATTATAACAATCTATGATTGCAAGGCCCTATGGGGTCGGCTCTCAAGGACCCTACAGGACCACATTTCGCTTGGAAAGACCCCTTTAAGTTCACCATTACTTACATATACTTGGATTCGCATTAATTGAAAGACACACAACACGTGTCATCATCTTAGCGACTGGGAGCAGATCTCGAAACACGGCAGTTGTCTGAAACCATTCAAATTCATAGGGGTCACGATGCGATCCCAGGGCAATTGAGATAGCTATGCTTTCATCTACAACAATCTATAACGAGCACAGGCCTCGCATCGAAGTTTTGACAAAGCAGTTTCTGACTCCACATCGCATTTTCAATGGCAATATGGACTCGGGGAGTAGTTGTTATGTCCAAATCTTGGCATAAGCCCTAAGCAGGCCTAATGGGCTAGAATAACGGTCTACAACTCATAATGGGCCTAAAGATGAAGATTGGGTCACCAAAGCCCACCACCAGGAGCTAGTCCAATATACTATCAACACAATATGGAAGACAGCGACCCCTAGCTACGGGTTGAGTTCGCAGCAATCCCTAGTATGGGATAGCATCTACCACATTTCTCTGCAAGGTCCAGCGAGGCCTAGAGGTCCAGCGTGGCCTAAAGGTCCAGTGTGGCCTAGCATATTCTTATTATGAAGGTTCATTTCTAAACCCAGCGAGGTTGCATGAGTAGATATGAAGGCTCATAGCTTAGCCCAGCGAGGTCGCATGCCTGCACCCACAGGAGGTCGCATGCCTGTACCGATGAGGTCGCATGCCTGTACCGACGAGATCGCATGCCTGTACCTAAGAGGTCGCATGCCTGCACCCAGGAGGTCGCATGCCTGCACCCACAGGAGATCGCATGCCTGTACCGACGAGGTCGCATGCCTGCACCCATAGGAGGTCGCATGCCTGTACCTAAGAGGTCGCATGCCTGCACCCACAGGAGGTCGCATGTCTGTACCGACGAGGTCGCATGCCTGTACCGACGAGATCGCATGCCTGTACCAACGAGGTCGCATGCCTGCACCCATAGAAGGTCGCATGCCTGTACCTAGGAGGTCGCATGCCTGCATCCAGGAGGTCTCATGCCTGCACCCACAGGAGGTCGCATGCCTGTACCAATGAGGTCGCATGCCTGTACCGACGAGGTTGCATGCCTGCACCCATAGGAGGTCGCATGCCTGTACCTAAGAGGTCGCATGCCTGCACCCAGGAGGTCGCATGCCTGCACCCATAGGGGGTCGCATGCCTGTACCCACGAGGTCGCATGCCTGCACCCACAGGATCGCATGCGAGGTCCTCGTAAGCTCTCCATTAGCCTCGCAAATGAGGCCTCGTGATTCTAGCATCATGTTAGCCATAGGTAACATTTATTGGGCCATGGGTCATGAGCAGAGTTAATGGACTATTAACATCAGGCCAAAAGTGAGTGAACTTGGGCCAAGATGGATCTACAAAAGCCCTACCCCGTTTGGGTAACTTCTTCTCTAAGAACTACGTATGGCTTGATCCCTATAAATAGGGTACGTAGGCATCTTGTTATGGATGATTGATAGTTGGCAGCAACAGAGACTAAACAGTTTTCTCTGACATTCAACGAATCACAAATAAGATCAGTCACAAAAAATCACCAATCTCCTTCCGTGTTCTTCGTGTTCTTAGCGAAATATCTGTATTTTGCTTCGTGATTCCAACAAACCTCCAAAATATTGTTATACAATATTCTCCCTATAACACGTACAAACTAAAATATAAATCGGCCCAACAAATAAAAACATAATAGTTTGACTTCCATTCGAGGACTAAAAAAGATGCTACCTGTCATGTGCTGAAAATGAAATTCTGTAAATTCTCGCTCATTAAAATACAAAAATCAAAGAAAAATGATGAGTAATTATTTGAGTAGATATTTTGGGTCTCAATCTTGTGAGGCTGATACATGATAAAAAACGAGGAAACAAAAGCTCAAAGTTGTACAAATTTGAATTGACATCAAGTCAAGTCTGTAAACAGAAATTAGGAATTTCTGAGGAGAAAATTAAAGCAGTAACCACTTACATTGCTCAATTATTAATTAAATAATGCAAAGTATGGCAAAGAAACAAAAGGTAAAAGATAGAAAAAAAAAAAAAACAAGAATAAATGAGTAAAGTAGTTAATAACCCAAAAACTTTAAAGTGGTTAAAGTTTGACACATAAAATTCCAGCTTTCTTACCCCATAAAAAGAAAATCAAGAAAAGTAAGGGGAGGAGTAAAAAGGAATTTACAAGATCTACAAAATTTAAATCACTCAACTTTTGTTTTTCACTTTTGTCTAAAATTTCTCCATCTTCAACCTAGCCTAGCTCTCAAGGTCCCCTAACCCCACAATCTATAATAAAGAGAAAGTATTCCTTTCTCCTTCCTCTTGGCTCTTGGCTTTGTGAGGAGTGTCATTTTCTTGCATATACTCCACACAAAAACAAGCATTAATCTCACTTCTACTTACCTTTCTTTATATCCTTCATTCCCTTCATCCTACCTTTTCCCTCACTCATGTAATTTGTTGCATTATATATAACAACAACAACATACATCTATATATATATATATTCTCTCAATTCTTCCAAAAATCACAAATCTTATTTCTCAGTGTACTCACCATTTGCAGTTTGATCATTTCTAAATTTGATCATGGAACTTTTTCCAGCACAACCTGATTTATCACTTCAGATCAGCCCTCCTAACACTAAAAACAACACATCAAGCTTCTGGAGAAGGCCTCTTGATCATCACTCAACCAAGATTTCTTCATTCACATGCAAACCCGAATCGACCGACATAGCTTTCGAGCTCTCCCTTCTTCCCCATCATCATCAGTATCCGAATTCCGAAAAGCCCTTGTTATTAGAACCTCCTCATCATCATACTCATGATTACAATATTCCTACTAATTATCAATATAGTACTCAACCTCAACTGTTCCAATACAAACAAAATGGCTGTAACTTTGTACCTCATCATCAAATTCAACAAGTGCCACAAGGGTTTCATCAACAATATCAAATTCAAGAAGGGTTTCATCAAGAAATCGATTATTTAAGGCCTATTAGAGGAATTCCAGTTTATCAAACTCAAAAGCCAACAACACCTACTTCTCCTTTTCTTTCTGGACCTCAACAACACTACTCTTCATCTTTAGATTATTCTAATCCTACTTTCACTACTTCAACTTCCAACATCTCAAGATCGAGATTCTTATCAAGATTTCCGACAAAACGAAGCACCCGAGCTCCCCGGATGCGATGGACTACAAGCTTACATGCTCGTTTCGTACACGCAGTTGAATTACTTGGTGGCCATGAAAGTAAGTACTTAATATAATCATCTTTTCTTACTTACATTGATTATTGCACCATTTCTTGAGCCTTTTTTAAGTACATTTCAAGAAAGTCTTGATCTAAATATTGTGCAAGTACATAACAAGAATTGTATGTACATGGATGTTTTGTTAGGAGCTACACCAAAGTCTGTACTTGAGCTAATGGATGTGAAGGATCTTACCTTATCTCATGTGAAATCACATTTGCAGGTAATCATAATTAATTAATAATCATATAATCATTTGGTTCAAGTTCCCAACCTAATTATACTGTAATCATTACACAAACTCATGATTAAATTTCAGATCTTTAATTTATTTTTGTTAAATTAAACCATTAATTAATCTACTCTTTTTAATAAAGTACTAGTACTAGCTGTATTTTTGTTGCATGTTTTAGTTAAAAAAGCCATATGAGCAATTAATATGACTACTGTTACAGTGTTGCAGAACCCAATGTTTTATGTTTTGGTGAAAGATCTCTGCAACCTTAGCTATCTATAGCTAGGTCTTTGCTCTTTTACTTAACTATATATGCATACAGATACACACAAATATATATGAATCTGATGGTTGACAGAAAAAGATGCAGCTTTTTAGATGGAAGAAGAAAACATCTAAACATGGAAAAGGGTAAAAATCAAGTAAAAATAGTCAAGGTGGTAACATTGGGAGATAAGACATTTCTCAATTGCAGAGATAACAAATTAAGGTCAAGGAACTTGTAAGGTTTTAGGACCACCTACAGTCATTCAAAAAATCAAAAACCTTTACCTTACAGTTAATTTCTCGGATATTTTTTTTTCGGTTTCAAACTGTTACAACATATTTATCACGATTATTAAGTGTGGTATGATAAAATATTAGAACCCCAACCCTAAGCAAGGACAATTGGTCTCATGTATTTATTTTAAGTGTTATTAATAAGCGCAGTAAGTATAGTGCATCAATTGTTTTTCAGGGATACGGGATCTTTATTTTTACTATAATGTACAAAGTAATTCATGTGTAAATTTAATCCACTAGTAGTTAGAAATGACACCTGTGGATTATTTAAGTTGCAATAGACAAAAGAAGTACTGTGCTGCTATCATTTCGCAATGATGTCTTCATTATTGGTTTTCCTTAACCCATATAGACACAGATACACACAAACACTGTAACTACCATGTCTAAGTCAGGGTTAATATGTAACTAGTTGTTTAAAGTATGCATACAAAAATTGTAAGTAAAGAGGATATATAGCAGGCAAAGACAGACAACGGTGAATGCAGAATTAATGTAGTAGTGTACTAGTGTTTCCAGTAACTTACATGCATGGTGCATGCAATTATCTACATTTTTCTGTTACAGATGTATCGCACTATTAGGACCACAGACAGACCTGCAAATTCTTCAGGTAACTAATTAATTTTCTTCACTGTTCATTCTTATTTTCCTATATCTAGTTCCTGTGGATTCTTAATTATAACACAATAATAATTAGGGACCATCTGATCAGGCTTTATGAAGAGTTGGATTTATATGTAGATTTTCCCTCTTAATCACTAATTCATTATCATACTTTTGCGTTTAGGGAACCAGTCAGATGGATTTGAAAGCGATTTAGCACTCGATAACTCTGAGGATCAGATCACTAGCAATGTACAGAATGTAGGGGATCAAGCATCTGGGGCATCATCCGTTAAACGAACAAGGCCGATGGTTATTGAACAAGATCAAGATTATTATGGCCTCTGGAGCAATTCATCGTCAAGGTATAATACTGAGATCAAACTTTTTTGCTTTCGGGTAATGATCAAACGCAAAACATATGGATGTTTTTCTTAAATTTTATTAAAAAAAATACATTAAAATATTAGAGAGAGCATTACAGCTGGGTGTGATTTGTTTTCTTCGTATGATGTTGCATGCATATGCAAGTACTATTTGAGCAGAAACTGCAGTGATTTAAATAATTATTAAGTATGTGACTTTAGTAATTTCAATATATTAATCTAAGTAAATTCTTTTTGGTTTTCTTAAACAAAAACTTCCCATGGAAGCTTCCTGGTAGTTTCTTACTTTACTACTCCGTTCTTTATAAGTTGGATTTTATGAGTGCGTGAGTGTGTGTCTGTATTTATAAAAGTAAGCAGAAATGGGGAACATACAAGGAAAAGAGATTTGATTTCCTAGTTAACTGAGCTTATTTTACTTTGATATGCTTTCTTTTTATCGTAAACTAATCATATTTATAATTATTCTCTCCTTCTCATCCTTGTGTTGATTTCTTTTGCAGGGATGCTGGGATTCATGGAAAGCCAATCAGGGACACTACAGGACACTCCATCCCTCCTTTTGAGGTACTTATTAAACATCTATCCTCTCCACTCTGCTTAATAAACTCAGAGACAAAGAGAGAGAGGGAGAGTGAGAGAGAGAGAATGAATGACCACACATTTATACACAAACATGCACACAGAAGAATCTAAGAAAATGAAGTGGTGATTAGTTCTATCTTTGTAAAATGCAAATTAAAGATAACATAGGAAAGAGAATGGACTTTCAAGCATTCATGCACAAATCCAAGAATTGGTCCCTTACTTTTCAATATATATTTAATTTGTTCCAACTACTTTCTTACTATATTAATATTCAAAATTTCAAATCCATGTATAATTGAGACAAGCCCCTGTTAGAAAATAATTGTGTTAGTTTTGATTAATTGTGCAGGAAATACTGACTTACGAAGATGTATGTGATCAGAAGCAATTGAAATCGCCTCCAGCTGTAGAAATGAGATCAAAGAAGCCTAATTTGGAGTTTAGCTTGGGAAGATCTTACAATGATCATCACATCTCCTGTTGAAATATAAGAGAATAGTCACTAATATATGTAACTAGAATAGTACCAAGCTTCGTTTTTTTGCGTAAATGTAAGAGTGACGGAAAATATGTTACTCCGCATCTAATTAGGTTGTTCTCCGTATATCATTAAAACAAGAAGAGTACTAGTATTTGTTTTGCAAATTATTAAGAAGTGGAGCTCTTTTGATTCATCACTTTCAAATTCTTTCTTGAAATTTAAAGTTTAAGGAATTAGATGAATAGTATCCCACCACGGGTGTCTCAGTAGTTGATTCTACCGTGATTTTAGGAACTTATCATCCCAAGGTCATAGGTTCGATTTCTGGGAGACATGGAAGTAAGTGGATTGCCATGTTCGATGGATACGAGTGTGTTAGCAGTCCTCCAAATTAGTCGAGGTGCGTGAAACAGACCCGGACACCGAATTAAAAAAAAAATTGATGAATAGTGACCTGTGACTACTATTTGATCAAGGAGTCTTAGCTATGTAGCAATTGCACTAGTGGTGATGAGTAATAGTAATGGGAATGGGAATCAAGTAGCTTTTGTTTTTTAAAATGAGGTGATTGGAAAAGAAAGAAAGAAGAGAAAATGAAGGGAAAAGCAAAAGGGAGAACAAAGTAAGACAAAAGGAAACATCAGAAGAAAGTGAGAAGCATATACCATATCTTTGAATCTTTCACCTTTTTTTTTATTAAAACTACACACACATACATATTTGTGTGCGTGTGTCCATTTGACTCGCTGTATCCCTACCTCCTCCCTTATAGGCATATAGAATTACAGATATAGGGGGATGGATGATGTTCAAAGTTCAAACCAATTAAGTGGTCTTAGAATTCTTTATGCTTCTCACCATTATATTACTGCGTAGTCGGCCCCATTTACATTTTGAACTAGAGGTAATAATAATGATCTTTGTTACTACTAGTAGCTAACCGTCTTAAAAATATTTGTTTCAAGTTGATATAAATGAATTTTCACGTAATTTTCAATTTTTAAAAATAATAATTGAATTGTTTTTGATACTTAATCAAAAATCGATCATAAAAAAGGAACTTGTAAATTGGGAAGATGTAAATAATTAATGATATATGCGAGTCACAGACAGACAACTGGGATAGTGTAGAAGGATACAGTAGTAGTAAGAGAAGAGAGAGAGAGGGAGAGAGGAGGTTGGTGCATATAATGATTTTGCACTCGAGTACACCATGATTGCCCCTCGCTTTGCTTTGAATTGTCTTTTCATCCCCACCCCCATGCAATACATACATATATCTATGTTATTATATTCCGTACGTGGAAGCATTTGCACTATACAAACATAACGGGGCGCGTGTGGTGGGGGGTGGTAGACCTGGTAGTAGGGCTGTGTGCATAACTCCCCCAACTTGTCCTGTCTTTTACCTCCTTCACCCTTATCTCTCTCCCCACACGCAAACACTACTTCCTCTTATTACAATCCAGCCCCGGAACTAACCGTTGCCATTGATCTCGTAAAATAAAATCTATTAATTATTATCATAATTATTTTATTTTAGTAAAATTACCTTTTATACTTAAGAATTTTTATGCGAGATTTCTAGGACCCAATCAAATTCCGCTAAATTTAAATCCAGGGAAAGGCAACGTGTGAATGTAGGTTATAATGTAATGTATTAATGTACGATAAATTATGTAAAATAACTGCATTTCTTCTTTCTCGTATAAAGCATGTGTTTTCATTATACACCATATATGATACGGAGTACTCCGTACTACATAACTAGTGTCGTACGTATTCTGGGGAACATTGTATAAATCATTGGTCCCAGGCCATGTTACCCGTTTGTTTGAAACCTAACATTCTTGATTTCGGTTTCTTCCATCTCCTTGGTTTCATTTATGGGCCAAACTCAACATTGTCTCTCGGAAATTAATTACTAACAAAAGTTGTTTTGTTTGCATACATGTTTCTTAGTTATATACATGCATTGACCATTGGTACCAGTTCCACTCTTTTCCTAAGTGAGTAAAGAGGATGCATGTTCTCGGGATGAAATGAATACAGTAAAACCTTGTTAAATTAATATTCGATACCATGATAAATTAATATTTTTAATGTAAATTTTTGGTCCTAACATAAGGACGGTAGTATAAATTTAACCTCGATTAATTAATAACCTCTATAAATTAATATAATTCGCCGGTATAGAGGTTTTACTGTATATACAAACCCATTGTATGTATGCATATAGTACCATATATTGAGGGTAGTAGGTCGCCCATTTCTAATTGACACAGACGGACTGACAAAGATACACAGGAGATAGGAGAGAGAGGACCGCTTTTATCTACTCTCCCCTCCTTTACTTTCTAGTCCATTCTTTGTCCTGTGCGGTCACTTTCACTATCAATTCCTACATCCCCCCTCCTCAATTCTTGATGCTCATTCAACCGTGAATCTAAACAATACTTCGAATTTTTTACTTTTACCCTATAAACTATTGTGTCGTATATCTTTAATAGATTGCTGTTCTTTTATTTGAAAACGTAGCTCAATTAAATTTATATCTTGACAATTTGACATGTTCAAATGAGAGTAAGCTCTCTCTTCTTGACATTTGTAGAAAACAAACTTTAAAGGGTGGTTTCTATCAAAATCTTTGTGAATTTGGTTGTTCATTATCGGATGCCGGTTGGTGTTACGTTTCCATTCAAATGGGTAGAAAATAACGAGGTGAAAACCAACTTTATCCTTTTTTTTATGTACAATTAACAAAAATAATCATTTTCAAAATTTTGGCCACTTTTAATCATGTGATACCCAATTGTCAATCTACTTTTATATGAGATACCCATGAATTGAATATCGATATCCAATTGTCAGTGGAATATCCCATTCCAATATTTAGGATACTCAATTATCAGTGGAATATTTCATACAAATTGGGATACCCAATTGGGCCGTGGAGCACTTTTTTCAAAATGATTATTTTTATAATTTTTTTCATAATAACAACTTTTTCTTGGTTCTTAAAGAATGGGAGAAAAAAAATCGGAAACTTAAAAAAAATAGTTACATGTATGTCTTGTCATGTTTGTAGGTACATATTTTTTTTCTGAAACCAGGTACAGTTTAATATTAAAAAAAAAATACATAAACTTTATTTACTTTTAAATTTAAAAACAAATTCTGAAATTAAATAAAATTCAATTATTTTTAGAATATCTACATCAAGTCTTTACTATGGAGTACAAAATTTCGTTTCTTTAGTATGAACTTTTTCTTTACACGTCCCCCACCTCTTATGTAATAAAATACCTTTATTTTGTGGGTTTTCTGTTATATTCTTATGTTTTGCACTGTTATAAAGACCATATACTAAAATTGTGCATAATATATTTATAAGACAATTCAAACTCCCTCGGTTTATAATTCAGGTTACTAGTTTAGGATTCATACTAAAAGCTAGCTTTCATTTTTCATAGAAGTCTCACTCCGAACAGTACATTTGAGTCTAAAGAAGCTACACAGTTTTTTCGCCATCATCAAGACATCAACAATTGAGGTGTGATAATTCTCAACTCAAGGAAAAGAAACTTGGAACAATCACCATAATTGAGATACCTTAAAGTAGTTCCACTATTTAGAGGCCCTCGGGAAAGTAAAATAGATGCTGCTGCTGCTAAAGCGTCCACCCTGGGATAAATAACATCCTTAACAGTGGAACCATCACTACAAAAGCTTCAACCCACCAGTTACATCGTCAACTAATTCAGCAGGGCCTGCATACGGCATAACAACAACAATTAAAGTTGAAAAAACATGGGTGCAAAGAAGAACAAGTACACTATTCAACTCAGTTCTGAAACAGTAGTCCCATTATACTTGTACTAGTTCTGATTTTTGATGCCTGCAGTATAGATTGATACTTTGCACCCAATATTACCATCAAAACAGAATATCATATTACAAGTTGATACTTTTTGCTCATTAACATGATCATGATTGAATATCAACCAGTTAGACAACAAAACTAAACACCACTGTTTAAAAGGATTGAAAGAGTATTATCGAAAGATTTAAAACTTGTATAAGAAACTTCAAACTAGTAGATTAGATGTACATTCCGAAAATTTCGCAACATAGTCAAGAGAGAATTTCTTACCGAGAACAGCCATCACCGTCCTTGAATCTGAAGAAAGAAGAGTGAAATAACATTATCAGGCAAATTAAATGTAGAAATCACAAGTAGGGACTGTAAAACTGTGAAGGCTCCTTAAAATTGGGTGAAATTAAGGTACAAAGATGGTGCTATTGTCATTGAAACAGAAAAGTTCAGAACATTATTTGTCCTCCCTTTTTTAAAAATATTGACAAGCACAAAAAGCAATAAATTCACTTGATGACTAGAAGGTAATGAAAGACAAGGGATCAACTCTTTCATACAACAGCACCTAAAAACAGATCACGGAAAGGCAATGAAATTGAAAATTTGCATTACAGTATTATGTTATCTGTGTTATCATTGCATATAGTATTTTAATTCAAGCAAACTATTATCAAATTAATTAAGATAATTATAACTATCAAATATAAATCTATTTGTCTATTTCACTAGATTTTATTTCAGTAAAATTTCCGAGTTCAGAATTCCGAACAAGGAAAAAAGTTAATTAAAATCGATTCAAGTGTTAATATAGTATACCTCTTCACATGTGTACTAATGAAGAGCCAGGAAAGATTGCTACTCGGTTGTGTTGTTGGAAGTGTTAGATGACTTATTTGGTCCTTCATTTAACATGCATGCATCTATTTATTCCTAAAAACTTTAGTTTCATAAGCTTTTTGGTCTTTACTATTAATTTTTTCTTCCATTTTATGTGGGTTACTCATTTCATTCTCTAAATCCATATCTATCTTTCATCATCTTCTTGCAACAATCCATAATCTCCCAACTCTCATTTTCTACAATACTCGTTCTCCCGGTATACATGAAAAGCTTTTTTCATAACCTCCATGCCTATTTCAGTCCATTACCCCCAAACCAGCACAACCAAAATGCATACAATTTTTAAAATTCACAGCATGTCGGGCAGCAACTTAAGTTAAGTCAAAATAAGTAAAGCCTGCAGACTGACTTCTGGGGTGATAAGACAAGAATTATAATTTAAAAATAACAAATCAAACAGGAATATTATTCACTCACTTGGAGCAATCTGTGTTCGTCCAGCATCGATAACAATATGTGTGGGTATGTTTAGGGATTTAGCTCGTTCCTGCCAGGATAATATTAGTTTAAAATAATTAGCAAAAGGATATTTCATCATAAAAATGAGTACAAGTTCGCAGTGGACATACACCAAGGTTGAAAATTTAAGATTGGGTTATGAACTAGACAAGATAAGCAGGACATCAAGCTAATCATGCTCTGATCATGCAAAATAACAAAATTCACTTCCTAAAATAATATTGTTTCTAATCACACTTAGCTCGTTTAGCTACAGGAGCTAAGCTGGAAAAAGCCTACAAAGACATAAAAAATGTCAACAGTCAACTAGATTGGGTCTTTTATCCAAGTGCATAGGGTTCTTAATGTGGCTTGGTTTTGAGTAGGTAACCCATGTGTGTTCAAACAGCTCCTTTCATTTACAACCCTGATCATATTGTGGTCGACATGTGGATTTAACTTTGAAATTGACGAGGATTATAAAACATAAAACAATGAAAGATTATATAAAATAGATAAGTAGAATAGAAGATCCTACCAACCAGTACATTTTAGTAGTTGTCACCATTCTATCTATGATTGGTTTCACTACTACTACTAAATTCAATAACATAAATTCACTATAAGTTCCACCTAATAATAATATCAGTGTCCAAGTGGCACAAAGTGTAATAACATGACAGGTCAACAATTGTGACCACTGACTTGCTGAAAAATCAAGCATGAAAAAAAATGTGAAAAGAGTAGCAGCACTGTTAATTTTTGTTCACTGTATAACATGGTTTGATTGATAGGATCAAGCAATTTTTAGTACTTCGATATATTCGTGATCAGCTTCTATAGTTCACTAAACAGAAATAAGTCAATAACTGAGACCACCCTTATCACTAAGTTAAAACATTCACTACTAAAGTACTAATGCAGATGACTTTGGATATACGAAGCTAGAGCTGGTTGAACTTGTTTAAACAAGGAATAACAGAAAAGACGGGTGAGGTGTACATTGAGCAGCATTAATAAAGAAAGAACCCTCTTTAGCAAGAAAACAAAACCTAAAGCAGATCTAGCCTTTTTCAAATATAAGTGTTAACTAATCTGAGAGAGCAAGTCCCTAGAACTTTGTTTCTTACTTGGACCTGCAAGTAACCTTTAACCGGGAAGTGGTGGAATTATGCTAGTGAGGAGAGCTGCAAGCACTAACTCTAGTTTGTTTGGTAATATATCACCAAGTTGATTACAAACATACAAATGCAACAAACCCAACTTCAATCCAGAGAATATAACGCCCTCGGTCCTTCTATCCCTAATTCCACATTTTCCAGAAGGAAATCAAGTGCTACTTTATATATACAATAGTTGTGACATCTTAAAGTAGTAGTGTGCCCACATACACACCATCAAACTAGCAACTTATGTTAGTTACTGTGACCACACTAGAATAGGAACTTATGTTAGTTACTATAGAATTTGACCATAATGACGAGAACTTCAGTAGCTAGATCGAATTAGGCAAGTCCTGAGTTGAAGTTGTTTGAAAGCATTACCTGTAGAACCAGCATATCATCTTCGCTATCAATTTTTACAACCACCTTAACCTGGCCACACATCTCCCACCTATTGGCAAGGAAAAGAAGGTATATATAACAAACAATATCATGAAAGTAACTACTTACTGTTCATGGCACTAACAAATCAATTCACTATTTTAAGCTTTTGATATACCTGTTTAAAGCTTTTGGTGCCCGGTGAAGGATCTTCTTATACAGACCCAGTGTTGCGTGGCTGATAAATTAGCAATTGTTTTATTAGTATATATTAATCAAACAACTGCATAATCATGCACTACAGGTACGCTATTCCAAAATACAGCATATTCTTCAGTTAAGTGCTTCTGACTCCCTCCAGCTTTGACATAATTTTGAAAAGTTGATTTTGAACATCAGAAAACATGCACTTTCCTTTTCATGATAGTAAAAGCCTCATGTATATTTAATTAATATTGGCACTTGGGAGAAATCATTGATGAAAGATTATTATTATGACTTTATAGTTCTTCTTGTTCCGTCAATTATGTGTGATTTACTACTTTGTTTACTTAAAATGCTTATATCATTCGTATAATGCAGACAACATTTCTTCCTCTCTATGATGCATGACTGAACTTGAAATAAATACTCTGTCGGGTTTCAATGGAAGGAATGTACATTAGTAGCAGGACTCAGGTTGAAAGTAAACGAATCATGCAGAAAAATTAAATGGAGGACTAGAGTTGACATTTCCTCCATCCATTTTGCTACACACTAATACACTTGCCTAGGTATAGAAAAAAACAAAATTATTGTTTCCATCTTGGTGTTTTAGCCTATCCATTGTATACAATTACCTCCATCACCCACGTCCAACCCTAGCCACATGAATTCTTTAACTCAAAAACATCTTAAGATAGTTATCTTGTTCGTGAGGAACTTCAATTTCCATATTCCATATTCCATATGGGCTTAAGCTCGAAATTACTCGAATGTTGAGTTTTGTGAGACTCAACGAGTTTTTATATTCCATATTTTCAGAATGCAAATAAACTCTTGTATGTATAAATACATCTAAATTTGTATATACTTTTAATTTACATGTAAAACTGAGTCAGGCTCGCCAAATTCAAGCTTCTTTTTGGTACAGTTGATTTGAGCTTTCGAGCCAAACTTGAGTGTATCAAGCTTTACTTAAATTTATAGCTCGGTCGAACTTAAACATTGAACTTCTTAATCTTTGAACTTCTAGTCAAGCTCAAACCGCTGCTCGGCTACACTCCTACTCTTGATAATGTATGATAATTCCAGAAGTTAAGTTCAAAACAGTCAGGAGTAGATTATGATCCAATTTTAGAAAAGACTTATTGCTGTTGCTATGCATCTCAGCACAATACCTAGTACAAAGGTTGTTTGTACAAGTCTCAAGTCAGCAGCAGGCATAAAACGCCTAACCACCAAAAACTTCTGTGAACATATTAGAACAATCTACGACAAAGAAAAGTCAAATGCCCTTCACAATTAATATTTACTAGAGACTATGGTCACTGTTAAGACAAAAATCAAAAACTGTATATGCTACGTGATACATTTGGTAAGATATTTAGTTGAAATGAAAAAAAAAAAAAAAAAAAAAAAAGGTGCTACAATAAGATACCTGCACTGAGCAGCAATTTTCCCTTTTCCCATCTTCAGGTCATTCCTCACAACCAACACCTGCATAACTAAAGCAAATGATTCTTAGGTGTGAATCAAACAGAACAGGGGAAATATATAGAGGTGTAGAGTGGACAATGGAGGACCATTTTAAAATCTTCAAGAATTTCAGCCAGCTTCTCGACCTCAAGAGGTAGCTTGGCCCGGGTCTTCTTTCCATTTATAACTGCAGTATCTATGGCAGTTTTGGTCTTGAAGTGCAAAAGACCAGGATATCGTGTACCAAAAATATATCCCAAAGCAAGGCAGCCTGCCCCAACTAAAATGGCGCTGAGCCATGTCATGTCCATCATATAACAACCTGAGCCAACAACCTGTAAGGCTGTAACTAGTGTTATAAGGTGAAATATTTATTGCTGTCTTCGTGAAGCTATAAATGAGACTACAGATCATAGAGATATAAATGTCATCAAGCTTCACCAGCACCATGGTATTGAGACCTTGTGCAGGATAACTCCAATGGGCAAGCCCAGTTTGGCTAGATCAACCCAAAAACTATGGAAGCTGATCACAGATAAATCGAGAACACATTTTCCAAAATTTATCGTACATGTAACTTTTACAATTTTAGCTTTCATGTTCTTTCTTGTTTGCGACCAAAATCTACAGTAACTTTTATTTCCACTTGATTTCTAAACATCTAAAACTTCATATCGCAATATTATACAACGATACACATGTATTATGTATACCTACACAAATTATATCACCTACAACTCCGCCTTAATCCTCTATCGGACTCTCAACAAACTAATTACAAATTGATTGCTTCGTAATTATTTGGTAAAAAAATGGAACAAAAGATGTTATAAAATATTAAGGACTCCCGATGGAAATACAATGAGAATAAACCGAGATAAACAACGAATTTCGCAAGACACATGAAATGACCTAACCTATTGCGAAACGGAGGAATGAATTATTACATCGTTTGATTACAACAGATACCGTAACAATTCAACATACTCTCATTCCTCACAACACTAACCAACAAATCGCAACATCGAGTAATCACCACCAAAACAAACACAATATTCACTCAATACTACTACATATATAAAAACGCAAACTATACGCAATATGCTATCATATACTTTCATCATACTAATTGATTAATTCAAAACAGCATAATGATCAATCAATCAGGCACAATATCAATACAATTATGAATCTAAAAACAAAAAAAATCGAACAAAATACCTAGAAATTGTGATCGTAGAGAACTACTGCATTGGCCGTCCGATTGAAATGTATCAGACGGTGCAGAGCTCAGTGAGTTGAGAGAGAGAGCTTTGCTGCTTACTTTGTTACGGCGAATAAGGAAATTATCTGAACAACAGATGAATATTGTTTATTTGTTTGGATTTTTTGAGATTGTTTCAAATTTTGGGCTTTATTTTTGTTTAGGCCCATTTTGAAAATGTTTACAAGCCCCAATCTAGTGCTAGAAAGTAGAAACCCCAAGGCCGGACTCACAATGTATTGATTTTTTGTTTTTGTAAGGGCAATTATGGTAAAATATTTAGTGCCAGTCAAGCTAGATGTAGTTCAAGTTTTTAAAGTTAGATTGACAGTAATTATTAAGCATATAAAAATTACGAGCAAAAATAAAGAAGATATATTTAATTAATTATTAAATTTAATTTCTGAATTTGTTAATATATAATACATAAATTTAATTTAGAAAAATTTAACTTTAAAAGTTTAAAATAAATTAGTTTGAATGAGATTGAATTTTGAAAAAAATAAGTATAGTCAAAGGTAATCGAAATTACGAGTTAAGCTGTTGTGAGTGAATCAATATCAATATATTCCTAATTTCTGCTAAGAAATATTTTTCATTTTTACTAAAATTACTTCTTTAAATTAAACTCTTACTCTAATCAACGCGCTATTTTAGACCTAGGTCCGCGTCGATCCTAGGCTCCTCAGGCTAGCAAAACCCTATCCCTCTTAGGCCCATACAAGCTATCTATCAACGGTGCAGCATACCCATGTCGATCCTCAATAAGTAGGTCTGATAATCGTGTCGTTTCATGTACTTCCGTGTTTTTGTGTACTTAGAGCTAAAACTGAAACCAATACGAAATCATTTCATGTACTTGACTATCTAAATCGAACCTGAAACGAAATGTTTAGTGTAAACACGAAACGAAACAAAAGTACATGAAATAAAAATAAAAAAAAAATCATAATATAATATTTCGTGTACTTTCGTATATTTTCGTGTACCCAAAACGAAAGTACACGAAATAAATATATAAAAAATTAAAATATCTATAAAACTTAAAAATTATATATATATATATAATTTGGCAAAAAACTTCGTGTCGTGTACGAAATTGCCGGCTCTAAAAGGACGTCACCACTTATTAATAGGCATGACAATTTGGCACGTGATACGTGAACACGACACGAAACGGCATGAAATATACGGTTTTGGGTTTTGATTTTTAGTACATTGTGGGTATATGAAAGTACACGAAATATACCCAAAATGTACCAAAAATCAAAACCCAAAACCGTATATTTCATGTCGTTTCGTGTCGTGTTCACGTATCACGTGCCAAATTGTCATGCCTATTAATAAGTGGTGACGTCCTTTTAGAGCCGGCAATTTCGTACACGACACGAAAATGACACGAAAATTACGGGTTTGGATTGACCTTTGCGGTACACGAACACGAAAGTACACGAAAACGAAATTACACAGATGAATTTAGTGTCGATTTTGGGTTTACCCTTGAGTACACGACACGAAACGAAAATACATGAAATAAATAAATATTTAAATAATTTTATTAAAATTATATGAATACATATTTTATAAAATATTTTAGATATAATTTTTACATAAGATAATTACAAAATAGTTTCAAATTTTAGTTTCACAAGACTTGAGCACACTTGATTTTTTATGACATATTGACTTAAGACTCGACTAGTAAAAATTTAATATTTAAATATTTTTATTCTTATTCAAAAATTAAACACGACACGAAATGTACACGAAATGAAGATACACGAACACGAAACGAAACGAATCCTTAACGGGTCGATTTTGGATTTGGCATTACGTACACGAAACACGAAAGTACACGACACGAAAGTATACGAAACGAACGAATTGTCAGCTCGATCCTTTTATGCGGGGAACTTTAATTATACAAGCATGACGGGCCTAGGATTTTGGGCAAGTGAAGACTCATATATCAGTTCTTACTAGCCCCAAGGTTCTTTGGATATGCATAGCTCCTGCATTAAGTCTGCATTGATTTATGGTTCTTTGGGAGAGTGGCACTCATTCGCACGTCTATATTGGCCCCAACATCTTTAGGGGAGTGACGTTCGATCACAATCTCACGACGACCCCAGACATGTTGGGTGAATGAAGCCTCTGTGCCTTGAAGCTATATATTTATCTCAAGCCCACGTAAACCCTCAAGAGGCAGTGTAGCAAGGCCCACGTGGACCCTCAACAGGTTGTGGAACCTTCTTTTACGAATTCGCATTGACCCTAAATACTTTAGGTTACCAAAGCTTCAGTCAATCTTATATCCACATAAGCCCTTCACAAGTAGTGTGATCAGGCCCACGTGAACCCTCAACTTGTAGTGGTGTCCTCTCATTACTTATATCATGGGTACACAATAATGCTTCCATCAACTTCAAGTCTATGTGAACCCTCAACGGGTAATGTGGCTAGGTTCGCGTAAACCCTCAACAGGTAGTGGAACCTTCCTTTCAGGTTCGCATAGACCCTGGGTACCCCAAGTGAGCGAAGCTCATATCAATCTTACGCCCATGTAAACCCTTCATATGTAGTGTGGTCAGTCCCACATAAACCCTCGACAGGTAGTGGCGTCCCCATATCATACACGCCATGTGAACAGATATATACAAGTTAAGGATATTGCATGAAGTCTCGATATTTATAAAGTATTCAAGAATACAACTGGGTGAACCCTTGAGGCTTGAACATACCCCTAAGTAGATTACTTTACACATGATATATGCACGAACAAATGGTAAGTACACCTACCTATTACAACAAGTCAATAACGGTCTAATATTAAAACATTACATGTTGGCTTTCTACTTGTTTAAAATATCTATTTGCATGACGATATTATATGATTGAACCTAAGAGTTCATACATGGTTTACTTGCACAAGTATTTGACTGCTTACCTATTTCCATTACATTGCTTGTCATTTTTATGTATACTTGGATCGTTTGTTAATTCAACAATATCTCATGATTGAACCCTAGGGTTCATGTTCTCCCTATTCGCACGGATTTTTAATTGCTTATTTTTAAGGTTAAGACATGGCTTACTTACATGAATGTTTAACCATTCCTCTCTCTTTAAAGCATGACTTGTCAACTATTCGATTCTGTTTAGTCGATTTGCCACATGCTTGTTCATAATTTTGTGATTATCCGTGCGATTACTTGTGTTAAGTCGATTATTTGTGAATTAGGTGCACTTTAGCAAATTTAGTGTGCCTACACATGACATATGTAGTATAGCCATAACATGTTACATGGATGTGTGAGAACATGTTGTGTGGACTTAGCCTACTTT
Source organism: Saposhnikovia divaricata (assembly GCA_036435485.1). NCBI lineage: Eukaryota > Viridiplantae > Streptophyta > Magnoliopsida > Apiales > Apiaceae > Saposhnikovia > Saposhnikovia divaricata. The sequence goes on from CM071601.1 coordinate 182,172,565, forward strand.
ATGTGATTTCATAAGTCATCTAACAAATTATGCTTAAGTACTATGTGTGCAAAGCATGATGATGTGGCAGGTTCATATGCGATAAAACAAGTTCATGGACACTTAAGCAAAGCAAGAAGGAAACCAAGGTTACAGGTACAATTCGCGAGACATTCAGAGGTGTCCACATCCACGTCCAAATGAAAAGTCATGGCTTACATGCCGTGATAGCTCAGAAAAAGGCAGATTTATAATGTTTACCCACGGAGGGGCATAACGTTCATTCAAAAATAAGTCTAAGGAACATCAAAGAGTTACGGAGATGTCTTGCTAGGGAAAATCGCAGGTTCGCCCTCATCTCGAAGGGATTCAATGGAGTTATGCTCAGTTGAAGAAGCTTCGACCTAGGGTACCGTTAACGAGTCCCCCTCATTATTTTCTATTGCATAAACCCCAGGGGTGGTTCCCATCTCAGAAGATCGTTCCAATTTTATCGGATGCTACATCCACAACATCCACCTTAGCAATAGTTGCGTCTCGACCCTTCTTTGCTAGTTCAACAGTCGAGACAATATCAGGGCCTAGTAGTTCCCATTGAAGGTCTATGAACACCTCGTACGTGGCAGCTATGTAATCCTTGACCCCTATGGTGTACCCGTCATTGTACTTGGCCTCTTCAAGTTGGTCACAAGCAGTTTTATAAACGATCATTGTAGTGTTCAAGGGCGTCCAACATTTAGTATTCCTTCAACAACCTATCGCACTCTTTAGTAAAAGCAATCTCATTGGAAAGTAGCTTCTTGTTAGACTCGAGGAGCTTCTTCCTCTCGTCCCTCATCGAGCGAATCTCATCTTTTAGTCTGGCCACGTCTTCCCTAACTTTCAAGTCACCCTGGACTGCTTCGTTGATCAGGTTACTATATTTCAAATAGAAGAACATGCTTTGAGCATTAACGAAGGTTACTAGAGGGGAAACATCAGCAAGCTTCACCTTATCCCACTCCACGATAGACTGTGCAGGAACTTGGTCCTTGATTGATTCAATGAACATATCAAAATGTGGAGTAGAATAGTCTCATCAGATTTCAAATATTATTAATTCAAATTTGAGTTGATTTCCATTAACTCAGAATTTTAATTTTATTAAAACACAATTCAAATTTCTCTTGGTGCATTTTGAAGTTTAAGGCATATTGGCGGTATTTGGAGTAGGGTTCTACCATCTAAACCCCGAGTTTCAATTACAGGGATTATTGTAGGCAGATTCGTTTTTGTTCTAGCATCATACAGAAGAACCTTTTATATAATGATTGTCTTTTCCTATGAAACCTCTTGTTTCTTAAAACGAGTTAACTAACATAAGTTTAAGGGTTCACAGGAGGAGGTAGTTGTTATCACAAGAGGTGTATGACTGATTGAAGCCCATTAAGGCACTCATTTGGTTCCTTTTATATTCTATCGCTACAAGAATCGGGGGGTAGTTTTTGTACCATAAATCTACTTGGGTTCGATTTACATCCCATAAAGGTTAAAGGCCAAATTAGTTTCATCATGATTTTTTAATGAGGCTCAAAGATGGTCAGTGAAGCCCAGTAAAATTGTCAAAGCTATTGTCAATAATGGATCATCCATTGCTTGAGGTTCAATTATCAAAAGATTCGAATTGTTGAACCCCCACTTATGAATGCAAAGGCTTAAGATGCATCTACATGGACCTAGAAAGGGTTCTGCTAAGCTGTTAAAGCTACTACATGAGCTTGGAGGTGCTAGCATGAAGGCTTACGTACTAGAGATTCACAGGTAGGGGTACCACCAAAATCCCTAGAAGTAGTGTCTTACTCAACTATAGCCTCCCAAACTTAAGGAACACGTCTCTATCTTCAAGGAGTGGATTCTTAATCAATATCTAATCATCTCAAACGTGATAAATACATCAGTTATGTGGATATCTACTATAAATACATGAATTATGCATATAGATATTAAATATATCACCTAAATCAAGGATAATGTAGGCTTCTGGTGACCTACTAAGAGTAGAACTCTCATGTCCTTGCCAAATAATTATCAAATCAGCATTTCAAGGAGGCAAATATCTATAAAAAATGTGGTTGAGCTGTTGTGGGAGGATTTTAGCACAACTACGTGGAGGTCGTTGTTGGAATAGCGCTGTTAAATGTGGTGTTTACTAGCTGCCCAGAAAGGCTCACAGCTAGGCTTCCGAAGAACACGGGAAGGTGTTTTGGGGATGATTGGACTTAATCTATGGGATTAGAGCTCAAGGACCGAAGGTTAGCCTGCCAAGAACCCTAATTATGAGAGTGAACGTGCACTGGAGTATACTTGCTCTTAGTATCAACGTGCGTTTCGAGAAGAGACCCCGTAAACTGCCTACATACCACTATTTATAATGGATCAAGCCCATATGTAGTTCTTGAAAATGATATATTCGGTTGTTTGTGATGAGTTATCTTGTATCTGATGAGATAATGATTGATATTTATGTGTATCAACTGATTGTGATGTATTTTTGAGGTTTCCAAGCTGTATTAGGACTGTTGGAAGCCTATCCACTGATGTTTATCTCAAGAATGTGTGATTTATCATGTATTGATGATGTATATCTCTGAATAACTGAAGATTTATCCGATTAGAGGTGTATTTCAGCTGTAGAGACGTGCTCCTAAAAAGTAGGAGGTCTGCCTTGTAACGGTCCCACAATCCAGGGTACAGATTTGGGGCCACCAACCACAATCAACATATTACTAACTTAGATATAAACATTATAAACTGATAAAACATTAAACCCCTTAACCAAGATCGCATACAGGTTATGGTATAAAACAAACTATCGGTCTACATCATTACAACTCAACTTCAAAATAAAATATTATACATTTCTTGGAATATACAAAACCACTATCTAACTATATCTCCAACTCTGACAATTCTCATTCCACTGTCTGGCGAAGTCCATAACTCGACTGTTTCTTCTCGCTGCCGGAGATCAATACTCATTGTCCACTACTAGGTCTGCTAAACTCCACTATTAACTAGGGAAAACAAACAAAAGCAAGAGTAAGCCAACAATGCTCAGCAAGTGCATAAAGTGATAACAATTTCGATATCGAAACAATCTGATAACAAGAGAGTTTCAACTCATACTGTGAAAGAATTTGTGATAATACTTTTAAATTGCCACGAGGGCCAATACTTCACCATAAATGAGGTGCAATAGGAACTAGAACAAATAAGAGTTTTGTTCAACCAAAATAAGCATTAAAAATTTCAAAAAAACTAGGCTTTAACTATTCAATACTGATACTCGAAAACTCACTGTCAAATGATATCAATCGATAATGATACTTGGGAATTCAAGGTCAAGCGATGAGAATCAATGTCCACTGGATACTCAATTTATAGATTTGAATTGGATTTTCATTTTGACGCAACGAGTTAAAGTGGATGATCAGTCACACTAAAACTCCGGATATACTCTTTTGGTATATCCAAATACTCAACTGGATCCAAGGCCTCGCTTGGCCTAAAATATCATACTCATACTCTGACTGGCGTCCTCAGTCCTGAAAACATTTTCATTTAATAAAAACTTCCAATTCTATCTATAATACTCAGGTCAGGGGTCGGGACAATCGATTGCCCTGTCTCAACCAATAACTGGAAAACTCATGTTCCAGGATAACAACTTATGATTAGGAATTAATAAGAAACGACATCATCGTCTGGTATCGACAAGTTCGATACCACAAAGGGAAATTATAAAGAACGTCAATTTAAAAGGTATCAACCAGATCGATACGAATACTTCGAATTATAACTACAGCAAATTATGCAAGGAGAAATTTCAATTGAGCAAGAATGGGGATATAATTTGCAATAAGATTCCAACAATGAAATTCTAGACTAAAGCAACGATATGGTCAAGTACCGGCATTTAATAAAACTTATACATACTGAAGAATTTGAGCTTCCATAAGCGGAGAAAACAGATTAAAACAATAATTGTAAAGACAGTTTCAATAGGGAAAGGTTTAGATCAGCTCAGGGAACATTGTCCGAGTGGAAGTCCATTGATAAAAATATACTAGATCAGGCATTGTGCCAGTGGGTTTTCATAAAAGTTAAGAAAACTTAAATGTCCTTGTTTAGAAAATTTTCTTAGGAATATTTGACCAAAAATAGAAAAATGGCCTTCCGTTGACAGAATGTAAAAAGGTTATTTGCAAGATTCTTTGTAAAACCGACATATGAATTATGGGTGGGGAAGAATAACAACATTATACTAATTTGAAGAAGTATATAAATCATCTTTCAACTATACTTGACTAACTCATTGCATACGATGAATAAACAAAATTGCATCACTTGAATAATAAGTGAATAGCAACAACACTTGCCTCGATTTACGGAGTTCCTGATCCTACCAGGGATCCTCGACTCAAATTCACATCAGTCCTTACTTCGTAACTCATCGGCTTCGATACTCGTCCTCCTGCTTATCTTTCAGATTACCAGCGCTCTATCCTTGGCCAGGTTTCCTATTCGAACCATTATCAAGGCCAAATGCTAATTTAGTATTCAATCAAGCAAAATCTTATTATCTTGCTTTACTCTACCCATACGCGTCCTATATCGCTTACACATATAACATATATACAAACATACACAATTACATATAGCCACATCCAACCATACTCGTATGGTAGCCTTGGTACAGTTACTAAGTCACATAAACACGTCACACAACCACTTCAAAACAGCACACCATCAAATTTTTCAAAACCATAATATATTCTCGAAATAATCCATCGACACATATAATTAAATCCTTAGAAATCATAACATACTTTCAAACATTGAAATCAAATAACTTAAATAGACTTTTAAAAAGATTTGCAGGGGATTTTTAGAAAATTTCGGCGTGAAGTATTCGTTTATCGAACTATGGGCACAACCCCTCAATATCAATCAAAAACAATTCAACCCTGCTTTTACAAAATAAAGCTGCCTCAACTTGCAGCAACATAAAAGTAAACAATTAATGAAAAGTACCCGCCCTGACATGCGGCACATAGCACATAATAATTTACATTACACTACTACTTACGCTACACCAGTGATCGTATTTCTCACGCATTTTAATGATACACGTGACAATCAATCATTGATGTTCGTAAGCCCTAGGGAACAACCCCTAGCACTAACTATTACTTACGCTATATCGATGATCACATCACTCAAGCATATTAATTATACTCGTGATAGCTAATCATGGATATTCGTAAGCCCGAGGAACTAGTTGCAGAGAATTACACAAGTCCTTAAATATTGACATTTAGGACTTGTGATCTCATTGCAACTCCTCGCAGATAATCACATAATCAAATAAATCTAACAATTAATCTTTGATATAATTCACACTTTAAAACCATACAAGTAGCTCGCCACCACATATAATTTACCATCAAATACTCGACAAGTATGATATCCAACAAATACTATCATTCGACTTATAACATTTAGTACATAAGCATTTATAACTCGATAAAACCATATATCTCAATATATCATCCAACAATTAATAATTAACCACTACTAGCCCGAACACATAATCGGGTCCACAATTAACCTCAACAATTAATGACTAACAATTAACAATTAATAATTACTAAATCCGAATACTTAATCGAACTCATTAAAACATATTTTCAACTCGAAATAAATCCCACAATTATACTTAACCACCACGATACTAAATAACTATATTCTCTGAATTAATCACAGAGTTACAACAATGATATTGCAATTTAAACTAATTAAATTCCATCAACTACATAATTAAATCACAATTAAATTACTACAATCACAATAATTTATATACTTTCCGAATTAAACTACAAAATTAAAACAATTATCATGAAATTTACAACTAATTAAATACGAAAATGAAATGGATAAACACGAGATTATACCTTTCCGAATTAATCAATTCTCGCGACAATCTCTCTCTCTCTCCCTCTCTCTCCCTCTCTCTCTCTCTCTCTCTCTCTCTCTCTCTCTCTCTCTCTCTCTCTCACTGCACAGTAGCCTAGCCACCATCCTCCCCTTCTCCCTTCTTCTTCCTTTCTCTCCTCCACCCTGCTGCGCCGCCGCCCTGCTGCGCCGCCGACGCCGGTACCGTCGCGGCCGGTACCGTCGCGCGTCCTCCCCGCGCAACCTCCCTCTCTTACTACTAAGCCACGACCTCATACTCTCTCTCACACACACACGATTATACACACACACGCGTATATATATATATATATATATATATATATATATATATATATATATATATATTATGTATACTCCCCCCAATTGATTTCTTAATCTTTCCCCAAATCAATTCTTCCCAATTGCAATTTTTATAAACCCTAATTGGTTTCTCTATATCTCCAATTTCCAATTCTCTCTCCCCGTATAAAGTTTTCAGCATGTGTTTTTTTTTCTATTGGGCTTGGCCCAATAGCATTTATATGACTACTCCTTTATCCGGGCCCAAATACAACACTACTTATTCGCTTTTAAAACTACTACGTAAATTCATAAATCGAATTTAAATAAAATATTCAAAAAATTAACTTTTCACCTTTAAAATAAAGAATATAAAATTACGAGCGCGCACATATTTTTAAAATATTTTTCAGATCAAAAATGAATTAAATATGAATTTTCCAAGTTTTGTTCCTTTAATTACAATAAAACTCTTAAAATCATTTTAAAAATACTCAAGCATCCAAATTAATCCACCCAACAATTTTAAAAACTCAATAAATATATAAAGATAATATTACAAAAGATTTCATGATTTTTAATACCTCCAATAATTTTATAAAATTTACAGAGGATCAAAAATACATGATTTAAATATACTCAAATCCTCAAAAAATACAAATAAAAATACATGGGCCTTCACAACTTATCCAGATCATCATATAAGCACAAATTCACATACATTCCATTTTCCAACAATACTCACATAATAATATTCATATTTTATATAAAATAAATTATTCGAAATTCGAAATTTTCTAGGGCGTTATATCCTTCCCCCCTTAATAGGATTCTGTCCTCAGAATCAACGCTAAGGACACAAATAACGATTTTCCTCAAACATCTTACTTCCACTCCCAGGTTGTATCTTTCAACCTCTAGGATTCCATCATACTAACTCATTCATTAATAAGCTCATTCTGCGAGCCCTCCAATTCTGAAAAAAACTTTAAACTTTGACTTCCGAGTCTTTTTAACTCTATACGTTTTAACTCACGGGAACGAATATCTTTCCCCTACAATCAAAATAACTTTTTCGCTTAATTAACTATACCTTGCGTTAAAACTATATTACCACGCCAATCCTTCGCAATAACACTACCGTGCATTTTGCCTAAATTTACATCGACCTACACTTGGTATAATTCACACGCTTTACTTATAGCCACACGATTTCAAATAGAACTTCGAGAAAAGAATCTCAAGGAATCCTCCGATCGCTATTACTCCACCTCCGAGTACTATGTCGATCAAGAAGGGAATAATTAAAAAAAATTTCTTCTTGCCTTTGGTCCTCTATTTTACCGAGTATCAAGTTTGGGAACTTAACATCATTTCGTCCATTCTCAGTCGCATCCTTGCAATCAAGTACTATAACCAAACACGTATGCCCTTAGAAACACATCAAACATAATTCAATTAACAACTCGATTCTCACTTCTTATAAAATATTCTGGTTTGCTAAGTCTTTTGAAGAATATACCCTCGATCATTTTCAGCTTTTGATAACTATTATACTTGTCACCTTGACTGTGACTTCACTTAATACAAACACAGGATTGAAATATCCAATTTATTACCAATTCTTCCGCCGTCACAGCTTCACTCGATATTAATCATGAAACAATTTCTCAACGATTTCCAACAACTCACGTTTTTATCAACATGAATCTTTCACTTAACCTGCATCACCACTTATTCACATTTCCAAAATGAACCTTCCTCAGATAAAACGTTTTGAACCAATAACCATTGTTCGTAATACGTTATTCCGTTTCCTCTGGAGTCAACTTTCAATTGTCCACCCTGCATACTTGACGAGTCCTCAAATTTGACTTTACACGTTATGACTTCAACATTTGACACCACTCACATTAGGATTCTGCATACTTGGAACCTTTCAAGGTCATTTTCCATTGGATTGCATACACTTCACGAATCTTCGATCATCTTGATATGTGATCTACGATTAGATTAAATTCTGCGTCAACTTGTTGTTTGAAATCTTATTGATTGAAACGGGCTTTGACTCAATCATCTCCTTCCTGCTACCTTTTTCTTATACAAAACGACTTCATTCCTTTGATATAACACTTTCCGGGTCTGCTTGATTGCTAAGACCTCTCTGTCTGCCTTTAACCTCCAAAACACCACATTTACCTTCCTCAAAACTCAAGATCTCATTTTCTTGCCCTCGCAATTCAGTTGCATTTCATGGTTAGGAAATAATTCCAATCCTGGGTCATACTTAACCCATTTTTATGGTCGACATCATGCACTTCCTGCTAGCTTCCTACATAATCTTATTAAAATTTTCAATTCTTTGATCATTATAACCGTAGTCTTATTACTCTCTTCATAATTCCACTAAGATTGATATGATACTATTTCTGACAAAAATTCCCATCTTTCCAAACTCATCACACATAGATTTAACTTCTGACGCTGCTACTTGTCACCACACTGCCTTTCTGGTTACAGCCACAACTTCCCACATTTCCCTTGATAAAATCTCTAGGGATTCTACTCCCGAAATCTTATCTTCTGACCATGGGATCTCGTTAATTTCTGCTAATTCTCTTTCTATAGGCAACCACGGTGCCCTTTTTCTCTTCTAACTCCACATCTTTGGGATTCCACATTCTCTTCTTAACTAAATTCTGCATGTCTTATTTAGTCACTTCTGGAAACTTTCTGGTTTCTCTGCCTTCCACCATTATTGACATTTTATTCCACATATTCACCTTACTCCTCATTCAGTCTTGGCTCTTCTTGTTAATTCTTAGAAACCTTTCCGCTCTGCTTTACTCAAGTCAACCTTCCTTGATTGTAAAATTTTATATCCGACGATGGATTTGAAACATTCAAAACCTTATGATATTTCATTTACTATCTCTACCCTTTAGTAGACATCCAAAACAATCTTTCTTCGGCATTGAACATCTTATATCCATATCTCCATAACCAATCTCTTTTCGCCTTTAACAGTATCTGCAATCACGCGCTCTTATTTACTGCCCTTTTTCCTTTATTCAATTCTCATTAGCCTCAAATCTTGTCTATGTCTTATTGGTCCAGTAAACAATCAAATTTGACATGACATATTTGTCTTAGTCATCAAATTCTTAAAATTGCACAACCAATTCTTCGTCAGCATAACTGTAGTTTCAATTACTTAAGATGTCGTCGCGTCTATCTACACATCTTTTCATTGCTAGTAATTCTGAAATCATCGAATCTCCGACAAAGGAGGTCAACAAATTGAATGAGGCATCCAATATGAATATGGACTGAGTTTGTTTGACAAAACTTTTATAAAGGAATTTATCCGAGAGATCAATATGATCTTTGAACTATTTTCAGGTTGCATTTGTTGTCACTTGGTTAACCACCATAGTACATAAGGATGGCCAGTATTTAGTACTTCCATGACAAACACAATCAGTGGCGTCCAACTGGACTTCTATCACAAAGATAAGATGTCTCTGAATCCCTATTTACATAGGTTGTTCCTCTCAGCTGAAATAGAGAAATTCAAGAATTCATGGTAATGGAAGGAAATTCAAAAATTTCAAAAATCTTCATGTAACGTTGGATCAAGTGCCCTCTGAAAATATAGATATTTCTGAAGAAAATGAGATTGAATTCAAATAAATCTGGTATACAAAACTCATCATCGATTGATGAATACAAGACTTTTCAGTAGATGCATCAATTATTGATCAGATGAACATTCGAGAAATTCCCAATTATCCATAACCTCACTCTTGTCGACTAAGCACTACTATACTTAGCTGCCAAACCGGCCTGACAAAATGAGTTGAATAAATAAGAAGATCTCAATTCATTCTCGATTTTGGACCGTCACTGCGCAACGAATACCTCAGCCACGATACCAACCGGGAATTAATTTATAACAATTCAAAGGAAGAATATGAAATTTCTCTGGACAATAAACTGAACGGAATCAACGATTAAGGGCGCACAGCTACCCTGAACTTCCAATTCTTGCTAATAATCGCTTCTCACTTCGCATTCGCACTATCTCCGAAACGTTCACATCGAAACTAATATCGTAGAAAGTTCTAGATTTTACGCAAAATCTCGAGATAACGTCCCCCGGACTGATAGCACCAGCTACCCACTTAGCTTATGCCACTTCGGGTTCGCTGTTTCGCTCGTAGCCCAATCCTCAATTGATTTGAACTCCTACTCGTACACGATACGTTGAAAGATCGTATAACGTCGCAACACTTGTCGAGGTATCCTAACACGATCCTTATCCTAAACCGTTCTACCCGACATCTATCCTATACACGTACCCTAACCTTCCTATTTGTTTCAGTGACCATAACCTGTAGCTCTGATACCAACTTGTAACGGTCCCACTATACAGGGTACAGATTTGGGGCCACCAACCACAATCAACATATTACTAACTTAGATATAAACATTATAAACTGATAAAATATTAAACCCCTTAACCAAGATCGCATACAGGTTATGGTATGAAACAAACTATCGATATACATCATTACAACTCAACTTCAAAATAAAATATTATACATTTCTGTGAATATACAAAACCACTATCTAACTATATATCCAACTTTGACAATTCTCATTCCAATATCTGGCGAAGTCCATAACTCGATTGTTTCTTTTTGCTGCCGGAGATCAATACTCATTGTCCACTACTAGGTCTGCTAAACTCCACTATTAACTGGGGAAAACAAACAAAAGCAAGAGTGAGCCAACAATGCTCAGCAAGTGCATAAAGTGATAACAATTTCGATATCGAAACAATCTGATAACAAGAGAGTTTCAACTCATACTGTGAAAGAATCTGTGGTAATACTTTTAAATTGCCACGAGGGCCAATACTTCACCATAAATGAGGTGCAATAGGAACTAGAACAAATAAGAGTTTTGTTCAACCAAAATAAGCATTAAAAATTTCAAAAAAACTAGGCTTTAACTATTCAATACTGATACTCGAAAACTCACGGTCAAATGATATCAATCGATAATGATACTTGGGAATTCAAGGTCAAGCGATGAGAATCAATGTCCACTGGATACTCAATTTATAGATTTGAATTGGATTTTCATTTTGACGCAACGAGTTAAAGTGGATGATCAGTCACACTAAAACTCCGGATATACTCTTTTGGTATATCAAAATACTCAACTGGATCCAAGGTCTCGCTTGGCCTAAAATATCATACTCATACTCTGACTGGCGTCCTCAGTCCTGAAAACATTTTCATTTAATAAAAACTTCCAATTCTATCTATAATACTCAGGTCAGGGGTCGGGACAATCGACTGCCCTGTCTCAACCAATAACTGGAAAACTCATGTTCTAGGATAACAACTTATGATTAGGAATTAATAAGAAACGACATCATCGTCTGGTATCGACAAGTTCGATACCACAAAGGGAAATTATAAAGAACGTCAATTTAAAAGGTATCAACCAGATCGATACGAATACTTCAAATTATAACTACAGCAGATTATGCAAGGAGAAATTTCAATTGAGCAAGAATGGGGATATAATTTGCAATAAGATTCCAACAATGAAATTCTAGACTAAAGCAACGATATGGTCAAGTACCGGCATTTAATAAAACTTATACATACTGAAGAATTTGAGCTTCCATAAGCGGGGAAAACATATTAAAACAATAATTGTAAAGACAGTTTCAATAGGGAAAGGTTTAGATCAGCTCAGGGAACATTGTCCGAGTGGAAGTCCATTGATAAAAATATACTAGATCAGGCATTGTGCCAGTGGGTTTTCATAAAAGTTAAGAAAACTTAAATGTCCTTGTTTAGAAAATTTTCTTAGGAATATTTGACCAAAAATAGAAAAATGGCCTTCCGTTGACAGAATGTAAAAAGGTTATTTGCAAGATTCTTTGTAAAACCGACATATGAATTATGGGTGGGGAAGAATAACAACATTATACTAATTTGAAGAAGTATATAAATCATCTTTCAACTATACTTGACTAACTCATTGCATACGATGAATAAACAAAATTGCATCACTTGAATAATAAGTGAATAGCAACAACACTTGCCTCGATTTACGGAGTTCCTGATCCTACCAGGGATCCTCGACTCAAATTCACATCAGTCCTTACTTCGTAACTCATCGGCTTCGATACTCGTCCTCCTGCTTATCTTTCAGATTACCAGCGCTCTATCCTTGGCCAGGTTTCCTATTCGAACCATTATCAAGGCCAAATGCTAATTTAGTATTCAATCAAGCAAAATCTTATTATCTTGCTTTACTCTACCCATACGCGTCCTATATCGCTTACACATATAACATATATACAAACATACACAATTACATATAGCCACATCCAACCATACTCGTATGGTAGCCTTAGTACAGTTACTAAGTCACATAAACACGTCACACAACCACTTCAAAACAGCACACCATCAAATTTTTCAAAACCATAATATATTCTCGAAATAATCCATCGACACATATAATTAAATCCTTAGAAATCATAACATACTTTCAAACATTGAAATCAAATAACTTAAATAGACTTTTAAAAAGATTTGCAGGGGATTTTTAGAAAATTTCGGCATGAAGTATTCGTTTATCGAACTATGGGCACAGCCCCTCAATATCAATCAAAAACAATTCAACCCTGCTTTTACAAAATAAAGCTGCCTCAACTTGCAGCAACATAAAAGTAAACAATTAATGAAAAGTACCCGCCCTGACATGCGGCACATAGCACATAATAATTTACATTACACTACTACTTACGCTACACCAGTGATCGTATTTCTCACGCATTTTAATGATACACGTGACAATCAATCATTGATGTTCGTAAGCCCTAGGGAACAACCCCTAGCACTAACTATTACTTACGCTATATCGATGATAACATCACTCAAGCATATTAATTATACTCGTGATAGCTAATCATGGATATTCGTAAGCCCGAGGAACTAGTTGCAGAGAATTACACAAGTCCTTAAATATTGACATTTAGGACTTGTGATCTCATTGCAACTCCTCGCAGATAATCACATAATCAAATAAATCTAACAATTAATCTTTGATATAATTCACACTTTAAAACCATACAAGTAGCTCGCCACCACATATAATTTACCATCAAATACTCGACAAGTATGATATCCAACAAATACTATCATTCGACTTATAACATTTAGTACATAAGCATTTATAACTCGATAAAACCATATATCTCAATATATCATCCAACAATTAATAATTAACCACTACTAGCCCGAACACATAATCGGGTCCACAATTAACCTCAACAATTAATGACTAACAATTAACAATTAATAATTACTAAATCCGAATACTTAATCGGACTCATAATAATTAACCACCAATAATCATTAAAACATATTTTCAACTCGAAATAAATCCCACAATTATACTTAACCACCACGATACTAAATAACTATATTCTCTGAATTAATCACAGAGTTACAACAATAATATTGCAATTTAAACTAATTAAATTCCATCAACTACATAATTAAATCACAATTAAATTACTACAATCACAATAATTTATATACTTTCCGAATTAAACTACAAAATTAAAACAATTAACATGAAATTTACAACTAATTAAATACGAAAATCAAATGGATAAACACGAGATTATACCTTTCCGAATTAATCAATTCTCGCGACAATCTCTCTCTCTCTCTCTCTCTCTCTCTCTCTCTCTCTCTCTCTCTCTCTCTCTCTCTCTCTCTCTCACACTGCACAGTAGCCTAGCCACCATCTTCCCCTTCTCCCTTCTTCTTCCTTTCTCTCCTCCACCCTGCTGCGCCGCCGCCCTGCTGCGCCGCCGACGCCGGTACCGTCGCGGCCGGTACCGTCGCGCGTCCTCCCCGCGCAACTTCCCTCTCTTACTACTAAGCCACGACCTCATACTCTCTCTCACACACACACGCGTATATATATATATATATATATATGTATACTCCCCCCAATTGATTTCTTAATCTTTCCCCATATCAATTCTTCCCAATTCCAATTTTTATAAACCCTAATTGGTTTCTCTATATCCCCAATTTCCAATTCTCTCTCCCCGTATAAAGTTTTCAGCATGTGTGTTTTTTTTCTATTGGGCTTGGCCAAATAGCATTTATATGACTACTCCTTTATCCGGGCCCAAATACAACACTACTTATTCGCTTTTAAAACTACTACGTAAATTCATAAATCGAATTTAAATAAAATATTCAGAAAATTAAGCTTTTCACCTTTAAAATAAAGAATATAAAATTACGAGCACGCACATATTTTTAAAATATTTTTCGGATCAAAAATGAATTAAATATGAATTTTCCAAGTTTTGATCCTTTAATTATAATAAAACTCTTAAAATCATTTTAAAAATACTCAAGCATCCAAATTGATATGGGCTGAAAATAAGCCCTAAAGACACATTTAATATGGCATTAATTAGACCCAGCATGGTCCAAACGTGGGGCCCATTAATGAGGTCAGAATCCCTATTTTAATATTAATTTCGTAATTAATATTGAGGGAAATAAACAGCTCAGCAATAAGAGTTGGATAAGGATATTATCTCCATCAGACTTAGCCACCAAGGCATCCAATTCGATATGGAAACTGATTCCTACAAGGAATAGATCTGGAACCTTCCTTGAGGAAGACTTGTCCACCAAGTCTCTGACTCCTACCATAATTCTAAGGCTCCTACAGCCTATATAAAGGGCCTGACCCCTCATTCTCAGAACTACGTTTTTGGCTTGATCTTTGATATTCATCAAAGTACGTAGGCATCTTGTGAAGGCAGATTCAGCCACGAGCACGAGAGCAGCCATTAAAGCACGAAGCTCACACAACTTTGCATTAAATACACAAACCCTAGCCGAAATACTAGTAACCTAGTTTTTATTCCACAACATTTGGCGCCGTCTGTGGGTAGACAACATCAACCATGGTTCAAACACGAAGAACAACATCAACTGAGGCCGTACCTCTTAACTCTACTCCACCAGCCACTTCTGATCTGCTTATCGCTACTGAGGAAGGACAAATACTCCCATCAACAGGGGCGTTCATTCAACCTCTGCCCACTCAGCCCCCAGGGACGACTCCCCATGTAGAGGGGACCCTCCCGGTGATTGTCCATCAAGGCCAAGAAACTAACCCTCTTCAGATGGTGGTTTATCCTCTTGGTAACGTTGATCGCACGCTACCCCCGGGGGTACAGATCCATACTACGGATCTCCCTTTGAATACCAACCCGATGTATGGGCTGCCTAATTATCCCCCTCGACGAAGGGAACCTGGACCTAGCGGTCACGCCTTACAGATCCGGGATCGAGAATATGATGACTACTCTGGTCCCTATACTGATGATTCATCATCATCTGAGGATGATGATCGAGATGAAGCCCCGAGGAGGCGACGTGATAGCAAAGAACCTCTAAGAAGGACACGAAGAATCCATGATGGACTCCCCTTGACAACTGCTGAGAGAATCAAGGCTTATGAGGCTGAGATCTTAAAATTGAAGGACGTTATTGCAAGAGAACAAGATAGATTGAATCGAACCCAGCCTCCTGCAACTGCGGAGAGGGTTCCCATTATAAATTTGGAGAGACCTTCAAGGAGGCAAAGAAGGGCTGATACTCGAACTGAAAAATCGACAAGGGTGGAGACCCCCAGAAGCAACCCCAAAGATCTAATGCCACTTGGGGACCCTGACGACCCTACACCTCCGTTTACTGAGGAGGTGATGAATGCCCATATCTCTAGGAAGTTTAAGATGCCGACTATTAAGGCCTATGATGGAACGGGCGATCCCGCAAACCATGTCAGGACATTCTCAAACGCACTACTGCTGCAGCCTGCTAGTGACGCCTTAAAGTGTAGGGCGTTCCCTCAAACTCCGTCGGGCATGGCTCAAAGATGGTATAGCTGCCTACCTGCAAACTCAATTGGCTCTTTTAAGGAGTTGAGCGCTGCCTTTATCAGCCAATTCATTAGTGGGAGAATTCATGAGAAAAGTTCTGCGTCCCTTATGTATGTGGTGCAGGGAAAGTGAGAACTTGAGGGATTATCTCAAGCGATTTACCAAAGAGACGTTGAATATCACTGATCTGGAAAATAAGGTGGCCATGGTAGCCCTGGAACACGGAACCACTGACCTCTTCTTTAAAAGGTCCTTGGCAAAACACCCTCCTGAAAACATGGCCGAGCTCCAGAGAAGAGCCGATAAATATATCAAGGCTGAGGACAGCATGAAGAAGGAAACCACGGGAGGCAATGGCAAGGGTTCTAATGACTCAAAGAAACGAAAGCCAGAGCAAGAGTACGACGCTAGGGACAAGTATCCCCGAGCTGGCAAGGATTCAGAGTCATTACCAAAGAAGGGTTTTGGACCGAGGTTTTCTGATTATGCAAGGCTGAACGCTCCTAGGAGTCAAATTTTGTTGGATATTGAGAAGGATAAAGACTTTCGGTGGCCTAAGCCACTTAGGGGTGACCCCGAAAAGAGAAACAAAGATCTGTATTGTAGATTCCACAGGGATGTGGGACATGATACAGATGACTGCAGACAGTTGAAGGATGAAATTGAATTTCTGATCCGGAAAGGAAAGTTAAACAAATTCACCAAGGGTGAAGATCGTGGAACCCAGAAAAGGGATTATGATAGAAGAGACAATGATAGGAGGGATAACGATCGTGATCGTAACCCACAGCCTCGAGGGCCAGTAATCAATATGATTTGGGGAGGGCCAACAGCGGCCGGCACTACCCGGAACTTTCGAAAGGCATATGCTAGAGAAGTGATGCACATCGTAGGAGAAGCCCCAAAGCGTGCCAAGACCGAGATAGTAGTTGGTTTTGATGATTCAGACCTTGAAGGGGTGAAATTCCCCCATGACGACCCGTTGGTCATAACTCCTGTAATTGGAAACTCAGAAGTAAAGCGGGTCCTGATAGACAATGGAGCTTCTGTTGATATCTTGTTTCATGACGCTTTTGTGAAAATGGGGTATACTGACTCTCAATTGACCCCGACTAACATGCCTATCTACGGGTTTAACGGAGTTGAGTCCAAGGTTGAAGGGACCATTCAGCTGCCCGTGACAATAGGGCAAGAACCTAAGGAAGCCACCCAGATGTTGAATTTTCTAGTGATTAAGGCTACCTCGACGTACAATGCAATGTTGGGGAGGACCGGACTTCATGCGTTCAAGGCTGTTGCCTCTACCTATCACATGAAGGTGAAGTTTCCAACCAGGAATGGTGTTGGAGAATAAAAGGGTGATCAGAAAATGGCCAGGAATTGCTATGTGGCTGCTTTAAGAGCTGATGGAACCGGGGGGCAGGTACTCCCGATCGAAGACATGGATGTCCGTGGTGATGATGAACACCGAGGAAGGCCAGCAGAGGACTTGGTTCCCATGCCTCTAGAGTTAGGCGACCCTGGAAAAGTTACTTATGTGGGAGCCTCTCTGAAGGAACCCTTGAAGGGCAAATTGATAGCATTCTTATAAGAAAATAGTGATGTGTTTGCTTGGACAGTGGCTGATATGCCAGGGATTGATCCCCAACTCATAACTCATAAATTGAATGTTGATCCCAAGCGAAAGACCATAAAGCAGAAGAAGAGGAATTTTGCTCCAGAAAGGCAAGAGGCTATTAAGCAAGAGGTGGACAAACTCTTGGAAGCTGGGTTTATTGAAGAGATTCAGTTTCCGGAATGGTTGGCTAACCCTGTGATGGTCAAGAAAGCCAATGGTAAGTGGAGGATGTGTATAGACTTCACCGACTTGAATGACGCATGCCCTAAGGATTGCTTCCCTTTACCAAGGATAGACATGTTAATAGATGCCACAACAGGACATGAGATGCTGAGCTTCATGGATGGGTTCAGCGGCTACAATCAAATTAAGATGCATAAAGATGACATCCCAAAAGTATCTTTCATAACTGACTTTGGTGTATTTTGCTATCTTGTTATGGCATTTGGTCTAAAGAATGCAGGAGCTACTTACCAACGACTGGTGAATAAAATATTCGCCCATCTGATTGGAAAAACCATGGAGGTCTATGTTGATGACATGCTAGTCAAGAGCCTGTTCAAGGCAGACCACATTAAGCACCTCAGAGAGGCGTTCGAAGTGCTGAGGCACCACAAAATGATGTTGAATCCGGCCAAGTGTGCCTTTGGCGTTGGATCAGGCAAATTTTTGGGTCTGATGGTTTCCAAGAGAGGCATAGAGGCCAACCCTGACAAGATCAAGGCGATCTTAGATATGGAACCACCACGCTCTATAAGAGATGTGCAGAAGTTGACAGGCCGGGTAGCGGCTTTAGGAAGATTCATCTCCAAGTCTGGTGACAAATGCTTGCCATTCTTTCAAGCATTGAAGAAGGTGAAAAATTTTGAGTGGACACCTGAGAGCCAAGAGGCCTTTGAACAATTGAAGAAGTACATGGTTGAAGCCCCGTTGTTGACCAAAACCAAGCCCTGGGGAGACTCTTTACCTATACCTGGCGGTATCTGAACAAGCCCTAAGTGCTGTCCTCATTCGGGAAGAGGAGAAAGTACAGAAACCTATCTACTATGTAAGCATCTAAGTGAAGCATATTGGGAAAAGCTTGACCAAATTCGTTTAAAAGATCTCTAAGGGAAAAAAACACTGGCATGGACAAGAGATGTTTTAGGGTTCTTACCCCTTGAAAGCCTTGGAGCAGTGGTAAAGATATGAGCGAGTTGAGACTGGCTTGAAGAACTGGAATCCTCCATTGAAGCGCTTCCTTTGTAAGCTTGAACCCAGAAAAATTGAAAGAAAAAGTTGGAGAAGATGAAGATTCAACGATCTTCAAACGGAAACTGGGGAATAGGGGCGGTGGAAAGGTACCGGAAATCGCCTCACGACAGAACCCTAGCAGAGCTTTTTGGAATGTATTTGTGGGATGTTGAGAGAGAATTCTTGCAGAAAAGTGAGATGTGAAATGAGGAACGCACACCACTCTTTTATAGAGTTCACGGTCGGTCACTCAACCGGTTATAGTAAGTAAATGGGCTGTCAACAGGTGACTGGGCCTTTGAATAGGCGGGAAGCCCATGAAATTCAAATTTTGAATTAATTTTACTAAATTCTAGAAAGTTCTATGACATTTTCAGAAAATAGGATAAAAGTCTGTCGGAGTTTAAAGGCAGGAGGCCCAATTAAAAAGGCCACGCCCAGAAGGATAAAACTCCTAGGCGTTGGTTCGCAAAATACCTTCTAGGCGGGGAGGCGTGCCTAAGGAAGGTGTCTCCTTGGCAGGGGTACCCACGCCCAGGAGACCAAACCTCCTAGGCGTGCCTAAGGAAGGTGTCTCCTTGGCGGGGGTACCCACGCCCAAGTTGATTTTTGAGGGACGAGGGTGTACCCACGCCCAGGAGACCAAACCTCCTAGGCGTGCCTAAGGAAGGTGTCTCCTTGGCGGGGGTACCCACGCCCAAGTTGGTTTTTGAGGGACGAGGGCATACCCACGCCCAGGAGACCAAACCTCCTATGCGTGCCTAAGGAAGGTGTCTCCTTGGCGGGGGTACCCACGCCCAGGTTGGTTTATGAGGGACGAAGGTACACCCAAGCCCAGGAGACCAAACTTCCTAGGCGTGCCTAAGGAAAGTGTCTCCTTGGCGGGGGTACCCACGCCTAGGATGCTTCATTTTTGGCAGGATATCTTTCTGAAATTAATGAAAGAAAATCCTTTAAAAATTCTGAAAATAAGCCAATGATGATTGGGAACAGACAAATTATTTTATACTTGAAAAGTACCATTAATTATTTTTGGTAAAATATCCAAAAATAGTAAAATACCTGTGGGTACATAAAGAACGCAAGGAAATTATCTATAATTCCCTGTAAGACGTAAATACCATTAGCTTCGAATAAAGCCAAACGTCGTAAATGTGTAGGTCGCTCCACACCTTACATTAAGACAGTATTCGTGAAACACTAGTGTACAACAAGCAATAAACCCTGACCCAAGTCTCGGAAAGGCCGTTAAAACTTCGAGGAAAACCTGATCAGTTTTCCTAGAAGTTGGGGGGCAAATGATATGGGCTGAAAATAAGCCCTAAAGACACATTTAATATGGCATTAATTAGACCCAGCATGGTCCAAACATGGGGCCCATTAATGAGGTCAGAATCCCTATTTTAATATAATTTCGTAATTAATATTGAGGGAAATAAACAGCTCAGTAATAAGAGTTGGATAAGGATATTATCTCCATCAGACTTAGCCACCAAGGCCTCCAATTCGATATGGAAACTGATTCCTACAAGGAATAGATCTGGAACCTTCCTTGAGGAAGACTTGTCCACCAAGTCTCTGACTCCTACCATAATTCTAAGGCTCCTACAGCCTATATAAAGGACATGACCCCTCATTCTCAGAACTACGTTTTTGGCTTGATCTTTGATATCCATCAAAGTACGTAGGCATCTTGTGAAGGCAGATTCAGCCACGAGCACGAGAGCAGCCATTAAAGCACGAAGCTCACACACCTTTGCATTAAATACACAAACCCTAGCCGCAATACTAGTAACCTAGTTTTTATTCCACAACACAAATTAATCCACCCAACAATTTTAAAAACTCAGTAAATATATAAAGATAATATTATAAAAGATTTCATGATTTTTAATCCCTCCAATAATTTTATAAAATTTACAGAGGATCAAAAATACATGATTTAAATATACTCAAATCCTCAAAAATACAAATAAAAATACATGGGCCTTCACAACTTATCCAGATCATCATATAAGCACATAAGCACAAATTCACATACATTCCACTTTCCAACAATACTCACATAATAATATTCATATTTTATATAAAATAAATTATTCGAAATTCGAAATTTTCTAAGGCGTTATATGCCTTATCCAATCTGGGGGCCTTATCAGGCTTCCGGGGGGAAGCTGGGGGTACCGCCCGGTAGCTTGACTCCGGTAGCCTCTCCGGTAACCCAAGTATGGAAGCCATACTAGAAGCCCTATCTGATGGTTGTCCTAGTCTGAATATGTGTTTCTGCCAGGCTTCCGGGGAAGCCGGGAGTATCGCCGGTAGCCTGGTTCCGGTAGCCCCTCTGGTAGGCTGTCTTGGAAGCCTGCTATCCGGGAGCCCTGCTATCCGGGAGCCCTGTTATCTGGGAGCCTTGTTATGAGTCTTCATGGGTTACCATGGGTACTATGGAAGCCCTCTAAAACATCTTCTTTCCTTGTGGATTGGACCCAAAACTCATCATGGGCCTAAATCTGATACATGCAAGATTTTGGTCACAACAACTACCCCCCGATTCCTTGAAGCATAAATGCAAGAGGAACCAGAACAAGGTAAGGTCCAATCCCTTCTTATTATTCTCTCAGAGAAGTACACAGCCTTCACATCGTGTTCCCAAGCTTACATGAGCTAACTCGGCGTAAGAAACAGGAAACACTCCGCTTCTGCATGCATATTTCAATGTGAGTTATCAAATCAAGGATATCTTCTATTCACTTTATATCATTCGTGGTACTCCAGTTGACTTCATATCATGGGGCTACGGGCTTTTGGCATTTCTTTTCAAACATCATGACTTTATACACTGAGATGCTTCCTTTCTCTACCAAATTGGCCTTTATATAAGAATCTTTTGATGTTCGGAAGCTCCTGTGGTTGCAGGGATGCCTCAAGCGTCCAAAACCTGGGCTACCAAGACAACTAGAAAAAGAGATAAGTAACGAGGGCTACGTAGCCCTTAAAGATAATGCACAAGATCACACATATTTGATGCATACATGAAAGTATGAATATGCTAGTGCAAATTATTTTATGAAAAATGTAGGTTGCCGCTTCTCCAATCAAGTAGGACCTTGGCGAACACACTTTTTCAGGCATTGTGCCACAATTTTCCGATGTTTCCATTATTCCAACACATCGGATCCCTTAAGACTTTTTCTTAGTTTTCGGGACAATTTTCAGATGTTTTTATTTTTACTTCTTTTTGTGATTTTGATTTATTTGTTCAATAAAATGGATTTTGATGTCAAGAACAAAAAAAATAGTGATGAATTTTAGACGAAAAGTTTTTGATAAATATTTTGAAACCTTTTTAATCCGAGTCGATTATAAACATATTAATTTTATATATCGTATCCGAGTTTGGGTTTTTGTGAAATATTTTAGTTTAACTTTAAACTTGAATCCAATGTTGAAATAAAAGTAATCTAACCAAAGAAAAACTAATCTATAATCTATATCTATACTATTATATTAAAGCCGAAAGATCGAAAGTTAGTCGATTTGGTTATCCTAATTATTAAAATAAATAATGATATAATATAATTAATGGTAATTAGTCATTACCATTTTCATATTTACTTTTAGTTGAAAATATTATCTTTTAGAAAACATCACGTTACTTCCTTTCTAATTAAAATATGTTACCTTTTTTATTTAAAACTAATCTTACAATCATTAATATATATCCAAAAATATCATACCATATTTTAATTATTAAAAAAATATATTACAAATTCCTATACGTTGTTTATAATAAGGAAACATTAGTATAATCCGTAAATATGAGTATATTAAATTAAATTAAATTAAAATTAAAAAATTTATTAAAATGATAATTACATTAAAACATAATTGTAATATTAAATAAAATTTAATAAATATCTAAAAAATATCGTATCTTTCAATCAATTTAAAAGATGTTTTCTTTTAACTGAACATATTACCCTTTATACACACCTAAAATATCGTATATTCCAATCATTAATATTTTTTTCTAATTAAAACACATTACTTTTTAATTTAAAACATAATTTTGCAATCCTTCCTATATAGTAATAAATAAGAGCCTTAGATCCAATGATTAGATATATTTTATATAACTAAATTACTTTATTAAATATCAAGATTCGAATTTTGTTAACGTCACATTTAATTTAAATTTCATAATATAAACTTTAAATCATGTGTATCAGTAATTAAATTTATATTAAATTATTTAAGTTAAAAATAAAATAATTATAAAAATAATGATTATATAAAATAAAATTGTACATAAAACAAAATTTAATATATATATCAAAAAAAGTCCGTGCATCGCACGGGTTTTAAGCTAGTTATACTATAATAAGCAAAAGATGTATAATTTGTATTTTGGTTAGCCTTCTATTTTTGCTTATCATTCTTGGTTATCGTTCATTTACAATCGTTAAATTTTCAACTCAAATAGATCATGACCGTTAAAAATAACAATACTAAAAATTGTTATATACAGAATTTTAAGGTTCGATTCTCGCCAACAACATAGTAATTTATATTTAATATTAAAAATTATTATATAAAATTCAAATTTTTTACTACACTATAAATAAATCATAAAAAATTTAAAATAACTCGTATTTTGCACGGAATAAAAATATTGATGATTGGAATATACGATATTTTAGGTGTGTATAAAGGTTAATATGTTCAATTAAAAGTAAACGTCTTTTAAATTTATTGAAGATATGATGTTTTATATATTTATTAAATTTTATTTAATATTACAATTATATTTTTATATAATTGTTATTTTAATAATTTTTTAAAATTTTAATTTAATATACTCATATTTACAGATTATACTAATGTTTCCTTATTATAAACATAGAAATTTTTAATATATTTTATTAATAACTAAATATATGGTTAGATATTTTTGGATATATATTAATGATTGTATGACTAGTTTTAAATAAAATTGGTATCGTATTTTAATCAGAAAGAAAATATTAATGATTTAAAGATATGGTACAATTGAAGTTTTTATAAAATGTAATATTTTCAACTAAAACTAAATGTGAAAATGGCAATGTCTAATTAACATTAATTATATTATGTCATTATTTATTTTAATAATTAGGATAACCAAACCGAAAACTAATCTATATTATACTATAATAAGCAAAAGAGATATAATTTGTATTTTGGTTAACATTCTATTTTTAGTTATCATTTTTGGTTATCGTTTATTTACAATCGTTAAATTTTCAACTCAAATAATATCATGATCGTTAAAAACAACAATACTAAAAATTGTTATATATAGAATTTTAAGGTTCGATTCTCGCCAAAAATATAATAATTTATATTTATATTAAAAATTATTATATTAAAAAATATAAAATTCAAAATTTTTACTACATTATAAATAAATTATAAAAAAATTAAAATAACTCGCATTTTGCATGGAATATTTTACATACAATATAAGTTCTTCTTAAAAGAAAAATGTTTGGTTTTCTACATCCAGACTCGGTCCCGTTTTTCAGTTTAAAACAGAAATACTGTATTTCTGAGCGAAGAAACTTCCCAAAGTCTCCCTGCTTTATCTTTTAGTCCTCTTTCTTCAATTCAACGCATTTCGCTTCTATATTTTTCCAGCAAATTTCAGGTACAAATTTTCTATTTCACAGTAATTTGATTTGATTTCTATTCGATCCGATCATATTTCAATTTATACCTCATCAGCTCCACTTCTCAAAAATTAATTCGATGTTCAAAATTTTTTTTGATACTGTTTTATTAAAAAAAACAACAAGATATATTGATTTGATCTGCTAGTTTTAATCTCTTTGAGCTAATTAGGGTTTTGTGTTTCTGTATGTGATTATCATTTATTCGATTATTTGTGTATGTTTGTATGTTAGTAATGTTAGGCTTACTGATAATTTAAGGCTTGTTTAGGTTCTTAGAGGTGTGATTGAACAAGTGAGTTTCGAAAATGAGTGATAATATAATGGAAAAAGTCAATGCTCTCGGGGAGCGATTGAAGATTGGAGGGTCAGAGGTTGGTCAAAAGATTAGTGCAGGAATGAGTTCTGTTAGTTTTAAGATGAAGGAGTTTTTCAATGGACCCAGTCAGGTTGATAAGGTTGTGGAGGAAGCGACTGCGGATACGTTGGATGAGCCTGACTGGTCTACGAATCTCGAGCTTTGTGATATGATGAATCACGATAGGATTAATAGTATTGAACTGATTAGGGCGATTAAGAAACGGATTATGTTGAAGATCCCCAGGGTTCAGTACTTGTCTTTGGTTTTGCTTGAGACTATTGCTAAGAATTGCGACAAGGCGTTTTCGGAAATTGCGGCAGAGAGGGTGCTTGATGAGATGGTGAAGATGATTGATGATCCGCAGACTGTTATTAATAATCGAAATAAGGCTTTGATTATGATTGAAGCGTGGGGAGAATCTTCTGATGAGCTTCGCTATTTGCCTGTTTATGAAGAGACTTATAAGGTATATGTTTAATTGAATTGATTATGGTGACCAAATGTTAACAAGTATGCTAATCTTTAATTTACGGTTTTAATTTATGCGATCTGTACTTCCCTTTGATTTATTTTTACTAACATATTACCACTGCAATTATGTTGTTCTATAGAGCTTGAGATCTAGAGGTGTTCGGTTTCCTGGACGTGATAGTGAGAGTTTGGCTCCTATATTCACTCCTCCTCGTTCAACTGCAGTGCCAGAACCAAATCCTAGCCTGGCACAACAAATGCATCGGGAGGTACCTGTGATCAGCTTTTCTGCTGAGCAAACAAAGGAAGCCTTTGATGTTGCAAGAAACAGCATCGAACTTCTTACCACTGTTTTGTCATCTTCACCGCAGCAAGATGCTTTGCAGGTATTTTTGTTTGATTTTGTCCAGTGGATTTTCTAATTGTGTTTGCTAGCGGTTTCTCTTAGGATTATCTAATTATCTGGTAGTGTCTGCCAAAAATAGTATTGTGTGACGATATTTCATGCTTTTATTTATGCGAAATGGATTCTTTCACTTCATAGAGCAAATTGTGTTGTCATATCGATGCTAGTTTAACGAAGATTGTTGACTTCACAATAATTTGTCTTTTAGGAAATCATCATTGTAGATATTTGTGTTGACCGTAAATGTACGTATCCCCAATTTACTAAATGCTAGGTAACACTTATACGAAGCTTTGACGTAATCAAATATGGATCTAGTAGATGTATTGCGGTCAGGATAGGTCTAGACTAGTAAACTGGCAGTCAACGGAAACTGTACCAAAACCCTAAACTGACTAAACCTAAACCAACTGCCCGGTGAACGGTTTTGTTGTTTTGATATAGTTTATAATAAAATTTTGACTAAATAATGAAATTACATATATTGAAGATGACTACAACCTGCAACCATTCCCAGTTCAATTTCAAAAATATTAATTTATTTATTTAACGCAAAAAATATTGAAATGGAGTACAATAGAATCAAGTAATGATGTAATTAAAATATAAAATTTAACTGATATTGTATCAGAATAAAATTCAACATCAAAACTTCTTATTTGAGTAATGACTAGTATTAGGGCAGTGTAAAAATAAAATGTGTTCTTGTTTGTGTATGTGATTACATGGGGGATGACAAGGGCGCTTTGCAAGGCTACCTGGATCTTTATCCAAGAACTGCTAATTCGCTGTTCTACTTTGGATCTATATCTTATCACTAGAAGTCTAGAAGAAAGATTACTATGATACTTTGAGGAGTGATTGTAGTGTTTTTCTGTTATCATTTATGGCTCATCTACAGAAGTTAAGTTTTGTCACAGCCTCACAGGTGAATTCCTACATTACAAAAGAACCTTTATGGGATTCAGTGTTTTGGGTGACTAAACGCAACTGTAGAGATCTAATAATATTTTTAAGCAATTTAATTTC
Source organism: Saposhnikovia divaricata (assembly GCA_036435485.1). Lineage (NCBI taxonomy): Eukaryota > Viridiplantae > Streptophyta > Magnoliopsida > Apiales > Apiaceae > Saposhnikovia > Saposhnikovia divaricata. The sequence goes on from CM071601.1 coordinate 182,199,679, forward strand.
CTGGCACATAGTCGGTGTAGTTGTGGGCAAAATAATTTTCATTTTGAAGACTGGATTTTTTTTTAATTTAATGATTATTTCTTACGCGAAGATTAGCCTGTATATGGATAACAGTATGTGAGATTTCAGTTCACTCCTGGTAGCTTTGTGCAGTTCTGAATGCTCTTGATGTGTTTCTAGATTTTAACTATGTATAGTGTGGCAAAATTTTGAGCCATGGGCCAATCTTTGTTGCACAAGGTTTAACTGTTCTAAAAATCTTATGATGTGGGTGAGCACTCGGGTGAGTAATCGAATTCGGAGACCTTTCTTTGGGAATAAACTAATGATGTTATTGAATAGTCACTATATTTGGTAGTTGGTACATATCTATATTTATATAGACTCGCACTCGCACATCCTCTAACACAGGATTTGAACCCCTAATGGCCTCTATCTGCCACTGGGGAAAGAGGACGTGTTACCGCCAAGGCACTGTTACTTTTATAATAATCACATTTTAAATCAAGAACTAACTGAATCTTCCTTTGCATGGAAACATTTCAGCTGAACACATTCTGCATTTGAATGACGAGGATTACAATTTCTCATAAACAATGCATCCTTATATTGGAACTCAATAATGTACAAGAGAACTATTGTACAGCTAAGAAAAAACGAAATAGGCGTACAGGAATTGTGTGTTTCCCTTCGTTCTGACTTGAAAGGTACTAATATGTTAAATTGTACTGGCAGGATGACTTGACAACCACACTTGTGCAACAGTGCCATCAGTCCGAACAGACTGTCCAAAGAATCATCGAGTCATCTGGGGATGATGAAGCCTTGCTCTTTGAAGCCTTGAGCATAAATGATGAAATTCAGAAAGTCCTATCCAAGTTTGAAGACATGAAGGCAAATACAGTAGTTCCAACAGTACCAAGACATGCTATGATACCTATTGCTGTTGAGCCTGAAGAAACACCCCGCGAAGGCAAGGAAGATGCACTTATTAGGAAGACATCCAGTTCTTCAGGTATAACTCAATTTAAGAACAATGATGATGAGATGGACGATCTAGATGAGATGATCTTTGGAAAGAAAACTGATGGCACATCAGAAACAGGGCATGCTACAAAAAAGGAATCAACAAAAGATGATCTTATTAACTTTTAAGTTTCTTTACACAGACAATTCTAGACCTTGAACAAGTCGTTTCTATTGTTCCGCTTTAGGCCATGTAGATTATCTCTTTCATCGGTATTGACGATGATATTGTTCTTTCGTTGTTATTGACGATTATATTCCTAAACTTGAAAGACTTGTCTTTGTTTATTTTTTCCCTGTGCCATTCACTGCCGCCTTTGTTCAGTCCGTTCTGCATCACCCCAAGAAATTCATGTTTCATCTTACTAGCTTAGCTCAATGGTCATTTTAGCGTGTAAAATATTAAAATTTTTTTTCTGAAGGAAACACATCAATATTATTAAATCAAATAAAGATTAGCTATATACATTCACACACAGTAAGATATATTAAAGTCTTCCTCTCTCTCTCTCTCACACACACACACATTCACACACAGTAAGATATACTGAATCACCAAGGTTCTTTATTTCAAATTTCAAAACTTGGGGGCAACAATAACAACGTATCAGCCTAATTTAGAGATTAAGGGGTTTCTTTTTATTCCAAGAGCTTAGTTATGGTTGTTCAAGTTATGGTGAGTTGAACGCGGGGGGTTTCAGTCGATCAAGAGTGAGACACAGATCTTCGTCTTCAAGAGATTCATCACCAAGACTTGGTAAATTCTCATATTGAGTAGCCACATGTGCTGGGGTAATATCAATCTGAAACTTAACTTGCTAATTTCTTAACTATAAGCTGTTAATTAGTTGTACTAAAATTGAATATTCTTTAAATTTGTATTTGTTTTGTTTGATTCATGTCTTGTTTCTTCTAGGATTAATTTTGACAAGATGTTTTTTTGGGTTTGGTCTGTTACATTTGTATGTATGTAAAAAGTTATGATTTTGATCCATCCTTTTTTCTTCTTCCGCCGTCTCTCCACCGGTCTTAAAATTTTAGTTTTTACATGTTTTAATGTTTGCTGGTCCATGTGTCGTGTGTATATGTTCGAGTTGTGGTAAACGATTGTGTGAGTATGTGCGGGTACTGTTGTGTGCGTGGTTATGTGTGTGTGACTATGAAAATCGCAGGTGTGTGGTGGAATGGCTGTGTCAAAATTCTGGGGTTTTAATTGTTATGATTCAGCTGTGTTTATGTGTTTAAGTTCAGAGATGGGTTCCGTGAACTGCCTTCTGGCCGGCGATGGTTCATCGAGCCGTGGCTGGGGTAGTAGGAATTGTCGAGTTTGAGTAATTAATTACATGATTTTACGGTGATTGTAATTGCTTTATTTATGTGATTAATTCAGTCAAAGCTTTTAATTGCATGATTGGCTGAATTTTAAATGTGTTTTATTTTAAATTTATTTGCTTTCCATTATTTTCTCCATGATATTGTTATTGTTTTGATTTGATTGTGATTGCTATTTTTAAATTTGTATGCTGCAAGTATGTTTTTACAGGTTTTTTAAATTATTCAATATGATAATTTTAAATGCTAATTGATATGCATTAATGGGTTGTTTTATTATATTTTGAAATATAAGATTTTTAGGGTTAGTGGTTTTGGGTTTAAAATTTATTGTTTTGTTTCCATATATGATGATTGGTAATTTTTGGTTTTTATTATTTTAATGATGATTATGCCTTGATTGATGGCTATATTTGTACCATTTATGGGTGGTGTTCAATGCTAATTAGGCCTTGATTGATGGCTATTTTTGTATCATTTATGGGTGGACAGGTTCAAAGCAATTTATGCCTTGATTGATGGTTATTTTGTTCCATTTATGGGTGGCCAGTAATGTTGGCGTATATCTTGGCCTTGTAGAGGCATAGTTCCATTTTATTGAGTTTATTTGTGTCATAAATGGTGGCTGGTATATTTTTTTGTGGAATATTTTTGTGCCATGATTGATGGCGTCCTAGGTGACTAATCAAAGGTTCCTGAATCTTTGAATTAGATATATACAACTATTTTAATTTTAATAAAGTACTAATAAATTAAGTATCTAACCAAAGGGATTCTCTTTGGTTTAGATTTCTATGCTTGATACTAAATTATATTTTGTTCATATATTTATGTTGATAATATTTATAAAATATTTGGTAATAATTTTGTGGACTAATTTTCGTTTGTTGATTTTATTCATTTTTCGCAGGGGCAGTCTGGTTGGATGAGTATAATAACAAGATAGATGGGGTGACTTGTAGTAATGGAATAACCAAGATGAGATGGAAAATAAAGTAAGGATGCGACAGAAACTGATGATAACAGAGAATTACAAAAGCAACTACTAATTCTATTTATTTCTTGGAAATTTGTAAAACAATGTACTTTATATTTTGAAGGCGCTCTTTTTTCCCTCTTGAGTTTTTTTCCCACAGGGTTTTGCTCTTGAGGGTTTTTAACGAGGCCTTTCTATTGTGGGGTTTTTTTCAGACTTGAAGGTTTTATTGTCTAAATGTCCGGGAGCAACATGCGTGCTCTTCGGTTAGATGATGAATTTTCTTGATCGAATAAATTCCCTTGTAATTTTATTGTATTTCGATACAATTCATGAATGAGAAATTCACCTTTACAAAAAAAATAAATAAATAAAGATTAGCTATAGTCTAGAGACTAGGAGGGAACAATTCCAACAAACAGCTATAGTCTAGAGACTAGCAGGGAACAATTCCAACAAACAGGTTCGGAATCTATGGTAGTATCCCATCTAGCAACCATGTGACCTACAGCATCAGCATTACCATTTCGCTTAACATGACCACACCTAAAAGAACTAAAACTTCTACTAATACCTGCTACTTTATGATATTTATGTCAAATATCAAAAAACGTTATTTAATTTTAAGTTTATGTCAAATATCTTAAGAATTCAATAGATATTTTTTAAAAATTATTTAGTGTAACCTAAAATCGTAGAAGAAAGAATCGTTGGAAGAAGTGTGTCCGAACGATGATTCTAATCGGGATATAATTGAAAATATTTATAATTTTAAAAAACATGTGGTTTTTTATTTTCATAAATTATATATAATTTAACTGAATTTGGAATTTTTAACAATTTTTTTTTATTTTTTGAAAATATTTTTTGGTGCCTTATTGGTAAATTTTGTTGTTTATACTAAATAAATTAATAACTTTAATATAATTTCTTAAGAGAAATTGACCATTTTACCTAAATTTGATCAATCCCTTGCCCTATATACTCATTGGCGGGATTTTGGTCCGATTTACCTACCATATACGTTATTCTTTGTAGCGTGTCTCTCAAACACAATACTACCACGGTATTGACACAAGCTGCACCTCCCTCGTTCTTAACCTCTGAAACCTCTCTTTTTGTCTCATCGCTCAATCCTAGCTCTCCTCCTCCTCCTTTATTCTCAATCATAGTATTGAGAAAAGAAACCTTCTCACCAAACATCAGTCCTTTTCAGTTCAATAAATAGCTCTGTCTTGTAGTTCTTTTGTCTCTAAGTAATGCTAGTTGTATTTCAATTATGCAGTTGTACCTACTATATCTTTTGTTTGCCCATTTAAGGTAAAGTCAATGGTCCATCAAGTTGATTAGAAATGAATGGTGTGGATCGTTGTACTGGTAGGTAGATGCTTCTAGGATCAATCATTTTGGCCATATAAACGTTGTAATGAATTCCTTATGGAGCAAGTTGAATACAGAGCTATCAAAGCATTTTCCTCAAGTTCTTGTTTAAGATTTATGCACATTATCATGTCTTTCATCAATTTATTTTAGTCATCATGGTATCAGAGCCTATGTGCCTCTTGAATCAAACCCTTTGAAACTTTCAGTTTTCTTTTCCTCTTTCTTCTCACAAAAAACATCTTTTTTCTCAGATCTATCTCTTCATCTTTATCTTTTTCTTCTTGAAGCAGTTTATCTCTTAACCTTCTCACAAAATATCTCTGTTGTTATATCATGGAAACATCACGTATCACTTATCAAGATATGTTGGATTCGTTGTTCGTACACCCCTCCGATAACTCTACATCTATTCAAGAGGACAAGCTGCAAGGCTCTTCTGATTACAGGGCGTGGCGCAGATCCATGGAAATCAATCTTTCTTCAAAATGAAAACTTGGATTTATTAAAGGTACTGTTTCAAAACCTACGGATGCCCCTGTTAAACTGGAGATGTGGGAAACTTGGAACAATATGGTCATTGCTTGGATAACAAATAATGTTTTCACAACGATCAGGCAGGCCATTATGTATATGACATCTGCTACTGAGATGTGGAGTCATCTAGAAAAAAGGTTTGCCTTGACTAATGGCAGCAGAAAATACAAGCTCAATAAAGATCTATATGAGTTGAGACAAGGAACTCTGTCTGTAAATGAGTTTTATACATCTCTTAAAAGTATATGGGCTGAACTGGATTCCTTAAACACCTTGCATGTTGTTTCTGAGCCTAGCCCAAAAGTTACAAAACTCCTTCAAACAATAGATGTTCAAAGAGAAGAATCCAGATTGTTTCAGTTTTTGAATGGATTGAATGATGAGTTCAATGCTCAGAGAAGCCAGATACTCATGTTACACCCCTTGCCAGTAGTCGAAAAAGCCTGTGCTTCTCTTGAACAAGAAGAGGCACAGAGATCTCTTCTAAATGTGTCAAAACCTACAACAAATGATGTAATGGCCATGTTTAGCAAAACTCAGGGCCAACCACCTCGCCAAATAATGTGCACAGCTTGAAAAGGGAGAGGTCACAGTGCAGAACGATGTTGGACAGTGGTTGGATACCCTTCGTGGCACTCCAGGCACACTCAATCTACATTCAAGCCTAGAACACTGATGTAACATACAGGGTCTATGTGGTCTAGGCCCAATGCACCCAAGCTAGCTGCATCAGCTCAACTGTCAAACAATCTTGCAGACTCGAATGGGTTGCTGTTCTCTCCACAGCAACTGGCTAGTTTGGTGCCACAGTTCCAACAAAGTAGCTTGAAGAACTCAGAAAGCGATGAAGAACCGGACTTTCATTTTTCTGGTATGATCTCTGACCACAAATCTGGAAATTCTCTTGACTGGATAGTAGATTCAAGAGCGTCTGATCATATGACGCCCTGTTTGAACATGCTCACCAATGTTATGCCTATTGCACAGTCACACACTATAAACTTGCCCACTGGAGATACTGTAGTTATAACTCACATAGGTGAAACTGTGGTCATCCCTGGGGGCTGGGGTTACTCTTAAAAATGTGTTGTGTGTCCCAACCTTTAAACATAATCTGCTCTCTGTTCAGAAACTTGTTCAAGACAACAATTGTGAAGTTCATTTTTCTCCTACTCAGTGTGTCATTTCTGATAAACTTACAAAACAAACTATAGGCATTGCCAAAGCTTGTAATGGTTTGTATATGCTAAAGTCCAGTCAGCTTGTGTCATTGTCAAACAACGCTGTGAAATCAAACCCAGAGTCCTTGTGGCATCATCGCCTTGGACATACACCAGTGCCAAAACTCTTGAAAATACATTATATAAAACCACTACTGAAAAACACGTCCCATACCTTGTCCCATGGCAAAGATGACCAGACTTCCGTTTCAACTAAATGAGTCAATAGCACCAAAAAAGTTCAGTCTTGTTCACATGGACATTTGGGGTCCATATAAGGTGTCTTATCAATCGAAATACAGGTTTTTTCTTACATTGGTGGATGATCACTCCAGGAATTATTTGGTTTATTTGTTGAAACAGAAATCAGACTCATTGGCAACCCTTGAAGTTTTTCTTCACTATGTCAAGAATCAGTTCAACACGACCATCAAAATAATTCAGTCTGATAATGCTCTGGAGTTCACCAGCCATGCTTGCAATCAATTCTTCTCCAACCATGGCATCCTCCATCAAACTTCATGTGTCTACAGACCTCAACAGAACGCCGGGGCAGAGAGAAAGCATAGAAATATACTTGAACTTGCTTGTGCACTACGATTTCAAGCTAACCTTTCATTGGATTTTTGGGGTGACTGCGTGTTAACAGCAGTGCACCTTATTAACAGAATTCCCTCTTCAGTTCTTCAATTTAAGACACCATATGAAGTGCTCTTTGGATGTCTACCTGAATATGATCACTTGCGAATCTTCGGCTGCTTGGCATTTGCTATAAATCCACACTCTACTCAAGATAAGTTCGAACACAGAGGAATGCCATGTCTATTCCTGGGATACCCATCACTTACCAAAGGATACAAGCTGCTAAATCTTCAAACTCAACAGACATTCATTTCCAGAGATGTTAAATTCAACGAGGATGTTTTCCCTTATCATGCTAAATCTGCTCACAAATTTATGACACCAATTCCACCTTCATACCCTATAGGAGATGACATAGAATACATCTCTGACTTGGTCACACCTGATTCTACACCTTCTTCATCACCATCAAACTCACCTTCTCACAATACTTCTCGAAATCAATCCCCCACACCTGAACCAGAACAACTTGTTCGATGATCCACCAGATTGCATAAACAACCCTTGTGGATGAGCGATTATACTACAGCCAATGCTACCACCATCTCCAACATGATTTGTCCTACAGTGCCACAACCTTTCAACTGTTTCTTGTCTACTCTAACCACGACTAATGATCCAGTTAGTTTCAAAACAGCAGTTCAATCTCCAGAATGGGTACAAGCAATGAACAAAGAGCTGGATGCTCTAGAGTTGAACCAAACTTGGGAAGTCACAACTTTGCCCCCCGATTGTCATTCCATAGGCTACAGATGGATATTTAAAACAAAGCTGAACCCAGATGGCAGTTTAGAGAGACACAAAGCTCGATTGGTAATACTTGGAAATCACCAACAACCTGGCATTGATTTTACTGAAACGTTCGCCCATGTAGCAAAGCTAACGACTGTAAGAGCTTTGCTAGCAGTGGCTTCCATTGAAAACTGGATCACATGTCAGATGGACGTGTCAAATGCCTTTCTACATGGAGAATTACAAGAGGAAGTGTACATGAAGCTTCCCACAGGATACACTCATCTCGGGTCCAGAATTGTTCTGAACTTTGTGCCTCAACCACAGACCTCAACACTAGTGCTGGTATGCAAACTCAAAAAATCTCTTTATGGTCTTCGTCAAGCTCCTATAAATTGGTTTTCAAAACTATCTTCGACCCTTATACGACTTGGTTACAAGCAGTCCAAGACAGATTATAGTCTCTTTATACTCAGTACGTCTATCTCCATCACTGTTGTCCTGGTCTATGTGGATGATTTACTAATCATTGGCAGCTGTCAAAGCACTATTGACTCTCTCAAAGGAATGCTAGCTTCCACCTTCCACATGAAGGACTTAAGGGATCTTCGATATTTTCTGGGACTCGAGATCGACAGAAATGCAATTTGGATTTTCATGTGTCAAAAGAAATACACACTGGATATCATTGATGAGCTTGGCCTAACTACTGCAAAACCAGTCTTAACACATATGGACTCTCATGTCAAGTTAACATCTGATGGTGGATAACTATTAACAAGCCCAACTGACTACCAGAGATTGGTTGGCAAGCTCATATACCTAACCATCACCCGTCCAGATATCGCTTTTACGGTTCAACTGCTATCACAATTCATGCAGAAACCTACCAGTCATCACTTTCAAGCTGCCAAAAGAGTTGTACGGTACTTAATTGGGACAACATCACAAGGAATACTCTTGGCTTCTTCATCTGCAGCAAAACTCACTGCATACAGCGATAGTGATTGGGCTGCGTGTCCCACTACTAGATGATCAACGACTGGATTCTGTATTTTTCTAGGGACTTCACCCATCTCCTGGAAGGCCAAAAAGCAACCATTAGTTGCTCGTTCCTCGGTTGAAGCTGAGTACAGAGGTATGGCATTGACTACTTGTGAAGTCACCTGGTTGAGTGCACTGTTGAAAGACCTTGGCATTAAGAACCTTCCTCCTACTCTGCTTTGTTGTGATAACAAGGCTGCATTGGCCATAGCAGCAAATCCAGTCCTACATGAACGCACTAAGCATGTGGAACTCGATTGTCATTATGTAAGAGAACAAGTACAAGCTGGGAACATACAAACAACCTACACTCCTTTAGTTGATCAAGTTGCTGATATTCTTACTAAAGTTCTTCCAGTCAACCTGCATTCTCACCACAACAACAAGCTGGCTTCCTTCCCCACAAAGTCCACTGCTCAGTCTCACCAGCTTGAGGGGGGTATTGAGAAAAGAAACCTTCTCACCAAACATCAGTCTTTTTCAGTTCAATAAATAGCTCTGTCTTGTAGTTCTTTTGTCTCTAAGTAATGGTAGTTGTATTTCCATTCTGCAGTTGTACCTGCTATATCTTTTGTTTGCCCATTTAAGGTAAAGTCAATGGTCCATCAAGTTGATTAGAAATGAATGGTGTGGATCATTGTACTGGTAGGTAGATGCTTCTAGGATCAATCATTTTGGCCATATAAACGTTGTAATGAACCCCTTATGGAACAGGTTGAATACAGAGCTATCAAAGCATTCTCATCGAGTTCTTGTTTAAGATTCATGCACATTCTCATGTCTTTCATCAATTTATTTTAGTCATCACATAGGCCATGTCCCTACAAAAGTGTTCCTCCCCACCTACAAGTAAAATCCTAAAAGGAGGGTCATACCCCATCCAAGCATCTTTGTAGAAGATCATTGATTTCTAATCAACTCATCTGATGAAACACATCTAGAAAAGCCATGATACGGAAGTAAAAGAAGCGGATCTTGTGCTAATACTCCAGCCTGTACTAGCGTGTCTAGGAAGTATGTTACACAACAAGGTGTATCTTGTGTAAAGCAAACCAATGGCCGAAAGTTATGTATCCCAAAACACGTTGATGATGTAAACGTATTGATGTAACACATTATTGCCTGAAGCTCCATAGCATTTCTCTCATACACGTGGATGATGTTGGTGTATCCTAAATACGCTACTGTCACTAACGTGTTGAGTGGGCATATTGGACCACGGGAAAAAGGCACAGGTATTTTGGGAAAAATGCTAGAGAACCCAAAATTTTCTCCAAAATTTGTTCCAAATGCTTAGGTATCATCCGTTTAATTAGTAACTTCTCTAATAAAAATATGAGGCCCCACGTGCATACATATGCGAACCAAATCAAAACGTGCCATGTGTCAATACACATCATTTGGGACAATTTTTGGGAAAAAAATTTGGGATCCCTAATATTACTCGGTATTTTGGTATCTATTATTTGAATTTGAGTTATTTTGAGTCATTTTTTAACTTATTAATTTTAGGGAGATGTTAACAATTTTTTTGGAAAGCGTTAATCAACCAAGTTATTTTTAGGAAAGTATAAACAATTTTTTGAAAAGTGTTAACGAACCAATCAACTAACCAAATATATATTATTTTGTTTATAATAGTATAGTATAGATTGTCCTTACTAGAATTTTTTTTGCATAAATTAAAATTATTCATTTATCATCGGAATAAAAAAAGTGATTTTCTTTCTAAAACCCTTGTTTACGCACCGAACTGAAACCAATTGTGTGCAACTTGTTCTAAAACCCTTGTTTACACACCGAAATTGTGTGCAACTTGTTCATCAAAAATGGCGGGTGGAAGATCGTACGGAAACCCTAGATTCAGATCCCCATTCATCATCATCCTTCTGTTCATATCCTCTCTCCTCATCTACATCTTCTTCTCTCCATCTTCACCCTCAAATCACTCACAGTCACATATCCCAATGCTCAACCCTAATGTCGATTACTCATTCCTGATCTCCCTCGAAAAATTCCTCAGTTCTCCCGCCAAATTCTACAAGTCTGGAGACGATTCAGTTGTGAATACGGTTACGGAAGGTGATGTGAAGAAATTAGATGATTTGATTTGGAGAAGAGAGACTGAGAGGCTTTACGAAGACTCTGCTTATCCTGTTTACTCAGTTGTTAGGGTTTATGTTTACGAAATGCCGGATAAGTTTACTTATGATATGCTTAGATTGTTTTGGACTACGTATAAGGAGACTGTTAATCTTACTTCCAATGGTAGTCCTGTCCATAGACTTATTGAACAGGTACGGAAACTAGTGCGTAATATATATGTATTAGTTTTCAATCAGGGTGTTTAGTTGATCTACATTATGTTTGTATATATAGATCGGTGTGCAATCAGTTAGCTTAATTGATCAACTTTGTGTGTGTGGGGGGGGGGGGGTGTCTATTGCTATGCAATCATTTATCTTTATTGATCCATATTGGTATGCAATGAGTTGGTTTAACTGATCCATATAAATAAACTGGCGTGCAATCAGTTTGCTAAATTTATCGAGCCACTGTGTGTACTCTACATAGGTAGATTTCCAGTCAGGTTCCTTTCATATATACTGTTACTTGTTTTGATATGTGATTGGATAACTTGACCTTGTTCTTTTTGATGCAGCACTCTATTGACTATTGGCTGTGGGCAGATTTAATTGCTCCTGAATCAAAAAGGCTTTTGAAGAATGTTGTTAGAGTTTATCGGCAGGAGGATGCTGATCTGTTTTACATTCCCTTTTTCACAACAATAAGTTTCTTCTTGTTGGAGAAACAGCAATGCAAGTCGCTTTATAGGGTGTGAGTGCCTTTCCGAAGGCTTAGCTGATTTATTTTTAAAAGTATATACTGCGTTGTTGTTTTAAGTTTGATGTTTGACATCCAACTGCTATGTAAATATGCAAAAAAGCTTCATCATTTCAGTTTGACAAGTTTTTAATTAAATTAGTTAGTACTGCCTTATCTCCCATATAATTCATTAATTCGGAAATTCACAATGTAGGAAGTGTTAAAGTGGGTAACAGATCAGCCAGCATGGAATCGGTCTGAAGGAAGAGATCACATACTTCCAGTTCACCATCCTTGGTCTTTCAAGTCTGTTAGGAAATATATGAAGAATGCTATCTGGCTGCTACCAGATATGGATTCCACCGGTAACTGGTCAGTATTTAGATAAACCGTAAACACCTGCCCATTATTACAGGCACGTGTATAATTGCACCTAATATGTCAGGTACAAGCCTGGACAAGTTTCCCTGGAAAAGGACCTCATACTTCCTTACGTTGCCAATCTCGATTTATGTGATGCCAAATGTTTAGCAGAAAGTGAATTGAAGAGAAAAACACTCCTATTCTTTCGTGGGAGGCTTAAAAGAAATGCTGTAAGATGTTATGCTTACAAAAAAAGTGATTTGTCTTTCAAAACATTTTGATTGATTTATGTCTACATTACATCTTGGACAGAGTAATAGCTAAACTTAGAAGATGGCCTTCAATATGAGCTATATCTACATTCTAAATATGCTTTAAGCCTGTAGAGCATGTTAATAAGTGGTGATGTTGGAGGTTTGAGGAACATTGGGTGATAATACAAATAGTAAGTTTGATATGCAATATTTAGCAAAATGATTAAGAATAAACAACGAAATCAAATTGGTAAAGTAGGAAGCTAAGAGCAAGCTAATGTACTTTGACAAACATGTTTAGGATCAGATGAAGGTCGCTATCCATTAGATTTGTGTTTAATGGAAACAACTGAGAACATATTCATCTGTGTCGGTGCAATTTGATCAATATTCTATAGATATATTCTTTCTTGGTATCATTATCGTCTGGCCTTTCAAACTGTTTTGAGAACCGTGTCTAAGTATCTGAAGCACCTTCTTTTATTAGTCTACATAATCCATGCATCAGGTGCTATAGAAACGAGTTCTTCTGCAACTGTAATTAGTTTGTGAAAGACATGGTTATGAGACTATAGATGGTTCATCTGGCTTTCATGAACAATTCTTCTGTAACAGCACTAACATGAAATCAACAATTTTACTTTGATTATTTATTTTATAAATGATGCTAGGATTGCGGAACTCAAAGGAAATTAAGGATAAAAAAGGAAATTAAGGATAATTTATCCAATGTTATAAAAATTAATTGCAAGTCAACTTGAGAGGAGTGGTTTGAGTTGTATTAACCTTTTTGGACCTTGCTAATTTGAAATGAAGTGCTAAATTTGGGGCGTCTTCCTTTTACTCATCATCCATGTATTTCAGTTTCTTATACTTGGTTTAAGGGTCTTTCAAGTCTTTGGTAAGAGTGCTTACTATGTAAACTTTCAGGGAGGAAAGATACGTTCTAAGCTTGTCACAGAACTTAGTCATGCTGAGGATGTTGTGATAGAGGAAGGGACTGCAGGAGAGGTAGGGAAAGCAGCATCCCAGCATGGTATGCGCACGTAAGTGTCAGCTTATCTCTAAATGCTACCCTACCATGCGTTGTCCATAAATGAAACTTTTTTTGTGAAGAATATGTTGGTTTCCGCTAGTAATCCTGATTTGTGTAGGATCTATAATGCACATGGTGTAATTCCTTTCATCGCCAGACCACATGTAAAATATTAAATGCGCATGTGGAAAAGTGACCACCTCCGTCTTTAAATGTTCTTGGTATGTGACTTAGTTGTTTTGTTGGTGATCAGGTCTGTGTTCTGCCTAAGTCCAGCGGGAGACACTCCATCATCTGCTCGGTTATTTGATGCTATAGTTAGTGGATGCATTCCTGTTATCATAAGTGATGAATTAGAACTTCCTTTTGAAGGGATACTTGATTATTCAAAGGTATGGAATTATTTTGTTACTGCTCTTCTCTTCTGTTTCTCTCTATAGTCTATTGGCTGCAAAGCTCAGTAATTTATTGAGGCAGTCACTGTGGTCACTAAGTGCAGATAGCTGTATTCGTATCTTCGAACGATGCTGTGCAGCCAGGTTGGCTTTTAACATATCTCAGAAGTTTTGGTGTTGCTCAACTCAAAGAAATGCAAATGAACTTGGCAAAGGTTTGTACTGTTGGTAGACGGTAGATATAGTGACTATACAAAAGCATCCATGATCTACATCTCTTATTATTTATTTTAAAATTCTGATAACTGTTGTTTCTGCTTCAGATTTGTTTCCTCTTTTCTGTTTACAGCAATTACTTTTCGATGCTTAAACTTCGAGCAACTTATCATTTCCTGATTGTTTTCTTAGAAATTCGTTTATAGTAATTTTTGATATTTCAATATCAAAATTAGTGGTGACTGATTTATGATGTTCTCTATTCCAGTACTCGAGGCATTTCTTATATTCTCATCCAGCTCAACCGTTGGGTCCAGAAGACTTGGCCTGGAGAATGGTTTGTTCTGTTCTCCGACTTCTCTTTCCTTTATGATTTTACTCTTACTTTCATATGCTTTGTAGTTTTAAATTCGCTAGGCTCTTTACTTTGAAAATCAGGCCATTGTATGTCATGAAATGCCTGTGCATATACGATATGACTGTCCTTGGCCCTGTAGTGGTGAAACTTTTTGCTTCTGAAATCGAGCCCTGCTTGATAGTGTTTTCATCTCCCTGGTAGTGTGATGACTGATGAGTGACACTCTGGCTTCTGCAAAATGAAATTTTCAGTTATTTATCTTAATTTTGGGTAACAGAGTTCACATGTCATTCAAAAAGCAAACAACTACATGTACACATGTGCATATACATGCATGCTTGTAGTATATTTGATGGAATGCTCCATTTTGCTTTTGCTAGTCCAAAACAGCCATCTAATCCATATTTCTTGTATCCTTTTGTGTTGGAAGTTGTCAGGTAAGCTGGTAAACATCAAGCTTCACACCCGCAGGTCTCAGCGAGTTGTGAAAGAATCCAGAAGCTTGTGTTTTTGTGATTGCAAGCCAGCCAACTTCTCAAGCTCAAGACCCCTGTCTTGAATTTATTTATTTTTTTTGTATATTTTTCTTTTATATTTTCTCTCTATATATACCTGTATGAGGTGGGTAGGTTTATGGTTGTTAATCTACCATGGAATAGGAAAGCAATTGGTGCAGGTAAATTTACCTGCTGATGTCTCTCTTCTGTAATTGTTTTCCCATGGATGTGAAAATTTATATCTTTTACTCTGTTATTTGTCAATGGCTACCTACGAGAATTCAGAATGCATAGCTTCGAAGTGTGAACGCTAGACTAGCAGTCTAGTCTAGCCTATAAAGTTGAATCATTTGAAGTATTAATTTTAACTTTTTTTCTTAGACAAATAATAGAAGAGAAAAAGGATCCTGAGATCTATCTCAGGAAACTTTTTCTGGAGATACATACAAAATAACTTTAAATTTTATTGGTCCCGTAGGGCTAATTAAAAAATTCTGAATTTACTAAAACATCCATTCCATTTTTACATATAAAAATAGGTATCTCACGGAACTTACTTGAGATATATCTTAGGTTCCTGGTCTCATAATAGAAATCAACTGTTTCCTCTTCCTTTTTTTTTTTTTGCTAAATAACTGTTTCCTCTTCTTGTTTTGCTCGATTCTCAATATAAATTATATATTAGCATTTAGCCCATTCGATATCAAGATTGTATGTAGAGTACAGTTATAAATACAGTTATAAATGCAAGATCCTGTATGGAATTTTTAGTATTAAAATGTCAAAGTATGTCATAATAATGGGTCCATTTGGGAAATATTATTTTTTAGAAATAAGTTACTTATTCTGGAAAAAAGTTAAGAAATATGTACTTTTTTCTGAAATAAGTAACTTATTTTTGCAAGTTAACGAATATTAAACTTCTTATACACATTTTTCTCTAAAAAAATGTATGTAAATACGAAATTTTTTCCGAAATAAATAATTTATAAGTTCATCTTAAGATTTGCCAAATGAGCACAATATCTGTTACGGGTATTCTAAAAGCAATCCTTGCAATAGAACAGTAGCTGCAGCGAAGTAGTACCTTACACAATGGTCTTTAGCCCAAAATAGGTCTTCTAACACTCTTCTTCAACCTCTTTTCGAAGGAGATGGTGATTGTATTTTGGTCAATCCTCAACAGAATTCAGTTAAAGTATCAGTTGACGCGGCTGTTTTTGATGACAAGGATGCAGCAGGGTTGGGTCTAGTTGCTAGAGACGATAAGGGTGTGCTTCTTCTAGCGAAGACAGTAGTTTGGCCAAGTCCAGTTGCTCCAGTTCTGGCAGAAGCCATGGCAGTGAAGGAGGCTCTAAGTTGGATCGATGAAATGCACTGGAGTAAGGTTGTTCTAGTCTCTGATTGTTTGGTTGTAGTACAAGCGATCAGGAGCAAAACACCTATGAGATCTTAGCTTGGAAGTATTATCGAAGATTGTCGGAACTATCTTCGGAGTTTGAACAAGGTTTCTTTGTATCATGTTACGCGATCTGCAAATATGGTGGCCCATCAATTTGCTAGGAAATCGTATAATTATCCAGGTCGTAGGGACTCAATTCCGAGTTCTGTTAAACATTGTATTGAGTTGGATGTGAATCATTAATAAAATTACCAGCTTTTCATCTAAAAAAAATTTAAAAATCACAATTGATAATTTGATAGTGACAATTCTTGCACCACGTACACGTCCACGCCTACTCGTTCAGTCGTTTGTAGAATTTTTTTTTTCGTAAATTTGTTTTAACAGGTGCTTGCCAGGCAATCAGGCATACTGAAATTTAAATATAATAGGGAGTTGATATTTTTAATTTAAAAATATGTGATATATTTAAATATATGCCTCTTTCATGAATCATATATAAACTAGCATGAAAGCCCGTGCAAGGCACGGGCCACATTCTTATTTGCACAATTTTTTTCGCAAATCGTATTTGAGTCGGTTATATCTTCTTTTCAATCTATTCCACGTGGTTCGTTTTATTTAAGGCAAACAGTTGGTAACCGTTCAAATTTTGAAATAATAATGAATTCTAAATTTTGAGTACCATATAGTACAAAGCCAATTCTGAGATTAAGCCGCTCATGCAATGGGGCGCCGAGAAGATGATGTTATTTAGGGGCACATTTTTCTAATAAGTAAAAAAATTTAACAGTACGTAGAGGCACAAAAAAATGATATTTGGGGCATATTTTGTTTAAGGTAGCACCAAAAATAGTTTAAGATATAAGGAGGGCCGAAAAATAAATCGTATGTATGTGATTTTTGATTTATAATTGTGTACAAAATTCAAATTCACTTGGAACTTTCAATTTCTCAGGACCGGCCTAGGTATCATATTTGTAGCAGTACTCGTTGAATGTAAGATGAATGACCGATAGTAATTATACACAAAAGTTACTCATTAGTGGTCAAATCCTATTGCAATAATAATGTGGCGTTTAGTCCATTTTCTAGCAGTAATTTTTGAAAGATTATCACGATAATGATATGCTTTTTAGTTTGTTTCCATTAGCAATAGTAAACCAACAGAGGAGCTAGGTGGATCATTACATATATGGTAGGAGATGTATTATGGTAGCAACAGCATAAACTATAAATTAGGAAAAATCAACTAAAATGTATGATGTATCCATACAACCTAATATACGCTACAGTGAAAATATATATTTTTTTATACAGTCTTTAAATATCACTAATCGATCATTATGTTATAGGTAGTCATATATAATTTAACATCTTTGTTAGGTATATAATCTTTTTTATACTACAGTATAGTTCAACTATGCATTTTATTCATTTATTTAATCGATAACTCATATAGAGTCCAAATCTAACATATAAGTTAATTCTGATTTTTTTTGTATAGATATATATTGTACCTAGTACCAATCATACTAAAGGTCTGTTTGGTATTGATGTTGTAGACCGTAACTATAGATTTTTTTGTAGAACAATTGGTTCAAAACAGCTTAGGAAATCTAAAAGCAATTTTTCAACAACATTTAAAAAAAAATGGTTTAGGAAAAACATTTTTTTTTCACAATAGTAAATTTTGTTGACAATAATTTTAGGAAAGGCCATCAAATCCCAACAATCATATATTAAATAAATTTAATAAAAGTTAATATAAAATAGGATATAAACAAAACTATAAAAACAAAATTTATTCAGTAGTTATGAATTTAACTCGATTTGTATTTAGAGGTTATAAATTCAATTTCCTTGATAAGACCAAAAAATCATGTCTTGTTTCCGTATATTTTGTATCATATGTCCTAATTCGATGGTAGATAAACTCACACTGTCTTGTGTATTACGTGAATGCATATCTTGTTTTCATTACATAATCATAATATAGATAAAAATATTATTGTATTATAATTTCATAAAACTATCATTCTAATTTCAGAACAATTTTTTTTATTCGATAATAATTTTCTTTTGTAGTTATTTAAACACTTCTATCTTAAAATTTTAAAAGTGAAATTATTGTGATAGCATGATAGTCGTATAATGCACGACTTGCATTTTAACTATGATAATTTTACATACACATATTCTTATGAAATTATCACTATTATGATTATGAGTTGATTAGGTATAAAAATCTTTAATTGTCATATTGCTCATACAATAATCTTATACATATATTTTGAATGTCATTGTGTCAACACTATATTTTTTTAAATTTTAATTATAACTTATAGCCCGTGACCGCATTCTAATTCATATAATATCTTTTGAATTTTGCGATAGAGTCCTTTCTATTCTCCTATCAGTCTGCTTTACCTTTCATGTGCAACGGTCAATTGAAAGTCAACAATTAATAACTGTTATAAATTCAAATTATTAGCGTATTTTAAACTTCGAGAATCGTCTTTATAGTGGTGCTTATTTAATGTGAGAACGATAACCGATAAAAATGGTAAATAAGAATTAATCGTCACCTCAAATTTGTCCATTCTTTCCTTTTTTTTCCGATCATCTTTTATTAATCTTTGACAACCTCTCATCGACCTGCCTTTTCATATATATTTTAAATTATTATTGTGGTAGATACGAACTGAATAGGTATTATGATAATAAAATAGTTAACTGCATACATCTCTCGCACATTAAACATGTATACTTCTTTCGAATTTTTTTCTGCTAATATTATAATTTTTAAATTTTAATTGAACTCATCTAATATTTGTCAACCGGTTAGATTAAAATGTTATTATCAACTAATTGGTTATGTTACCATTTGTTTTTACGTTGGCAAAAAAATTGATGTACCTATTCTTTTGTTATTTAATTAAGACATAAGTGTTTACAATAAGCGTTTTTTATATAAAGATGTCCAAATTTGACAGTAAATGAATTCAAGTCATGTTGTGTACCTAGGAGTGGTATCAGGTCAATTTAGGATCGAAGAGTGCTATACCCATGACGATCCTCGACTTCGAACATAATCATTGAATCTGTCCCGGTTCCTGAACGAAGATTATTTTGCGTTCTCATTGTCATCCCCTGAATTTCTATTTTACAATATTCCCTACTTCCCATACTGAAACAGAAAAATTTCATAAATCCCTAACCTAAATGGGAAGGGGATCGGATTGCGGTCGGATGAGATGGGTGAAATTCTCATTGTCATGAGCGTAACAAATATGAACAAATATTATAATTTATAATTTCACAAAAACTACTATTACACATTTATCAAAAATCAAAAATTGAATTTAAATCATTCGTGTATAATGTGAATTTGTGTCGTATTTTCGTATCACATACATAATATAAAAAGAATACTTTATAGTTTTAAAATTTCATGAAAATATAATAATAATAACAATAATAATAATAATAATAATAATAATAATAATAATAATAATAATAATAATATGACATGGGATTTTTTTTTGATAGTTTTATCATGCATAAATTTTAAAAAATGTAGATATCAGAAATTGTTAAGATGTAGTGGTTGTGTGCATAAATTTAAGTTGTTTGTATAATATGGGAGATTATAAAATTTATTCCTAATAAAAATATTTTTTTTAACATTAACATAAAGAGGGGTATGTTGATAAATTACTAAATTGGGCTTGAAAGAGCATTGTAGTCTATAATATATATAATAATAAATGAAAAGAGACATTATTCTTTTATTTTCTTTGAAATTATTTCTAAAATAAATGTTAAATAAAATGTAGAATAGAGCTATTTAAGAATCTAGTGGATGAGTTCCAAATTTTCATCAAGGGGACTTCTAGCATGATGGTCATGGTGTCACCATAAAGTAGATTCTTAGCAAGAAGTCATGGGTTCAATCCATGTCAACAACAATATTTTTAATATATTTATAAAATCTGGGGTTATTTTAGTAAATTACTAAATGGCATGGAAAGCCTTGTTGGCATATAATATATATAAAGTAGATTCTTAGCAAGAGGTCATGGGTTCAATCCATGTCAACAACAATATTTTTAATATATTTATAAAATCTGGGGTTATTTTAGTAAATTACTAAATGGCATGGAAAGCCTTGTTGGCATATAATATATATAAAGCATTATAAATTTTGGTAATATATTTTTTTTTTCTTGAATATATTAGCTTATAGCCTTACAAGTGAATATATGTTTAAATAATTCTCGGTGTGAGCGAGAGTCGAACCCAGAGTCTAGGACTAAAATGTAATGCTGAATTTTCTAAAATTACAATAAAAAATTATATTTTAAATAAAGATGGGTCTTGACCACTGAAAATAAGAGAAAATTAATTCTAAAATTCCTTAACTATTAGCGTTTTTTTTCTAAGTTCCTGAACTAAAAAAGTGAATTTCTTGGCTATCAAACTTTTAAATTTTTCCCATCGCAGTCCTTACGTTAGATTTTGACTAACGGCCGTTATGTTTTGATGACGTGGCAGTGACGTGGTAATCGAAAATCACGGATTGAAGTGAAATTTTGATATTTTAATCTTGAAATGATTACAAGAACATGGGTGGTGAAAGTTTTCGATTTCGAGTTCACTAATGTATAGAAATCTGCACTTTAATTTCAAGAACACGAAAAAAAACTTACTAAAATCTACAAATTTATATATGTTAGTGAACTCGAAATCGAAAACTTTCACCACCCGTGTTCTTGTAATCACTTCTAGATTAACATATCAAAATTTCACTTCAATCCGTGATTTTCAATTGCTATGTTACTGCTACGTCAGCATTGACTAACGACCGTTAGTCAAAATCTAACGGAAGGACTGCGATGGAAAAAATTTAAAAGTTGATTACCTGGAAATTCATTTTTTTAGTTCAGTGACTTAGAAAAAAAATGCTAATAGTTCAGGAACTTTAGAATTAATTTTTCCCTGAAAATAAAGATGACTATTATATAGTGTTATTGCAAGTTTGAGAAAATAGTAACAATTTTTAATAAATGGACTACAAGATGGTAGCTATTTTGCACATGATGTATTTTAATAATAAAATATTATTTTATTAAATGATAGTAATAAAATAATAATAATTTTAAGGGATAATTTTATTCATACCCATCTTAAGTTTTGGGCTTTTAAAAATATACAGCCCAACTATCAATAATTCTGGCGGAACGACAGCTACTTTACTTAATTTTAAAAATACGGTAGTTCTGTTATAACGAAACAAACTCCCCGCGCCTCTCATTCACTCCAGATCCAACCTTCGATTCACGCATCTCGAATCTTCTCCTTCAGTTTGCTGGCCTCCCAGGGGCAAATTCACGACTATTGTATGTTGAATCGGAGCTCCGGCAAGAGTTTTACAAAACTGATTAAAATTTGTAAGTGAATTTATGTGTTTTATGTATGTATCTTTGCAAAATTGGTACTAATGTAGAGATAGATACCAAACTGAGATGAGAGCTTTTCTTATAGAATGAGAAAGTATGTATGTATGTCCGTTTATGTGTTTACTGTATTTATATGTGTAGATTTGTAGGATAGGCTGATTGATTATGTGTGTTTGAATTGAATCTATAGAGAATGATTAAGTACAATATAAGGAACAAAATTGTGATGAAATTCTGTTCGTACCGATTTGATACAGTAGCTTTTTAATTTGTGTATGTATATATGAAGATTTGTCTGTGATGTAGATATAGAGATGAAATTCAGAGGAAAGCTTTTGTTATAGAATGTGCAATATGTATGTTTGTTAATGCGTTTTGTGTAGACTTGTAGCATAAAGTGATTGTTTGAGTGTGATTTGAATTGAATATGCAGAGAAGGATTAACAGAAAATAAGGAACAAATACGAATAAAATTCAGTTGCGTATTGATCTTTTGCACTCGCTAACTGTTTTGTTCGAGTGTAATTTTGTGTTTCATCAACTGCCTGCATATTTACGATATAATACTATCAGTCGATTTGAACTCTGTTTACATCTTTGCCGATTTGATAATGTTTTTAATTCTTAGGTATATTAGGAGTTTAGTAGATTGTGACATTCTAAATAAGAGGCCCCGCAGGGGCACACATTTTGGATTATATGTGTTTGCTGTTTAGTAGGTTTGTAGGTACCCTTATGAAATGAGTGTATCACATTGGATCAATAGTTAATCATTATATAAAAGTCCGTATACATTGCAGGGGTCTTTAATTGAAACAATGGATCAAAGAACCGGGGAAGAATTGACCCTCTCTCAATGCAATAGTGGAATTTTCAGTTGGGAAATTTCAAACTCTTTGTATTTCGAGGTAGTAAGGCATCTGCAAAGGCCTTTTAACATGCATCTGGATATTATTGAAATCCAGATTCGTTTTAACAAGAACCTCCGGAGATCTCTAAGGATCCACAAATGCTGGATGAATTTCACATTCTGGACGACTTTGACACCATCGGCTGAGGGTTTTAGGTCTAGATTTAGGTTTCATGTAATGAATTATCTAGATCAATTGGGAGTTATTTCAATTAACACTGTAATTAGGGCAGTTCAACATTTTTATTCTAGATATGAAAGACATATTGTACACATTCAGCAAGAAGAATCAATAAAATTTATGCTTTATTGAATTTAAATTGTTCATTTGTATCGATACAATATCATTTGTTCATTTATTGAATCGTTATGAATGGAACTGATATGACATCTATGGATTTGTTAATTTGTTCATTTTCTGTGTAACAGGCCCCGCAGGGGCACCAATGTTATTAGTCAGATTCTAATATTTCTATCAGTCGCAACATTTTCAACCCTGTTTGCAACCTTCACAACCATGGTTGCATAAGTTGCAAACAAGGTTGCATAAGTTGCAAACAAGGTTGCAGAAGTTGCAACTACTATATATCAATATTAGTTACAGTTAACAACTTTTAAATGTTAATGTTATAATTGGTTGCAGAAAAATGGAAAACATTGCTGTTATTCTCCAACACAATGGGGTATGGGATGAATGCAAAAATTATATCAACTTTGAGGTATGTGGATTGTTGATTCCTAACGACTGCAACTACAACAACTTGATCGCAATGATATACAATGAACTGAAGTTGGAACCCGGGTCAGTTGGTTTTATAATAGAGTATCAAGTAAGAGATGGATACCCTCCTTTTAAGATAACAAATGATAGTCAACTCATGTTCTATTTGGAGCTCAAGAAAAAGGAATCCGATTTCACAAAGTTCCCTTTATGCTTGACGAATGAAATTAAAAGCCTCCAACCTTTTTCCACAACAAGCGATTTGTTGTTCTTTGAGGCTACACAATCAGAAGATGTTGCATCAAATGTTGTTTATGAGCAGTCTGTTGGTACTGTTTCGGATGTGGTTACGGACTATGTTGAGTTTGCAGAGCTTATTGCTAGGCAGGTTGTTGTGTTTGATGAAGTTGCAGACAAATGCGTTGAAGAAAACCAATTGAACAAGGATGTGGTCATTAGCAACAAATACCATAAGCACATTGAAGTTGATCAGGTATACATAGATAAAGAGACATTGAAGATTGTCTTGGGCCACTATGCGATCGGCATGAACTTCCAATATAGTGTGCAAAAGTCTTGTAAAAAAGAGTATCTTATTTCTTGTGTTGACAAAAGTTGTAAGTGGATGTTACGAGCATCAAAGAAAGGGAAAACAAATTGTTTCGTCATCAAAAAGTTTCATGATATTCATACATGTGATCTGGGGATCAGATTTAAAGATCAGCGACATGCAAGCTCATCGCTCATTGCAGATATGATTAAAAACAAGTTTTCAAATATTAAAACAAAGTACACAGTTGCTGATATCGTGAGAGACATGAAGAAAGATCATAAAGTACAAGTCACCTATGGAAAAGCTTGGAGATCTAAAGAAAAAGCTTTAGAACTGATGAGAGGAAATGAAACCGAATCGTATTATGAACTTTTCTCTTATCTATACATGTTGCATAGTTCAAATCCAGGATCAGCGGTTATAACAAAACAAGGTGAAGATGGATGTTTCAGGTACGTTTTTGTGGCATTGTATGCTTCGATGAAAGGCTGGATAAATTGCATACCCACTGTCATTGTTGATGGCACGTTCTTGAAATCAGTACATGGAGGTACATTATTGATTGCAGCAACTCAAGATGCAGGGGGTAAAATTTTTCCATTGGCATTTTCCGTAGTGGACTCAGAAAATGATATGGCATGGGAATGGTTCTTTGACAAGTTCAAACAAGCTTATAGTGTACGGGAAAACATGACAATAATCTCTGATCGTCATGAAAGCATCATTAAGGCAGCGAGTAGAGTATACCCGGAAGTACCACGTGGATTCTGTATTTATCATCTCTTGAATAACCTGAAAAGTAAGTTCAAGAGGAGCTCAAACAAGATAAAGGTTGATTTCTTTAATGCTGCCAATGCATACACTGTAAATAAATTTGAATATCACATGAACCAACTTGCAAATATTGACAGCAGGATTCAACCATTTTTAGAGCAAGTTGGATATGACAAGTGGGCAAGGGTTTACTCAGTGAATAATAGATACTCGAACTTGACATCTAACATTGCAGAATCTCTGAATGCTGTAATCACAGAGATAAGAGAGTTACCGATATGTACAATGTTAGAATCTTTGCGTGCTTTGGTACAAAAGTGGAGTTGGACAAACAGGCAAATTGCAAATGACACCTCAACAAAATTGACAACCAAGTATGAGCTGATGCTAAAGAACAATTACTTGTACTCGACAAATATGACGGTATTATCTTGACTACTTTAATATTGTAGATCTACCTAGTTCTATCAGTTGCAACCATGGTTGCAAAAGTTGCAACCATGGTTGCAAAAGTTGCAAACAAGGTTGCAACCATGGTTGCAAAAGTTGCAAACAAGGTTGCAGAAGTTGCAAACATGTTTGCAACCTTTACAACCTCTGTCATTCTAATGAAACTGCAAATTAAATTATTGTTTAAAATAATGTTAAATCAACAGGTGAATCCATCAAATGACTCGATATTCGAAGTTTGTAATGTGGACAAGAAAGCTATAGTTAATTTGGCTTCCAGAAGCTGTACATGCAACAGGTGATTCCCGATAGTGTTTCAACGAAATTTTATAAATACATGCTCTTCGTTTATCTTTATATGATATATATTCTGTTGTAAAACAGGTTTCAGATGGATCAACTTCCTTGTGCCCATGCAATTGCTGTTTTGCATAAAGTAAATCATGATCCTTATGATTATTGTTCATCATATTACACAAGAGAATCAATGCTTGCTGCTTATAAAGAATTGGTATATCCGGTTGGCAAGAAAGATACATGGGAAATACCAGATGACATTAAAGCGGTGACAATGTACCCCCCGAAAAGCAGAATCAGAGTAGGAAGACCAAAAAAGAGAATGCGCAAAGCTGCGTGGGAGACAACTATACCAATGCAACAATTAAAATGCGGGAGATGCGGTCAATGTGGGCATAATAGAAGAACTTGTAGAAGTCCGCCATTGAAAAAAACAAATTAGTTATTTACATATTACGTTGGAAATACTATTGCAAATATTGTTGCAAATGCTGAATTACCAAGTTGATTAAGTTTAAATTATTAATGGAACATATATGACATGTGTTTCTAATTTTCCAATTTTTATTTGTTTATTTTGAGTAGAGTTGGAAAATTGTTGCAACTTTATTTCCAACAGTTGCAACCAAATTTGCAATTTTTACAACCATGGTTTGCAAATGTTGCAAACTTGGTTGCAACATTTGCAAACAAGGTTGCAAATGTTGCAACTGATCGATATAGTTGAATCCAGTACATAACATAGAATACAGAATTAGTGCTTGATAAACAGAACAGAATCAACAAAAATAGACAAATAATTTTTCATTATATATTAAATCATTCATATAATAATTTCAAGAACTACAAGCATTATATATTATTCATTACATATAATAATTCTAAGAAGTAGAGGCTCCTTCTGTTTTCTGTTTCTTGGCTTCTTTTTCCTTCAAAGCTTTTTCCTTCGCATGTAAAATGCGAGACATGGTGCTTGCAAAATCAATTATTCGAGCGTTACGCTCCATCATCTTCCTTTCCCATTCTTGTTCGTCTAGTATTGCTAGCCTATAGTCCATTTGAAACCAATTGATCTGGACATTGTCTCCATAACTGAGGTTTGAACGAATTGATTCCGGGATATCTTCAACTTGGTAGAACACACCGTCAATACGAACAGTGTAGTCCTCATAAAAGAAATCATCATCTTGAAGGAGGGCCATTGAAATATTTAGTTGGAGAAGGTTTAGAGATATGTGGGAAGTTTGTGTTGGAGAAGACTGAGAGACAATGGAAAAGAGCATGGCTTTTATAACAGAGGGTTATGAATAGTATTAAGTTTGAAATATGAAGAGTCACAACTGTTCAAATGTGAACAGTCACAACTGCTCAAATGTGAACAGTCACAACTGTTCAAATGTTAACAGTCACAACTTAAAATATGAACAGTCACAACTGCACTCTTTAAAAATAGTTTCTAAATTTCCAATTTTTTTTTTATTTTGAGTAGAATTGCAACCTTGTTGCAACCATCTTGCAACCTTGTTTGCAACATTTGCAACCAAGTTTTCAACAGTTGCAACCATGGTTGCAAATGTTGCAACCAAGGTTGCAAAAGTTGCAACCTTGGTTGCAAATGTTGCAACTGATCGATATAGTATACTCTTACTATTAATATGGGTGCCCCTGCGGGGCCTATTCCACATAAATCAAATTTTATTTACATTACCAGTTGAGGACCATAAATTATTGAACCATTACCAAACATTAACAATTGAATAAAATATATAAACAACGAACCATTACCAAACATAGTTGAAAAACAAAGTTCCTATTAAATTCATCGAACATAAAAGTCATAACATAAAAGAAATACATAGTTATGTCAGCAACATTGTTTTACTACTACTTAATGTCATAACATAAAAGTCGCGACTCATTTCTTCACATCTCCCACCTTTCTCTTTCTCTCATATGGCTTTGTTGTTGGAGCCTTTAACGTTGGAGCCTTTGTTGTTTGAGCCTTTCTTGTTGGAGCATTTGTTGATGGAGCTTTTTTTGTTGGAGCCTTTGCAATGTTCTCCGAATCACTCTCGTAGCCGTATATTTGTTTTGACATTCCGTAGGAATAAAACAATAAGG
Organism: Saposhnikovia divaricata; assembly: GCA_036435485.1. Classification (NCBI taxonomy): domain Eukaryota; kingdom Viridiplantae; phylum Streptophyta; class Magnoliopsida; order Apiales; family Apiaceae; genus Saposhnikovia; species Saposhnikovia divaricata. The sequence goes on from CM071601.1 coordinate 182,227,203, forward strand.
CAAGCCTACTTCTGTGAGCACCAATATCTAGTCCACCTTGCGGAAAATCCGGCATAGTAGCATAATACTCGACATATGAAAACATGTATATCCCGCTGTCACTGTATCAAGAAAAGGAAAACAATCAAATCATATAATATAATATAACTAAGTATACATTATATAAGCTTGACAAACTTGAATAGTTTTGGAACTTACTTAGGTGATGAATTAAATTCTGAATGATGCAAAGTGACATCAAAACAGTCAAGAGTTGCCTTTCTAGAATATGCATAGCTTGAGAAATTTATATCTTTCCGATCATAAAAACCAGTTGACTTGAGATAAGCAGGCAACAACTGGAGGAATGGATTGGCTGCCTCGACTAGAATATCGCTCACACCATCACATTGCAATGTATTGTAGACATGGAATTCCCTATCTATAAAGTTTAATCTCCCAAGAATCCAGTGTTCTTGCTCAGCAAGCCAAATAGGAAATAAAACATCATCGCTTGAAGCCCAAGGAGTATTGCAACCGATGATCTCACCCTTGACAATTCCCTTAATATCTTGATCAATTACATATTTATTATCTTTCGGATCATAAGTTTCAAACTGAGTAGCAAGTCTACTCTGAAACGTGGAATCGACTGAAGTAATTTTGCGTGGAGATTTTGAGTTGGAATTCACCTTTTTCCTCAAATGGTAAAAAAATACATCAACATGCTGCACAAAGATTTTTGGACATATCAATTAGCAAGAAATCATGTAACAATGTCATATGCAATCAAAAACTAAACAGGTAGTAAAACTTACAGATTTGGTGACATTTGTGCTACCATACTCCAAGTATGAAACCACATCTTTTCGGATATCGAATGAACCCCTAAATCTAGAGGCGGGCTGATCACATTGTTTTTCCTCGAATAGAATGAGGTCTTCCTGGAAAAATATATGCATGACATGTGTTAGCCATGTGTGAGCATGTACAAATGTATAATTATAAGTTGCAACCTTGTTTGCAACCTTTGCAAGCATGTTTGCAAAGGTTGCAACCATGGTTGCAACCTTTGTGCACATGGTTGCAAAGGTTACAAATATGGTTGCAAACAAGGTTGCAAATATTGTTGAAAAAGTTGCAACTGTTACAAATAGACAATTAAGGTCAGTGCCCCTGCGGGGCCGGTACTAATAACACAAATAAGAAAAAAATATGAATCAATATCTATCTATTTATATGTGTGTGTGTGTTTAATTGAAGCCATACTTTTTCTTCGTAATCATTCCAGTATCCAGCCAAGTTGTGAAACCTTTTATGGCTTCTAAACTTGGCAACTGTCCGATATTGTCGTCCAATGCAGAAACCCCTTTCAAAGTCTTCAAAACTTCATTACGTTTGCTTGAGCTTGAACCAAAATCTTGCAGAAATGGTGATTGCAAATATGTAGGAAGCTTAACACTCCCTTTTGGCATAGCAGGGGTAGTTTTAACCAGGATAAGCACAATAGAATCAGATTCAGGTGGAATACCAAGCCTATCAACGGGTTTAGCAGAAGATCCCTATAATAAAGTAAATAACTACAAGTTATTTGAAATGAAAGATAAAAGCATAGTAATGAAAAGCATGCATATCACAAGAAGTATGTAATGAAATTAAAGCATGCATATCACAAGAAATATCTAATATGATTTACCACTATTGAATTTTTTTTCTTAGTTGCACGAATCGCGGCCTGATCTAACTCATACAGGTCTTTTGCAGATATTTGTTCAAAAAAAGAGGCATCCGTTTCAAGGTCTGCAACTTCTGGAACCCCTACTGAAACATTTGTATCCTCCACTGATACCTTTGCAATATCTGTTGCAACTTCTGCAACATGATCAACACTTGCTGCACGAGTAGTTGCACAATCAGGAATAGTATCATCATTAACAGTGACATTCGCATTATGGACATCATCATCGTCATGATCATCATTTATCATCGCAGCCATCTTCACTGTCCTATCGAGATCAATCGAACCATTTTCGGACATTAATGCATCCTCACTATCCTCAACTGCAACCTTTGGCACATCGGTTCCATCATTTACAACCTCCTGCCCACCCTCTTCAACATTATTCTCAACCTCGTTGAAAACATCATTCCCAGCCTCATTTTCATCCGGTACATTCTCAAATGCATCCTCAAAATTCCCACCCTCATCATCTACATTCTCATCCTCATGTGCAATTTCTACATCATTATAAGCAACATTTTGCTTGCTTTGTGGCCAACTACCCCAATCACCAACATTGGCCGCAACTTGATTCAAATGTGACAAAGGGTCCAAAGTGCTTCCATTCTAAAGTCAAATATGGTTTAAAATAATTAGCAAGTGGAACGGAAATAATCACATACAATTAGAACTAAACTCAACTTAAATTTGTAACTAATGCAAATCACATAAATGATGTAAGGGTCGAATGGTTGCAAACATTTGCAAACAAGGTTGCAAATGTTGCAACTGATAGAAATTAGTTGACTCTGACTAATAAGATGGCTGCCCCTGCGGGGCCTACTCCACACAAATCAAAACAAAAAAAAATAGACAAAAAAAGCCTTCAAAATCAAAGTATACAGACTATAATATATGTAATTCATCTGATACACGTACTTGTTTATCGACAATGGCACGCAACTTAGAGAACTCCAAATCAAAGTGCGACCGCATCTCAGATATGCTCTTCTTTAAACCATCTACTTCGGAAGTCAACAAGGCAATCTTATTTTCCATTTCCAGCTGTGACATACGAGAATGAGGTCGATCAGAAGATGTAGAAGCACCCACAAATGATGGGGGAGGATGACCAACAATAGCAGCATCACGATCAACAATATCTTCTAATTGTAGTTCTTCAATCTCCTTTTCAGTTGGATATATGTTTCTTAATTGCAACTACAAAAACAATGTGTTTGTCAATTAAAATGATATCTACATATAAATCAAGAAGAAGTAGGTAAGGTACGCAATGAAATATACCTTTGTTTCAGTCAATGACAACGTCTGATACATTTCTCCGAACTTGCAAGCATATTCACCGGACCATTTCAGCATACGGGGGATACAACCAGCATCTTTCATATTGCAGTATCTCTCATTCAGGTACGGACATCACTCATAAAACCATAGTTGAAACGCGTACGGGAAACCAACAAGCCTATAATAATTGTCCTTGGATGTTGTTCTCACGACATATTTCAATGATTCCAAAGTGCATGTGAAAACTTCCTTACCCCAAGGAAAATTGTCAAAATCTCCACTGTCTACAATATCCAGATCACCTTTAGGGACAGGACAATCATAAGTCGAGCTAAGTAGGAAATTTTGCAAGAAGTACAGCTTTGCAAAATTCACTGCATCCTCATCTGTTTTCCACCCTCGAGAGTCAAAAACCTTCTTCACACTGCTCCTACATACACGTGCAATGTCTGAAAAATATGTAGCCCTGAATTTGTTCTCAGGCCTAGCATAACGCGTCTTGTTGACTGAACCAAAACACCTAAGACCGGTGACAAGGGCAAACTCTTTGATCCCAAAAGACATCTTCACTCCAGCAACACCAATACAAATCTCATGACTGTTTGGTTGATTTATTTGTCTAAGCAGAAGGTTGTGGATGAGTTGGTGTTGTATCTTGAATGATGGTAGTCGCACAAAATTTCCAAAGCACCCAGCAGCAAAGAGATCAACCTGCTCCGATGATAATGTGTCCCATATACCCGTAATAAGTTCATACCTATTGTTGGTACTTAGCTTGGCTGGCTTGTGATCTTTAACCGGAATAATATAATCCATCCCCTGCATTATTATGCAATACATGTGTGATTCATATGTGAGCCTTTACAAATGTATAATTATAAGCTGCAACCATGTTTACAACATTAGCAACCATGTTTGCATACTTTGCAACCATGGTTGCAAAGTATGCAAACATGGTTGCACCTTACAGAAATAGAAATTTAAGGCAAGTACCCCTGCGGGGCCTGTACTCATATCACAAACAAGGATACATGAGAGTCAGAAAATACCTCATTAACAGGAATAGGATTGTCATGGATGGCTAACTTGGGCCTCTTATATTTTACTGTTGCCTTGGATTTTGTATTTTTCTTTTGTTTTGAAGGCAGTACAGCTTTGGACGTTGAACCCGGGGAAGCCTCATCGACAGAAACTGGATCATCTTGGATGGCTGCCCTAGCCCTCTTAGTTTTCAAGGGTGCTTTGGATTTCTTAGTTATCTTTCGTGTTGGCGGCACATCTGACTTCGTTGTTAAACTCGTGGAAGATGAGAATCGTGTGTGCACCATGTTTAAAACTGTCAATAGACATACAAACCAACTAATGGTTAATATATATATAAACAAAACATCCGAAAAGAAGATATGAATGATAGAAAATATATTACAAAACTGATATAAGATCAATAATTGAAATGTAAATTTCATTTCATAATACTATTTGCTTATAAAAACATCTAAACAAGGAAATTAGTATCGACACATTGACAAGTTGTCGACTCATAAACAATCGCACATATACTCGAAACTTAATTATAAGATGCCTGCCCTGCGGGCCCTTGACTGCACATACTAAAACTGATAGAAGATCACTACATTATTAATATATTTCAATCCATTCGACTAGTCGCTTATAACAAAACCTAAACAAGTAAGGTAGCATCGACTCATTTTACAAGTTTCCGACTCATAAACAAGCCTAATCACCATTTCTGTTAACAAAACAGTTACATTCAGCAATTAGCACATAATCTCGAACATTTAATTTGAAAATATATGCCCCTGCGGGGCCTCGACTACACAATATAAAACTAATTATAGATTACTAAATGATACATAAACTTCATTCCATTTGAATAATCGATTATTTAATAGTCATATAAACAAGCACAACAGAATCGACTCAGCTACAATTTCACGACTCATCAACAAGGCGACATAATCTCGCAAACTTAATTGTAAATCTACACAATTAGGTTACATTTTTTAAACCTAATTACATCAACAAAAATTCAAATTAAGACAAAATAATAGGGCTATAATCACACGTGCAGTTAACAAAACAGTTAAACATCAATTAACAACTAATTCAAACACTTGAATCACAAATGAACAAATGTTTACACATAATAAGCCTTGAATCATCATAAAATCAGTTTGAAACTCCAATCAATAAACTGTGCGTGTGTGTATGTGTGTGTGTGTGTGAGAGAGAGAGAGAGAGATACATATATAGAGAGATGTATACATATATATATATATAGAGATAGAGAGACAGAACGAGAATGTACATACTGAGATAATCGGAACGGTAGAGGTCGCCGGAGTAGTAGAGGTCGCCGGAGAAGAAGGATAAGCTTCGTGAATGAAGAAGATGATAATTGAACAAAGAAGAAGAAGAATCAGAAGAAGAAGAAGATGAGAATAGAACAACGAATAAGAAGAACGTAAAATTGAAAATAAAGAAAGTAAAAAGTGAAGGTAACGGTAATATTGAAATAACGGTAGTATAAAACTGAAAGAGTAAATAGGTAACGGTAAAAACAGATGTAAAAATTAAAAACATATATATTTGTGTAAATATCCCTAATTTTAATAATTGTAATATTTGCACTTGTTGAACGATTGTTGCAAAAGAAACAATATAATATCGCAGTCCATGATTTATCATCAGTCGTCATCATTCATCCATATGCGGAGGTTTATAATATCCTGAAATTTGTACCGTTCTGTTTAGTTTCAAACCTTGTGCCCTTTTTGTCCCCACCTTTTTTTAATTGGTTAGCAATCTCAATCATAATTCGTAACAAGTATGGTTTATTTTTATCTGGAATAATTTATAATCTTGACAAATTAAAAATTGTACTACTACTAATAAAATATTCTTTTTAAATCATTAATCAAAAAAAATTTACTTTATTACCTCATGAATACAAGTGATTAGCCATTTTGAATCATCCAAACAGAATTCAAAGAAGAGAAAAATGCTTACAATAATAATATTTGGGGACAAAAAAATGGCATGTTAGAAGAGAATTAAAGTCACATATATCACAATTCACACATCCGAAAAACACGATGCACATCATGTTTGGATAGAAGTTTGTGTATTACACACCTATTATATACCCCGTTAATACCGACTTCAATAAAAATAAGTCATCAATAATAAATGATAATATTTATACTAGGAAAATGCTAAAAATCCCAAATTAGATTCCAAAAAATTTCTCAAAAGTCACGTGTTATCTTTTGATTGATCATATTATAATTAAATAAGATGGACCCCCTTATATTCACATCAATCACATAAATCGGGAACATTTTTTGTGATCCAATTCGAAATTAAAAAATATGTTTTGAATTTGACCGAAAAATGAAAATTAAAAAAATGGAAAGAAAAATGCAAGATAGACAATTGACAAAGACCCAAATCTAATACTTGTAAAAATGCCAGTTGAGGTACAACTAAGCACAAGAACAATACATACAAATACACACACAACCTTAATAATTTCAAACACGCTACTGCAAAGTGCAAACAGGAGTAGCACGAAGTAAACTAAAAACCCATTTCAAATTGCTTATCTTTTCTTGTCTGAAAGTCTCTCAAATACTGTATTACGTTCAGATACCATGTCCAAGTAAACCCCAGTAATCCACTATATACATACATATATTTTATATAAACAGCCACCAAGGAAGAGAAGGTGATTGCAAGTAACAGGAGCACTAAGAGGTATGTAAATCTAAATTAATATCCATACATTTCACATTTTGTGCAAGAAAATCACTTTTCTTGCTGTTTCAGACACTTAGATTATGAGATCTGATGTGGGTTTTTTTGTGTGTGTATATAAATCACTGTTTTTTTTTATTACATAAGCCCTATTTCTTAGGGATTTGTAAAATCTTGGTTTTTCTTGATTTTTTTCCTTTTTTAGTTTTTTACATAGTTTAGTGTATATATAATATATAATACATCCTTGAACCTTTCATCTTCTGCATAATTTGATAAAGTTTTAACCTTTGTTAGGTTAGTGATGCTTTGTAAAGCTTGCTGCTTCTTTTTTTTTTTTTAATTTTTTTTTAAATGTATTTTGATTCTTTGCTTGATTCCAATTTGATTCTTCGATCTTGATTTATTATTATTGTGATTTCCCCACTTGTTTGTGTAAAGTTTTGATTTTTGAATCTAATTGTGTGTTATGGATGTAAGGATGTCTTACTTTATGTTGGCTTTTTTACTTTTTTGATAATTGCACTGTTTTTCAACTTCAGACTGAAGGGTTAAGTTCGAGATTTTGACTTTAATGCTTAATGAATAGTTCAGGATCTGGTGGTTAACTTACACTTGAGTCCTGATGGCATCGAAATCGTTTAAGGCGAGCCGGTTATCTATGTCATCAGCTGCAGATGAGTCCAATTCGCAGCAGATGGCTCCAACTGTGACATTTGGACGGAGAACTTCATCGGGACGCTATGTTAGCTATTCCCGGGATGATCTTGATAGTGAACTTGGGAGCGATAGGTTCACTAACTACACTGTACACATACCACCAACCCCAGACAATCAACCTATGGATTCTATTCAACAGAAAGTTGAAGAGCAGTATGTTTCGAGTTCACTATTTACTGGTGGATTTAATAGTGTGACACGAGCTCATCTTATGGACAAGGTGATTGAATCAGAATCAAACCATCCTCAAATGGCTGGTTCAAAAGGATCTTCATGTGCTGTTCCGGGGTGCGATGCTAAGGTAATGAGTGATGAACGAGGAGTGGACATTCTTCCTTGCGAATGTGATTTCAAGATATGCAGGGACTGTTATTTGGATGCTGTAAAAAGTGGAGATAGCCTTTGTCCCGGGTGCAAGGAGCAGTACAAGGTCACTGATATAAATGAGGTTGTGGACAATGGACGGCCACTTCCCCTCCCACCTCCTAGGACAATGTCGAAAATGGAAAGGAGATTGTCATTGATGAAATCAACTAAATCACAGCTAGTAAGGAGTCAGACAGGAGATTTTGATCACAATCGGTGGCTCTTTGAAACAAGTGGCACCTATGGGTATGGGAATGCCATATGGCCGAAGGAAGGGGGAGGGTTTGTTAATGGAAAGGGTGACGAGGTGGGTGAACCTTCAGACTTGGTTAGTAAACCATGGAAGCCACTGACACGTAAATTAAAAGTTCCAGCTGCTATTCTCAGTCCATATCGGTACATCCTCCATTTCTTTCTATATTCCCCAATATCGCAAAAATTGTTATACACACTATTATCAGGTTGTGCTCACCAGGTATACACAAATTGGACAATTCATGAAACATTACAGATGGTCATTGAAACATTGCAGATGGCCAAAACTGAATTGTTGTAATAATTTCTTTAATAGCTAATATGCATATAGTTTTGATTGATATACCGAAAGAAAACATATAGCTAGATTTTGCACTTCACTTCGCAAATATTTGGCTTACGTTTTTTATTATTATCCGTTGGCAAACTTGGGATCATTTATGATATTGTCCCCTTTGAGATAAACTCCAATATTTAATCTGTCAAAAGACCACCTTCTTGTTTTATGTTAATCTGGAATCTGGATAACTATTGCTTCTATCATACCTTTTCGTATAGTTTGTCATCTCCAGATTGTAGAACAATTACATTCCTCTTATATACATTTTGTATGCTACAGGATGGCAGATGGCTTATACTTTTTTATACTTGACAAAAGTAGTACTCAATTAATAAAATGCTGTCAATGTTTCTTTCTACCGATTTCGCTTTTCAAATTCAATTACAAGAATAGTAGAATAAGAATTCAAACTAATATACTACTGTTTTTCGTCTCTTATTTGCCCTCAGCCTTTTGGTTTTGATTCGTATGGTTGTTCTTGGATTATTCTTGCAATGGAGGATTGCCCACCCTAACAATGACGCAATTTGGCTTTGGGGGATGTCCATAGTATGTGAATTATGGTTTGCTTTCTCATGGGTTCTTGATCAGTTGCCAAAGCTCTGCCCCATAAATCGTTCCACAGACCTTAAAGTCTTGGAAGAGAAATTTGAAACATCTAGTCCGAATAATCCCACTGGCAAATCGGATCTTCCAGGAATTGATATCTTTGTCTCCACTGCAGATCCTGACAAAGAACCACCTCTTGTCACTGCAAACACCATATTATCTATTTTAGCTGCTGATTATCCGGTTGAAAAACTTGCATGCTATGTTTCTGATGATGGGGGTGCACTTTTGACTTTTGAGGCCATGGCAGAAGCTGCTAGTTTTGCAAACATGTGGGTACCTTTTTGTCGCAAACATGGAATTGAGCCTAGAAACCCTGAATCTTACTTCAATTTGAAAAGGGATCCATTCAAAAATAAGTTGCGGACTGATTTTGTCAAAGATCGTAGAAGGGTAAAACGTGAGTATGATGAATTTAAGGTCCGCATCAATGGGTTGCCAGATTCTATCCGCCGCAGGTCTGATGCCTATCATGCCCGGGAAGAAATTAAGGCAATGAAGCAACAAAGACAGAAGAGGGATGACGAGGTTGTGGAAAGTATCAAGATTCCAAAAGCTACATGGATGGCAGATGGAACCCATTGGCCAGGGACATGGTTAACCTCTTCAGCTGAACATGGTAGAGGTGATCATGCTGGTATAATACAGGTACAAACATTTTTTTTTGTCTTACTGTTAAAGTGAGCAGAAGTAAAAATGATTGAATTGGACATAGTGGTAGAAGAGCTTAATGTCTAGATTACATTGCAGGTGATGTTGAAACCTCCGAGTGATGAGCCATTACAGGGCACAGCTGATGATGGGATATTTGACCTGACTGAAGTTGATATCCGTCTTCCCATGCTTGTTTATGTTTCTCGCGAGAAACGCCCCGGCTATGATCATAACAAGAAAGCAGGAGCTATGAATGCCCTAGTTCGAGCCTCTGCAATCATGTCTAATGGCCCCTTCATTCTCAATCTTGATTGTGACCACTACATCTACAACTCCCAAGCTATGAAGGAAGGCATGTGTTTCATGATGGATAGAGGCGGGGATCGAATTTGTTATGTGCAGTTCCCCCAGAGATTTGAGGGCATTGATCCATCTGATCGTTATGCCAATCATAATACTGTTTTCTTTGATGGCAACATGCGGGCACTTGATGGACTACAAGGTCCGGTCTATGTTGGAACTGGGTGTCTCTTCCGAAGAATCGCTCTTTATGGCTTTGATCCACCTCGTGCAAAGGAACACAGCCCTGGTTGTTGTAGCTGCTGTTTTGGCCGTAAAAAGCGTGCCTCTAATACCTCAGAAGAGAATCGAGCTCTAAGGATGGGGGACTCAGATGATGATGACATGAATCTCTCCTTAGCTCCTAAGCAGTTTGGAAACTCTACTTTTCTCATCGATTCTATCCCAGTAGCAGAATTCCAAGGTCGTCCCCTTGCAGATCATCCTGCCGTGAAGAATGGACGGCCACCTGGTGCTCTTACCATTCCCCGAGAGCTTCTTGATGCATCCACCGTTGCAGAAGCGATCAGTGTCATTTCCTGCTGGTACGAGGATAAAACTGAGTGGGGAGAGCGTGTGGGATGGATCTATGGGTCTGTTACAGAAGATGTTGTCACAGGCTATAGAATGCATAACCGGGGATGGAGATCAATTTACTGTGTGACTAAAAGGGATGCTTTCCGTGGGACTGCCCCAATTAATCTGACAGATAGGCTACATCAGGTTCTTCGTTGGGCCACTGGTTCAGTTGAGATATTTTTCTCTCGAAACAATGCTCTCCTAGCCAGCCCCAAGATGAAGTTTTTACAAAGAATTGCATACCTCAATGTTGGAATCTACCCATTCACCTCCATCTTTCTTATTGTCTATTGTTTTCTTCCTGCACTTTCCCTTTTCTCAGGCCAGTTTATTGTTCAAACCCTCAATGTCACTTTCCTCGTCTACCTCTTGGCTATTACTATTACTCTTTGTTTGCTTGCTATTCTCGAGGTGAAGTGGTCTGGCATTGAACTTGAAGAGTGGTGGAGGAATGAGCAGTTTTGGTTGATCGGAGGAACTAGTGCCCATTTGGCTGCTGTCCTTCAAGGTCTGCTCAAAGTAGTTGCTGGAATCGAAATATCCTTCACATTGACATCAAAATCTTCTGGTGATGATGAAGACGATGACTTTGCTGATCTCTATCTAGTCAAATGGACTGCTCTCATGATTCCTCCAATCACAATCATGATGACTAATTTAATCGCCATAGCTGTCGGAATTAGCAGAACAATATATAGCACTATACCACAATGGAGTCGTTTACTAGGCGGGGTTTTCTTCAGTTTCTGGGTGTTGGCACATCTTTATCCTTTCGCTAAAGGACTAATGGGACGAAGGGGAAGAACACCCACCATTGTTTTCGTTTGGTCAGGGCTTATCGCTATCACCATATCCCTTCTTTGGGTGGCAATCAATCCTCCAGACGGAGCTAATGAGATTGGAGGCTCATTCCAGTTTCCTTGAAAAGAATGTGCTTAGAGTTCATCTTCATAAATCCAAATATTTTCTTGAGAAGCCAGTTGTGTTGATCAGCAGAGTTGGTATGGTGGGTTCTTTTTTTACCTCACTCTGTTGTAGTAAATTTTCAGAACTAGAACCATGCTTTATTGCAGTTTGAGGCCTTAGTTTATATCAAGGCACTACAAACAAAATACTAGCAAGTTAGAGTAATAGTAGAACCCAAGCTTTTATCAGCATTTGTTATTTCTTTTATGTGATGTCTGCGGCAACTTTTTTTATATACGCATTTGTAATTCAGTACTCTCTTAAAATTAGATTTTTATTTTATTAATTCTTGAATCATATTTATTATTTAATTATTTTGATAAGAGAAGAAAGTTAGTCATTGTTTTATTTGTTTCAGTGATGTTCGTTTAATTTGTTTAAGTTTGGGTTCAGATGTTAACCCAACCCCAGTAGTGTGGGAGGACTTATAGTGCGTGTTTGGTTTATCATATTACTGTGAACTTATGATTTATAAGGCCATAAGAGCTTATGAGGGATGTTTGCCTATTTAAGTTTTAGCTCAACTTATGACTTATATGTTGATAAGTTGAATGTCAGAAAATCCTAACATTAACTTATGCTTATAACTTATTTCTCGATACACACAATATATAATATCCTTCAAATCTTCAAAATCATATATCTTTTGATCCGTTCATTAGAAAATTGATATGTATATATCAAATTACTCTACTCATCGAGATCTATCCATTAACATCCATTGATATATATTAAAAAACAAATATTCTGAAAATAATTAAAAAAAAAGTTAACTTATAAGTTGGGTGATTGTCCTTTCTGTCCACTTTTTATTATTTCATAACCAAAATGTCCAGAAGTCGCGTTGTGCGCCCAAAATACCCATGTGATACGCCTCTGGTGGAGTAGTATCCTCGAATATGCCTATGGAGCTAGAGTATTTTGTCTGTCACGCCTCTGGGGTCGGAGTAATCCATTGACACGCTACTTACATTGGCGCATGTGGGCTGGGATGCGCCATTCAGGAAGGTGCATCTGAGGATACACATCTTCTGAATGCGCATCCGCCTTCTTCTTCGTTTCCAGGGAAACGCGAGAGAAGCTCTCGCCGACGACTTTACTCAATTTCTTCGTTCACCCATCTCCCATGGTCGTTCGGTCACAACCTACACACCAATCGAACCGCCTTCGTCTCCTCTACAATCCAATATAAGTTTCATTACGTATCGATTGCTAGAACTCGAGATCTTGCAGTTTATATTTCAAATCGCGATTCCGGCGATCTATTATTCTCTCCATCCGTTCACCCCCATTTCGTGTTTTTACAGTCATGTTATACACATCATTGGAATCGTCTCTTCACCCTCTACACATCCATACCAGTTTCATACCATTTGGTTCACCGGAATCGAAACGCCCAAATCAGAGTTTGTCATCGGTGATGGTGCTACAGTAGACATGGGTTGCGCGTGACCCGTGGGTAGTTTGGTCATTGTTTTCAAAAATGGGTATTTTGGACAGTGGATAGGGAAAAAGTGGGTATTTTGGGCAATTTTTCTTATAAGTTCTGATTTACCAAACACTCTACTGATTTATAAGTTCTGATTTACCAAACACTTTACTGACTTATAAGTTCTGCTCTACTTATCACTTATATGACATTTATGCTTATAAGTCATAAGTTACTCATTTTAAGGTAAGCCAAGGTCCCATAGAATTTGTATGTTATGTCCCAACTTGGGTTACTCGAAATTGTTTACGATATATTTGCTTAATGTTCAGTTTGTTTGCCCGGATATAATTGAACTTTGAAAAAAAATCAAAAAATATTTGCCTAAATATTTTTTTCTCGGAAAATGATTATGAAAAAATATTTTCCACTATTTTGCTATTATAAAAAATATATGAAAAATGATGAGAAAATGTTCATTTTGAAAAATGTTTACTTGTTCAGAAAAGGAAAGTATTTTTTAGAAATTTATTTGTTTTCTAAAACAATTTTTTTTCTCTTGAAAAAAAATCAAACAAACATAAAAATATTCAAAAATATTTATAGAAAATTAAAGAAATATAGAAAATGTATTTTTCTAAAAATTATTATCTAGAATCCAAACAAATGTGGAGAAATTCAGAAAAATTTTTACAAAGCAAGCAGAGAAATTTTATAGTTTCTTGCGTAATATTTCATAATGTTCATATCTATGATATATGAAATGATCATTTTATTGAAGAAAATTCAAAACTAACTTTTTCTTAAATATGATTATTATAGGGTGAAAGCCCATTATATCGATTTTAGCTTCCCGCGTGCCCAAAATATCAGTGCTCGCAGAAAGTGCCCAGAATCACCTTTTTTCCACATGTTGTGTATGCGCAGACGAGTATACGCATAAAGAAAATGCGTGTAACTATTCGAATTATTATTTGACTAACTGAAAAGAATTTTACGCATCCAACGAATGCAATTACCAAAAATACGTGGTGCTTGAATGCGTGGTTTCACTATACGCATAAGTATGATGCGTATGTTTGTATTGATTTTTGCTCCCACCTTATAACCATTTTCGAAAGAGTAGTGTTACAGATACCAAATTGGGTACCAAAATTTGTTACCAAATGACATGACACTTTGAGATGTTTTAATTGGATGACCCTGGCGGGTCCATTACAATTATAATCAATCAAAACAATGCCACGTCATTTTGTAACAATTTTTGGTAGCAAATTTGGTATCTCTAGCATTTTTCTTTCCAAAAACACAGTTACACACACATGTACATATGTAAATATACAGCATATGTATTACACCCAACATACCAGCAGTACACGTATAACATCCCGCCCTTCCGACCAACATCACCATTCTAGTACACTGCCACACCATGTCCATCATCCACTGTAAGCACCCAATTTTATAAATATTAAAGGCACCCAAAACCCCAATTTTAAACACTAACACAATACAAACAAACTATTAATCAAACAAATTTAACCATTACAAAACATCCTATTTCTTATCCTCTAATTCTGTAACATATCAAACAAAACTCAAAACTCCAATATACCAAAATTGGAATTTCTTGAACAAAAGTTGAGCAAGACGCTACTCAATTTGTACGCTACTCAATTTGTAGAGAAAATCATAGGTAATTTATTTTTTTAAATCATTTGTATTAACAGAGTTATGGTCGTGTAGATTTTGAGTTTGAAAGATGGTCGATGATGAAGGATGCGTGTGTGTATGTAAGTCTACGAGAGTATATATGAGATGGGTTGTTTAGCATGAACAGAACGTGGGGTTGGAATTCAGTTCATATCAATATACGCATTTGCTTTATGCGGATTTACTTGGGTAAAAAAGACAACATATCCGACATCTGATATTTTGGGCATAAGGTATTAAAATATGAGTTATTTTGGGCATTTATTCATTATATAGGTTTGGAGTTTCTAAAAATCATTATAAAATATTTTTTTTATTATTGCGATTTATAATTATTTTAAATATTTTTTAATGATTTGACCGTACGAATGTGAAGATTATGTAAATATTGTTATAAAATATTTTTTATGCAAATTTAAGGTATAAAGTATTGATTTTATAATGATATTATTTTTCAATATAATATTAATGGTAGAGATTGATGGAATATATTTTGTTAAAAAGTGATTGATCCACTAAAACATTTTACAAGATCACAAGACAAAGGGGCCTGTTTGGCCAAACTTATTTTACTAAACTTATGGCTTATAAGCCCATAAAAGCTTACGAGGATATTTGCCTATTTACGTTTTAGCTCAACTTATAACTTATATGTTGATAAGTTGAATGTTGAGTATCATTAACATTCAACTTTCAGCTTATTCTTATTTCTCGAACACTCAATGTATATTATCCTTCAAATCTTCAAAATCATATATCTTTTGATCCGTTCTTTAGAAAATTGATATGTATATATCAAATTTCTCACTCATCGAGATCTATCCATTGATATATATTAAAAAACAAATATTTTGAAAATAATAAAAAAAGTTAACTTATAAGTTCTAATTTACCAAACACTCTACTGACTTATAAGATCTGATCTACTAATCACTTATATGACATTTATACTTTTGAATCATATAAGCTACTCATTTTAAAATAGGTCAAACACCCACAAGACATACAAAGTGAGTTAAAGCTGATTATTTTTTAAAATTTTAAAAAAATACATATAATTATTTTAGTAAAAAGGGACCTTGCCCAAAACCCTACTAAAAAGTAGTAAAACCCTCAACTATCGTGCGCTGAAATGGAAATCACCACTCACCATTCACCAACAATTTGTTTCTTCTTTTCCAAGCCTTTCCTTGAATTACTAAACCCTTTAAACCCCCAAAGCATTCATTAGGGTTTTACAATTTCCCCCAAATCTAATCATAACCACCAAAAATTAGGGTTTTACAAATTAAAAAGGATGGTTAAAGGCATAGCAACAGCAGGCTTATTCTCTGCCCTAGCTTCATCACTTGGTGTGCCTATTGTTTATGCTGATGGTCCTTTGAATTTCCCTCCTTTTAACTCTTCTCCGGCGCGGTCGCCGGGAGTTTCCTCGCCGGAGAAGCCGCCGGAAAGTGAGGAGAAGCCGGCTCCTCCGCGTGTGAGGAATGATCATCCGAGGACTACGTCGGCTGGCTTCGATCCCGAAGCGTTGGAGAGAGGCGCTAAGGCTTTGAAAGAGATTAATAGCTCTACTAGTGCCAAACAGGTCTTAAAAATCTTTAATTTATGTACATTTGTGTGTAGATATGTATTTTGGTGAAATTCAAGTTGGCTCCTTTTTGTTTTTAGATAAATTAAGTTATCTCCTTTAATTAGTATTAGTAGTAACTTTGTTTGTTTTTGCAGTGCATATTGTGAAAATTTTGGCTACTGGTGTGTGTATTTTTGACTAAAGTTAGCACCTTTAATTGGTTTTGGTAGACAAGTCGATGACTAAATTTTTTTAGTAATGTAGTATTTGTTTGTTTATGTGAGGTATTAGTTGGTATTTGGGTTGAAAGGCGGTCAATTTGGCGATCTGCGGTTTAATAATGTTAACGATTTTGTTTTGTCGTGGTATTAAGGGAGTACTGTTATGTTGTGATTTATGTTTTATTTGGGTGTTTTACTATGGGATTAGTGGTGATGTTGTGTTATTAACTAATGTTGTCTTGTTTAACTTATTTAGTTGTTTGAGTCGATGAGGAAGCAAGAAGAAACAAAGCAGAAAGCACTGATTGCTAAACAAGCTGAATATAAGGCACTGCAAGCTCAGGCTGAAACTGTAAGTTTAAATCTTTATGCTATTACATTTATCGTTTGCCTTTTATGTAACATAGGGTAGCAGATTTTAAAATGTTTGAATGACTTATCCGCTGATGTTGAATTGCGTTCATGGATTGATAATTTTACTTCAGATTGCCATTGAATGATTCATGTAAGTGATTATAATATACCTTGCTCAGTGGCTGTCTAGTACAAGTTTCTTGGTCAAACATGAATTCCTTTTTGGCCAAAAGGAGGAAGTTCTAATTTCCCGTGTAATTGCATATTTGTGTATTGAGCTAGATTGGTACCAACTTAGTAGCTATGAACACTACAGGACCCATAAGCACTGTTGCTTTCCGGTGCACAAGCAAACTTTCGTCTGAGTTTATTGAGATAGTTGCGGTGCCAGGACGAACTTATACAAACATTGATCATAATGAGTTTTGCACATGACGGTTATTAGATACATTAGCAGCATACAGTATGTTGATGGTTTTGATATATTGTTCTGGATGAAACGTTTTCATACAACAGGTATCACCACATCAACATGTGGCTATTATGACATCTCTTGCACTTATCTTAATTGATCAAGTAATTTTATAGTTGAGCTGCCATCTTTTCTTCAAATGCTTGTGACCATTCTACAGTTATTTCTAGATACATGTTTTGAGATTGCATGTCCTATAAATACATCCTTCTGGTACTAAAACCATTCTAGAGCCACTTTGAATAGTTTAAGTTACTTTTGGTTTTCCTCTTTTACAGGAGAGGCAAAAGGTAATATATGAGGAGCAGAAAAAGTTAGCTCAGCAGCAGGCACAGATAAAGTCCCAGATGGCACGCTATGAGGATGAATTGGCGAGAAAGAGGATGCAGGCATGTTATTTTTGTTGTTTGAATTCATGAATGTTGCAGAAAGGGATCTGACTAAATTTCTAATTGTTTAATTTTTTATTTTTAAATTTAAATTGTTATTCAGGCTGAAAATGAACATCACAGAACAAGAAATCAAGAGCTTGTAAAAATGCAAGAAGAATCATCTATCAGGCAAGAACAAGCTAGACGAGCAACAGAGGAACAAATTCAGGCACAAAGACTACAAACAGAGAGGGAAAAGGCTGAGATAGAGAGGGAAACGATCAGGGTAAGGGCCATGGCAGAAGCAGAAGGAAGAGCCCATGAAGCAAAGCTCGCTGAAGATGTTAATCGGAGAATGCTAGTGGAACGGGCAAGTGCGGAAAGAGATAAGTGGGTTGCTGCTATTAATACAACTTTTGATCAAATTGGAGGTACTTCCTTACACCATGTCTGCCAAGGAGCATGTATTCATGATTACTTAACTGATTACATAAATGTTTTTCCTCGTAATTCTGAGGCACTTCGCCTGTTGTTCCATATATTATAACAGTCATCGTGATTTTCCCGCACTATACCTTTACAAGTTCATCAGTCCCTCAACCAATCGTTAAATTATTTTTTTTCATTCCCTTATATTTATCTAGTCTTGTCAGAAATTTGTTGAACAGTCGACTTATCTTTTGCATTTTAGGGGGTCTACGAGCCATATTGACTGATCAAAACAAGTTAGTTGTAGCTGTTGGGGGTGTGACAGCCCTTGCAGCAGGGATCTATACAACAAGGTATTATAGTTATGCATATTAGATGAACATGTATCATCCATTTTGTCTCGAAGTTTACTATGTATATTTGCCATCTCCATCAAAGAAAAGGGGAGTCCCCTATGGACATCAGCAGGGTTTTGGTTTTAGCATCAAATATTCTTTTCTTTCCTTTTTAGTTTTGTGCTCAAATATTTGTACCATCCATATGTTTGCTCTCAATAAATTATGGAGATTTCTTTATTCATTTGCAGAGAAGGGGCCAAGGTTATTTGGAGTTATGTGGACAGGATATTAGGGCAACCATCATTGGTTAGAGAGTCTACCATCGGAAAATTCCCTTGGTCAGGCTCCTCACGTCGCTTTAGCACCCTCTTACGTGGAGGTAGTAATGCCTCTACTACAACAAATGGGAATGGTTTTGGGGATGTCATTTTACATCCCTCTCTTCAGAAAAGAATTCAGCAGTTGGCAAGTTCGACAGCCAATACAAAATCCAATAAGGCGCCATATCAAAATATGCTCTTTTTTGGCCCTCCCGGAACAGGAAAGACAATGGCTGCAAGAGAGCTAGCTCGCAAGTCGGTAAAAGATCTTAACTTGTGTGTTTCTATGGGTGCTCAATTTTCTTGGTGCTTTGAGATTCCATATTTGTCCAGTCCCTGCAACGCCGTGCCAGTTGTTTGAATTAACTTGTATATAGGGTGTGGGTTCAACTGACCCAAACAAAAGGTTCAATGTGTATGCGAGGAACATGTTTTGTGTGATTGTTCTAATTTGTATAGATCTGATGTTGAATTGGCTTATTTTCAGGGGCTTGATTATGCATTAATGACAGGTGGAGATGTTGCGCCACTTGGTTCTCAAGCTGTTACGAAGATACACCAGTTGTTTGATTGGGCAAAAAAGTCTAACAGAGGGTTATTACTCTTTATTGACGAAGCAGATGCATTTTTGTGCGAGTAAGTTAGTTACAGCATGGTTTTTTTAGCAATTATTTAGTTGCTCTGAGTAGTTTATTTTTTTTGCCTTTGATCTGACAAAAATGTGATTGTGGTAATTAGATTTATTTTAATAGTAATTCATATCTTGAAACCATTAAACTAGAAAATAGCTGATTGAATGGTAGGGTATGGCATTGAATACTTGCAAGCAATATTTGCATTTCACTATCAAATATGAAATATGTAAATCTATGATAGAAATCGTGTCTGTCCACTTAATGGATATTTGATTAAGTGGTGTCAGTCTGCACCTGCACATATATTATGGGTGAGGCTTGGAGTCTTCAATGATTTCAACTTGATTCTGGCTGATTTCAGGCGGAACAAAACCTATATGAGTGAAGCTCAGAGAAGTGCACTCAATGCCCTCCTTTTCCGCACAGGTGATCAGTCAAAAGACATAGTCCTTGCACTGGCAACAAACCGTCCTGGCGATCTTGATTCAGCAGTTGCTGATCGTATTGATGAAGTCCTAGAATTTCCTTTGCCTGGGGAAGATGAAAGATATAAACTTCTCAAACTTTATTTGGATAAGTACATTGCACAAGCGGGGGCGAGAAAGCGGGGATTGTTCTCTAGTTTGTTCAGAAAAGAACAGCAGAAGATAGAAATTAAGGACTTGACAGACGATATTTTGAAGGAAGCGGCAGCAAAAACAGACGGATTTTCAGGAAGAGAAATAGCAAAGCTGATGGCTGGTGTTCAGGCTGCTGTTTACGGAAGTGAGAACTGTGTGCTTGACCCAAATCTCTTCCGTGAAGTCATAGATTATAAAGTTGCAGAGCATCAACAGAGAAAGAATCTGGCAGTGAAAAGTGCATGATAGATAATTGTTACTTTCATTGATTTTCTGGAATTTTGGGTCTGAATGAAGAGATTGAGCAGATGAACTAATCATTTGTATCATACAACATTTTGCGGCTGATCTATATTCAAGAGAATATGCATATTCTTTTCTGGGTTTAGGTAGTGCTAATTTCGTCCTAACTACAAGCAAGTTCCGAAGTGTTTAATATTGTGTATTATCATTACATAACACAATTTATATTAGTTTTCAAATTGTCCTGCCTCCCCTACGTTCAGTCAGATGTTCTAAAATTTCCAGTTCATGCCTGACTTGTTCGACTTGAGTAAACTTTGGATAGTGATTCTCTACATGTTCCTATATTATTATTCTCTAGTGCACTTCAACATGTACGTAAGAATTACAATATTCGATTATTATTTTATATTGAATTAGATGCTGAAAAGAATAAGAAAGATCTGAAGATGTAGTTGGGTTTTAAGCAGATTGGCCATTGTGTAGCCGTTTTTTTTTTTTTTTTTTGCTGCAATTGTAAATATGGAGTTTTATTAACTTTGAAGCTTTAATTTGATAAGCATTAGTTTCAAATGTTTTTTTTATTTGAATTAGCAGGAAATGAGTATCTATTTTCATAAATCCCGGGATGAGCGATAATCGAATCAGGACCTGGAACGATACGATAAGAGATAAGCTATTACAACTTGAAATATACTTAGCTCAATTTCAAATGTTTTTAAGAGACTTGGATGCTAGTTTCCCATAATTACCTTAATGAACTGTTTCTAATCGAATTTTGGATTTCTGACAAAAAAAAATCGAATTTTTGGATTCAGTTTTTATTTTTTCACTTAAAAACTGTAAAATTAGGTGCATTCATAATTTCAATATTAAATCAAAAATATAGGAACTAGAGCCGTATAATAATATCCATTGCTGAGACTAAAGACCACACAGGGTAGTTATTTATGCAACAAAACATTACCCAGTAGTTCAACTATTGCACCTTACTACCAAAATATTAACATTTGACAACTTAGCATTTAAAAAAAATTGTTATCAGGTTATAATTCAATGGTAATGATCAGAACTCACAAGATAAACATCCACTATTAGCAAGAAACGGAAAAAGATAACATGTACACTTTCATACAAGATGACCTTCAAGTGTTGTAATGTAACTATATGCAGCTATAGAATCATCTACAAATTACATCACTACTATTTTAAGTTGAATGGTGATCATAAGTTACTGAAACTAAAAAAGAACAGTGCTTTCCTATGAGATCAACTGCCTCAGGTAATCATGTCCACAGACTCTTTTAAATAGTCATGGAGCTAATGAGTTATGATGCAGGCAAAAAATTTGGTTTGGCAGGAGTGTCTACTGCAGTAAAGAACGTGGAAGCAAGCAATCAATAGAAATCCACTGGTTCTGCAATCCGGCAATCAACAGAAGAACGAGACAATAATGTGTGTGTGTGTACTCAGAGAGTCGGAGAAGAGCCGATGCTAGCCCAACTTTCTTCCGACAATTCATGAAGATCTTTGCAGTCAACCAGTTTCGAACTTTGCATGTTTGAGAAGCACATAGTCTTCATAGAAGTTGGAAAGGGCGTCACTGACCACCTCTTTCCATCATACCTTCAAATCTGCTACTTCCTTTTCTCATCATATATATGGTTTAGCCAATAGTGTTCTTCCTATTACTGCCTCACGGCATTGTATACATGACAGGTGGCACATTGATTTTGACATAATAGTATAATACTATGTAGTCTGAGCTTTTGATCCAACTTCAAGATTGCTGAGGAAATAAATTCCCGAACTCTTTATAGACTTTAGAATGTCTTCAGCTTTGAGTTCCATGCCAATTGACTTGTACAAATGAACAGCTGCACTCATAATAAACCTGTCTGGTTTCACTAAACCAGTAATCTTTTCATAGAAAGAGATGCCTTCTTTCACATGTCCATAGTCCATGTAGCCTCTAAGTAAAGCTCGATAGCATGCAAGATCAGGACTTAATCCAGCTGCTACAATTTCCTCTAATACCTTTTCAGCTTCCTTTGTCCTACCCATTTTTGCCAAGGCATATAATAAGAGGTTAAAATGAGCACACGAAGGGTGAATTCCGTTCTTCCTCATTAATTTAATAGCTTCCTCTGCTTGAGAGAATTTAAGTCCCTTTGTATAAGCTCGAATAAGGGCCAGATAAGTGAAGGAGTCTGGTGGACAACCATCCCTTTGCATGGTTTCAAAAAGTTCTTCTGCTTCATGATGAAGGGTTGCAGTAGAATATACATTCATCATAATATTGTAGCTTACCTGCATCAAGTCATTACTTTACAGTCCTTATGCTATTACATTATATTAGTTTACCAACCATTGAGAGCATAGATAGCTATTATGCTACCATTTGTAGCTTTACAAACTAAAATGATGACAACAAAAATGAACTACTACCATACATACCAGTTTTGTGTAATATTTCAAGGACTTGTTTAAGATATTTAATCAGCTGCAACCTTTGGAATTATATACATCAATCTTGTAGCGTTGACTTTATAGTTATTAAATATTTAGTATAGTATTGTTAAGGATTCGTGATTCTGTTCAAGATAATTGATTTGGTACCAAATCTCATGGCTGTGAAGATGTCTATGTAAATTATAAACACATAATGTATGATAGTTTCACTTTTTCATCTTCTCTAGACTATAGACTGGCAAAATTCGTATACGTACCTGTCCAGGTTTTATTCCTTCTTCTCGCATTTTTCTGAATAGAAGGGATGCTTCGTCACTTTTACCTACAAAAACGATAAAATAAAATTCATCGAATATTGCAACAGATAATAACAAAATGTCTTCTACTTGAAGATCACAGCTACCAAAGAACTCTCTATGCCTATTATTGTATAATTGGTAATTATAACTAAATTTTTCAGCAAAAAGCCTCTTGTAAGCACAGTACGCCTAGCTAGATAATAAAAGTTGCAAAATTTGAAATTTTTGTTACTATCATTCAGTAATGTATCCATCTTGAATCTTTTTTTACCTCAATGTTCTTATAGAGTACCTCATGTTAGACAATAGACACTAAAAGTATAACTACCAGTAAAAATGACACGGAAAGTATGACATGAGGTGTAATTCCACTCATATATCAATTTTAATAACACTTATAAGTAACTTTACCAGCTTTTCCATAATAGCATATCATATTAGTGTATGCTTTCTCATCCAAAGCAACGCCTCTACTTTGAGCCATGTTAAATACCTCCACAGCTTTATCCAGATTTCGACCACGTCCATGCACACTGCATACAATATAAACTGCTTCATTAACTTATCTTCATGATTCAAGTCTCTAATAAGGTTGACAAAGGCAAACACCTCTTCTTCATGTACACAATAATTAACTATTTAAACCCAACCATACTCGTTCTGCACTACGACTCCAGGCCACAAAGAATTCAACCATGAAGGTTGAGGTTTTACCTGATCATGGTGTTATATGTATGAATTGATGGAACAACACCAAGCGAGAGCATGTGCTCATAAATGCTAGCTGCGAAATGCAATCTCCCTGCACATTATATTTTTCCATGTGTTAATCCAACTTTTTCTTCTCCCAGGTTTATCATGAGGTACAAAATTTGAAAAGAAGGAAATATGATGTAACCTGCATCTAGCATCGCTTTGATGAAGATATTGTAAGCTACAGTATCAAGCTCCATTTTGTTATCAATGCAGTCACGAATAACGTTCTCTGCTAGCCGATATTTACCTGTTAAAGGTTTCCGTACATTAAGGTAAACATATAACTATATAAGTAATACATGTATTGTTTAGAATCAATTGAACCCTTTCATATAAACCTTAACTGCATGCACGTGAGCACTACCTTTGTCAACTATGCTCGTTTGATTATCACCACATGAGATTAGAGCTTGCAAATGTTAGAGTCTTTAGTGTCAGTCTTACATAGATGTAGGCTTCAAGCTCCTCAACTAATCTCTTACAAGATTGCAAAGGGATGGAGTAGTGGTCTATATGTTATAAAGAATTAATTGACTAGTAAAGTTATTGGGTCAATCTTGATGTTTTTTGCAGGTTTACATTGCAAATGATTGAAGAATATTTTGTCCCACCTTGTTCATAAAGGACTGAGGGTTGCCCTGTGGACATTAAGACTATGGAAGAACAAATTACAGAGAGGAAATTCCTATGACTATCTATAATTTTGAAATTATGATAGCTAATCAATTTTCTTATGCTGAAGTTAGACGTATAAATACCAACTGTAGATGCACCATTCTTACCGCAGTTGGTCAAAACATTTACAAGCATGCTGATGGCTACAGCGCCTAAATCATGGCCTTTTACAGTCTCTTCTCTGAAGAAAAGGTAAGCTTCCTCTGATGTACCACACCTGGCGAGCGCATCAATCATTGAACCATGTAAAAGTTTTCTAGCTTTCGATGAATCTGCCACTGCTGCAAAGACTTCTTGTGCTTGTTTCAGCTTCCGTTGCTTTCCATACAAACTTATCATAGATGCACATGCAGCATCCTCGGGCATGCAACCAAGCTTCATTAGTAAGGCATACAAACATTCTGCTTTTGATGTGTCTCCTGTATACAAACCCATTTCAGATTCATGAAGTATATCATATTATTTCTAAGTGTCCATTGTTTTGGCAAGATGCTTGGAGAAATCAAAGAATTTAATGGTGTTAGCTAGATACATCTGCTGGTAATTTAGTTTCGAGTAAAAAATAAACTATGGCATGCTAAATAAAGTATCAGATTTATGTGAATTCTTGCCTTCTTTAATGAAATTGATTATGAGTTGGCTGGCAACTGACAAGCCATTAGCAGTCTTCAGCAAAAGTTCGAGTTTTTCTTCTGTCCCACTGGCATCGCCATCTGCCATGTACATACTAAGCATCATGCCAAAGGCCATTGTACCACGTGCGTCCAAGGGTTCAAAAGAAGCATCATCATCCGGCACTACAGATTCACCATAAATGACCAGGGAAAATGTCTGTATAAATTTATTGTTCTTAAAAGATTCAATTGTACTTAAGTCATCTATCAACTGCTCCGCATCTTTTAACATATTCTCCTGGCAATATAACTTAATGACTGTTTTTAGAAGCTCCTCATCGAAATCTACCCCGTCTTTCCTTACCTGGACGATAAAACGTTTTGCTTTGTCAATCAAACTTAGTTTCATATACAAGCTGAGCATGTCTTTACAAGAACTAGCATCAGGAATCCCAGTCTTTGACAGAGCTTGAAATGTACTCTCAGCAGCAGCTAGATCTTCTTTCATAACATTGCATTGCAATAAGACGATAAAAGCAAATCTTGAAAACATTATGTTTTTAGATCTCATTTCTTCCATTACGCGCAGAGCTTTTTCGAAGTTTCCTGAATTAAGATGGACTTGCGCCATTGTTACGTATGTTTTCTCGTCAGTGAGTATACCCAGTGTCTTAATCTCTCGGAAAGTATTTTGAGCATCCTCGTATAGACCAAGTTTCCCATATATCCTAATTAGTAAGCCATAGATAACCTCATCTGCAGCAATTTTATACTTTTCCATTTCTGAGAAAAGGGAAAGAGCTTTAGAATAGTCCCTGTTTCTATAGTGAAGGGCTAGAAGTGATGCACATGTGAAATTACTTGGTACTATGCCATGTGATTTCATGCTCTCATACAGTCTGAGTGTTTCATCCATGTCACCCCTTTTGGCACTTAAACTTATTAGGAGGCTGTAGGTTACCTCCTCTGGTATAAAACCCAATTTTTTCATCTCCCTGTAAGTTTCAAAAGCTGCCTCAGCTTCACCTAGTTTCACAAATGAGCTTATTGCTAATGTATAAGTAAACTCATTTGGCACTACCCCCGTATCAACCATCTGCCTCCACAACTCTGTGACATTTACATGGAGTGATTTTTTCTGCAGAGATGAAAGCATGAAATTGTAAACCGCGATAGGAAGAGATATCCCTCTTTCACGTACAGCAGAGTAGAATGACTCCATGGCCTTGTGGCGTCCCCATCTAGCATATGCACAGAGCATGGTACCACAAGCAACCTCATCCGGCTCACACCCCGATTCAAGCATCTCCAAGAAGGTCTCTTCAGCAAGCTTTATTTTTCCGACTTGGCCATACATACGTATCACAATTGTGTAGACAATGACACTAGGTCGGTAGCTTAACTGTTCAAGCACAATTCTAACATTACACCAAATTAATATGTGCATATCCTGAATATAACTTAAAAGATATAAGATGTCACCTTTATAATAAAATGAAGCACTTTACAAGACAATATGACTATCTTACTTTCAAATAGAGAAGAAATGTGAAGTACTAATTGCGTCCCTTAACCCAATCTTATCATGTTACCTACAAAATATAATACTTGCTCTTCCTATGTACTGTTATCCAAAAAATTGTTCAAGATATAACTGATTTGTTTGCATACTCTTACCAAATTGTTTAACTTTTTTTGCAAGTAACGTTACATAAAAGCTTAAAGGTGCAAGAATAACTAGATATACGGTATCACCTTAACAATTAACATATACTCACTACAGTTTTATAAAGTTTTTCAATACTACACAGATTCTGCAATTTTGTACAGAATTGCAGGGGAAGAATAGAACCCAACTTAAATAGCAACAATTCCTAATTGACAGAATTCGAATCACCCGAGATGATCATTTATTAGAACTTAATGCTCCCGGATTACACATCTCATTTTTATCAAAATTCTAATAAATTATAGAACACAACCAAATTTACACATTTAACAATCAACACCCAAGATTCAAAATTACCACCCTAATTAATAGTCATAACAAACTAATACCAACAACAATTTCATACATAATAATTGAAAATTACAGTCATGTAACTCAAACCAGTAGTAAAAGGTAACCAAAAGAACCTGCAATTTCATCCACCCGAAAAAGTCCCTAACTTGCCTCCACCCTTTCTGTTCCTTCAAAACAGTACACATTTCCCTAAAACTCAACACACTAACAAACCCTCCCATCACAGACCTCATATCATACTCCCCTTCCCCTTTTCCAGCCAAGCTCCTAACCCGCTTTATCGCAGCCACAACATGCTTCCCATACAAATGCCCATTCCTATCATCTTCCAAGTACTGCACCATTTGCTCAGGAGACCTCTTAATCCACCTTGGTGTTTGTGCATTTGAGCCCTGGTTTCTTCTCAGAGTGCTCAAGTACTGAGCTTTGGCTTTGATAATTCGACGAGCGTTGTCGTCGGAGAGGTTGTTTTTGGGGTTCTTGGACTTGGGTTTGGGCTTGTTGATGGAATTGCCATCACTTAAAGACCAGGGGTCTGGTGAGATTGATGAGCAGGTGATTCTTGATTTTGGGGGTTTGGGTTTTGGTGGGGTTTTGGTCAAGTGGGGTGGGATGATGAAGGAGGATTTTAGAGCTTCCATAGTAAGGGCGTGTTTGGATGGTGGGTTTTCTTGGGGTTAGAGTGAAGAAGACATTGGAGGGAACAAGAAGAAGAAGATAATGAAGTCTGAGTTTATGGGTTTTGGAAGATGATTGTTTGATGAAAATGACAAATGATTTTTTTGAAAGACTTATAAAAGTCATTTCATACAAATGATTTTTTTGAAAGACTTATAAAAGTCATTTCATTTGTTAATTTTTTTTGAGTCAAAAATTGATTCAAGAAATAATTGTGTTTTTCATAATATATTAAAGAATAATTTCAAATTAAAATTCTGTGTACATTAATTACATAAAATAATTAATAAAAAATTTTGTACATCAAAAATACAAAACAATTTTAAATATTAAATTAAGAAAAAGTTGTTTCAACTCGTGGAGTTAGGGTGGCCGCAATTATTTACTTTAAAAAAATTAAATCTAACCTCATAAAATTTTGAGGGTTTTTTATAAATAGCCAACTACAACCTTTTTTTGCAAAAATTATTTTTTCTAAAAAAATATTTTACGAAAATATCAATTTTATAAAATATTTATAAAAATACATTCTGCAACCAAATTAATCAAATATAAATCTTTATATGCAATTGCATGCAATCTACGTCTACACAACCACATATAAATTCAACTAAAGTCTATCATATATGCAACTGCATGCAACCTGTGCACAACCACATATACAAATTCAATTAAAATCAATCAAAGTCTACGAACAGATTGCATAGACACATATGTAAATTCAACTAAAGTCTATCATATATGCAACTGCATGCAATCTGTGCACAATCACATATGCAAATTCAACTAAAATCAACCAAAGTCTACGAACAGATTGCATATTTGCATGTAGTTGATTTGGTTGCATAACATATTTGTGCAAATATTTTACAAAAAATGATATTTTCGTAAAATGTTTTTTGTAAAAATATATTTTTCTAAATATTTTGAAAATATTGTAAAATTGCAAAAAAAATTGAAAAAATGGTATTTTTGATAAATGCCCTAAATTTATATGAAATTACAATTTTTTTAGTACAAAAAAGTTGATGACAAACAATATTGTAAATATATAAATAATTTTGAAATTATAGTTATGCTCACGTGTGTCTATAGGAGAAAATCTTTGTACTCCCTCCATTTTTTTTAAAAATGTCGTTTTTTTGACTAGGTTTGAATTTCAATTTAAGTATCACTTTTATATTTTCAAGACAAATAAATTTTCTTTTCACCTATATATCCTTGCTTACAACTATAATATTAAATGTACGTTTTCAAGTATTAGTGTTAAATAAAGGTAAATAAAAAATAAAAATGGAAAATCAAATTACATTTATGATTAAAAAAAAAGTCTAATACTATTTGTCTTAATAAATGTGTAAATTCGAGGTGAGGGGTAAAATTAGTTGGGGGTTTGGAAAAGATGAGGGCACTTCAGTAATTTTGTTTTTCTATATTATTTACACTTATTATAATTGATTTGCATTATTAAGTTTTCAGTTTCTTTTGAGTAATGATTATTTATGTCATAATTAGTGTCTTTTATTGTGATTTAATTGCCAATTTTATACGCCTTTAATTAGTTGTAAGGTTAAGTCAGTAACCTTCTAAATGATTTAGGTAGGTGTTTTTAGCGTTTTCTTAATTTAGAAAGTCTTTAATTCATCATATTGCATAGGGTAGGTTTGTTGGTGTATTTATGGGCTGGTTCGATTAAATGTGTTTCTTATTTTTTGATTGGAGGTAGTTAATAGAATGATTAATTGGCGAGGAGTTATTTGATGGATTAATTGGCGAATGGTAATCATATATAAATGATTAATTATTTTTTGATAATTTCAAGGAGGATTTGAAATCAGTTTTATTAAATGCTAATTGATTCTTATTTTTGAGGCTTTGAATTTTCAGTGGATTAATTGATTGTGTTTAATTTTTGGTTTGATTTCTTATTTTGAAAAGTCTTAAATAGTAAAATTGTACCATTTATATGGTTGTTGTACCTCTGAGGGTGTGCCATTTATTGTGGCTTTTTGGACCAATTTTGGGTTATTTTTGATGTCGTCTTTTTGACGAGTTGGGTCATTATTGATGATTATTGTTTTGTCATATTTGTAATCGATTCTAGGAGGTCGGTATAGTAAACTACTTATTGTGAGTTATGATTATTAGCGTGTACTTAAATTTTATAGATCTGGATGTATGTTATTGTGTCTAATCAAAGGTTTCCCTTTGATTAGATTATATTTTTATAGTTGATTAGATTTTACTTTTATTTTTCATTGAAATAATGTTTTAATATCACTAAGATTTAGGAATAATTTTTGTTGTGTTATTTACTTTAATATTAATTATAAATATTATTTTTTTAATCAGTTTTCTTGTTGTTTTCAGGTGAGAATACTTTGGGAAGTCTCTTTTCGGACTTTAAAGACTTATTATCTAAATTTCCAAGGACATCTATGCATACCCTTCGGTTAGATGATAAACTTTATTGAATGAAATAAACTAAACCCTTTTTTCTGGTTTTGTCGGACGTCGGTATTGTATTTCGATATAATTCATATACGAGAATGTATATTCTTGACAAGAAAAAAAAATGGAGTGAGTAATTTCATGTGATTTTCTGTGGTAATCTGAAACAAAACACTCTTAATAAATTAACGAGTCGACTCATTTTGCTTGTAGGATATTGTATAGGTTATAACATTTTTTATTCAGTTTTAGCATTGAAGAATATTTGATGAACAAGAAAAGAAATAATTTCTCACTGAAATACACATGCGCAAAAACTTGTCCTAAAGTTCCTGAACTATTGCCTATTTTTTATCTAAGTCCTTAAATTAAAAATGTAATTGATAGGTAATTAAATTTTTGATTTTTTCTAATCTAAGTCCTTATATTAAAAATTACTAAAAATAGAAATTTTCTGGAAACTTGTTATTAGATCAAAGCACTTTTGATCGTGTTATTGTGTTATTGTAGTCCAAATCCAGAATTCTAGAAACAAAATCGAATTTCTCGAGTTGTTCTACAACCCTCTGCTATCAATTTCAAGGATAGAAATATTTTCTAATTTTCGATTAATTAGGGTTTATGAACCGTTGATTTCTACATGTTTTTGTTTATATGGTTGCATAAATCTGCTTATCCTTAGTTCATTGGTATTTTTATTTTGATTTTTAAAGTTCAGGCTCGTGTTCGCCGGAAAAGTTTTACTCCGGCGTCGTTTCTCAATTTGCAAGCGTAGTGTTGATTGATTGTAAATGTTATTTACTGAAATAGTTTTCTCAGGTCATTAGCTTTAATTTGGTACCTATTTGTCGAGTTCTGAGTTTATTTTTGATTATCGGAGGAATCGAAGTTCACCGACATTCTTAAATTTGGCCCAGAATTTGACGAGAGGACTTAGATCAGAAATTTTTAAAAGTTTAATCATCTATCTATTGATTTTTTTTGTTTAGGGACCTAGGTAAAATGACATATAATTTAGGAACCTTATAAATAATTATCCCCAAAAACTTTTATGAATAGGTTGTTGAGTACTTCGACTTGCATTATTTTGTAAATATAGCGTCGTGGTATTCTTGTCAATTTCAGTATCGCTACTACACAATTTCATGTCTACACAATTTCAAATATGTTTTTACTTTCCATAAAACGACAAGAAGATAAACAAAGCATGCTTGCATCTGATTTTATTCGGTATATATATAGATGCTTCCTGTCAAAAAAATCTTTTAAAATATATTAATCATGATTTTTAGAGACGCTTACATAGAAAAATTTACGACTGCAATTTAACACAAACTCAGTAAAGTTAAAAAAAAATGAACAATTAAAAAACCGGTGGTCATTTAACTTCAAAACTGGAAGGAAACAACTTGTAAACTGATAATACAGCAAATTATAAGTTTACATGGTCTTCTGACATTTTCCCATCTTTTTGTTTCCATCATACAAATTCCATAGCATCTACTGCAGCCTCTTGGGCCGGTTTCTCTGGTTTAGCTTTCTTACCTGTAAAGTGAATAAATGTGGTTACAAGTTTATAATTAAAAAATATATTACACATAAATTTATGATCCTTTCCTTAATTTCAACCGAAAAAGGTCCTTAGCAGGGATGACAATGGCAGTATCAGTATAGTGTCAATCCTGAGGTCACTGTTTTATTTTATCTACTGATAAGCAAGATATAAACATAGCCCCATCCTTCCAAGAAACTAATTTAATGTACTCTGCAGGATCAAGATAGCACCACCTCCAAACACAAAACTACCCCCCTTCCACCACTTCTAACATAATTGTCCAGGCTACAAAAGCTTTTTAACTGAAGGCCAATTTAGTAACCAAAAAAAAGAAGCTAAGAATATGCATCATTTTAAAGGACCAGCTCTGTGTTCCTCATTTGAGGAAACACAACCACCAATCAATTTAACATCCTCCCAAACTTGCATAGCATACACTGCTTTGGTATGTGTTATCATAGAGTATATACTAATTCATTATTGCCTGAAAGCTTTTCTCCGCTACTATATATGCTAAGTTATAATCGCTTCAAAAATTACTGAGCTAAACATTGTCTTGCACATCAATTGCTAATGAGAAAACTGGGCCTGAGGTTGTCCTCAGGGAAGAATCCTGAGGTTAATAGATTTTGTTCCTATAAAACAAATGGCCCCGCAGGGGTAATTTTGTAAATATAAATTTTTTTACAGGTAATTTACATATATACCCTTAAATTTATACTGAAAATCTTTTTAACCTCAGGGTTCTACCCTGAGGACAACCTCAGGCACATCAAGCCCATTGCTAATTACACATGTAAATTGTACACTAAATGTTTACACTACCAACATTAAGTTGAAGTTATCAGACACTCAGGCCAACAAATGTTTACTAGGACTGAACAATGAAATTGAGATAAGAGATGGTTCAACACACTAGTTCTTATTTACTTATTTCTCTCCCTAAAGTCTACTGGTAAAGCTCGTCTTCTTCACACATCACAATAGCAGATCACACTATTGACATCTTTGCAATATTATTTATGTCATTGTCAAGGAGGTAATAAGAAGAATATCTCTGTTGCCTCCATAACTATACATATGTGGATACTGAAACGTTTTATGCAAGGTCTCTCAGTACAATCCACCAAATATTATGCATGTTATATAATTAAAATTTTAACTTTCTGATGCAAGTCACTCATAGTGCATGTTTTTACTTCAGGTTAATGTGCAGAAGTGCATCAAAATGACATTTAAGTCCTTAAACACATATTAAAAGCAACTCATCCTTTGTTTGGCTGTAAACAATGATATAGAGTGAGAATGGAATGAAATTAGCATTATAATTTGGATATTTCCTTTTCAATTTTTCTTCCATTATATTTTTACAAATTAAAACTAGAACTCAATCCCATCAATTTCCGAATGTATGCTCAATCCTAGCTCCTACTCATATTCTTCACAAACCCAACCACAAACAATTGCAGTCTCTCAATTTCTTAACACTCCCTGCTTTTCATCTTTCTCTTCTACCTTCCCCCAACAACACTAAACAGTGGAGCATCAATTATTAATTAAGTGAATTATCATAAGTTAATGGTCGATTAACTGACATTATTAGCATAACTCCACCTTAAGGCCATACTTATAAGATAACAATATATTATTAAATAAGAACATGTTGCTCCTGTGTGTAACAAAAGATGATATTTTAATTTACCTTTCTTCCCTGATCGCTTAGGTTTAACAGCCAAACTCTTCTTCACGCTGAATGCTAGCGGAGCCTTGTTTACCTTTTCTGATGTACCTAATGAACATATAAAACACAGAGAATTGTCAATTACTTCTATTACTATGTCGCAAGTTTGTTTTTTGCTTCCACTGTGCATATAAAGTTTTATTAAACCTGTTTAATCTAAACCTTCAACTAAGACAACCAGTACGAAAATATACTAATTAACAATCCAATCCAACGTAATCGTCTATCCGAAATGTCACAAGTCATACTCCACTACTAAAAATGTGTCTCGCTCGCATTTCGATATGCATATATACCAACAGAAATATATAAGAAAATTATAAGTATATACCTTCAGCGACAGCCATCTCTACGTCTTCCATAGTAATAAGACCCTTGGCAATAGCATCCTTCTGGTCCTGTTTCAATCATTCCAAACAAATTACCACACATTTACACACGAGTCTTTACCCCAGAGAGAGAGAGCGAGAGAGAGAGAGAGAGAGAGAGAGAGAGAGAGAGAGAGAGAGAGAGAGAGAGAGAGAGACAGTACCCTGCGCCATTTTTTAAAAAGCTTGCGTTTACGCTTGCCGGAGATAGGGATAGTTTGAGGCCTCTGCTTGAGCTTCCGGGTAACTGGATCGCCGTGTTTATCTCTTTTGTTGTCGGCGATAGCTGCTCTTCTTCTCCTCTGTACTACGTTGAAAGCCGCCATCTCTTCTCTTTTTTCCCCAATTCTCCAACAAAACCCTAATTGGTCGTTTTATTTTAAACGCTAGCGGCCTTCTAAAATCATACATGTATGTCAATTGTTATCTTAACCCGGCCCGGTCCGATTGATCAAATTTTACTTTTTCTTTTTCCTTCTTTTTTTATGGTTCAATGATTCAATGCAACCTCAATAAATTTAATTACCAAGGGTATATTTGGTTTATTTCGAAATATTATTTTTCAATAGTAAATTTTTTTTTCCTACCTAAAATACGAAATATATAATCAAAATATAATTACACCTCTGCTTGGAGTCTGTGTTGAAGAAAATAATCTAATCTTCATTTATGATTACATGGCTCGAAAAAATACGGAGGACAATTTTCATAATACTAACCAATATGAGTCGGTAATAACATGGAAAGTAAGGCATATCTTTCATGATTTCTTCATTACTTATATCTTTCTTGATTTCTACTTCTATATTGGCCGTAGTCATGGATATACCACTTTTTTCTTTTATTTTCATTTCTATTTCTATCTTGGTTGTTATATATAGTATAAAATGTATTTTGTATAAGTGAAAACATGATTACATTTAACATTATTCCTCAAAATTATTTATATAGAAGTAAGAGTACCTTCTAACACACCATTCTAAGATAAGCACAACTTTCGATTTTCGAAACTATGACTCTAAAAGAAGCTGTTAGTTGGATCAAAGGTATAAAGAGTGAAGCAAGTTTACACTGAAACTGGACTACCTAAAATTCTTGCATGCCAACAAAAATTCAATGGCCATGGTATCTACTTATCAACCTCTCTATTTTGAAAATATAATAAAATTATCTTTATGATGAGTTGGTCGGAAGTATTCCCGATGATCAACTTTTAGTGGTGGGTGGCGATTTTAATGGTCACATTGGTGAGAGGTCGGATGGCTATCCCAGCGCCCATGGGGGTTTCGGCTTCGGGGTGAGGAACGTCGGCGGGTCAGCGTTGTTGGAGTTTGCTACTACCCAGGAGTTGGTAATTGTGAATCTTGTTTTTCAGAAGAGGGCTGAGCACCTCATTACCTTTAGTAGTGGGGGTCTCAACACTCAAATAGACTACCTTCTTATGCGCGGGCGGGATGCTAGGACGTGCATAGACTGCAAGGTGTTTCGGAGTGAGGCGTGTGCTTCTCAGCACCGTCTGTTGGCCATGGATCTATCCATGGGGGGCCGAGTTGTTCGCAGATCGAGAGAGTCCAGACCAAGGATCCTTTGGAAAGACTTGAAGGGTGAGAAGGCGGCTGAATTCAGCGAGTCTCTGCTAAAAGAAGGTTGTTTTGCTCGTGGTGGAGACGCTAACTGTAGATGGTCCATCATGGCGAAGGCTATTCGATGTGTGGGTGAGAAGGTGGTGGGGGTCTCTTCAGGAAAGCTCAGTGGGCAAAAGGAGTCGTGGTGGTGGAACGAGGAGGTTCAAAAGAAAGTAAAGGCAAAACTTGTGCTCTTTAAAGAGCTTATGTCGAGTAGCCCAGGGGCGGAGAGGACTCTGAAGATGGAAGCTTACAAGGTGGCGAGACGAGAGGCAAAAAAGGCTGTGGCGAAAGCCAAGAGTGAAGCCTTCGAGGGGCTGTACTAGATACCAAGGAAGGAGCGAACGCTATTTTTAAACTAGCTAAAGCTAGGGAGAGAAGGCGGCGCGACCTGGGTTCTGTTAAGTTTATTAAGGATGATGCAGGCCAAGTGTTAATTAACGAATATGCCATTAAGGAGAGGTGGAGTTCGTATTTTCATAATCTTTTCAATGAGGCTAGGAGGAGTGGTGTCACTGTGGCTCAAGAGGTCCCTATTTCGTATATTCGCGCTTACGGCCCATGTGAACGTATCAGCAAAGAGGAAGTCAAGGGTGCCCTTCAGAAGATGGCTAGAGGGAAGGCGGCGGGCCCGGACCAGATCCCTATTGAGGTGTGGCTTTGTCTTGGCGAGGTTGGCGTTGAATGGCTAGTTGATCTGTTCAATGTTCTCCTCTCAGGTGCTAAGATGCCAGATGAATGGAGGAGCAGTATTGTCGTCCCTTTTCTCAAGAACAAAGGCGACGCCCAGAACTGTAGTAATTATCGGGGAATTAAATTACTCAGTCACACTATGAATTTTTGGGAGAGAGTGGTTGAATTTCGGATTAGAAGAGAGGTTGAAATCTCAGAGAACCAATTTGGTTTTATGCCTGGGAGATCGACGACCGAGGCCATTCATCTCGTCTGACGCCTTATGGAGAAGTTCAGAGAGCGTCGCAAAGACCTTCATATAGTGTTCATTGATCTTGAGAAGGCGTACGATTGCATCCCTCGTGAAGCTGTTTGGAAGAGCCTTGAGGAGAGGAGAGTATCATCGGAGTACGTCAGGGCGATTCGAGACATGTATTCGCAAGCTAGGTCCTGCGTCTGGACCCCAGTTGGTGACGCACGTTACTTCCTCGTTGAACTGGGCTACATCAAGGGTCGGCTCTTAGTCCTCTTCTTTTCGCCCTTATCTTAGATGTTATGTTGCGAGGGATCCAAGACGACGTCCTGTGGTGCATGCTCTTCGCCGATGATATCGTGCTAGTGGTGGAATCGAGGGGGGGAGGTGAACGAGAAGTTGGAGTTATGGAGATCCACTTTAGAACCCCAAGGCTTGCGTGTGAGCAGGTCTAAAACCGAATATCTCTGGTGTAATTTCAGTGGTGAGGCCAACGAGGAAGGGGTGGAGGTTAGGATTGTGGAACATATCGTCCCTCGTGCGGATAAGTTCAAGTATTTGGGTTCGATCATCCAGAAGGAAGGCGAGATTGAGGAAGATGTCACACATCATATCAAGGCGGGGTGGCTAAGGTGGAGGGCAGCGTCAGGGGTGATGTGTGACAAGAAAGTCCCGTTAAAGTTGAAAGGGAAGTTCTATAGAGCGGCAATCCGCCCTGCGATGTTATATGGTTCGGAGTGTTTGGCGGCGAAGAAAGCCCTCGAGAGCAAGTTGGACGCAGCGGAAATGAGGATGCTACGGTGGTCCTGTGGTCGAATGTTAGTAATATTTTTGTTGTTCGTTCGCAGGGAAGGACTGAATGTAATATCAAGTTCAGTTTTCTTATCTCTTTACGTCTAGAAGTGTGTGAGAAGAATTTTTGGGTTTGTGTATTAACTAAATTAACCAAGAACTAATTATAAGCACTAAGAATTGATTTTAAACTGAGATTCAAATATGTTGGAAAACAATCTAAGAACTGGGGTTCTTCACTTGGTCTCAATACATGCTCAATATTAATGTGATATCTGTGTTCCTACCTTGCTGAAAACAATTCTTCTAAAGTTATACTGTACCATCCCAGGCTACAATATAGTGCTTACAGCTACACCCTAATTGTCACTCCCATGATACAATCAAAGTATATCTATAAACTGTTAAATGCCAAGAATTATATGTCTCACAATTCTCCTATTAATCTCCCGATCTAATATTCAAATTATGTCTGTTAAATCATGTACTAAGATTGCAACTTCTCTCCCAAGCTTATTACAATCCCTAGAATACAATCAAAGGTTCATGACTCCCCTAATTGTGTTAAGATCTCATTAACAGATCAGCAAAGCAGAAAATCACATAATCAAGCATGCATGGATACCAAGGAATACTACCCAATCCTCAGATTAGAGAATTAGTTACGCATATTTAATAAAGAAAACATAATAATAATGATAATGAATGAAAACATAATATTGAAGAAAGAATTGAAGATCGAAAGTACCTTGATACAATTAAAAGCTATGAATTGTTATGATTTACAATGGTAGGATGTGTTTAAATAGGCTCTACAAATCTTGCCCAGCAAGATATTACCTTCTATTACAATTAGAATTCAATTTAGGTATTAAAAATTGCCCAAAATACAATTAGAACTAGAAAAGGGCAAAACAGTAATTTCTCTGCTCCCATCTATCTGCTGGTCGTGCTTCCTGGGCCCACCACACGCGGCCTGGTCATGTAAAACCTATCCCATATTG
This sequence comes from Saposhnikovia divaricata, assembly GCA_036435485.1. Lineage (NCBI taxonomy): Eukaryota > Viridiplantae > Streptophyta > Magnoliopsida > Apiales > Apiaceae > Saposhnikovia > Saposhnikovia divaricata. The sequence goes on from CM071601.1 coordinate 182,265,508, forward strand.
TAGAAAATCTCTCAAGCTTCGCGTGGACTGTAAATGGGCTGAAAACGGACTTCTAGAACTCCAGATATGGCCCAAACAGTATAAGGTGCGCAGCCCTTCTCAAAAATCCGAATTTTAATCAATTAATTCTCCAAGGACGATAGAAGCATCAACTTTAATCAACATTCTCGTAAATCTGCACAACTAAGCAAAACACATCAAAACTACAACAACTTGAGTCCAAAACAATTAATTTAAGCCGAACGGAGGCATTCCCAGTGGATATAAAATCCACTTATCAAACCCCCAAACTTAAACTGATGCTTGTCCTCAACCATAAACAATTACAACTACCTGATTAGTACCACTTTCGTAGGTGATCACGGTTGCATTTGGCATATGCAACAAGCCCTTTAAACCCCTAGGCAGCCCTAGTGGACGAGTAAGGTCTCGTGAGGGCCTATAGCGAATGTACCCACAAAATCCATTTAACCTAATGCAATGCAATGCATGAATGCAACTAATATGATATATGCAACGATCCCCTTCAAACTAACCAAAACCAACTAGCAAGCAAATATCTCAAAGAATGCAACTAAATCCAAATAGAGCTCGACCAAGTTCCCGTATACTAACAATACATGAACAGAAACGTGCGTGTGTGCAATGCTCATCAGAAATACTCCCAAAACTAGGTCAAAAATCATACATATCCTTTGCCAAGACAATCACAGGTTTATAAATAGAATAGACTGTAGACACTTCATAACATAGAAACACCTCCATCCTTATCCAAGGTAGACAGAAATTCATGCTTTATTACTAACTACTACGACACATATATACAATCATGCTTATTTAACCGTGCAATGGATGAGACCCCAAAAGGCTTATACAATAATACCCATGTAGCGAGTGTTAGGTCAGTGGATCCCAGATTATAAAAGCCTTAGGTCACTAGGACTAAGTCCCCTCAGACTTAATTACTCGAGTATTAAAGAGCTCACTCTGGTTAATTTTGCATTTAAACAATTAAACTATTGACTCTTTTTTTTTCTTCTTTTTTTATCTTTTTTTTTTCTTCTTTTTTTTTTTCTCTCTTTTACGATCTGGAATGAGCCTTTCTCATTTCCAACCCTAGACTACTCATAAAATATGAGCCGGCTACTAGCCATTTAACACCTAGCCATTATTTAACAATTAATACAACTAGCATGAAATCCCTGGTTTCCCCCAAACTTAGACTTTAGTGCTCCTACGCCATCAAGGGAATAACGAAAATTCTAAATATAATCAGGTGATTAAATCTCAAAGCATCCAAACAAGCATGACCTCAACCTAGCCCAAAAGCACCCAATGAGACTGTGTAAAAATTTTGTTCCCAAAACACATAAGTCAATTTCATAAAAACTATAAATCAACCCTCTATTCATCATTACCACACTCAATTAGACATCTACATATCAATCAGAATCAGCTCGTTCTAAGGGATCATGAAAAATGCATGCCATGAAAATGCAACTAAAATGAACTCACATGGTATACAGAAATAAAAACAGAATGTCCTATATGAAACAAACGTAGATAACACGAACATATATGCATGAATTACTACTACTAATATGCAAAACATGAAATCCTACATTAACACATAAGATTTTTAGAAAACATATAAGATTTTTTTAGAAAACATATAAGATTTTTTTTTTTTAGAAAACAAATACTACATCACTTGGGTTGCCTCCCAAGAAGCGCTCCTTTAACGTCAATAGCTTGACGCCGATTATACCTGGAAACTTCAATGAGGATAAAAAGCAAACAGATGCACATATCTACGAATTTCTAATATAAGCATATTGTGCAAATAAACCTTAGATTCATTGAAAGGTACGAAAACTTTCAAGAACCTATCATGCTCAAGAGACTTGGAAACACCAAAATAGCTAGAAAAGTCGTCAGAATAATCATTATAAGTACGACTCATATACTCCTCCCAAATCGGATCCTTATACTCTACAGCAAGATTTTCAACTTCCTCAATCTTAACTTCCTTCTCTTTTATAATTGGACACTCATCAATTTTAATCTCATCTACCAATGTATTAAGCTCAAAATTTTCTAGAACTGGTAGAATTTCAATTGCATCCAAATTATCATTAATGTGCATGGGACAATTATCAACTACACCAGTAGACTCATCAGACACGACATTATCATCAATTGCTAAACAAGAATCATGGCATAGAGGAAAATTGACACAAGGAGGAGTTCGATAACAGCCGTCATGCCACACTTTACGAACTTCCAAAATAAAATTATTTAGTTTAGCATTCTCCTCGTACCAAGCTACTGAATCACATGGAATATCATTATCACTAGCAATTTCTAAAGTTGGTTCATCAAAAACTCCCAAAGAAAGTAAGGGAAGATTAGACTGAGTTCCTTGAATCATTTTATTGAGCGCAATCTCCCAATCAGCAAGTAAAGAAGGATTAGACTGAGTTAAACTCGTATCAACATCATTACACATATATGGATAAACATCATCATGACATTGATTTTCAAACGAATATGAATAATCATTGCTAGGGGCATATGGAGCATAAAATGAGTTCTCAGAATAGAACGAATTCACCTGATATGCATTACAATCCTCATAGGAATTGAATTGTGGGTAAGGATTGAAGTCTTGATATTGTTCCTGACTGTTGTAGAAATTCTGAGCATTGTTCCAACCAAAGTTGTACTCCATCTAGTCTCTCTCCTCAAAACCTGTTTAAGTTGTCTACCTCAAAGAACCTGTAGACACACCAAAGAAAGAAATACAAAAAGAAAGAAAAAAAATATATACAAAGATAAAATCCAAGCTACAAGAAATAATTAACTCAAACCCAACATTACTGCCTTCCCCGGCAGCGGCGCCAATTTGTTAGTAATATTTTTGTTGTTCGTTCGCAGGGAAGGACAGAATGTAATATCAAGTTCAGGTTTCTTATCTCTTTACGTCTAGAAGTGTGTGAGAAGAATTTTTGGGTTTGTGTATTAACTAAATTAACCAAGAACTAATTATAAGCACTAAGAATTGATTTTAAACTGAGATTCAAATATGTTGGAAAACAATCTAAGAACTGGGGTTCTTCACTTGGTCTCAATACATGCTCAATATTAATGTGATATCTGTGTTCCTACCTTGCTGAAAACAATTCTTCTAAAGTTATACTGTACCCTCCCAGGCTACAATATAGTGCTTACAGCTACACCCTAATTGTCACTCCCATGATACAATCAAAGTATATCTATAAACTGTTAAATGCCAAGAATTATATGTCTCACAATTCTCCTATTAATCTCCCGATCTAATATTCAAATTATGTCTGTTAAATCATGTACTAAGATTGCAACTTCTCTCCCAAGCTTATTACAATCCCTAGAATACAATCAAAGGTTCATGACTCCCCTAATTGTGTTAAGATCTCATTAACAGATCAGCAAAGCAGAAAATCACATAATCAAGCATGCATGAATACCAAGGAATACTACCCAATCCTCAGATTAGAGAATTAGTTACGCATATTTAATAAAGAAAACATAATAATAATGATAATGAATGAAAACATAATATTGAAGAAAGAATTGAAGATCGAAAGTACCTTGATACAATTGAAAGCTATGAATTGTTATGATTTACAATGGTAGGATGTGTTTAAATAGGCTCTACAAATCTTGCCCAGCAAGATATTACCTTGTATTACAATTAGAATTCAATTTAGGTATTAAAAATTGCCCAAAATACAATTAGAACTAGAAAAGGGCAAAACAGTAATTTCTCTGCTCCCATCTATCTGCTGGTCGTGCTTCCTGGGCCCACCACACGCGGCCTGGTCATGTAAAACCTATCCCATATTGTAGAAAATCTCTCAAGCTTCGCGTGGACTGTAAATGGGCTGAAAACGGACTTCTAGAACTCCAGATATGGCCCAAACAGTATAAGGTGCGCAGCCCTTCTCAAAAATCCGAATTTTAATCAATTAATTCTCCAAGGACGATAGAAGCATCAACTTTAATCAACATTCTCGTAAATCTGCACAACTAAGCAAAACACATCAAAACTACAACAACTTGAGTCCAAAACAATCAATTTAAGCCGAACGGAGGCATTCCCAGTGGATATAAAATCCACTTATCATCGAACGATGTTTGAAAGAATCCCTAATGCGGTGTTCATGAGCGAGTTGGAGGTGGCGCCTCTTTCTGTGAAAGTTAGGGAAGGGAGGTTGAGATGGTTCGGCCACGTCCGTAGGAGGTCGCCGGAAGCCCCGGTGAGGAGGGTCGAGAGTCTAGCGCTTGTTGGGGTGAGAAGGAGAGGCAGACCGATGAGGACATGGGAAGAGCAGCTCAGGTTGGATTTGAAGGCCTTAAACTTGAATGAGACCTTGATCGCCGATAGGAGTTCTTGGAGGCGACAGATTAGAGTCGTGGATTCTCTCCTAGGGAGCGGTTCTGTTGTTGAGAGCCTCAGAGTTGGGTTTTCTCGGCTAGCGTTATCTTAGGAGTTTGGTTTTTCATTTTCACACTGTCTTTTGTTTTCTGGTTCTTGCAGATGCAGGGAGCATGACATGAGGTTAAATCAGGAGAGGTGTTCCCGCTCAGGTAAGTCCCATGAGGTCCAGGCCATGGGCTCAGGTTTGGTTGATTACTTCCCCCATCTTTATCTTCCTAGTACGTAAATCACACTGTTTTGTTGTGCACTAAGCCGGGGGTCGTCACGGAAACAGCCTCCCTACTGTAAAAAGTAAGGGTATGGTCTGCGTACATCTTACCCTCCCCAGACCCTGATTTGAGCGGGATATACTTGGTATGTTTGGTTTGGTTTGCTTTATAGATTAATATCACATGACACCTACAACCTGTGATGTCCAGACATGTAACCTTTATAGTCTGGAAAATTCTCAATGGCACCCTTGTACTTTTGGTTTTTCCCAATAGTACCCTTTTCCCATTGGTACCCTTTATTATTCAACTGACAATGGTACCATTGAGAATTTCATATACTAACATTTTGGTCGATGAAGTGGCATTTCATGGAAAAGGCAAAAATACAAGGGTACCACTCGTAAGTCAAAAACACGAAATGGCACCACTTGGAAAAGTCAATAACAGATGGGCACCATTGAGAATTTCCATTATAGTTTCATAAATGAATGTGTTACAATATACATATATAGTATGATACCCTCTTAATTACTATAGAAACTTAAGAATGTTCATATATAATTATTAGTATAACTTTTTTTCTTATCAATTATGGAAATTTAAGACCATTTATATATCATTATCCACACGGGTTCTTCTTTGATAAAATTACAACATGCTAATACAATATTTCAACATAGCAGCCACAACCAGTTGGATAAGATGAACTTTTGATATGCGCAATTGCTATGCAAGCAGCTTCATACTTCTCTTTTTAATTATAATTCCTGCTGCCTGTGTACTACAGTAAACTACTGATTATAAAACTTTGCCCTTCAGGTTTTATCAACATGTAGGATTCAAGACGCCGGCAAAGGTGGGGCCGAGGAGTAATGTTATTAAATGTTAGAATTTATTTAAATTTCATTTATAGTTATATTTACGAAGATATTACATTTCTCATTGAATCTCCAAAATATTGATATTATTATTTATGGTTTAGATTTCTAAGTGTTTGTCGTTTGATTGAGGAACAACTTTGAACTACTTCATGATTTAGATTCATAAGTGTCTGTCATTTGATTGAGTTCAACTTTGAAATACTTTTTGATTCAGTCCTATGTTTTCTTCTTCCTAGAATTATTTTGTGATTGATTTGTTGATGACGAGGTCAATTTAAATTTAATAGAACCTCTTTATTGACATGCCTTGATATTGTTTTAAATTATTTTCAAACCTAGATATTGTTTTAAATTATTTCAAAAAAGTGCATAATGGTTTAGATTTCTAAATGCAGTGCAGAGTTAATTTTCGAGTTTTAGTGTTGTCCGAGTTTACGAGAAATGTCATACAAACTGTGTCCATTACCTTATTAAAGATGTGATTGGAGCTATCCACCAAATTACCTTATCTAAGCTCTCTATAAAGACCAAAGAAGCTCTTTCACAGGCCGAAAATATTGCGGAGCAGGTGAGGAAATGTGAATGTTTTAATCATTTTTCTGATGTGTTTGGGTATGTGTATGTTCTTATTATAAGTGAAACATTAGACAATTGGTCAAATCTGGACAGTTTTCCCATTTGTCGGTAAGTCTGGAGCTCTAAAAGCATACTCATTGGTTTTGAAGACTGCCTAAAGGCTTGGATATAAGAGTGGATACTTACTAAGTGTAAGAGAATGGTTGAAGCATAAACTGAATTCTTACTAGGTGTTACATTTTTTATGCATTGTTCTCTATTTGAACTACACTAGCATTTGTGTTTTTGTTTTTTACTTCTTTTTAATAAATCTTTTAACTTTATATTTACAGCATTGAGTGGAATGTCGATAATGGGGAAGACTTGCAATTATAACTAAAATAGATCCAACGAATTTTTAAGTTTAATTTCAATATTGATAAAATCTTCAAGAATGCAACTTTGTGAATACAACTTTTTAGTATCAAGCATGTGTCTTTAAATCCTTTAATTCATAAATATTAGTTCAATTTTACACTTCCAGAAAATGGTCTCTATCAGTATAAAACAAAATATTTTCTAAGTTGTTCTTTAATAATTTTATTGCAAACCCCGGCATCGAGGGCATAAATACTAGTTTTACTTTTTCTTTTTCCTTCCTTTTTTATGGTTCAATGATTCAATTCCATCGAATAAATTTAATTACCAAAGGTATATTTGGTTTATTTCGAAATAATATTTTACAATAGTAAATATTTTTTTCTATCTAAAATACAAAATATATAATCAAGATATTTAGTTCGAATCTATCTATACCATATTATAATAGCCGCAACATTAAAAATTTTGGTACCTATTTTTTGGTACTTCGTGTTTTTACTAAATTATCCTAATTATGATTTTAACTAAATACCCTTATTTATATCTATCTATACACTATATTAAAGCTAAAATTTGAAAGATATAAAAATAATAATTATAAATAACTAATCAATTTCCATTTTTATGTAAAACTTGTTACATTTTATATTTTTAATAACCAATCAATTTTCTTTTTCAGATAAAACTTATTTTTTTACTTAATAAAATATTGTAATTAGCCGAAACATTAAAGATTTTGGTACATGTTTTATGGTACTTCATTTTTTTACTTACTTACCCTTACTTTTATATTAATATGTTTTTACATTATTACACTTACTTATATCTATCTATCCTGCTATATTAAAGCCAAAATTTGAACGATGTAAAATAATATAATTATAAATAACTAATCAATTTTCTTTTTTATGTAAATCATGTTACCTTTTACATTTTTCTAATAACTAATCATTTTTTTCATGTAAAACTTATTTTTTCTATTTTAAAAAATATTGTAACTACTAATAACGTGTCGACTACTGTTGTGGAATAAAAACTAGGTTGAAATTATTGCGGCTGGGGTTTGTATATTTAATGCTAGGGTTCGTGAGCTTCGTGCTTTAATGGCTCTTTCTGCGTTCGAGACTTAAACGGTCCTCACAGAATGCCTACGTATCTCTGTAAATTAGAGAATCAAGCCAATAAAACGTAGTTCTGAGGTGAGGGGTCTGACCCTTTATATAGGCTGAGAAGCCTTAGAATTATGGTAGGATTTGGAGACTTGGTGGGCAAGTCTTTGAGGAATGTTCTAGATCTATTCCTTGTAGGAATCAGTTTCCATATTGAATTGGATGCCTTATTGGATAAGTCTGAAGGGGATATTATCCTTATCCAACTCTTATTTGCTGAGCTGTTTATTACCCTTAATATTAATTACGAAATTAATACTATAATCAGGGCTTTGGGCCCAGCTGGTGGGCCCCACGTTTGGACTATTCTCGGCCTAGTTAATGCCACATTAAATGTGTCTTTAGGGCTTATTTTCAGCCCATATCATTTGCCCCCCAACTTCTAAGGAAAACTGATCAGGTTTTCATAGAAGTTATATTTGTCTTAATCGAGACTCGGGGTCGTTTTTATCCCTTACCTGGGACTTCTTAATTACCCTTATATGGGAATTTTGGTTTACACTAGTGTTTCACAAGTATCGTCTTGGTTGTAAAGTGTGGAGCGACCTACACATTTACGACGATTTGCCTTATTCGAGGCTTTAATTTGTGCTTGCTTTTAGCAATTTCGGCACTTTCATAGAGTTTTTATGCATTATAAACATAAATTATTGCTCAATTTGTCAAGAAAATATTTCTATAATTTTCCTCGTATTTTTCTGTACCTTTCCTAGTATTTTAGGAATTTTATGTACCAACAGGTATTTTTCGTAATTTTTCCTAATAATTTAGGAATTATTTTATACCAACAGGTATTTTTCGTAATTTTTCCTAATAATTTAGGAATTATTTTATACCAACAGGTATTTTTCGTAATTTTTCCTAATAATTTAGGAATTTTTATATACCAACAGGTATTTTGATTATTTTTTGGGAATTATTTTTCAATTTCCCAACATTATTTTAAAGGATTAACTTTAAAAAAGTCATCCTGGCAAGAAATGCCTCCTGGGCGTGGGTACCCCCGCCAAGGAGACACCCTCCTTAGGCACGCCTAGGGGGTTTGGTCTCCTGGGCGTGGGTGATCTTTGTCCCTTGAAATGCTTCCTGGGCGTGGGTACCCCCGCCAAGGAGACACCTTCCTTAGGCACGCCTAGGAGGTTTGGTCTCCTGGGCGTGGGTATACCCTTCTCTAAAGAAAATCGAGCTGGGTGTGGGTACCCCCGCCAAGGAGACACTTTCCTTAGGCACGCCTAGGAAGTTTGGTCTCCTGGGCGTGGGTATACCCTTCTTTAAAGAAAATCGAGTTGGGCGTGGGTACCCCCGCCAAGGAGACACTTTCCCTAGGCACGCCTAGGAAGTTTGGTCTCCTGGGCGTGGGTATACCTTTCTTTAAAGAAAATCGAGCTGGGCGTGGGTACCCCCGCCAAGGAGACACTTTCCTTAGGCACGCCTAGGAAGTTTGGTCTCCTGGGCGTGGGTATACCCTTCTTTAAGGAAAGTCGAGTTAGGCGTGGGTACCCCCGCCAAGGAGACACCTTCCTTAGGCACGCCTAGGAGGTTTGGTCTCCTGGGCGTGGGTAGAGCCTTTTAATTGGGCCTCCTGCCTTTAAATTCTGATGGGCTTTTATCCTATTTTCTAAAAATGTCGTAGAACATTCTAGAATTATTTTTAAAATTTGAATTTCATGGGCTTCCCGCCTATTCAAAGGCCCAGTCACCTGTTGATAGCCCATTTACTGGATATAACCGGTTGAGTGACCAACCGTGAACTCTATAAAAGAGTAGTGTGCATCCCTCATTTCTCATTTCACTATTCAGCAAAAATTATCTCTCCCTTATCACAAATACTTTTCAAAAAAGCTCTGCTAGGGTTCTGTCGCGAGGCGATTTCCGGCGTCTTTCCTCCGCCCTGTTTTCCAGTTTCTGTTTGAAGATCGTTGAATCTTCATCTTTTTCAACCTCTTTTTTCAACGTTTCTGGGTTTCAAGCCTTCAAGGGAAGCATATCAATGGAGGACTCTAGCTCTTCAGGCCAGTCACAACTTGCTAACACTTCTACCACCGCTCCACGGCTTACAAGGGGTAAGAACCCTAAAACATCTCTTGTCCATGCCAGTGTTTTTTCCCTTAGAGATCTTTTAAATGAGTTTGGTCAAGCTTTTCCAAATATGCTTCATTTAGATGCTTATGAATATAAATCGAAATACAAACAACATAGGGTAGACATTCTAGCCCAACTTTTTCATATTAATGGGCCTTATAGGGCCGTTGTTCCGGCCTCAAACGAAAGGGCTTGTCACCCAAAGCCTGGGGCCATTAGGATTTATAAAGAGACTTTTTATGCTGGTTTTCGCCTTCCTCCTCCTCCTTTTGTTTATCGTCTTTTGGCCGAAGCCAGGGTTTGTCCAACCCAACTTATGCCAAATGCGTGGCGTTTTATCTATTGTTTCTTGGTCCAATGTAAGAAACATGGGCTTGAGCCCAGTATTTCTGTTTTTCGGTATTTATTCAAATTTTTCAATTCTTCTGACAATTCGGGCTGGGTCAAAATCCAACACCGTTCTTTAGCCCGTTCTTGTTTTGTTTCGGATTCCGCTCCTGATTCCCTTCCTAATTGGAAGAGGGAATGGTTTTATATCTTTTTGGATGGGGATGATTGGGACAACTATTTTCGGCCCAACTTCTGTAGAGCCGTTGATGGGCCTGTCAGGAGTTTAAAATTGGGCGTGGAAGAAGAGGCCGCCATAACTTTGTTAACATCGGATAATTTGCATCAATGTGCAAATTTGATTTCTGAAGATTCGTTGCAGGCCCATGGGCTAAGCGATTTGGGCCCTGAGGGTAATTCTCACCTCTTACTTTGTTAACATTTTATGCTAGATATAATTTTCTAACTTTCTTGTAATCATTTTGCAGCCAAAACTACTCTGGGAGCAATTTTTAGGCAGAGGGAGACTGCTGCCACTGCTAGGGTGGTAACAGAGAACCCTAGGGCCGAAAGGGCCAGGACAGATGAGGCTTCTCCCGCGGTGGAGCGTGTTCCTGCTTTTCTTCAAGAAAAGCCAGTTCCTATTGAGGAAGACCTCACTCCCTTTACAGTGGGATGGGGTTTATGCAATAGGGACACAGCTGTAGGTGATTCTAGGGCTGCGGCTGAGTGGTCCAGGAGCGTGGTTACTCCACGAGATAGGATTCACATTGTGGAGTCCTCTGATGACTTGCAGATTGAGCTTCTCGGGGCTCAAGCTGTTGCTTCGGTAATTTCTTATTCAACTTCTTTAATTTAATTGCATTTACTTTTCCCTTATTCACTTGTTTCCTTTGCAGATGAACGCCTACCTTCAGGCCGCTGTTCATAACCTGAAGGAGGTGCGTGCTGATAAGACCATTGCTGAGAGGGACAGAGACAGATACTTTGATGCCTCCGAGGCAAACTTTGCTCGTTTTAGGGAGGTGGAGAAGGAGCTGGCTGCTGAGAAGGAGAAGAACAGGAAGCTACAGCTGGAGGTGCAGCAGAACAGGGAACACATCATTGCTGATTACAAGGCTTCTAAGGACTTCCAAGATGTCCTGAATGCCGAGTATGATGCAAACTTTCCTGGCACCTTCAAGGAGTGTTGGGAGGGGATCATCGAGGAGCTGAGTGGGAAGATCGAGGGGGTATCCCTGGAGAAGTTCCCGGTACCTGCTATCCCTGGATTGACAGATACTTTGGAGGTTGCTACGGAGACAGCAGTGGATGGGGACTCTCAGCCCACTCAGGATCCACCTTCTTCTCCTGGGGTAGAGACAGCAGATCCTTCTTCTACTGAGGGAGATGTTGTTATTGAGGACTTAGATGCATAGATGGCCCTGTGTGGCTTATTTCTATTTGTCTTTATTTATTCTAAACTTTTGCCCTTCGGGGCTTATGACTTAACTTATTTATGTAGTAGTTTCTTTTGTTTCCATGTTCTCATTTTTTGCTTATAGTTCGTTAAACTTTAGAATTTCTCAAGTACTTGGCCTCCTGGCTGGTACTAAACTCACAAGCTAGTTCAACGTTTGCCTTTCGTGTTTATTTTAACAAAGAGAAATAACTCATAGAGAAAACAGTATAAATTCCATTATGCTGTCAAAAGATATCAATAGAATGGGTTCAACCCTTACATAAATATTCTATCTTCTACTGGGAGCAACATGCTCTAAAATGGTTTCATTCGAACCTTATTCCTAATAAATAGGTAAAAGTCCAAGCCTTTGTCAAAAGGACTTAGACATAATAAACTTTGAGGTTCACAGCATGCCAAGTTCGGGGCACCTCAACCCCGTCCAAGGTTTCTAACTTGTAGGATCCTTGCCCTAACACCTTTCTGACTAGATATGGTCCTTCCCAGTTTGGTGCTAACTTTCCTTTCTAGCCAACTCCTGAGGCTTCAATCTTCCTTAAAACCATGTCACCTTGTCGAAAGAATCTTTCTTTAACTCTCTGGTTGTAGTGAAAAGAGGCTCTCTTCTGATATTCAGCATTCTTTGCATTAGCTCCATCTCTAACCTCATCAATTAAGTCAAGGGCAAGTCTCATTCCTTCGTCATTAGTTTCTGGCTTATATGCCTCAACTCGAGGTGATGCTTGCATGATCTCTAAAGGCACAACTGCCTCGGCTCCATAAGCCAGCAAAAATGGGGTTGCTCCAGTCGTTACCTTACAAGTGGTACGATATGCCCAAAGTATGGGCAACAATTCATCTACCCAAGTGTTCCTAGAGCGTTCGACCCTCTTTTTCAGTCCATCAAGGATAATTCGATTAGCTACCTCAGCTTGCCCATTGGCTTGAGGGTGTGCCACCGAGGTAAAACGGAGCTCAATCGCATTCTCTTCACAATACTTCTTGAACTCTTCATTATTGAATTGTGTCCCATTGTCTGTCACAAGGATTCGTGGGATTCCGTATCTGCAGATGAGGTTCTCCCAAAAGAACTGGGAAACTTGCTTGGTGGTTATCTTGGCCAGGGGTTTAGCCTCAATCCACTTAGTGAAGTAATCAATTGCCACTATCAGGAATTTCCTCTGTGCTGAAGCCATGGGAAAGGGTCCAAGTATATCCATCCCCCACATTGCAAATGGAATGGGAGAGTTAATCGAGGTCAACATCTCAGGCGGTTGCCTCACAATTGGGGCATGCTTCTGGCATCTCTCACATCTCTTGACATAGTTTTGTGCATCAGCCAACATCTCCGGCCAATAGAACCCTAAACGAACTATCTTGTGAGCTAGGGCTCTGCCCCCCAAGTGTTGGCCACAAATCCCTTCATGAACTTCTTCCAATGCTTCTCTTGCCTCTTGAGGCCTTAAACATTTCAAGTATGGGATGACAAACGACCTCTTATACAAAATGCCTTCGATCAAAGTGTATCTCAATGCTCTTACTGAAAGTCTTCGTGCCTCCAAGGCATTGTCTGGGAGCCATCCGGTCTCGAGGTGTGCCTTGATAGGGTCTATCCAAGAGCCTCCTACATCGATTGGTGCCAATAACTTTGAGTTAACGGTCGGGGCCTTCAAGACCTGAAAATAAACACTCCCAGCATAATTTTCTATCTCGGAAGAAGCAAATTTAGATAGGGCATCGGCCTTAATGTTTTCCTCTCGTGGAATGTGCTCAACATAGCACTCCTCAAACTGGGACATAACAGCCTTTACTACTCTCAAGTATTTTGCCATAGTCTCATCCTTAGCCTCGAATTCACCATTTACTTGTGATACCACAAGCCTTGAATCTCCACAAACTTTGAGATTTTTGACCCTCATGATTCTGGCTAAGCCCAAACCAGCTATTAATGCCTCATACTCCGCCTCATTGTTGGTAGTAGGGAAATCCAACTTTAAAGCGTACTCAACTGTGAACCCATCGGGGCTTTGCAAAACCAAACCTGCACCACTAGATTTTGTTTTTGATGCTCCATCAAAATAGAGCACCCAATATTCCTTCAGATCAGGTGTAAGTTCTTCTTCTTTTTCCTCTTGCCCAGGGGTAGTCATTATCTCTTGCCCCCCGACTTCTTGGTTGTTAATAGTGCATTCAACCACGAAGTCAGCCAATGCCTGAGCTTTGATAGCTGTCCGAGGCTTGTATGTGATATCAAACTCTCCTAACTCAATCGCCCATTTGATTAGCCTTCCACTGGCCTTAGGGCTATGCAATATGTTCCTCAACTGTTGGTTCGTCAGAACTTGAATCTTATGTGCCTGGAAGTAAGGTTGCAATTTCCTTGAGGCAGTCACTAATGCCAAAGCAAACTTTTCTATGGGTGAGTAATTCAACTCAGCCCCATGCAACACTTTGCTTACATAGTAGATAGGTTTCTGGACTTTCTCCTCTTCCCGAATAAGGACAGCACTCAGGGCTTGTTCAGATACCGCTAGGTATAGACAAAGAGTCTCTCCAGGACTTGGTTTGGTCAATAACGGGGCTTCAACCATGTATTTCTTCAGTTGCTCAAAGGCCTCTTGGCTCTCAGGTGTCCACTCAAAATTTTTCACCTTTTTTAACGCTTGGAAGAAAGGCAAGCATTTGTCTCCAGACTTGGAGATGAATCTTCCTAAAGCTGCAACTCGACCTGTCAACCTCTGCACATCTCTTATAGAGCGTGGTGGCTCCATGTCTAAAATCGCCTTGATCTTGTCAGGATTGGCCTCAATGCCTCTCTTTGAAACCATCAGCCCTAAAAACTTTCCAGATCCAACGCCAAAGGCACACTTGGTGGGATTCAACATCATCTTATGGTGCCTCAGCACTTCAAATGCCTCTCCGAGGTGCTTGATATGATCAGCCTTAAGTAGGCTCTTGACTAACATGTCATCAACATATACCTCCATGGTTTTTCCAATCAGATGGGCGAATATCTTATTCACCAATCGTTGGTAAGTAGCTCCTGCATTCTTTAGACCAAAAGCCATGACAAGATAACAGAAGACACCAAAGTCAGTTATGAAAGATACCTTAGGTATGTCATCCTTGTGCATCTTAATCTGATTATAGCCGCTGAATCCATCCATGAAGCTTAACATCTCATGTCCAGCTGTGGCATCTATCAACATATCAATCCTCGGCAGGGGAAAACAATCTTTTGGGCATGCATCATTCAGGTCAGTGAAGTCTATACACATTCTCCACTTCCCATTTGCTTTCTTGACCATGACTGGGTTCGCTAACCATTCAGGAAACTGAATCTCTTCAATAAAACCAGCTTCCAAGAGCTTATCCACTTCTTGCCTAATGGCTTCTTGCCTTTCCGGAGCAAAGTTTCTCTTCTTCTGCTTTATTGCCTTCCTTTTGGGATCAACATTTAACTTATGAGTTATGAGTTGGGGGTCAATCCCTGGCATATCAGCTGCTGTCCAAGCGAACACGTCGCTATTCTTCTGTAAGAATTCTATTAACTTGCCCTTCAGGGGTTCTTTCAGAGATGCTCCAACATAAGTAACTTTTTCAGGATCATTAGGTTCTAGAGGTACGGGAATCAAATCCTCTGCTGGCTTCCCTCTATGCTCTTCATCATCGCGGACATCCATGTCTTCAATCGGAAGGACCTGCCCCCGACTCCATCGGCCCTCAGTGCGGCCACATAGCAACTTCTTGCCATCTTCTGATCACCCTTTTGTTCTCCGACACCATTCCGTGTCGGAAACTTAATTTTCATATGATAGGAAGAGGCCACAGCCTTAAACGCATGAAGTCCAGTCCTTCCAAGGATTGCGTTGTATGTTGATGCTGCCTTGATCACCAAGAAATTCAACATCTGAGTCGCCTCTTTAGGCTCCTGCCCAATAGTCACGGGTAGCTGAATAGTCCCTTCAACGTTGGACTCCACTCCGTTAAACCCGTATATAGGCATGTTTGTAGGGGTCAGTTGGGAGTCGTTGTAACCCATCTTTACAAATGCATCATGAAATAAAATATCCACAGAATCCCCATTGTCTATCAAGACTCGTTTCACTTCTGAGTTTCCAATCACGGGAGTTATGACCAGTGGGTCGTCATGGGGGAATTTCACTCCTTCCAAATCTGAATCATCGAAACCAATTACCATCTCGGTTTTAGCACGCTTCGGGGCTTCTCCCACAATGTGCATTACTTCTCTAGCATAAGCCTTTCGAGAATTCTTAGTCGTGCCAGCTGCTGTCGGACCTCCCCAGATCATATTGATAACTGCCCTTCGGGGCTGTGGATTGCGATCATGGTTGTCATCCCTCCTATTATTATCTCTCCTTTCATTGTCCCTTCTGTCATTGTCCCTTCTCTGGTTCCCACGGTCATCACCCTTGGTGAACTGACTTAGTTTTCCTCTTCGTATCAAGAACTCAATCTCATCCTTGAGTTGCCTACAATCGTCGGTGTCATGTCCCACATCTTTGTGGAACCTGCAGTATTGCTCCTTATTTCGCTTAGCTGGGTCTCCTCTAAGTGGCTTCGGCCATCGGAAGTCCTTTTCCTTTTCAATGTCCAACAGGATCTGGCTTCTTGGAGCATTAAGTCTGGCATACTCAGAAAACCTTGGACCCAAGTTCTTTTTTGGAGCAGATTCAGAGTCTCTGCTAGCTCGGGGATACTTGTCCCTAGCATCGTACTCTTGTTCTTGCTTCCGCTTGTTCCCTCCATTGCCCAACGCGGCTTCTTTCTTGATGCTGTCCTCAGCTTTTATATACTTGTCCGCCCTTCGTTGAAGTTCATCCATGCTTTCAGGGGGGTGTTTTGCCAACGACCTCTTAAAAAAGAGATCCGTGGTTCCATGCTGCAAGGCTACCATGGCCACCTTATTTTCCAAATCGGTGATATTCAGGGTTTCCTTAGTGAATCGCTTGATGTAATCTCTTAAGTTCTCATTCTTTCCCTGTGTTACATACATAAGGGATGCGGAGCTTTTCTCATGAATTCTTCCGCTAATGAATTGACTGACAAAAGCGGTACTCAACTCCTTGAAAGAGCTAATCGAGTTTGGAGGTAAACGACTATACCAACATTGCGCCATGCCCGACAGGGTTTGGGGGAACGCCCTACACTTAAGGGCATCGTTAGCAGGCTGCAGTAACAATGCACTTGTAAACGTTCTCACATGAGTTGCGGGATCCCCCGTTCCATCGTAAGCTTTGATCGTGGGCATCTTAAACTTTCGGGAGATATGTGCATTCATCACCTCCTCCGTGAATGGAGGGGTCGGATCATCCAGATCTCCTTGTAACATCAAATCTCTAGGATTATTCTTGGGGAGTTCCACCCTGGTAGTTCCTCTGGTTGGGGCTTCAGCCCTTCGGTGTCTCCTTGAAGACCTCTCCAGATCTATGAAGGGAATCCCTCCTGAAGTCGGAGGAGGTCGAGTCTGATTAGGGTTCTATCTCTCTAGCTCCCTTGCTTGGTCGTCCTTCAGCTTCTGAATCTCGGCTTCATAAGCCTTAATTTTCTCTACAATTGTTAAAGGACCATCTCGGTTTGATGGATTCCTCCTCAGAGGTTCCTTACTAGCGCGTCGGCTCCTTGGGGCTTCGTCTTGATCATCGTCTTCAGATGACGAGTCTCCGGTATAAGGACCAGAGTAATCATAGTATCCTGGTTCAGGAGGGGCCGGGCCTCTAAGATAAGGGGATTGTTGTTGCCCATGGATCAGCCGAGCATGACCGCTTGGTCCTGGATCCCTTGGATCTTGGGGGTAATTAGGCAGCCCATACATTGGGTTGGTGTTGACAGGGAGCGAAGAAGTGGAGAGACTGTGAAGCGGCGGGCGGCTGCTCAGAGGGAGAGGAGAGACCACCATCTGGAGCGGGTTAGTCTCCTGTCCTAGAGGGACGATTACAGGTTGAGATCTTTCAGCGGGGGGATCCGTCCCTTGTGGTTGAGAGGCCTGACTACGAGGGTTTGTTTCCGTCAATGGGGGTACAGACCCTGGCCCTGTACCAACAGGAGGAGCAGCGATTGGTGGAACGATGGTTCCAGAGGTAGCCTCGGTTGAGACCGGTGTTGTTCTTCGAGTGGTAACCATGGTTGATGTCTTCTTCCCACAGACGGCGCCAAATGTTGTGGAATAAAAACTAGGTTGAAATTATTGCGGCTGGGGTTTGTATATTTAATGCTAGGGTTCGTGAGCTTCGTGCTTTAATGGCTGCTTCTGCGTTCGAGACTTAAACGGTCCTCACAGAATGCCTACGTATCTCTGTAAATTAGAGAATCAAGCCAATAAAACGTAGTTCTGAGGTGAGGGGTCTGACCCTTTATATAGGCTGAGAAGCCTTAGAATTATGGTAGGATTTGGAGACTTGGTGGGCAAGTCTTTGAGGAATGTTCTAGATCTATTCCTTGTAGGAATCAGTTTCGTAGGCCATGAGTTCTCTATCTTCCATCATCTGAAAAGGTCTAGATGAAGTGTTACTAGTAAGTCGATTGTCTCGAAACAAACGAAGCCTTTGACATAGAATTGAGTTGTTGATATTGTATGAAAAAATGGGAGATGCATACTAATCATGATAATGCTAATAATGTAGAACAATAAGAAGGGGCGGCGATTGATTCTGTTTGATTGAGAAGGAACCCTCGACATTCTTCTTCTCCACTTGGATGGAATATAACTACTTGGGACAAATTGATAATATTTAATTAGGAGAGTACTGTAAACTACAAGAACGGGAAACTTAAATAAATAATTACTTGACATAAATTAGACACCAAGTAAACACTAATATTACAGCGGGTTCATTAATTGAACATCCGGAGAATCACTACATTGTACTTGATGAACACAACTCGGCGATCTAGCTGTATATACCCTAAATATTTACATGGTAACAAAAAAATTAAATTACATACTGTGCCTTATATAAACAACATTACAGAGAGGGTTAATATTTGATATCATATTTTGAGAGTTAGAGAGAGATACAGAGTAGAGAGAGAGAAAGAGAGAGGAGAGAGTAACCATGGTTTATTTGAGAGAGGGAGAGAGTACGGATGAGGCGTTGGGTTATGGTGATGACATTGTGGAAAGGATTGGCATGTCCTCCTCTAGAAGAATTCGCATTCAACTTCGACGAGACTTGTTATAAGCTAGATTGTATTCTCGATGATCCATTACTTGATGGTGAAATGGAAAAAGATTGCTCGATTTATTATCTATTATATATATAATACAACATTACAAGAAGGGGATTTGATGAACAAATTAAATCGAATTAACCATTTCAACCCCTTAGTTATTACATATTATCTTAAATTGATTTATGTGCATTAATAGTTTTGTACTTACGATAAGCATTTAATGTTTACATTTGTATTACTTAAATTTGATTTTAATTTTACAATGAATATCAGAATATCAAACCACTTCTTAATAATTACTTGTTAGTGTCTCATATCTATTAAAGTATATTAATTATTTTGTTGTTGAATATGTATACCATATATATTTATTTGTGTTACATCAAATATTTTCAACTAAAACTGAATTACAAATATCGACAAACATATATGATGCAATGAGAAATTTATAAAGAGACTTTAAACATTTTCATCCTACTTCATTTGTTTAGAATTTGTATATGACCCGATTATAAGGTGAATTGAGACATTTATCAGCATATATATAATCGAAATTACCAATTTACCCACTTAGTTATTACGTATTATTTTCTTAAATTAATTGATTTACATTGATAGTTCTGCAATTAAGATAAGTATTTAATGTTTACATTTATATTACTTAAATGTAATTTTAATTTTACATTGAATAACAGAATATTAAACCAATTTTTAATAATTAAATATTAATGTCTCAAATCTATTGAAGTATATTAATTATTTTGTTGTTTAATATGTACGTTCTTATATTTTCATTTGTGTTACATCAAATAATTTTTAAATAAAATTGAATTACAAATATTAACATACATATATGATGCAATGAGAAATTTATGAAGAGACTTTAAATATTTTCATTCTACTTGATTACTTCATCTTTTAGAATTTGTATATGATCCGATTATAACGTGAAAGGAGACATTCATCATCATTAAATCGAAATGACATTTTTATCCCCTTAGTTATTACATATTATTATCTTAAATTGATCGATGTACAATAATTGTTCTGCAATTAATATAAACATTTAATGTACAATTATATTACTTAAATTTAATTTTTAACTTTACGTTGAACATCAGAATATGGAACCACTTTTTAATAATTTTATATTAATATCTTATATATGTTAAAGTATATTAATTTTTTTGTTGTTAAATATGTATTTCCATATATTTTCATTTAAGTTACATCAAATAATTTTTAAATAAAAGGGAATTACAAATATTGACATGCATATATGATGCATTGAGAAATTTATGAAAAGATTTTAAACATTTTCATAATACTCGATTACTTCATTTTTAGAACTTATAACGTGAAGGGAGTCATTCATCACCATAAAATTAGAGTGTTTATTTTATTAAAATACATCTGTAAAAATTATTTCATATAATGCGTTTATATTTAACTTGTAAAGTGATCGTTCAAACTTCATGAAATGCATATTATGTACCAAAAAGCCTTATACCCACAAGACGACATTTAACGTTATACCATACGAATTATAAAACGATTAGTTTCACAAGATGAATATTGAAAATATTAGCCGTCCAATAACTCATTCAAGACAACATGCAAATATACAAAATATTTTTTAAAAAACAATAAATTATTGAAATTTAGAGTATGGCTGTGCTTTGCACGGGCGAAAGAGTTAGTTATATTTGAACTAAGAGAAGATTGTTATATCTTGTGTAATAAATCTTGAGATTAGTGAGAATCGATTAAAAATTAAAAATTAAGGATGATAAAATATAAATTTTTAATATTTAAGTTAACTCATCGTGTTAAAAAAAATTAGATGATATTACAATGTTCAAGAGATCTTGATTCGTTGACTTTTGAATGGTGGTTGTCAAACTTTTTTTTCTTCTTATAAATAGTTTCAGTCTTTTAAATTTTTAATATTTATTACTTCTCATATTTAATTAAGTAATTTATATTATATGTTAATATGTTTTGACGGTGAAATTTGTTAGTCACGGAGGCATGACTGTATACATCTAATAACAAGCCTAATTGTTTGTAATGCTTTGCATCACCTACATGACCTCTTAACTGGGGGAACCTCAAGTTGTAGAGTTTCTACTTGTTGTAGTACTTATAACAGGCATCAAATTCTACCTGTGTAACTGTAATTAAAGTCAGAGAATAATGCTTGAAAGAAGTTCCAAGGATCATGCCTCAAGCTTGAAGATCAAGACTGCCAAAATAAACATAGTTGGAATTTGGAGAATGAAGATTTGCCTAAGTACCAATTCGAGAAGTATGCTTGTTATATTCGAGAAGTCTAGCATTCGAGAAGTCAGGAATTCAACATCTCAAAAGACACTGTTCGATATCTCTGGAGATCAACTAGTCAAAGCCTCATTCGAGAACTCAGAGATTCGACATGTCTAATACTCTATTCGAGAACTCAAGAAGTCAACAAGTCAAAGCATCATTCGAGTTCTCTAAGAGTCAACAAGTCAAAGCTACATTCGATATCTCAAGGACTAAAGAAGCTATTCGATATCTCAGGGATTCGATAAGTAAAATGCTCTATTCGATATCTCAAGGATTCTTGGAGAAAAGACTTATTCGAGAAATGATTTGATATGTCAGCTCAACAGTATTCGAGAACTCAGAGTTATCGATTAAGCCAATTCCAGTTCTCGAATCACCAACAGAGTTACTTCTCGAATACAATCTTGGAGACAAAATACTGAAGAATTGTACAAGTCAGAAACCTGCAACAAGCCAAGATGCTTTATGGACCACATACTGTAAAGCACGTTGGAAAGCCTACAAAGAAGCTTGGAGAGACAGTACAAGAGACAAAGAGCTAAAGAAGTTGATCTGAACAGAGTTCTAAGAAGTCAAATCTGTAGCAGTTTGGATGTTTACTCAAATAGGATAGACATATTAAAAAGCGAGTTTGTTTGCTACCTTATTTGTTGTAAGCAAGTTGTTCACGTGATATAAGTGAACAACCCTGCTTCTTTAGCAAGTATCAAACATAGTGATCTATTGTTTTTCCAAGTAATATCTCTCTGAGAAAGAAGCTGAGAATACATTCACCCCCCCTCTGTATTCAGGAGTGTGTTCAATACTGATAATGTGTATTTTATACACGTTTTGTCTTTTATTCTCTTGCATTTTTGTTCGTTTCGAATGTAGTTTTATCGATATTAATTATGTTTTTCATCTTTCAGTGCCTCATGCTTAATTGTTGAAAAGATGGCTTATTTTGGGTTTGAAAGTAAAGATTATTCAATAGGGAAGTTAGAAGATGCAAGATCGCGATGCCGGGAGGTTTTTAATGTATTATTCTTGAAGATCTTGTCTCGCACGGCCGTTCCGCAGGCCGTTCAAAGAGTTTAAAAGGAGCAGTCAACTGCACGGGCTGCTGCACGGCCGTTCAGCAGGCCGTGCAGAGTGTTACAAGTAGTGCAGATTGGGCAGTCTTTTTCACGGGCTGCTGTACGGCCGTGCAACAGGCTGTGCAACCCCTGCTGTGTATTAAAAGAAGCCAAACCCTACATCTTATAACATCTTAACCTACATCTTATTTTCCTCTCTTCTTTGCCTCTTCAAGAACAAAATTAGGGTTAGTAGAATTGAGAGAGAAACATCAATTACTCATAATCTAGCATTGATTATGAGTAACTAACTCTATATATTTGGCTCAAGGAAGCAATTCTTGTACTAAACCCACTAAATTTTAAGTAAGATCTATTTCACTCTATCTTGAATATTTGTGTTGTATTGCTTATGATTTTGCTTGAAGATTTGTAAGTTGTTTCACCTTACTCTTCTTATATTTTCAATTGCTAACTGTTTGTTCTAATATGTAATCGTTAGTTCATTCATTATAGTAGCACAAGATTTAGTGTACCTAAATCCACAAAATTCAAGTGCAAATACCTAGGTTGAGCTTCTCATCCTTGGGTTTGTCCTAGCCTCTCTTTGTTTAATTCCTTGACTTAGTTAAATTGTTAGTGCTTCATTATTGATTGCTAGTGTCAAGAGAGATAATTTATGTGCTTCACTAAATTAGTGTTTTTGAAGAGAAATAAGTAATTGTGTGCTTCACCAATTATCTTGGTTAGGTAGAGTTGGATATATTTTGCTTGGTTGTTGGGTTGAAGTGCTTGATTTTCATTAATCCTTGGGTCAAATAACTCTTTCTCTTGCTAAATTATTCATTGTGCTTGTAGAATTGGATGATTGCCATTCATTTAGTTGTATTTCTATAGCAATTTATTTATCGTATGCAAGGTGTTTGATAAAACACCTCAACAAACTCAAACCCCCCCCATTTTCCACATTTCTAGATTGTAAGAGATAATATACTTGAAATCAATATTGATAGTCCTTCTCTGTGAACGAACTTACGAAAAACACTACCTTCAAATTGGCGCCGCTGCCGGGGAAGGCAACAATATTAATTTTAAGTTAATTGTTTCTTATATTTTAGATTTTATCTTTGTATATAGTTTTTTTTTCCTTTTTTCCTTTATTTTTTTTGGTGTGTCTACATATTGGATATAGACATGAACTAACTCTTTCAGGAGACGATGGATAATTATTGTGGTTGGAATATCGCTCAAGATTTCACCCACGATCAAGAACGATATCAAGATTTTAATTCTTTTCAGAATTTAAATGCGCATCAGGTGAATTCTTTCTATTCTACAAACTCATGCTATGCTCCTTACCCTCCTAGCATTGATTTTTCATATACTCAACAAGTGGTATCAGAGCAGGCTATTTATTTAAAAAAATAGAAAAAGATCATGAATACACCAAAGACTACAGGAACAGTGAAGGTCCCTAAGTTCGACAAAGAGAATTACAACCTCTGGAAGATTAAAATGTTATTGTTCATCAAAATTGCTAACCCTCTATATCCTGAGATACTCAAGAATGGTCCCTTTGTTCCATAACAAGAGATTCCTGAAAAGACTGTTGGAACTGTAACCATCCCAAGATCTTATGTGGCTAAAGAACCATCCAAATGGACAGAGACATAAAAGGAGATGGTTGCTCTCGACAGTCATCTCATGTTATTAATCATAGATTCTTATGGAACTGTCAATGTTTGCTAACATAGCCTCTTGCAAAACAGCAAAGGAGATGCGGGATCATATTGAGGTGTTATGCGAAGGAACAGAGTAGGTTAGAGAAAACAAGAAACAGATACTGGTCACACAGTATGAAGCTTTCATGGCTCAGACCAAGGAAAGCATTACTGACATGTTTGAAAGGTTTCACAAGCTGGTGACTGAGCTACAGATGAATGGGAAGGTGTACAGCACCAAGGAGTTGAACATGTTTGAAAGGTTTCACAAGCTGGTGACTGAGCTACAGATGAATGGGAAGGTGTACAGCACCAAGGAGTTGAACATGAAGTTTCTATTGTCTTCACCAAACCATCTAGAACAAAGGGTCATTTCTCTAAGAGAAAGAGATTTGAACAAAGTCACATATGATGTGCTCTATGGGGTTTTAAAGACTTATGAGCTTGAGTTGCTTCAGAAGATGGCTATCCAATCCAACCAAGGCAGAATGGTAAAAACAAAGAGAATTACAACCTCTGGAAGATTAAAATGCTGTTGTTCATCAAAGCTGCTAACCCTCTATATCCTGAGATACTCAAGAATGGTCCCTTTGTTCCACAACAAGAGATTCCTGAAAAGACTGTTGGAACTGTAACCATTCCAAGATCTAATGTGGCTAAAGAACCATCCAAATGGACAGAGACAGAAAAGGAGATGGTTGCTCTCGATAGTCATCTCATGTTATTAATCATAAATTCTATGGAACTGTCAATGTTTGCTAACATACCCTCTTGCAAAACAGCAAAGGAGATGTGGGATCATATTGAGGTGTTATGCGAAGGAACATAAGAGGTTAGAGAAAACAAGAAACAGATACTGGTCACACAGTATGAAGCTTTCATGGCTCAGACCAAGGAAAGCATTACATGTTTGAAAGGTTTCACAAGCTGGTGACTGAGCTACAGATGAATGGGATGGTGTACAGCACCAAGGAGTTGAACATGAAGTTTCTATTATCTTCACCAAACCATCTAGAGCAAAGGGTCATTTCTCTAAGAGAAAGAGATTTGAACAAAGTCACATATGATGTGCTCTATGGGGTTTTAAAGACTCATGAGCTTGAGTTGCTTCAGAAGATGGCTATCCAAGCCAACCAAGGGAGAATGGTAAAAACATCATGTGCCTTGATTGTCAGCAAATATGTTCAAGACCTAGAAGCATCTACAAGTCAGCTGAGGATAGAAGAGATAGTAGATGATGAAGAAAATGAAGGTGAAGTGACTGAACCTGTTAAGGAGAAGGAAGAAGAAGAGTTCTATACTCTTGAAGAGCTAGATGGCATGGAAAACACTTCATATGCTTTCATGGCCAGAAAGTTTCCAAACATCAGATTCAAGAGGAACCAACCCTTCAAACCTAGACCCCAAAACCATTCATTCAACAAGAGCAAGGCACCCGTGAAAGCAAACAAGAATAAATTCAAAACCAGTCATGTGGATAGGTTATCTGTAAGGTGATATAGATGCAATGACCTAGGGCATTTTGCCAGTGAATGCAAGAAGCCTAAAAAGAAGGATAAGGAGTTTCTAGAGCTTGAAGCCAAGTATGAGGCCCTTCTGAAAAAGCAAACACAAGGCAAGGCCTACATAGCTGAAGGAAAGTGTTGGGATGACTCTGATAGTGATGGAGAGGAGCAAGAATTCTGTAACTATGCCTTGATGGCTGATTCCAAGGATGAACAATCTCTATCTGACTCTCAGGTACCATCTCTTACTACCATAGATATGTCTGTTTCTGAGTATAAATGCATGGTTGAACAACTATCTATTGAAATGTTTAATATTCATACTAGTATGACTGTTGCTAATGAAGAGATTGTCAAACTGTCTGCTGCGAATGAATTGCTAAACAAGAAGAATGAGAAACTTGAGCTAACTGCTATGCAAGTAGATAACCTTAAGAAAGAAGTTGAATATTTGCAGAAGAAGGTTCTATGTGCTAGTCAGGTTGAGAAGGCTCATAGGGATGAACTAGCTGAGAACGAATTCAAACTGAAAACCTTTTAGAACTCCTCTAGTCTACTACAGTCCTACCATGAGAAAAACCAAGCTAAACCCAAGGTTGCCATTTGACTTGACTATGGCACTCTTAAACAGAGGAAAGGCTATGCTGTCGTTGAAGATGACATAGTTGTTCAGGATGAAGTGCCTCACATTTTGAAAAAGACTGAGTCTCTAATTTTTAAAGAGCCAACATTTGAAATTGATGAGGATGCCTTACTCATTAAGCAAATGTTGAATGATGAGAATGAGGCACAGTCTAGTGAACAACCAGCATCCTCTAAGAGTGAGAGTGTCAAGGCAAAAGCCAAGAAGCCATTAGGAGGTAGACCTAGACATGAGAAGCTTGTGAAGTTTGTTTCAGCTGGGAAAAATGAATTTGAGAAGAAAGTGGCTAATAAGAAACAAAACAGAAATGGCAAGCTAGGGATAAACAAGAATAATAATTATGCTTATGTGCCAAATGCTCCTAGGAAAGTTTGTCAAAACTGTTTTAGCACTAATCACTTAACTCATGCATGCAAGAAACCAACTAGTAGTGTAACTAAGCCTTTCTATGATTGTTCTGTGCCTTTAAGACATAGAGATTCACCTTTCTGTGATAAACTTGACTGTGTGCCATGCAACATGAATGTTATGACTAGCTGTTTTAATTTGAGAAGACAATTCATGGATGGTTGCATCAGTCACAACATTCACACACACTACACAAGGCCAGAGTCTTCAAGTCCTCCTCGAGTTAGGAAGGTACCTCTGTCACCTAAGTCTAAGAATTTAGATTCTAAGACTTCTAACAGTGACAAGAAGACCAGTCCTAAGAAAGTTGATAAGCATGCTGTTTTTGATAAATCTGTTTCTAAGCCAAGTGGACCCAAACTTGTTTGGGTACCAAAGAAGAAGTAATACATTTGTGCTTGCAGGGCAAAGAAAGTGAAAAGAAGGTCATGTTGATTTTGGACAGTGGATGCTCAAATCACATGACTGGTGATATGGCCCTACTTTCACAATATGAGGAGAAGGCTGGCCCAATGGTTGCTTTTGGAGATGACAGCATGGGTAACACATTGGGATATGGCAAGTTAAAAGTTGGTAATGTCATCATTGAAGATGTAGCACTAGTCAAGGGTCTCAAGCATAATCTGCTAAGTGTTGGTCAGTTTACTGATAGAGGATTCAAGGTAAATTTTGACAAAGATGAATGTTTGATCACCCACAAGAAGACTGGTGATTTTGCTCTACCTGAACTTCAAGGCCATTAATTCTCTAGTCAAAAGAGAGTTAGTGAGAAGCATGCCGACACTTGAATTCTGTCAAGAAGGAGTGTGTGAGGCTTGCCAAAAAGAAAAGATGAAAAGGTCAAGCCACAAGTCAAAGATAGTGACATCAATCACCAAGCCCCTGCAATTAATTCATATGGATTTGTTTGGGACTGTCAATATTATGTCACTCTCAAGAAAGAAGTATGCCCTAGTGATGGTTGATGACTACACAAGGTATACATGGGTGGAATTTCTAGCATCAAAGGATGAGGCTCCTTAAGTAATCATTGATCACATAAAGAAAGTTGATAAGGAAGCAAAAGCCAACAATGCAAGCGTGATTGCATTGAGAAGTGATAATGGAATAGAGTTCAGAAATGCCTTACTTGAAGCATTTTGCAAAGAGAATGGCATTTCATAACAATTCAGCTCCAAGGACTCCACAACAAAATGGAGTAGTTGAGAGAAAGAACAGAACTCTAATTGAGGCTGCTAGAACAATGTTGCTTGATGCAAAGATGCCTACATATTTTTGGGCTGAGGCTGTGAGCACTGCATGCTACATCCAGAACAGAACCCTCATCAACAAAAACACTGGAAAGACACCTTACAATTTGATGACTGGAAAGAAGCCTACTCTAAAGTATGTTCATACTTTTGGAAGCAAATGCTTTGTGTTGAAAGACAATTCAGAATATGTTGGGAAGTTTGATGCAAAGGCATTTGAAGGAATTTTTCTTGGCTATTCTATGGAGAGAATTGCATACAAAGTTTATGTCATCAGTCAAAAGAAAGTTATGGAAAGCACAGATGTGACATTTGATGACAGCAAACTACCTGGATTAGAAGAAGCCAATGATGAAGATAGAGATCCATTAAAGTTTGAAAATCTTGATGATTCTGATGAAGAGATTGAAACTGAAGTTGAAACTCTAGTTCAACAAACTCAAGTGAATGATGAAGCAAGAGAAGAATCTGATCCAACCAATAGTGAAGAGACTAGCATCCAAGACACACATGTGAATAGTAGCAACTTCATAGGGGGAGGAAATGAAAATGATCATGTCTTGGATTATGAAGCAACATCAAGGTTGAGAAATCGAACTGAGCACTCAAGGAAATGGGATAGGTCACACACTGCAGAGCAAATTATTGGAGATCCAAATGCAGGAGTGAGAACTAGAGCAACTCAAAATGAGTGTCTCTATGGTTGCTTTCTATCTCAGATTGAGCCTAAGAAACTTGATGATGCACTGTTAGATCCATATTGGATTATTGCTACGCAAGAGGAGCTGAGTCAATTTGAAAAAAACAAAGTATGGGAACTTGTGCCTGCACCAAAGAACAAAACTGGTAATGTGTATTTTATACACATTTTGTCTTTTATTCTCTTGCATTTTTGTTCGTTTCGAATGTAGTTTTATCGATATTAATTATGTTTTTCACCTTTCAGTGCCTCATGCTTAATTGTTGAAAAGATGGATTATTTTGGGCTTGAAAGCGAAGATTATTCAAGAGGGAAGTTAGAAGATGCAAGCTCGCGATGCCGAGAGGTGTTTAATGTATTATCTTGAAGATTTTCTCCCGCACGGGTTGTTGTACGGCCGTTCAAAGGAGCAGTTTTTCTGTACGAGTTGCTGTACGGCCGTTCAACAGGCCGTACAACACCTGATGTGTATTAAAACAATTAAACCAAACATAAAAATATATCTTCATATCTTATCTTAACATCTTATTTCATCTAACATATTCCTCTTCAAGAACACAATTAGGGTTAGTAGAAAGTAATTGATTATGAGTAACTAACTCCCCCATTTGGCTCAAGGAAGCATCTCTTGTACTAAACCCTTTCAATTTAAGTAAGATCTATTTCACTCTATCTTGAATTCTTGAGTTGTATTGTTTATGATTTTGCTTGGAGAATTGTAAGTTGCTTCAATTTGCTCTTCTTGTAATATCAATTGCTAATTCTTTGTGCTAATCCGTAATTGTTAGTACATTCATTATAGTAGCACAAGTTTAGTGTACCTAAATTCTCAAGCTTTAAGTGCAAATACCTAGGTTGAGCTTCTCATCCGTGGGTTTGTCCTAACCTCTCTTTGATTGATTCCTTGATTTGGTTAAATTGGTAGTGCTTCACTATTGGTTGCTAGTATCAAGAGAACTAATTTATGTGCTTCACTAAATTAGTGTTTTTAGAAGAGAAATAAGTAATTGTGTGCTTCACCAATTATCTTGGTTAGGTAGAGTTGGATATATTTTGCTTGTTGGGTTGAAGTGCTTGATTTGCAATATCCTTGGGTCAAATATCTCTTATCTTGCTTATTCATCCATTGTGTTGTTGTGTTGGCAAATTTGGATATTTGCCATTAACTTAGTTGTATTTGTTGTAGCAATTTATTTATCGTATGCAAGGTGTTTGATAAAACACCTCAACCAAACTCAAAACCCCCAATTTTCCACACTTCTAGATTGTAAGAGATAATCTACTTGAAATCAATATTGATAGTCCTTCCCTGTGAACGAACTACAAAAAACACTACCTTCAAAAACCATTGTTGGAACAAAATGGGTTCTGAAGAATAAGATGGATGAAGATGGTGTAATAGTAAGAAATAAAGCAAGGTTGGTTGCAAAAGGATACTCTCAACAAGAAGACATTGACTATGATGAGACATTTGCTCCTGTTGCTAGATTGGAAGCCATCAGAATCTTCTTGTCATTTGCTGCTCATTCAAACTTTAAAGTCTATCAAATGGATGTCAAGAGTGCATTTCTGAATGGGGAGTTTGATAAGTGGATTTTTATATCTACTTGGAACGTCCTATAGTGGCTTAAATTGATTCACTTGGCCTCAAGTTTGTTGCATTTTTTATGTGTTTTGTGTAGATGTGCAGGTTTGTAATTATCGGTTGGGATGAGCGTTCTTCGTGGATCTTGGAGTTTAAATGGAGTTTGGAATGAAGAATGGAGTCTTGTTATAGGCCAACATGAAGATTCCAAGGCAAGGAATTGAAGTATGGAAGCTTTGAGGAAAAGAACTAAAGGAAACGGAGGCAAAATGAAGGGAAAACGAAGGAAATACATGCTGAAAAATGTCCCGGCAGAATGGACTTGAGGCCGTGGCCTCAAGATCTCAGGATGTGGCCTCGGAAGCAATCTGATCCGTGCGGGAATTTCCCTAAAAAGTCTCGAAATTCTTGCCTGGTTGGAATAAAAATTGTATTTTTAGGCTATTTCTTGTTGGAATAAAACCTCTAGGGCTTATGTTTTAAAAAATAACACGTTATATCATTGTAAAAAGCGAGATACATGAGATAGAGAAGAAGAGGAGAAAATAAAAAACACTTCCAAGGTGACAGCAAGGGAGAATCGCTCAAGTTCAAGATCTAGGGTTTTTTCGTTATTGTTTTTCTGAATCTTCTAAACTTATACTTTGTTAACTATTGAATTACTTTCAAGTATTCTATTCTCATTCATTAATTGTTTCAATTCTTGTGTTCTAATTATGTTATCAATTGAACCCATGATGGTGAAGGGTTCGAATATGAACTAATCACTATCATGGGGTTCCAATGGATTCGATGTCGTAATTATTGTGTTTGACATGTGATTGATTGTTGGGTGATTGGATTTTGATAATCTAGTGTGGTTGATTTAATTGATAGATGTTTAGCTAGCATCTAATTATTTAATTCTTGTTGATTGCAAAAGTGGATTCAAGAGTTGAGATTTTGCCATACTAGCACGGGTTCGTGAATTAATTTGTTTTTTTTCATGATTAGTGTTATGATTTAACCAATGCATATTGCCCCATGTAATTATAAAAGATAACTTGTGCTTAAACCAATTACTTTTCCAGATTATATAGACATATATGATTTGATCGTAATGTGGTGTCCTCTTGATTTCTATCTGTTGTGGATGTTAAGTGGTTTCATATGAGTATATTGAAAGGTAACTCGTATTATCGTAGTGTTATCTGATTAATTATCTTGTCTGTCACCCGTGTCTATTTAATGTGTCAACCTTTAGTGAAGTTTTCGATGAAATTGGAACTCTATGTTTTCTCATATATAGTTAATCTCGTTTGTAATTTAATCTTAGTTAATAATTGTTTAATTGGTAAATCTAGTAATCAACAACCAATTTTGATAATTGTTCAAGAATTAAGAAGTAACCATACACTGTTGCATACGCACTAAAATTGGCATTACACCTAGTCTCTGCGGAACGAATCTTATTTATCACTTGCTATTTGTGATCGCGTATACTTGCGTGTTTACGAGTCAACAAGTTTTTGGCGCCGCTGCCGGGGACTTCGGTGTTATTTGTAGTTTAAGTGCTTGTCATCAGTGGTCGTTATAGATTACTGACTTGAACTGTTTTTTTTATTTGATGGATTATTGGGAGCAGGACTTCGTAATTGTGTGTGAGCTGTGTGCAGGTGGACATTACACTCATCAATGTGAGTATAACAAAAACAGGCCAAATTTCAGCTGGGACTACAATCAGAGTGGTATGGAGCAATCCCAATATCCATCCTACCCACTCCAAAATCAGCAGTTTGGAGATGAGCCATACAGTCCAGGGGGAACTCAGCAGCAATAGGGGCAACAATTGCAGCATCAGTATGCCCCAGTGCATCAACACTTTCAACCTCCTGAATTTCAGCAGCAGCAATTTCAGACTTGGTCTAACCAACAGTCGACCGAAGAAGCTAAATTAGAAGAATTGAGGTTGATGGTTAAAAGCAATGCATTGTCTCTCCAGACAATAGGAGATCAGATTGGTCAAATTGCAAATGCATTAAAAACATTGAATCAAATTGCAAGTGACACAGAAGGCCTAGCTGTAGAGGAAGAGGACAAGAACCTTCCTATCATTCTTGACTGGCCTTTCTTAGCCACGGGTGAGACCTTGATCGAAGTTCAGGAAGGAGAGTCTGAGGGCAAAGATGAGGAAGAAGCAGAACATGAAGCTGATAAGGAAGAAGAACCGGAGGCAAACCAATCAGAAAATTCAGAATGTCCAGAAAATTCGGTTCTGAATAATCAGCCGCAACCACTTCCTTTGCAATCTGAAAATTCTGAAGAATCAGCCCAAGATCAAGAAAACTCCAAGGCTCAAGTGGCTATGCTATTTCCTTCGAAGGATGAAGAGGGTCTCAGTGTGGTAATGGTTGATACTGAACACCGTAAGAAGGTTGATCAGCCGTTAAAGTCAAAGTCTGTAGAGAGTGCTTTTCAAGGAAAGTTTGACATTGAAGATGATGAATTAGAAGAGCATGTTCAGTTGTTGAATGCCGCTCCGTTGCAATCTGACTTCGACCAGTTGGAGGCCGAAGAGGAAAAGAGCATCACTCCTGCTGACAAATCTACTCCGGAGACGACTACAGATATCATCCAAATCGATTTTCCTCCTCCATATCCACAGCGGCTTCAGAAGCAAACTCTAGCCATGAATTTACCGGTGGAGGATGAGGAGTGTTTTAGCTTGAAATTGGTTGATGCAGGGCAAAGTAAAAAGTATGACACGGAGAAGGAGAAGGCAAAGCATGGCCAGCTGAGGATTACAGTTCCTTGGTTAGTGGGGCTACGTATTCCACATAAGTTGCTTGGAGTGGAAGATATCTGGAATTCTCAGGTGCGCCTTAAGCCATCAGTTGAAGGAGCTCCCGAACTCGAGCTCAAACCATTGCTAGTTCACCTGGGGTATGTTTCTTGTAATTCATCTCCTTTGATTGCTATTGGTATTGCTACAAACTTTTCAGGTAGGCGGGAGAATGTTGTTAAGAGATCTTGTGAGGAGCGAATACGGGTAAAGCTGGTCGTTGAAGATGTCGCTCCAGAAAAGATCATTAAATGGCCTTATAGAGATGCGGGGCAGAAAATTTTCAAGGAGGAAAATCGTGGCCAAGTCTAGCTAAAGACGTTAAAGAAAGGCGATTCGTGGGAGGCAACCCATGATTTCTTGCTTTCGAATAAAACAACGGTTGTGTTGGAGCCTCCAATCTATCCACCACCAGACACACCACCCGAGGAGGGTGACGATGCCGACGAGTAGGGGAGTATCTCTGGTACCCTTTAAATTTACCTTCAATGAGGTCATTGAATATCTTAAGTTTGGGGGTGGTTTGGGGGAAAAGTATTGTATATGTAGTATTAGTATATTATGTGTTCATGTAGGATATCATGTTTTGCATATTAGTCGTAATTCATGCATGTTATGTTTGTTTTATCTATGTTTGTTTCATATAGGACATTCTGTTATTTTTGTTTGTTTTACCATGTGAGTTCATATTAGTTGCATTTTCATGGCATGCATTTTGCATGATCCCTTAGGACGAGCTGATTCTAATTGATAGGTATGTGTTTCATTGAGTTTGGTAATGATGAGTAGAGGGTTGATTCACAGTCCCTACGGAATTGACTTGCATGCTTCGGAAACAAAACTAATTACACAGTCTCATTGGGTGCTTTCGGGCTAGGTTAAGGTCATGCCTGTGGAATGTTTTGAGATTTAATCATTTGTTTATTCTTAGAATTTTCGTTATTCCCTTTATGGCGTAGGAGCACTAAAATCTAAGTTTGGGGGAAAACAGGAATTCCATGCTAGTTGTTAATAATGGCTAGATGTCAAATGGCTAGTAGCCGGCTCATATTTATATGAGTAGTCTAGGGTTGGAGTTGAGAATTCTCATTCCAGATTGAAAAAAAAAAGGAAGAAAAAAAAAATCAATAGTCCAATTGTTAAATGCAAAATTAACCAGAGTGAGCTCTTTAATACTCGAGTAATTAAGTCTGAGGGGACTTAGTCCTAGTGATCTAAGGCTTTTACAGTCTGGGATTCACTGACCCAACACTCGTTACATGGGTATTATTGTATAAGCCTTTTGGGGTCTCATTCATTGCACGGTTAAATAAGCATGCGTATCGTATATATTATTATGTATCATAGTAATAGAGCATGAGTTTCTGTCTACCTTGGATGAGGGTGGAGGTGTTCCTAGGTTATGGAGTGTCTACAGTCTATTCTAGTTATAAACCTGTGATTGTCTTGACGGAAAGCATGTATGATTTTTGACCTAGTTTTGGGAGTATTTCTGATGAGCATCGCACACACGCACATTGCTGTTCATGTATTGTTAGTATACAGGGATTTAGTCGAGCTCTACTTGGATTTGTTGCATTCCTTGAGATATCTGCTTGTTAGTTGGTTTTTGGTGAGTTTGAGGGGATCTTTGTATTTTCATAGTAGTTGCATTCATGCATTGCATTGCATTAGGTTAGATGGATTTTGTGGGTACATTCACTATAGGCCCTCACGAGACCTTACTCGTCCACTAGGGCTGCCTAGGGGTTTAAAGGGCTTGTTGCATATGCCAAATGCAACCGTGATCACCTACGGAAGTGGTACTAGTTAGTTAGGGTAGTTGTTTATGCTTGAGGACAAGCATCGGTTTAAGTTTGGGGGTGTGATAAGTGGATTTTATATCTACTTGGAACGTCCTATAGTGGCTTAAATTGATTCACTTGGCCTCAAGTTTGTTGCATTTTTGATGTGTTTTGTGTAGATGTGCAGGTTTGTAATTATCGGTTGGGATGAGCGTTCTTCGTGGATCTTGGAGTTTAAATGGAGTTTGGAATGAAGAATGGAGTCTTGTTATAGGCCAACATGAAGATTCCAAGGCAAGGAATTGAAGTATGGAAGCTTTGAGGAAAAGAACTAAAGGAAACGGAGGCAAAACGAAGGGAAAACGAAGGAAATACATGCTGAAAAATGTCCCGGCAGAATGGACTTGAGGCCGTGGCCTCAAGATCTCAGGATGTGGCCTCGGAAGCAATCTGATCCGTGCGGGAATTTCCCTAAAAAGTCTCGAAATTCTTGCCTGGTTGGAATAAAAATTGTATTTTTAGGCTATTTCTTGTTGGAATAAAACCTCTAGGGCTTATGTTTTAAAAAATAACACGTTATATCATTGTAAAAAGCGAGATACATGAGATAGAGAAGAAGAGGAGAAAATAAAAAACACTTCCAAGGTGACAGCAAGGGAGAATCGCTCAAGTTCAAGATCTAGGGTTTTTTCTTTATTGTTTTTCTGAATCTTCTAAACTTATACTTTGTTAACTATTGAATTACTTTCAAGTATTCTATTCTCATTCATTAATTGTTTCAATTCTTGTGTTCTAATTATGTTATCAATTGAACCCATGATGGTGAAGGGTTCGAATATGAACTAATCACTATCATGGGGTTCCAATGGATTCGATGTCGTAATTATTGTGTTTGACATGTGATTGATTGTTGGGTGATTGGATTTTGATAATCTAGTGTGGTTGATTTAATTGATAGATGTTTAGCTAGCATCTAATTATTTAATTCTTGTTGATTGCAAAAGTGGATTCAAGAGTTGAGATTTTGCCATACTAGCACGGGTTCGTGAATTAATTTGTTTTTTTTCATGATTAGTGGTATGATTTAACCAATGCATATTGCCCCATGTAATTATAAAAGATAACTTGTGCTTAAACCAATTACTTTTCCAGATTATATAGACATATATGATTTGATCGTAATGTGGTGTCCTCTTGATTTCTATCTGTTGTGGATGTTAAGTGGTTTGATATGAGTATATTGAAAGGTAACTCGTATTATCGTAGTGTTATCTGATTAATTATCTTGTCTGTCACCCGTGTCTATTTAATGTGTCAACCTTTAGTGAAGTTTTCGATGAAATTGGAACTCTATGTTTTCTCATATATAGTTAATCTCGTTTGTAATTTAATCTTAGTTAATAATTGTTTAATTGGTAAATCTAGTAATCAACAACCAATTTTGATAATTGTTCAAGAATTAAGAAGTAACCATACACTGTTGCATACGCACTAAAATTGGCATTACACCTAGTCTTTGCGGAACGAATCTTATTTATCACTTGCTATTTGTGATCGCGTATACTTGCGTGTTTACGAGTCAACAAGTTTTTGGCGCCGCTGCCGGGGACTTCGGTGTTATTTGTAGTTTAAGTGCTTGTCATCAGTGGTCGTTATAGATTACTGACTTGAACTGTTTTTTTTATTTGATGGATTATTGGGAGCAGGACTTCGTAATTGTGTGTGAGCTGTGTGCAGGTGGACATTACACTCATCAATGTGAGTATAACAAAAACAGGCCAAATTTCAGCTGGGACTACAATCAGAGTGGTATGGAGCAATCCCAATATCCATCCTACCCACTCCAAAATCAGCAGTTTGGAGATGAGCCATACAGTCCAGGGGGAACTCAACAGCAACAGGGGCAACAATTGCAGCATCAGTATGCCCCAGTGCATCAACACTTTCAACCTCCTGAATTTCAGCAGCAGCAATTTCAGACTTGGTCTAACCAACAGTCGACCGAAGAAGCTAAATTAGAAGAATTGAGGTTGATGGTTAAAAGCAATGCATTGTCTCTCCAGACAATAGGAGATCAGATTGGTCAAATTGCAAATGCATTAAAAACATTGAATCAAATTGCAAGTGACACAGAAGGCCTAGCTGTAGAGGAAGAGGACAAGAACCTTCCTATCATTCTTGACTGGCCTTTCTTAGCCACGGGTGAGACCTTGATCGAAGTTCAGGAAGGAGAGTCTGAGGGCAAAGATGAGGAAGAAGCAGAACATGAAGCTGATAAGGAAGAAGAACCGGAGGCAAACCAATCAGAAAATTCAGAATGTCCAGAAAATTCGGTTCTGAATAATCAGCCGCAACCACTTCCTTTGCAATCTGAAAATTCTGAAGAATCAGCCCAAGATCAAGAAAACTCCAAGGCTCAAGTGGCTATGCTATTTCCTTCGAAGGATGAAGAGGGTCTCAGTGTGGTAATGGTTGATACTGAACACCGTAAGAAGGTTGATCAGCCGTTAAAGTCAAAGTCTGTAGAGAGTGCTTTTCAAGGAAAGTTTGACATTGAAGATGATGAATTAGAAGAGCATGTTCAGTTGTTGAATGCCGCTCCGTTGCAATCTGACTTCGACCAGTTGGAGGCCGAAGAGGAAAAGAGCATCACTCCTGCTGACAAATCTACTCCGGAGACGACTACAGATATCATCCAAATCGATTTTCCTCCTCCATATCCACAGCGGCTTCAGAAGCAAACTCTAGCCATGAATTTACCGGTGGAGGATGAGGAGTGTTTTAGCTTGAAATTGGTTGATGCAGGGCAAAGTAAAAAGTATGACACGGAGAAGGAGAAGGCAAAGCATGGCCAGCTGAGGATTACAGTTCCTTGGTTAGTGGGGCTACGTATTCCACATAAGTTGCTTGGAGTGGAAGATATCTGGAATTCTCAGGTGCGCCTTAAGCCATCAGTTGAAGGAGCTCCCGAACTCGAGCTCAAACCATTGCTAGTTCACCTGGGGTATGTTTCTTGTAATTCATCTCCTTTGATTGCTATTGGTATTGCTACAAACTTTTCAGGTAGGCGGGAGAATGTTGTTAAGAGATCTTGTGAGGAGCGAATACGGGTAAAGCTGGTCGTTGAAGATGTCGCTCCAGAAAAGATCATTAAATGGCCTTATAGAGATGCGGGGCAGAAAATTTTCAAGGAGGAAAATCGTGGCCAAGTCTAGCTAAAGACGTTAAAGAAAGGCGATTCGTGGGAGGCAACCCATGATTTCTTGCTTTCGAATAAAACAACGGTTGTGTTGGAGCCTCCAGTCTATCCACCACCAGACACACCACCCGAGGAGGGTGACGATGCCGACGAGTAGGGGAGTATCTCTGGTACCCTTTAAATTTACCTTCAATGAGGTCATTGAATATCTTAAGTTTGGGGGTGGTTTGGGGGAAAAGTATTGTATATGTAGTATTAGTATATTATGTGTTCATGTAGGATATCATGTTTTGCATATTAGTCGTAATTCATGCATGTTATGTTTGTTTTATCTATGTTTGTTTCATATAGGACATTCTGTTATTTTTGTTTGTTTTACCATGTGAGTTCATATTAGTTGCATTTTCATGGCATGCATTTTGCATGATCCCTTAGGACGAGCTGATTCTAATTGATAGGTATGTGTTTCATTGAGTTTGGTAATGATGAGTAGAGGGTTGATTCACAGTCCCTACGGAATTGACTTGCATGCTTCGGAAACAAAACTAATTACACAGTCTCATTGGGTGCTTTCGGGCTAGGTTAAGGTCATGCCTGTGGAATGTTTTGAGATTTAATCATTTGTTTATTCTTAGAATTTTCGTTATTCCCTTTATGGCGTAGGAGCACTAAAATCTAAGTTTGGGGGAAAACAGGAATTCCATGCTAGTTGTTAATAATGGCTAGATGTCAAATGGCTAGTAGCCGGCTCATATTTATATGAGTAGTCTAGGGTTGGAGTTGAGAATTCTCATTCCAGATTGAAAAAAAAAGGAAGAAAAAAAAAATCAATAGTCCAATTGTTAAATGCAAAATTAACCAGAGTGAGCTCTTTAATACTCGAGTAATTAAGTCTGAGGGGACTTAGTCCTAGTGATCTAAGGCTTTTACAGTCTGGGATTCACTGACCCAACACTCGTTACATGGGTATTATTGTATAAGCCTTTTGGGGTCTCATTCATTGCACGGTTAAATAAGCATGCGTATCGTATATATTATTATGTATCATAGTAATAGAGCATGAGTTTCTGTCTACCTTGGATGAGGGTGGAGGTGTTCCTAGGTTATGGAGTGTCTACAGTCTATTCTAGTTATAAACCTGTGATTGTCTTGACGGAAAGCATGTATGATTTTTGACCTAGTTTTGGGAGTATTTCTGATGAGCATCGCACACACGCACGTTGCTGTTCATGTATTGTTAGTATACAGGGATTTAGTCGAGCTCTACTTGGATTTGTTGCATTCCTTGAGATATCTGCTTGTTAGTTGGTTTTTGGTGAGTTTGAGGGGATCTTTGTATTTTCATAGTAGTTGCATTCATGCATTGCATTGCATTAGGTTAGATGGATTTTGTGGGTACATTCACTATAGGCCCTCACGAGACCTTACTCGTCCACTAGGGCTGCCTAGGGGTTTAAAGGGCTTGTTGCATATGCCAAATGCAACCGTGATCACCTACGGAAGTGGTACTAGTTAGTTAGGGTAGTTGTTTATGCTTGAGGACAAGCATCGGTTTAAGTTTGGGGGTGTGATAAGTGGATTTTATATCTACTTGGAACGTCCTATAGTGGCTTAAATTGATTCACTTGGCCTCAAGTTTGTTGCATTTTTGATGTGTTTTGTGTAGATGTGCAGGTTTGTAATTATCGGTTGGGATGAGCGTTCTTCGTGGATCTTGGAGTTTAAATGGAGTTTGGAATGAAGAATGGAGTCTTGTTATAGGCCAACATGAAGATTCCAAGGCAAGGAATTGAAGTATGGAAGCTTTGAGGAAAAGAACTAAAGGAAACGGAGGCAAAACGAAGGGAAAACGAAGGAAATACATGCTGAAAAATGTCCCGGCAGAATGGACTTGAGGCCGTGGCCTCAAGATCTCAGGATGTGGCCTCGGAAGCAATCTGATCCGTGCGGGAATTTCCCTAAAAAGTCTCGAAATTCTTGCCTGGTTGGAATAAAAATTGTATTTTTAGGCTATTTCTTGTTGGAATAAAACCTCTAGGGCTTATGTTTTAAAAAATAACACGTTATATCATTGTAAAAAGCGAGATACATGAGATAGAGAAGAAGAGGAGAAAATAAAAAACACTTCCAAGGTGACAGCAAGGGAGAATCGCTCAAGTTCAAGATCTAGGGTTTTTTCTTTATTGTTTTTCTGAATCTTCTAAACTTATACTTTGTTAACTATTGAATTACTTTCAAGTATTCTATTCTCATTCATTAATTGTTTCAATTCTTGTGTTCTAATTATGTTATCAATTGAACCCATGATGGTGAAGGGTTCGAATATGAACTAATCACTATCATGGGGTTCCAATGGATTCGATGTCGTAATTATTGTGTTTGACATGTGATTGATTGTTGGGTGATTGGATTTTGATAATCTAGTGTGGTTGATTTAATTGATAGATGTTTAGCTAGCATCTAATTATTTAATTCTTGTTGATTGCGAAAGTGGATTCAAGAGTTGAGATTTTGCCATACTAGCATGGGTTCGTGAATTAATTTGTTTTTTTTCATGATTAGTGGTATGATTTAACCAATGCATATTGCCCCATGTAATTATAAAAGATAACTTGTGCTTAAACCAATTACTTTTCCAGATTATATAGACATATATGATTTGATCGTAATGTGGTGTCCTCTTGATTTCTATCTGTTGTGGATGTTAAGTGGTTTGATATGAGTATATTGAAAGGTAACTCGTATTATCGTAGTGTTATCTGATTAATTATCTTGTCTGTCACCCGTGTCTATTTAATGTGTCAACCTTTAGTGAAGTTTTCGATGAAATTGGAACTCCATGTTTTCTCATATATAGTTAATCTCGTTTGTAATTTAATCTTAGTTAATAATTGTTTAATTGG
Source organism: Saposhnikovia divaricata (assembly GCA_036435485.1). Lineage (NCBI taxonomy): Eukaryota > Viridiplantae > Streptophyta > Magnoliopsida > Apiales > Apiaceae > Saposhnikovia > Saposhnikovia divaricata. The sequence continues at coordinate 182,306,132 of CM071601.1, forward strand.
TAAATCTAGTAATCAACAACCAATTTTGATAATTGTTCGAGAATTAAGAAGTAACCATACACTGTTGCATACGCACTAAAATTGGCATTACACCTAGTCTCTGCGGAACGAATCTTATTTATCACTTGCTATTTGTGATCGCGTATACTTGCGTGTTTACGAGTCAACAAGAGTTGGAAGAAGAAGTTTATGTGCAACCACCACCTGGCTTTGAAGATCCACATTTCCCAGAATTTGTCCACAGATTGCTTAAGGCATTGTATGACTTAAGCAGGCTCCAAGGGCATGGTATGACACTTTATCACAGTTCCTTCTTGAAAATCAATTCACTAGAGGCACGTTGGACAAGACACTGTTTTACAAGAAACATGGTAATGATATTATCCTAGTTCAGATCTATGTGGATGATATCATATTTGGCTCTACAAATGAGAAGCTGTATGAGAAATTCTCTAAGCTCATGCAAAGCAGATATGCGATGAGTATGATGGGAGTCTGGGAGAGTTAACATTCTTTCTTGGATTGCAAGTTAGTCAGAGGAAGGATGGTATCTTCATCAGTCAAACCAATTACATCAAGGATTTATTAAAGAAGTTTGACTTAGAAGACTGCTCACCTGCAAAGACAGCCATGGCCACTGCCACCAAATTGGATGAAGATGTCAAAGGCAAGAGAGTAGATATCTCAGTCTACAGAGGCATGGTTGGTTCTCTACTCTATCTCACTGCAAGTAGGCAAGACATCATGTTTGTTACATGTCTGTGTGCAAGGTTTCAATCAAATCCAAAAGAGTCACATTTGATTGCTATAAAAAGGATATTTAGATATCTGAAGGGCACTCCAAACTTGGGTTTATGGTATCCTAAGGACAAAGGGTTCAATATGGTTGGTCACTCTGATACTGATTATGCTGGATGCAGAGTGGATAGGAAGAGCACCTCAGGTAGCTGCCAGTTTCTTGGACAAAGGCTAGTCTCTTGGTATGGCAAGAAACAACAATCTGTGTCAACTTCCACAGCTGAGGTTGAATACAAAGCTGCTGGGAGTTGCTGTGCTCAAGTGCTTTGGATTAGAAACCAACTTAGAGATTATGGACTTGTGTTGGAAAGAATTCCAATCATGTGCGACAACACAAGTGCAATCTCTATAGTTGCCAATCCTGTAAATCATTGACAAAGCACATTGACATCAGATATCATTTCATTAGGGAGCATGCAACTAATGGAACCATTGAGTTGCATTATGTCCCTACAGATAAATAATTAGCTGATATATTCACTAAGCCATTGGATGAAGCCACCTTCACAAGGTTGGTTAGTGAAATTGGAATGCCGAATTCTTCAGAATCTGGCTAAGTGAAAATATCAACTAGATTGTTGCAGCAGTAAACACTTTATCTAAATTCTCGATATTTTTGAAGTAAGTGTTGGCTGAAATATGATTTATAAATATTTCAAATCTGTTGCATATGTTGAAAATCATATTCGAATTAGCTTGAAATTTTTATGAAATTTTAAGACTATCACTATTTAATTTGTTAGAATATTCTTCATGTGAATAATTCTGGTGACTTTTGAAAAGGTAGTGAAAATTAACTTTTATGAGTGGAAAGTGTAGCTCGATAAGTCAGACTTCTCTAATGACTTTCTTGTCTATGGTCGACTTCTCTAACAAGTCTATTTGGAACACTCTTGAGTTCTCGAATAGTGCATTTTGGAGAAATCGAACAGAGACTTGCTTGACTTCTCGATTAGGACATTTGAGTTCTCTAATGACTGAGTTCTCGAATAGAACATTTGAGTTCTCTAATGACTGAGTTCTCGAATAGAACATTTGAGTTGTCGAATCATTTGAAAAGGCTGAATTTTCGCTGAATCTTAACCGCTTTTGGATTTTTATTCAGAATTTTAAATCATTCATAAAAACTGCTTGAGATATCGATTAAGCCTTTCTTGACTTATCGAATAGTTGATTTCTACTTCTCGAATGACTGACTTGTCAATACAAAACATATATGTAATCGACAATTCAAGTACTTCATACTTATACAGCTTTACATCTATTCGTTTCATTTCACTCGATTTCTCAAGCATCTAAAGTTCCAAAACCTCTGAAAACCCTAACTTCAAAAGCTAAATTTCTTCTTCAACCTTCATTCTCTTCTCTCGTCTCTCTGTGTGACAATGGCAAATACCCAACTCACAATTCCTAACCACACCAACTTCATTGCTATTACTAATGATGTGGAAGCACCCAATGCTAATTTCAAGTGCTTTGTTCGATGGATATCCGAGTCCTACATCAAGGATGCACTTTCATCCAACCCAACACTGTATCTAGATTTGCTAGAACAATTTTGGAGGACTGCTACTGTGGAGGTCATTGCTCTTGAAAATGCTATAACCTCATATGTAGTCTACTGCAAGATTCAGGACAAGGAGATCACCATCACTACTGCAGACATGAATCAAGCACTGGGGCTACAACAAGGAGTGTATGACCCACTAGCCACTAATGCTTAATTGGAGGACTTCTTTGATTTTATCAACTACTCAGATAAAATCAAACTTGGAAATTTGAATAGGAAGTTCTTGAGAAAAGAATGGAGCTATGTCTTTGCCACTCTTCTCCAAGACTTCACTGCAAGGAAGTCTAGCTTTGACCAAATCAGTACACCTGTTCAACAAATAGGCTATGCCCTAACGTATGGGAAAAAGATTGATGTTGGACTAATCATAATGCAGGAGCTGTATGGGAGACTTGGTAAGAACACCAAGAGAGGTACTGAAATTTTCTTCCCTCATTTTATTCAATCTGCTCTTAATTTTGTAGATAATAAACTGATTGAATTTCCTGGGATGAATAGAAATAGAATAGGCTATCCGAAATCCATGACCAAACTCATTTTTGGTAGCTTGGAGACTAGGAATGATGTGGATGTAAGACTTAAAATAACTCCCCATATGGAGAGTTTATTTAGGACTTACCCCCACAACATGCCAATATTTGCCTCTAAATCTGAGTTAGCTAGGCCTAAGCAAGTAGAACAAGATGCTAACCCAGGGCCTGCTAACCAACCCCATCAACCAAACACTCTACCAAACACAGAGCCACCTGCATCATCCTCTCAACAGGGTGGTGTTAGTGTTCGCATTTATTCACGCAAGAGAACGTGGTCAACAAGTAATATATGGTAAATAAGATTCGTTCCCACAGAGACTCGAATTGTTCGTTTTAGTTCACTTATACACCAGCTTATGATTTACACTCACTGCCAAGACAATCACAATTTTGGTTTTGATTAACTAATGATAAAATACCAACTATGAAAATTACGAGAAAATAACTTAACGATTAACTTATAATAAACAAACATTGGATTTCAATTTCATTAACCACTTCATCTAGAATCTTATGCCCCTTTAACCTAGCATGTGACAGAGTTGATTACTGATTAGATGCACTAAACTAATACACACCAACTTTCGTTGTGCGTATACCATCCTACTGATCATCCACAATTGATAGAAGTCAAGTAGTCACCAAATATGCGTAGTTCCTATATGTCTATAGCAATTGAACACATACCGGTTAAAAATCAAGCATCCAGAAAACCACATAGTCAGTGCAAGACGGTTAGAATTACACCACAAATTAATACATGCTCTTCGCATGCAAAAACCTATGCTAGCATGAATTGTTCTAAACCCTAGATCCACTTTCGCATTCACCAAGATTAAACAAACAATTATAGGTGTTCGCGACTCACCTATAACGAATAAGCGTAATCATACTAGCAAATCAATACAATCAATCACACACCAAGGTATAAAAAACACTTAATTACTAGAATCCATAGAAAAATCCATTAAAATCCCATGATAGCAAGTTAGCCCATAATCGACCTAATCGCCATCATGGGTTCAAGTGTAAACATGATTGAAAAAGAGTTACGATAAACCAAACAAGATTAGTGAAAGAGTATACGAAAACAACCGAGCATTCAACGCAATAGGAGATTACAAATATGTAATGAAAACTAGGAAACACCCAATAAGCTTGATGCTCTCCCAATGATTCTCCTCTCTCTAAAAATCCACGCTTAGAAAAATACGATACTCACTATTGACAATTAGGGCTTTCCCCCAATAGTACATAATAAACTGGGCTTCCAAGACACAAGGCTGCACATCTCATCCGAACCGGCCCTTCAGAACAAGCCCAACAGCAGAAAAAAATAGTATTTCTCAGCCAGCCAGGGCGCGGGCGCGCCTGGCCCCCCTGTCCAGAATCTCGATTTTGCTCCGTTCCTCTGTTGGCTGCTGCACAATGCTCCGATATGCTCCCTGATCGACATGTTATCTCAGCCCTCGACACTTCCAGCTCTAAACCATCCGAAACACGCAATTCCACCACCTTATTCCCCAAACGATACTCTGCACACTAAAAACAAGAAAACACATCAAAAGACACTAAACACTCGGGTACAAGCGGTCAATTTAAGCCGAAATGGAACGTATTTAGTGGACATAAAGTCCACTAACAGTTAGTAAAAAGGAGAAGAAGATAAAACAGATTGTTTCTGAACCATTAAAAATCTTAACTGAAGCAGCATTGGCTGTAGAATTAGGTTTAGAAAGTGAGGAACCTGAGTCACCCTTACTAAGGCTAAAGAAGAAGAAGAAGAAATCTAAAACCACCTCTTCAGTCACACAAATGGCTGAAGTTGTAAAATCAGGGGCACACAGTTCACTAGATGTATCCTCTCAACAGGGTGCATCTATAGAATCAAGCATCCTCCCCAATACACTATCTTGTAAAGAGTCAGCACATGGGAGTGATAAGGCTGGCACAACACAGAGTGGAGAGCACATCACACTTGAAACTCCCTCTATTTCTCAGGGGGAGTTGCCAAAATCTACTCTAAAAGACACTACTCTTCCAGAATCTAACACTCAAATTTCTTTGGAGCCTGCAACTCAAGCAATTGAGGAGCAAGGCATTGATCACCAAGAATTTTCTTCTCTTGGTGAGCCAATGGACTCAAGTGACTTAGCGCATGACACTTTGCTCACCACCCAGGAACCACATTTAGATGGTGAGGGAATGCTAGCTGGGGCATATCCTAATGACACCATCACAAACATAGAGGATTCACTAGTTTTTACTAGAGACTCTGTGCCTGTGTCAACTACTAGTGTAACTCATCCCACTTCTGTGGAGACACCAGTAGTAAAGTTGTTCCATACGGTTATAGAAGTTGCATCTGTAACTGAGGAGTCTAGCTTGCCTAGCTCTAGCTCTGACTTTCTGTCACAATGGCTGAAGCCTGTGCAACATGACAGTGCTTCAGGATCAGGATCTGTTCCACCATAATTGACGGTTGAAGCACTTCAAAGCTTAGTTGTGGATCAGATCCCTGAGTTTGTAAAAATTGCCCAACACTTTATCACCTAAAATTTTTCAAATCCAGATTATGAGGCCATTCTGCTATGTCATAAAGAAGATGTGGAGATGCGGAATGAGAAAATAGCAGATGAGGCTGAGAGAGATGGCAATGTGGATGCTTGGTTGCAAGGCAGGAATGATGTTAGTCTATCAGAGGGTCTTCAATTTCTCAGAGAAGAGTACATCACTTCATTAGGGTCAAATGCCAAATCTTTAACCCCTAGTGAAGTGTATGAAGCTGTGAATGATACCTACAAAGGAACTCTGAAGGCTGCTCACTATCTAGGCAAGGGCCTTAAAACTGAAATTAATGAGGTCTGTGCAACCACAGTCAAGGAAGTAAATGAAATTAAGAGAGATTTTGACTCCAAGTTCCCTTCACTCAACTCTGTTATCAAGACCATTCAAGAATGCAAGGCTACCTGCACCAAGATGGACAATGGATTGGTCTTAGCTCAAAGTGCTATCAAGAATATGGCCACTCAAATGGAGAAACTGACAAATCAGATAACAGATGCAAATGCCATGCTGAAAACTCTCTTTGCAAATCAATATGGAGATAAGCTGGCGAGTGAAGTCCTTGTTCATGAAATGACCAAATTTGAAGTGCAGAGACTCAAGGACCAATCTCTTTCTGGATTTAAAGCCTCTGAGCTATTCACCAAAGTGGATACTCTTGAGAAGGAAGTGAGGTCACTCAAGCAGTCAAATGCTCATCTTACAGACACAGTTGCAACTCTTACGGAGAAGTTGGACACTCAAGCTACCACCACAACTGATGTTCTTCTTCATCAACAGCAAATGTTGTCTGCTATGATGAAGCACATGGGACTCCCTCTACCTGAAGAATCTGTCAATCCCATCTCTTCCAACCCAAAGGCCACTACTGAAGCCTCTGTGCCTGATACCAAGCCTAAGGGGGAGAAAGGACCTTAAGGAGCTAAAAACCTAAGGGGGAGAATAAAGAGGAGAGACCTAGGGAGAAAGGCAAAATCATCTCTGAGGGTGGTCATTCAAAAATCTCAAAACCTGCAACCTCTCATGTTCAAGGCAAGGGCAAAGCCAAAGTCAATGCACCTCTACCTTCTCTACCAACTGTCACCCTACCTCCTGTACACATCACTACCCCAAGTGGCCAAAAACAAACCATCACATCTACAGTGGTCGCAGGATCTATGCCAACTGAGCAAGCTAAAACCTCCAGAAATGAAGAAGATCAACCAGTTGAAGTGAATGTAGTTACTGAGGCCAAGCTGATAGAAGTAGCAAATTCAGAAACTTATCATGATGCTGCCTTCTTGAAGTTTCTGAAAGTCTCACAAGCAAAGGTTGGAGGGGATACATTGGAGTACAGAACTAGTCTGAAAGAGCAAATCAATTATCTGACAGTGATTCCAAGGAAGCTAAATCAAATCTATCTCAAGGAGATTATGATGGTGACCAGTAATAAAATATTGCATCTATCTTATGATACTTTGAAGGCTCTAAAATTCACAGAGATTGATGCTATCCTGGGGTTGATAGAAAAGATGGGAGAGAAAAACAGAAGCCTATATACTGATCTGAGGAATGGCCAACAAGCTAGGTTGCCTGAAGTTTGCACTTATCCAAGAACAATTATCTATCAATCTGGCACAAGGATCGAGGATATCAAACTGCTGGTCATTCCCAAGGATCTCACTCTCCAGAATCACAGATTTATCATTGACATTATTGATAAATTAAAAAAGAAGAATGGGATAAGAACTGGTGAAGAAGTAGAGGCATTGCACATTCTCAGAACCTTCATTGCCACAGGTGAGATTCTAGAAATAGCAAAAGGAAGGAGAAATAAGGATGATAAAGACAAAAGTGATAGGAGGAGAAGACATCACAGGAGTGATAAGGGTGATGAAGACAAGAAGAAGGATAGCAAAGACAAGAAGGATGATGATGGCCAAGGCAAAGTCTATGAGAGAAAAAGTGGAAAACAGCAAGCCCTAGGCATCACTAGCTGTAACCTCACCACAACACAAGACTCTAATTCTAGGGTGAATACAGTTAGTAGTGACCTACCAAAATCTACACCCATGGCCTCTGCAACTGTTTTGCCACCTCAAGAAGAGAAGAAGATGCAAATCAAGAAACCATCTGTATGTTTCCAAAAGCAAACTGCTAATGGTGTACTACAATGGTCTACCAACAAAGGTCACAAGTTTCTTCCAAGCAACCAAGTGAAAAATATCAAATTCAAACATGCTGCAAGAAGAGTGAAGCCATCTAAATCAAGGGCCCTAACTATCATTCCAGGATTAAAACTCCAACCACTAGATGAAGACTTTGATGAAGACCAACTACAATTCCTATGGGCTCAAAGAATCTACCATGTTGCCATTGTTGATAACTGTCTTGAAGTTAAATACACTGATGAAAGACAAAAGAAATTCAAGCAAGGGACATGTCAGCATTGGGGCAAGCTAGATGATATAGAAAGGATTATTTCTATGTTGGATTCTAAAAATAGAGTGGAAAGAGTATGGAAGCTGGAGTTGATTGACTTTGTCAAGATGAAGAGAGATCACCAGGCAGAACGGAAAACGAAAAGTAAGGAGCTGTTAAAGAAAAGAGAGGAGGAGTTTGCTGTTATGGAAGCTAAGGCTGATGAGTTAAGAGCCATGGGTCTGTGTAGAGTCAAGTATAATCCTTACATTATTAAATACAAGAAATATGGAAGAACTGTGAAGATTAGAATGGACTATATCAGTTCCCACTCTGAGAAACAGCTGAATGAAGTTCTTAAAGAACTATCAGGCTCTCCTCTAATTGAGGAACTCACTGCTATAGAAGACATTGTTCTTTCTATGGAAGAAAATGCAAAGAAGAAAGATAAAGAAGCTGAAGAAAAGAAGAAAAATGAGAATCTGTAAGCCAAAGCTCAAGAGATGAATCCAAAAGGATATGGCTAGTAATTCTTCATAACTTGTAAGGATGCCTCTTTGTATTTTCAATCAAGTTACATACCTGTACTTTTCAAGTTTTATCTTTTTGTATGATAGGCTTGTTATCAGACATGAAATTGTGACTAAGGGTCTTACTCACAATTTGGGGGAGATTGCTAGTCACAGAGGCATGCCTGTATACATCTAATAACAAGCCTAATTGTTTGTAATGCTTTGCATTACCTACATGACCTCTTAACTGAGGGAACCTCTAGTTGTAGAGTTCCTACTTGTTGTAGTACTTATAACAGGCATCAAATTCTACCTGTGTAACTGTAATTAAAGTCAGAGAATAATGCTTGAAAGAAGTTCCAAGGATCATGCCTCAAGCTTGAAGACCAAGACTGTCAAAATAAACACAGTTAGAATTTGGAGAATGAAGATTTGCCTAAGTACCAATTCGAGAAGTATGCTTGTTATATTCGAGAAGTCTAGCATTCGAGAAGTCAGGAATTCGACATCTCAAAAGACACTGTTCGATATCTCTGGAGATTAACTAGTCAAAGCCTTATTCGAGAACTCAGAGATTCGACATGTCTAATACTCTATTCGAGAACTCAAGAAGTCAACAAGTCAAAGCATCATTCGAGTTCTCTAAGAGTCAACAAGTCAAAGCTACATTCGATATCTCAAGGACTAAAGAAGCTATTCGATATCTCATGGATTCGATAAGTAAAATGCTCTATTCGATATCTTAAGGATTCCTGGAGAAAAGACTTATTCGATATGTCAGCTCAATAGTATTCGAGTACTCAAAGTTATCGATTAAGCCAATTTTAGTTCTCGAATCACCAACAGAGTTACTTCTCGAATACAATTTCGGAGACAAAATACTGAAGAATTGTACAAGTCAGAAACCTGCAACAAGCTAAGACGCTTTATGGACCACATAATGTAAAGCACGTTGGAAATCCTACAAAGAAGCTTGGAGAGATAGTACAAGAGACAAAGAGCTAAAGAAGTGGATCTGAACAGAGTTCTAAGAAGTCAAATCTGTAGCAGTTTGGATGTTTACTCAAATAGGATAGACACATTAAAATGCGAGTTTGTTTGCTACCTTATTTGTTGTAAGCAAGTTGTTCACGTGATATAAGTGAACAACCCTGCTTCTTTAGCAAGTATCAAATAGAGTGATCTATTGTTTTTCCAAGTAATATCTCTCTGAGAAAGAAGCTGAGAATACTAACATTTGTATTCACAGATTGTAGCAAATCTTTATCTAATACAATATTAGATTAAAGTGATATCGTGTTCTTGTGTTTATATTCCGCACTTACATAATCTGTTAAACACAAACACACACTCTGTTACACAACCAGATTCAAACCCTTAAAACAACCTTCACCTAAAACACTTATCAGAAAAAAAAGTTTGTGAATACATTCACCCCCCTCTGTATTCAGGAGTGTGTTCAATACTCAACAAGTGGTATCAGAGCAGGCTGTTTATTTAAAAAAAATACAGAAAAAGATCATGAATACACCAAAGACTACAGGAACAGTGAAGGTCCCTAAGTTCGACAAAGAGAATTACAACCTCTGGAAGATTAAAATGTTATTGTTCATCAAAATTGCTAACCCTCTATATCTTGAGATACTCAAGAATGGTCCCTTTGTTCCATAACAAGAGATTCCTGAAAAGACTGTTGGAACTGTAACCATCCCAAGATCTTATGTGGCTAAAGAACCATCCAAATGGACAGAGACATAAAAGGAGATGGTTGCTCTCGACAGTCATCTCATGTTATTAATCATAGATTCTTATGGAACTGTCAATGTTTGCTAACATAGCCTCTTGCAAAACAGCAAAGGAGATGCGGGATCATATTGAGGTGTTATGCGAAGGAACAGAGTAGGTTAGAGAAAACAAGAAACAGATACTGGTCACACAGTATGAAGCTTTCATGGCTCAGACCAAGGAAAGCATTACTGACATGTTTGAAAGGTTTCACAAGCTGGTGACTGAGCTACAGATGAATGGGAAGGTGTACAGCACCAAGGAGTTGAACATGTTTGAAAGGTTTCACAAGCTGGTGACTGAGCTACAGATGAATGGGAAGGTGTACAGCACCAAGGAGTTGAACATGAAGTTTCTATTGTCTTCACCAAACCATCTAGAACAAAGGGTCATTTCTCTAAGAGAAAGAGATTTGAACAAAGTCACATATGATGTGCTCTATGGGGTTTTAAAGACTTATGAGCTTGAGTTGCTTCAGAAGATGGCTATCCAATCCAACCAAGGCAGAATGGTAAAAACATCATGTGCCTTGATTGTCAGCAAATCTGTTCAAGACCTAGAAGCATCTACAAGTCAGCTGAGGATAGAAGAGATAGTAGATGATGAAGAAAATGAAGGTGAAGTGACTGAACCTGTTAAGGAGAAGGAAGGAGAAGAGTTTTATAGTCTTGAAGAGCTAGATGGCATGGAAAACACTTCATATGCTTTCATGGCCAGAAAGTTTCCAAACATCAGATTCAAGAGGAACCAACCCTTCAAACCTAGACCCCAAAACCATTCATTCAACAAGAGCAAGGCACCCGTGAAAGCAAACAAGAATAAATTCAAAACCAGTCATGTGGATAGGTTATCTGTAAGGTGTTATAGATGCAATGACCTAGGGCATTTTGCCAGTGAATGCAAGAAGCCTAAAAAGAAGGATAAGGAGTTTCTAGAGCTTGAAGCCAAGTATGAGGCCCTTCTGAAAAAGCAAACACATGGCAAGGCCTACATGGCTGAAGGGAAGTGTTGGGATGACTCTGATAGTGATGGAGAGGAGCAAGAATTCTGCAACTATGCCTTGATGGCTGATTCCAAGGATGAACAATCTCTATCTGACTCTCAGGTACCATCTCTCACTACCATAGATATGTCTGTTTCTGAGTATAAATGCATGGTTGAACAACTATCTATTGAAATGTTTAATATTCATACTAGTATGACTGCTGCTAATGAAGAGATTATCAAACTGTCTACTACGAATGAATTGTTAAACAAGAAGAATGAGGAACTTGAGCTAACTGCTATGCAAGTAGATAACCTTAAGAAAGAAGTTGAATATTTGCAGAAGAAGGTTCTATGTGCTAGTCAGGTTGAGAAGGATCTTAGGGATGAACTAGCTGAGAATGAATTCAAACTGAAAACCTTTTAGAACTCCTCTAGTCTACTGCAGTCCTACCATGAGAAAAACCAAGCTAAACCCAAGGCTGCCATTGGACTTGACTATGGCACTCTTAAACAGAGGAAAGGCTATGTTGTCGTTGAAGATGACATAGTTGTTTAGGATAAAGTGCCTCACATTTTGAAAAAGACTGAGTCTCTAATTTTTAAAGAACCAACATTTGAAATTGATGAGGATGCCTTACTCATTAAGCAAATGTTGAATGATGAGGATGAGGCACAGTCTAGTGAACAACCAGCATGCTCTAAGAGTGAGAGTGTCAAGGCAAAAGCCAAGAAGCCATTAGGAGGTAGACCTAGACCTGAGAAGCTTGTGAAGTTTGTTTCAGTTGGGAAAAATGAATTTGAGAAGAAAGTGGCTAATAAGAAACAAAACAGAAATGGCAAGCTAGGGATAAACAAGAATAATAATTATGCTTATGTGCCAAATGCTCCTAGGAAAGTTTGTCAAAACTGTTTTAGCACTAATCACTTAACTCATGCATGCAAGAAACCAACTGGTAGTGTAACTAAGCCTTTCTATGATTGTTCTGTGCCTTTAAGACATAGCGATTCACCTTTCTGTGATAAACTTGACTATATGCCATGCAACATGAATGTTATGACTAGCTGTTTTAATTTGAGAAGGCAATTCATGGATGGTTGCATCAGTCACAACATTCACACACACTACACAAGGCCAGAGTCTTCAAGTCCTCCTCGAGTTAGGAAGGTACCTCTGTCACCTAAGTCTAAGAATTTAGATTCTAAGACTTCTAACAGTGACAAGAAGACCAGTCCTAAGAAAGTTGATAAGCATGCTATTTTTGATAAATATGTTTCTAAGCCATGTGGACCCAAACTTGTTTGGGTACCAAAGAAGAAGTAATACCTTTGTGCTTGCAGGGCAAAGAAAGTGAAAAGAAGGTCATGTGGATTTTGGACAGTGGATGCTCAAATCACATGACTGGTGATATGGCCCTGCTATCACAATATGAGGAGAAGGCTGGCCCAATGGTTGCTTTTGGAGATGACAGCATGGGTAACACATTGGGATATGGCAAGTTAAAAGTTGGTAATGTCATCATGGAAGATGTAGCACTAGTCAAGGGTCTCAAACATAATCTGCTAAGTGTTGGTCAGTTTACTGATAGAGGATTCAAGGTAAATTTTGACAAAGATGAATGTTTGATCACCCACAAGAAGACTGGTGATTTTGCTCTATCTGGAGTAAGAAAAGTTTTGAACGAATAAGCACTTGGACGAATAAGTTTTGGATTAATGGTTTCGACGAAAAATTGGTAATATTTCATTCATTTCTCAGTTATATATATATACATATACATATATATATACACACACATTAGTTTTTCATCTAGTAAAATTAATTCTCAAATTTATGTTTATTTATCTTTTACAATTTTGATTGCATAAGATAATCTTTTCACTCATTGTATTGTGATGCGCTATGCACTAAGTCGGGAGTATTCTCGGAAACATTATTCCTGCTCATTGAGTAGGGACATGATCTGCATACATTTTATTCTTAATAGCCATTGTTTTAAGCAAAATATACTGATTATATTTGATTTGATTTGGTTATGTTGTGACGGTGAAATGTGATTTTTAGTAAAAAAAACGTTTTGACATTCCATAAAATTACCAACAAATAATACTCTTAAATATGGGTTTGATAATGTTATCCATTTACAGGTTTGTCCTCCGAGAAATTATGTAATACTTGGCATGTTATCTATATTTATTTATTATCCAATGATTTTACATCATGATTTTTTTATTTTTAAATGGGGCACAATGTTCGTTGTGTCTTAGTACATTTATTTGGATAGTACATCGTTCATAATAAAAAATAACCCTCAAATATTGACGTGAGATTGTAAAAAATGTTGTAAAATGATGACATTTGAAAAAATGAACTAGCGTAAATGCCCGTGAAAGCCACGGGCTTGTACATATACCGGGAATAATTATAGTTAAAGTTACGATAAACACTTTAAATTGTTGCAGCATTCCAACAGAGCACTGCTTTAGTATCTTCACGGTTCACCATGTTTGGAGAGTAATAGTAATATTTGTATGTGTTTACGTAACATATAGCATAAATAGAACCGAGTCCGAAGGATGTCAATACATAAAAAAATCCTAACCTTTGGATAGACATTGGCCACACAAAGAGATTAAAGTAAACATAGAATTGTCAGAATACCACAAACATTTCTCAGTGGTATATATTGTTGATTAGGAAAAAAACATCTGATTCCAATATGTTCGGGGTCAATTCCCGTAGGCCTAATTTTTTTTAAAAAAAACACATTAAACTACACATAATGAAGTACAAAAACTTCTGTAATGAAACATTTTTATTAACTACTTATAAAGTCTGTAACATGCAGGTGGTTCAGAAGTGCTTTGCCACATTATTCCTCTGTTAAAGCAGGCCTATAATTTATTGAAATGACCATTTTGACATATTGACATTCTCTTTTTTGTGGATCACGAAGAATTTTTAGCAGGAGACAGATATGTCTGAATGATAGAAATAGCACAGCCCCTCCTTTGGATAGGGTGAAGGCCACGTTTGTAGCACATTCCTTAATAGCAACATATTCAATTTATAATCCTAAAATTGCAGAACTTAATGTCCTGCGCATTCCAAAACAATTCAAAGAAGGAACATATTAGATATACTAAAACTTCAAAAGCGATGAGAGACTGAATTCTGCATCAAGAAGAATCTAATATTCATTAATCTCATAATAAAAAAAAGTAGTGAGGAAAAAATATAGATAGGGGACGGGTGCGCAGACTCAATTGGAAGTATGTATATATTCCAACCAAATAGCAGGACCAAAGCAACTGAACAGGAACATTAAAAAGCCACGTAAACAACAGAGGTCCAGAATAAACAATCTGAAAACTAAAATTGACAAGGCCATATTTAAAAAATCGAGTGATGATAAAACTGCTAAAGAACTCTGGTATAATCAATCTATAGATACAAGTAGCGGTCTCAACTATGCCAAAAATTAAGAAAATGGAAGGGAAAAAAATTAATACAAGAGAGAAGAGTGTTCTGAGATAGGTTTCCATTAGAGGAAGCAGCGAAAAAAGGATATACATCATGCTCCAGTATACCGTATTGAACGTACGACTTCCCGATACCATATATCTAATTTTTAAAGTTTTAAAGTAAGTGCTGTAAATTTAGGTTCCCGAGAAAATTAGAAAGAATTCTAGTTTTGCCATGTAGGTTTTATTTTCCGTGGGCACAACATATTACTTGGTCCTATATATTGCGGTACAATTATCCATATAAATTAATTACTATCACCAATTAATAAGAAAAAATTATAAAGAAAGATAGAATTGGTTATTTTTGAGCGTCACCATATACTAAGCAGCCAACAATGTACTAACAAAATTGCATCATAACCAATATAATATCATCTTTACTGTTGGAAGAAAACAACCACTGCATATAGTTCAAGTATAGGAAAAACTGTTTTTTAGCCTAACAAAATATCAGACTGCTCGAAGAGCAAGATTTCACAGCATTCTCGATAACACCATCAGTGTCGCGACTAACTTTCGTCCTGTACCAACTACGAAGACTTAGATTGATGATCTATATATATAAAGACTTTTCCAATCTTAATGTTAAGGCCTACAGACATCTACATACACACGTACAATGTATTTATTTTTTTTAGCTAATTAGTGAAGGCATGAGGAATCAAAAAACTGGTAATAGAATATATAAGATGACATGAAGATAAATTTGTTGCTACATACCACTGAAACTATGAAGACTTAGATTGATGATTTATATATATATATATATACACACACTTTTCCAATCCAAATCTTAAGGCCTACAGACATGTACATACACACAGATATTGTGTTTATTTTTTTACCTAATTAGTGAAGGCATTATGAATTTGAAAACTGGTAATTGAATAGATAAGATAACATGAAGATAAATTTGTTGTTACATACCACTGAAACATCTGCATATTTTGATCGGATTTGAGGCATGTTTGCCAAAGTTGAATACTTACCATGTTTCTGTTTGGTATTTTTATTTTCAAGAATCATCTCTTTACCCATTATCTGTTAACGAAGTGCTTTTGCTTCCTAGTATGCATGCATGGTTTCATCCCATTCACAAAAGCATTCCCCCGCAACCCACGTGTATGATCCTGTTTTCCCAAATTCAACACCAAATTGTTATAAACTGCCATAGGATGCCAAAAAAGAGAAAATGAAACAATGAGCGGAAGATGAAAAACTAAGGTGCACAAGTGTTGCATTAAAAACCAGTATACAAATCAGGAAATCAGAAAATTAAACTAATCTTGCAACTTAAGAAAAATTTTCTTGTTCATGTCAACACTTTAAGGCAGCTGATTGGAATCTACGTGGTTCAAGAGTCGCAGACATTAGTATTTAAAAGTGGTAGCAAAATCTATTACGTCCAAAATTGTTTAAAAATAGATTTAATTAATGGGGGAAAATTAGGAGAATTCACGCGACTGTTGTACTATCGTTTTTGTGTGTGTGTGTGTGTATATATATATATATATATATATATATATATATATATATATAATACAAGACTATTCTAATCAAAATTTGGGAAAAAACGAGAAGGCCTCATTTCTAAATGATTGTCCCCCCTCCCCAACACTGTTAATGTGATCTAATTCTTCTTATCTTTAACTGGTTTTTATCCGACCCAATACAACTATGATCAAGATGGAGCTCAGAAATTTGGATTTTAGAGTTTAGGAGCTCATTTTTATGGGCATGTGCCATATAGTTTTAGGATTTTGTTTTCTTTTATCTTTAGCGTGTGGGCTTAAATCATGGTGTTTTTAATTTTAACATCATTTACGGTTGGGGTGTCATGTAATCAAATTTTTACTATAAACTTTGGTCCAATATTCTATTTATATCACAAACCCCTCCCCATTTCTATCAAACAATAAAACTTCTTGAATCATGATTGTGACAAACTCAAATTAATATCATCAATATGTCAATCTTGGATATTCCCAATGCCCTGGTCTAGAATAATAATAGAAATAACGCGAGTAGAATCCAGATTGTGGAAGTATTCAGGAGATATAGTTTCCCCTGTGCAAAAATTCTGATGAAATATTGATTCACCAAGTAGACTGAACAAAAAAGAAGCTTGGCTGCAACAGCATAAAATGCACACAATCAATTAAGTCGAGAGACATTAAGTTGATCATCATCATTAAGATGATCACAAAGCGGTTTAAAGACTTCATAAAAGCGAGCAATAGTACTAAGTACACAGGTACAAAGTAAGCAATGCCGAACCAAATTAAGCAATACAAAATATCAAGAAATTCTTATTGTGATATAACAATGTTTTGATCAAATAACATACAGATCGAACTTATAAAGGTAAAAAAGATAAGAAATATAGGAAACACGCATTCTTCCTTGATACACTAGGAGAGTAAATATCCATATGCCTATTTATATTATGTAAATATAGAAATTTCCAATCTCACCCAAGTTACTGCCTACGCTGCAGTAGTTTGTCTCTTGACAAATGCAACTTTTCTTAATAGCAATACTAATGTCAATGCATTTTCTTGGCGGCTTCTCTAAGCATAATATCCCTACTATATTTCCTAAAAGCAATAAAACTACGAACCCTGAACCTAAAACCCCAGAAAGAAAAGGAGAATTGAGAATAGACTAATCACAATCCACAAAAAATTAAACAAATTCCATAATCACAATTACTTAAAGATGATGGGATTACTAGATATCAAATGTTGACCCACTTCCTCTTCAGTCTTCCTTCTAATCGAAGGACCACTATGAACCGATCAACTTGTGAATCCGATGAATTTGTGCAAATAGAGGGATATAGAGAAGGAAGAATAAAGCGTTGCATAGAGAAGGGGAAGAATAAAGCGTTGCTCGGTGCTGGGTAATTTTGTTATTTTAAGTCAGATAAGGTTATATACATACTTTTACTGCCAATAAACTGCAAACTTTTACCCCTGTATCAGCGTATAATATATACTATATAGTAATAAAATCTCAACTCTAAAAATAAATTATCAATCATCTTACATCTTTTGATTAAAGTTGATCATCTATCTTTTGAAACAGAATCATATCATCTCTTACACCTTAAAATAAGAGGGAAACAAGTAAAGAATAAGTAAAGTAATTTATCATCACTAATATTTGTGCTCTCGAATATTTAAAAACGACGAAAATAAGTAAAAACAAATACAAAATTAATATATTTTTACTCCAAATATTTCATTTCACTTTACTCTCATTACTTTCTTTCATCAAATTTAAAACTCATGTGCGGCAGACATATGATGTATTAATTTACAGTTGAAATGCATAAAACATATCTTTACGATAATTTTACATTAATTTAATCATTGAATTTTGGCCTTGATTTATAATTTGTTAATTTTATGTCTCATTATTATCTAAATGATGAACAATATTTTATTTTCCATTCCACAATCAATCAATATATATAAAGGAGGATACGCGGGAGCTTAGGTGGCATTCTAAGATCGTCTCAATCTATTTTTCTAATTTTCTATAATTTTTAAATTTTAAACACTAATAAATATAAAAATATCATTTAATATATCAGAAGTAGAATAGGTGTTCGAATTTATAGAGAAGAAGAGTTCGAATTTATATGGAAGACATATGATTAGAAGTGGAATAAGTATTTATAAGGCATATAATTAAAAGTTCTACTGGAAGTAGAATAGGAGTTTGAATTTATAGAGAATAAGAGTTCGAATTTATAGAAAAAACATATAAATAAAAGTTCTATTATACGTAGAATAGGTGTTTGAATATATAGAGCAGACATATAATTAAATATTTTATAGAAAGTACGATCTTCTTAGATTAAATATTTTTTTATATAAGTTAATTATACTTCAATTAGGAAAATTTATTCATAAATCCAATATTGTTGTCATAAAAAAAATCATCGTATTTAAAAAGAAAAGTTATCATTTAACATATTAGAAGTAGAATTGGTGTTCGAATTTATAGAGGAGAAGTGTTCGAATTTATAGGGAAGACATATGATTAGAAGTTCTATTGGAAGTAGAATAAGTATTTATAAGGCATATGATTAAAAGTTCTATTGGAAGTAGAATAGGAGTTTGAATTTATAGAAAATAAGAGTTCGAATTTATAGAAAAAAAATATATATAAAAGTTCTATTAGAAATAGAATGAGTGTTTGAATATATAGAGCAGACATATCATTAAATATTTTATAGAAAGTATAATCATCTTAAATTATATATTTTTTATAAAAGTTAATTATACTTCTATTAGGAAAATTTATTCATAAATCCAATACTACTATCAAGAAGTAATCGTATTTAAAAAGAAAAAATTGATGTGTTAACATAATAAAAGAACATTCCCATGCAGTAATCCTAAATAAATACAAGAGTATTTATAATATAAAGAGAAAATAAGATGTGTTTTCAATTTCTAAAACTCTATAAATTTTAGAAAGTCTTGAGAAAGTATAAGTTGGAATTCACTCTATTTTTTACTTTTTGATTTTAAGGAAAAAATTTGTTGTGTAAGATATGTATCATCAATAATATGTAATGAAGTTGGAATTTCGATCCCAAACGAGAGTGGCTCGAAACGTATTTAACGGGAAGACGGCTCACTATAAAAGATTGTATTAGCTATTAAAATATCATATTGATGTTATAAATTTTATTTTATTTGTAGGATTTGATTTTTATGGATAAACATTATCATACAAGTGATATATGTAAAAGTTAGGTTTTTGTCTTAACGAGAGAGCGGATCAATAGTAATAACCGTGTTTAACGAGAAATCGGTTCATAAGAGAAGATAGTATATTTTTTTTTGAATATATAAGGAATACATAAAATATAATATTTTATTGAAAGTAGAATACGAGGACGGTGGAGACGTCTTATACGGTTTTTTAAAACTATTATATATATTTTTTCCTAGAAATCCTTTCTTTTAACTTTTTTATACAAGTTAAGTATACTTGCATTAGAAAAATATATCCATAAATTGAATATTATTCCCGTAACAAAAAGTCTTTGTATTTTAATTTTTTTGATATATTAACATAACAGAAAGACATTCTCATGCGGAAGCTGTAAATAAATACAGGATTATCTATAATATACCGAAAATATAAGATGTATTTTCATCTTTTAAAACTCAATAGATATTAGAAAGCTTAAAGAATATAAAAATTGGAATTTCTCTTTATATAATGAAGTTAGAATTTCGGTTCTAAATAAGAGCGGCTCGAAACGTATTTAACGGGAAGATGTTTCACTAGAAAAGATTCTATTAGCTATTAGAATTTAATACTGATGTCATAATTTTTTTATTTTTAGATTTCGGTTTTAACGATAGAGCTGCTCAATCGAAATAATCGTGTTTAACAAAAAATCAATTCATTAGAGAAGATTATTTAATTATTAAAATTTAATATTAATATTATAATATAACTTAATGTATTGAATTTTTTTTAAAAGTATTGTAACGCCACCGCGAAGCGCGGCTTTAACGACTAGTATATATATATATAAAGGAGGATAGCGAGAGTTTAGGTGGCGCTCTAATATCGTCTCAATCGATTTTTCTAATTTTCTAGAATTTTAAACACTAATAAATATAAAAATATCAATTAGCATATTAGAAGTAGAATAGGTGTTCGAATTTATAAAGGAGAAGAGTTCGAATTTATAGGGAAGACATATGATTAGAAGTTCTATTGGAAGTAGAATAGGAGTTTGAATTTATGGAGAATAAGAGTTCGAATTTATAGAAAAAATATATAAATAAAAGTTCTACTAGAACTAGAATAGGTGTTTGAATGTATAGCAGACATATAATTAAATATTTTATAGAAAGTACGATCTTCTTAAATTATATATTTTTTATATAAATTAATTATACTTATATTAGGAAAATTTATTCATAAATCCAATATTATTGTCATGAAAAAGTCACCATATTTAAAAAGAAAAGAATTGACGTGTTAACATAATAAAAGAACAATGAGTAAAAGAACAATCTCATGCAGGAATCCTAAATAAATACAGAAGTATCTATAATATAAAGAGAAAATAAGATGTGTTTTCATTTTCTAAAACTCCAAAAATTTTAGAAAATCTAGAGAAAGTATAAATTGGAATTCACTCTATTTTTTAGGTTTTGATTTTAAGGAAAAAAATTGTTGCGTAAGATAAGTATCATCAATAATATGTAATGAAGTTAGAATTTCGATCTCAAACGAGAGCGGCTCGAAACGTGTTTAACGGGAAGACGACTCACTATAAAAGATTGTACTAGCTATTAAAATATCATATGATGTTATAAATTTTATTTTATTTTTAGGATTTGATTTTTATGGATAAACATTATGATACAAGTAATATATGTAAAAGTTAGATTTTTGGTCTTAACGAGAGAGCGAATCAATAGTAATAATTGTGTTTAACAAGAAAGCGGTTCATTAGATAAGACCGTATAAAAGATGTTTAAATATATAATTAATACATAAAATAAAATGTTTTATTGGAAGTAGAATACGAGGACGGTGGAGATGTCTTATACGATTTTTTAAAACTATACATCTTTTTTCCTAGAAATCCTTTATTTTAACTTTTTTATACAAGTTAATTATACTTGCATTACAAAAATATATTCATAAATGTAATATTATTCCCATAACGAAAAGTCTTCGTATTTTAATTTTTTTTTGATATGTTAACATAACAAAAAGACATTCCCATGTGAAAACTGTAAATAAATACAAGAATATCTATAATATACAGAAAATATAAGATGTATTTTCATCTTTTAAAACTCCATAAATATTAGAAAGTATAAAGAATATAAGAATTGGAATTTACTCTCTTTAAATAATGAAGTTAGAATTTCGGTTTCAAATAAGAGCGGCTCGAAACGTATTTAACGGGAAGACGGCTCGCTAGAAAAGATTTGTATTAGCTATTAGAATTTGATACTGAAGTCATATTTTTTTTTTATTTTTACGGTTCGATTTTATAGATAAAAAATATTATATAAGTCTTTATAATATATGTTAAAAAGTTGGGATTTCGGTTTTAACGAGAGAGCGGCTCAATCGAAAGAATCGTATTTAACAAGAAATTGATTCATTAGTGATATGGGCTGAAAGTAAGCCCTAAAGACACATTTAATGATACATTAAATGAACATGGGATGGTCCAAGGTCAAAGCCCAATTATGAGGCCCAAACCCCTAAATATAACAATAAATTCGTAGTATATAAATCAACCTATAAAAAGACTCCGTTATTGAGTCCAAAAGGGAACCAATCCTTTCAAAGAGTAGCCCAAAGACATACGTGTCCAATAGGAATCAGCCTTCCTCGTGGAAGGATCCAGAATTCTTTCTAAAGTGGGTAACTTGTCCACCAAGACACCAAACCCTACCCTAATTCCAAGGCACCCAATGCCTATATAAAGGGTATGGCCCCTCATTCTCTACGGAACGTTTTTGGGCACAGCTCCATACGTCACCCACCACGTTTTAGGCTTAATTCTCGAATAAGGACATACAAGCCACTACGTCAATACGCCGCGAGGGCGCATCAAGCCACGTAGGCAACTCTAGAACTACGTTTTTGCTTGATTCTTGATATTCATCAAGGTACGTAGGCATCTTGTTAGGACCGAGTTAGTCCACGATAACAAGAGCAGCCACCATACTCTTGAGTACCACTCTTCAATCTTCCTTCTCTATTTTCTTGCCCTCCTGGGGTACTACCTCCTGCCCCCCGACTTCTTGGTTGTCAATGGTGTATTCAACCATGAAGTCAGCGAGTGTTTGGGGATTTATTGTGGTTATTCTGTCCCATGCAAGACCTCTCTCATGTAATAGATGGGTTTCTGAACCTTGTTTTCCTCTTTCGCGAGGATGACGTTCAAAGTCGTATCAAATACATCCAAGTATAGATATAGTAACTTTTCGTTATTCAGTTATGCCAACATATGGAGGTTCCGTGTTAAGGATTGTTCTACCCTTATCGGGGCTGGCCTTAATTTCCATGCTTGTAGACCATCAAATCCAAAAAATTTCCTGATCCTATGCTGAAGGCACATTAAATCAGATTCAATATCATCTTGTGGTGCCTTAACACCTCAAACGCCTCATGAAAATGCTCAATGTGATGTGCCTTATCGAGGCTCTTGATTAACATGTTATTTACGTAGACTTCTACGGTCTTCCCAATAGGATGCTCAAAGATTTTATTCATCAATTTTCCATATGTCGCCCCTTTGGGATATCACTTTGATTTGGTTGTAACCACTAAATCCTAATATTTCATAACCAGCTGTTGATTGGTCAATGTATCGTTCCTTGGTAGGGGGAAGTAGTCACTGAGACATGCATCATTTATATCAATTACGCTTAGCATAAACAAAGATAGAAAGTTACTACATCAAATTTATGGAGTTAAAATTCAGAGTAATAAATCAAAATTGCCCTAGTGTTTTGGTTACGAGTGCTCTCTTGGCATGTTTTGCTCACTAGAAAGGTACATGTATGCCATTAGTTCCTGTATGCCATTAGTTCCTGTCCAAGGGTGAGCTAGGTCTCTGGAGTCACTCTGCCTGGATACTCCTCAAGGCAGATTCAGGAAAATTCCAACAGAATTACTTTTAACTTTTCATTAGCAAACCAAGAGGCAGATGATAAAATATGGCTTTGTTGGAATCATCAAGTTCATGTAGTGCTTGTCAACACATTTGAACAGTGTATCACAGTCAACATCAGCTTCCTTAATTCTGATTAGGTAAGGCCTACCGTTCTTTACGCAAAGTCCTCCATTCACCGATGCCAGGAACCAGATTTGTGATAAGAGTGATATATTTTAGTAACTGCATCATCGGTGTCTTATCTCTATATACGAGTGGGTCGAGATAGGTCGAGATATAACAGTATCACTGAGATCTTGCCTCTATCCCGATCATCTATATTCTTTTTTCTTAAAGTTATATCAAGATATAAATCCTTTTTTCAAGTTTACTGACATAAGCCTAACTACTATATAAATAAGTAAAGCCTTATTGTCAGTCATTGAAGCTCAATAGGATCCAGACCGTCTATTTCTATTTACATTAATGGTTGTACAATTAGTTACTAGATTACTCAATTTTTTTAGTTCTCATTGATACTTCTATTTATATTGCAGAAAACAAAGTATAAATATGTTGGTTTGGTGAAGGCTTACAAGCGAGCTGTTAATGGTTTCCATTTTTGGACTCGCTTTAAAGCCCGCTTGCGTGGTCAAGATGACATCTACTTCCAAGCTATCACATTTCAGGAAAGGCGAGATCCAGAATCAAATGTTGTTTTTGTACGTTTTGAGTACGTCTACCCTCTGCCCCCAAGGTGACTCCTTCTCTTTCATTCTCCTAATTACAACTGCCTGCATGTTTAAAATACTGTTGCAAAAGGAATGAAATGGTATAAAATCCAAATCACTGATTGAATTCCATGCACGCCTAGCTTATCCAACTCTTTTATGACATACATATTACAAGTACAAGTATATTGTATATATAACACCACAGCCGACTCTTCCGTGCCCCCTTCTTTAAACTTTTTCCCCTGTAAAATGCCAAACTCTTACAATGCACCCACCACTTTTCATTCCTATCTCAGATACCATAAGTAATCTCCATGTAGTTACTTCAGGAGATTTTTACCACGTTTGATTTCTGTCCAATGGCAACGTTCTTTATTTTGATGCCTGTGCTTTTTGAGGTTTATGTTGTTTTTTCCTTTTTTGCAGCTGAGCCGGTCACTTTGCTCCCCCTCGAGAAGTCTATTGTCCTTTTTGGCATAAGCCTTATCTATCCATCTACCTATATTTCTATCTGCAAGTTATTCTGCCTAATGCTTATGTAACCAAGTATGTTTGCAAGACAATGTTGGAGCATATTGTTTATGTAACTTATCTGTCATGCATTCTTTGCTACTAAAATATGATATATGGAAGACCAGCTGGTTCTTTTTATTCGTAACCACATTTTGCCGATTGTTAATTTTAACACTAGTATGGGCTCTATTATAAATCTTCTAACAAATGATAATTAAGAACAATGGATTCTTATCAATACATCTTCATATTTTACTTTAGTATTAATACATGTTCTTTTTAGGAACCTGTAACATTTTCTAATAATAAGAACAGAGAGACCAACAATTCGATCAATTTTGGTTGGTTAATTTTTACTAATCTTTTGCAGCTACTGACCCGCATGGAAATACATAAACAAGTTTTATTTTCACATATTTATGTAATGGTATAAACAAGAGAAATAACAAAGAATTAACACAGGATGCAATACCAGAGGCATAAAAAGGCGCACACACCCTATTAGGATCATAAACGTGGTAAAATTATTTGAGAGCAGGAATCTGTAAGCCTAATACAACTGGAAGCCTGGCTAAATCAAGATTGGAAGACAATAACTGTATATATATTAGGTGCCTTATTACAAGAAAAACTTATATATATTTGAAAATACAAAAATTGGCTTACATAGAAGTAATGATTGGGTACCTTATATATAATAGAAGTAATGATTTTTGTTCATCGTTTTCATGCTTTTGAAGGGCCTCTAAGGAAGCTTCTACGCTTATACTTCTTCACTCTGCTTTAATTTCAACTCTCTACAACCAGGTGGACGTGGGATATTATATCATTTTCTTTTTGTCACATTAAAACAGCACATATATTTACTTTTCAAATAAAAAATTACAAGCTATTTAGTTAAAAAAAAAAATACAAGCTAATAGGGCTGTTGGAATGGATTTTGGTTCTGAATTGAAGTATGGAGGTGGGGCAGATAATTGGACTGTTAAATGCAAATGTGGAACAAGGGATGATGATGGGGAGAGGATGGTGGCTTGTGATATTTGTGAGGTTTGGCAGCTTACTCGCTACATTGGCATTGAATTAACAACAGCCCTTAGGGCTATGGTTAACATTTTCCTTAAAAAAAACAAGATATTTGAGAATATTTAGTAATTTAACTATCTTTCTCCCCTTCCCTTTCCCTTCAAATTATGATCATTATTATTGCTCTTGTCGTTTTAGTGTACAATTTATATTATTACTACTACTACTATTGTTGTTACATCTAATTCTTTTTTTATGAATATGTTGGTCTAGTCAAGGCATACAATCGTTTTAAAGCCCGCTTGCCTGATCAAGACCCCATCTACTTCCAGTCTATGGTATGGCAGCGGCTTCCGGACCGCAAAAACAAGGTTGTTGTTTTAGATGTTGGTTTTGTCCACCCTCTACCCTAGCCCATCCTCCGGGTGACTCCCTCTCAAAAAGCCTGTGGTCCGGGCCCCTTCTCGTAGAGCCCTTGTTCTGTCTGTGTATTTTACTAGTCAACTATCTATGTAAGACGATGTTGGAGCCTTATGTTTATATAAAACTTCCCTGTTGGATGCCTTATTTCCAAGGTAACTGCCCTTGTAGTCCAAAACGCCACTGTTTTATTTGTGCGATTCTCTGGGATTCTATTTAATTGCTTTCTCTTTTGCTTACTTTGCTAGAATGTTATCACTTATCTGGGATTCTATTTAATTGCTTTCTCTTTTGCTTACTTTGCTAGAATGTTATCACTTATCTGGGATTTTATTTAATTGCTTTCTCTTTTGCTTACTTTGCTAGAATGTTATCACTTACCATTTTTAGCATCGGTAGTTTTGACTCAGCTCTAGCTTTCCGTGGTTGGTAAATTTCTTTTTAGGACAAATCCCTGTGGTGCTTGGGATCGTCTTCACATTTCGACCATACGCCAATCTTTATTGTTCTACTTGTTCCTCTCATTGCTAGGAATCTCACCTACAAGTCTAGAACTTAATATGTCAGCAACCTTATCAACAACCTATTTGCATCTGTTTATGATGCACCTGCGTGCGTCTGCTTGGGCATGTTTTCATTTGTATATCTAGACTTTCAGTTTCATGTTAAAACTCATCTACTTAATGAGTACCGTACCTGCCATACCACTGGAATTACTTTGTTTTCAAATTGTATGAGATTAGTAGTAGATGCTTTTTGCTCAAAAGCCACTCCCTATTACAAACTCTAAACTTATGCATATTCACAATGGATTCCCATTCGCTTATGCAGTGTTTATTTAAATTAAAGGCATCTTGTAGTTCAACATGACAATGTAAGTAATCCTGAAATTAGTAGGGTTTTAAATAATCCTGAAAAAAATAATTAATCATATAGTTTATTGGTGCAGTTTTGTGTGGTTCATGAATAGGTTTTGATTACAATTTTGTATCGTATTTTGTGTTTCCTTGAATACCTCTGCCCCTTCAAGATTGTGTTTGTTCACCGGATACTCTGGTAAACAGACATTAATCTTACGCATCTTAATTCTTTATGACAATGCAAGTAATCCTGACAAAAAAGTAGATTTGTGTTTCTATATACACTTACATATCATCCAGCATACATATTGCCTTAGTTCGTACAATACAGTCATATTTACTTGTCATCTCTTGAAAGCTCGAAACCCTCCTGTCTGCCCAAATGAGAAGAGGTTTCACCGTTAGTCCACAGTGTAATCTCAATTTATTGCTACTCAATCCGAGAACTGATTAGAAGCTTCTCTAATGATTGTTTCCCATGCTGTTTTATAAGCTTTGTTATAAATGAATGCCAGTTGAAATAACTCTGTGGACTTAAAAAAGGTGTTATGTTTGCAATTCTGGTTGCGGTTTGATGAAATGGGGTTGAGCCCATTTCTCGAAAAAAAAAATTACTGTATGTAGAACAGCTCAGTTAGTTGACTTGACAATTGAGGGGTGCCAACTTCATCGAATCCAGATCCCCTTTAATCACATGACCATAATGAGGATGCGATATGTAGTAGGATGTTGCATCTATGCAACATAAGCCCAGAAAGGAGTTACCTGATCATTGATCATCTTAGAATGGTTACTATAAGTCAATCGTTGTAATTTTGGTTGCAATTTCTTTCACAAAGTTTGGGAATGTTGTTAGTACGTAATTAGATTTTGCTTAGTGAGAATAGATTTTAGAAACAACTAGGAACGAAACAACCTTAAATTAGTGAGATGAAGCAGCAGTAGAAGCACCAGCAAAGAGTACTATAAGTATTTGTGCGGATGAGGAGAAAGCTACAAGTGACTGCAATCTACACTGCTTTAGGTTACCTGGGGAGATTATTGAAGTTGCAAAATTCGATAGTTGATACAGGTACGGAGGTACCTACGCTCCTGTCTCAGTTTTTATTCTCTTGAAGTCTTGTGAGGTTAAATTTTTCTCAGTTTTCATATTTTATCCATACACCAATGTTTTTTTTTTCTTTACGTATGACTGTACCTGTCCCTTCAAGTGTTAGGAAACTCTTTTTGGAATTCAAAAATCAGCAACCTTTTAAACAACTATTTTCATCTGTTTATGGTACCCCCTTTAAATGAAGGCCGTACTGCCATATCACTGGAATGATAATGTTCTCAAATTGTATTAGTACTTGTTTTGGGCTCAGAAGCCAATTACTAATTTCAACTCTAAACTTATGCATATTTTGTTTATGTACTGCTTGTTTGAAGGCATCTAGGCTTTATTTTCTGTGATCGGTATTGATTTATGATTTCTTTATCTTGTTGTGTGCTTCCCCCTTCATGGTTCTTTGATCATTAGATACTCAGGTGAACATGCATAAATCTTACTTATCTTATTTCTTTATGACAATGCAAGATTGCAATTAAGTAATCCTAAAAATAGTGGATTTGTGTTACTATATGCATTTCCATATCAGCCAACATACTATATTGCCTTTGTTTTCTTCTTGGATAGAAAACGGCTATACTTCCTTTATAAAAAACACAAATACGAATACGAACTATGGTAACAGACAATCTGAGTATCTGACAATGTCAAAATGACAGGACAAGAGAGAGAGCTCTCTTACGTTTTATCAAAATGTCAGAATCTGACATGGGCTATATTTAAATTTATTGAAAAGATAGAATTATAAAATTTTCACTCGTTTATCAGAATGTACGTATAGACATAATGGACCATGGTAATTAACTGGTACCTACATAATTGTGGTGATGATTAAGGACTCAGAGAATAATCAACCAGACCCGAAGTATGTTAGTACGGAGTACAAGATTAGGATAATGTAATTTTGATGTAGTGCTCGAATACATAAATGAATTAATAAATAAAATGACAAGTTCGAATTAGTTCTAGCTTAGAATCCATTAACTGTACTCTTGATTCTTTTAAGGATTACATACAAATCCGCTTATGTCAGGATTACTTACATTGTCATAATATAAAACTAAAAGATGCCTTCAAATAATTTTAAGTACACAAGGGAATGGGAATCCACTGTGAATATGCATAAGTTTAGAGTTTGTAACAGGAAGTGGTTTCTGAGCATAAGGCATCTAATAATCATGTACAATTTAAAATCAATGTCATTCCAGTAGTATGGCGGATATGGTCTTCATGAAGTTGATGAGATTTAAGATGAAACTGAGTCTAGATATGCATATGCTCCAAAAAAAAAAAAAAGCATGCCCAGACGGGCGGAGGTGCATCATAAACAGAGGCAGATAGTTGTTTGTAAGGTTGCTGATGAATTAAATTCTAGGTGAGATTCCTAGCAATGAAAGGATCAAGTAGAGTAGGTAGGGAACAATAAAGCTAGGTGTATGGTCGAAATGCGAAAACGATCCAAAGCACACAGCTTTGTACTTAAAACAAATTTATCAAACACGAAAAGCTAGAGCAGAGTTGAAACTACCAATGCTAAAAAATTGTAAGGGATGATGTTCTACTACATATAAAAAGCAAAAGAGATAGCAATAAAATATAATCCCAGAGAAAGAGCATTAACAAAACATCATAGTTTTGGATTACAATAACAGTTGCCTTGCAAAAAATCCATCAGCAGGTTAAGGATGCATCGCAGGCATCAGACAGGGAAGTTAAAATAAACACTAGCGAAGTTACATAGATAGTTGATTAGTTAGATATATAGACAGGTAAGGGCTTGACCTCGACGAGAAAGGAACACAGACTTTAACGTAGAGGGGCATCAAGGTAGAGGGTGGACAAATTCATATATATATATATATATATATATAGGGGTACGTTCCACAGCCCCGTTGGATATCCCCTAATCCCGTACGCCCTCCATGTTTCATGGAGGGCGTCCGCCATGAAACATGCAGGGCGTATACCTGTAAAAATTAAATTAAAAATAGAAAAATAATCGTATTGAGTTGACATTCATCCAAAAATTAGTGACCACCACTATTTGAGTGTGTATGAATTTTAATTTCGAATTTAAACTTTTCTTCGTTTTTAATTAATTTCATAATATATTTCACAAACTAAATAAAAATTATTAAAAAAATAAAGAAAATAGAAATCCGTATAAATACATAATATATACCCAAAAATATTAAACCATATCTTTCAGTCACTAATAAAAATACATAATACAAATCCGTATAAAATGAATAATTATCGTTAGATTTTTAGCAAAAAAATCAGAACCGTTAGATCTTGATTAAATATTTTATATGATTAATTTACTTTAATAAGCATTCAAGATTGGATTGTTGTTTCTAATTTTTAAAAAATACATATCGACGATCCAACCGCACGTATGTCAATATATGTCTAATTTAGTGATATTCCCAAGTTTTTAAAAAATAATAAGTTTATTTGGATGGTAAAAGTGGTAGTCAACTATCGATTTGACCAGTACTGCTAACTAGTGCTTTATCCCGGATTGTTGTTTCTATTTTTTAAAAAATACTTATCGACGATACAATCGCAAATATGTCAATATATGTCTAATTTATTGATATTCCGAAGTTTTTAAAAAATAATAAGTTTATTTGGATAGTAAAAGTGGTAGTCAACTATCGATTTGACCAGTACTCCTAAATTAGTGAATCTAATGTAAAAATCTCAAAAATAGAAAATTAGTGAATCTAATGTAAAATTAATCACAGAATTAATGAGTATAAATATTTGAATTTTTATGAATTTTAATTTTAATTTGAATTTTATCTTATTTTTCTATTTTTAATTTAATTTTCACAAGAATAAGGCCTCCATGTTTCATGGAGGACGCCCTCCATGAAACATGGAGTGCGGGATATATATATATATATATATATATATATATATATATATATATATATATATATATATATATATATATATATACCAGGAGCCCCCGGGGGATATCCCCCGCCCTCCATGTTTCATGGAGGGCGTGTCCGCCATGTTTCATGGAGGGCGTCCGCCATGAAACATGGAGGGCGTATTCTTGTGAAAATTAAATTAAAAATAGAAAAATAAGATAAAATTCGAATCAAAATTCATAAAAATTCAAATATTAATACTCATTAATTCTGTGATTAATTTTACATTAGATTAACTAATTTTCTATTTTTGAGATTTTTATGTTAGAAAAACCAAATGCACTGTATGATATGTTTGTTTGTTTGAGGGAGAAAGAGTAGAGTAGATGAATTTATTCACTAATTTTTTATTTTTTATAAACTTGGGAATATTATTAAATTAGATATATATTGACATACGTGCGGTTGGATCGTCGATAAGTATTTTTTTAAAAATAGAAACAATAATTCGGGACAAAGCAATAGTTAGCAGTACGGGTCAAATCGATGGTTGACTACCACTTTCACCATCCAAATAAATTTATTATTTTTTATAAACTTGGGAATATCACTAAATTAGATATATATTGACATACGTGTGGCTGGATCGTCGATAAGTATTTTTTAAAATATTGAAACAACAATCCGGGACAAAGCACTAGTTAGCAGTACGGGTCAAATCGATGGTTGACTACCACTTTTACCATCCAAATAAATTTTTTATTTTGTATAAACTTGGGAATATCACTAAATTAGATATATATTGACATACGTGCGGTTGGATCGTCGATAAGTATTTTTTTAAAAATAGGAACAACAATCCGGGACAAAGCACTAGTTAGCAGTACGGGTCAAATCGATGGTTGACTACCACTTTTACCATCCAAATAAATTTATTATTTTTTATAAACTTGGGAATATCACTAAATTAGATATATATTGACATACGTGCGGTTGGATCGTCGATAAGTATTTTTTTAAAAATAGAAACAACAATCCGGGACAAAGCACTAGTTAGCAGTACGGGTCAAATCGATGGTTGACTACCACTTTTACCATCCAAATAAATTTTTTATTTTGTATAAACTTGGGAATATCACTAAATTAGATATATATTGACATACGAGCGGTTGGATCGTCGATAAATATTATTTAAAAAATAGAAACAACAATCCAGGACAAAGCACTAGTTAGTAGTACGGGTCAAATTGATGGTTGACTACATTTTTTACCATCCAAATAAATTTATTATTTTTTATAACCTTGGGAATATCACTAAATTAGATATATATTGACATACGTGCGGTTGGATCGTCGATAAGTATTTTTTAAAAAATAGAAACAACAATCCGGGACAAAGCACTAGTTAGTAGTACTGGTCAAATCGATGGTTGACTACCACTTTTACCATCCAAATAAATTTTTTATTTTGTATAAACTTGGTAATATCACTAAATTAGATATATATTGACATACGTGCGATTGGATCGTCGATAAGTAATATTTTAAAAAATAGGAACAACAATCCGGGACAAAGCACTAGTTAGCAGTACGGGTCAAATCGATGGTTGACTACCTTTTTTACCATCCAAATAAATTTATTATTTTTTATAACCTTGGGAATATCAATAAATTAGATATATATTGACATACGTGCGGTTGGATCGTCGATAAGTATTTTTTTAAAAATAGAAACAACAATCCGGGACAAAGCACTAGTTAGTAGTACGGGTCAAATCGATGGTTGACTACCACTATTACCATCCAAATAAATTTTTTATTTTGTATAAACTTGGGAATATCACTAAATTAGATATATATTGACATACTTGCGGTTGGATCGTCGATAAGTATTTTTTAAAAAATATGAATAACAATCCGGGACAAAGCACTAGTTAGCAGTACGGGTCAAATCGATGGTTGACTACCACTTTTACCATCCAAATAAATTTACTATTTTGTATAAACTTGAGAATATCACTAAATTAGATATATATTGACATACGTGCGGTTGGATCGTCGATAAGTATTTTTTTAAAAATAGGAACAACAATCCGGGACAAAGCACTAGTTAGCAGTACGGGTCAAATCGATGGTTGACTACCACTTTTACCATCCAAATAAATTTATTATTTTTTATAAACTTGTGAATATCACTAAATTAGATATATATTGACATACGTGCGGTTCGATCGTCGATAAGTATTTTTTTAAAAATAGAAACAACAATCCGGGACAAAGCACTAGTTAGCAGTACGTGTCAAATCGATGATTGACTACCACTTTTACCATCCAAATAAATTTATTATTTTGTATAAACTTGGGAATATCACTAAATTAGATATATATTGACATACGTCCGGTTGGATCGTCGATAAGTATTTTTTTTAAAATAGAAACAACAATCCGGAACAAAGCACTAGTTAGCAGTACGGGTCAAATCGATGGTTGACTACCACTTTTACCATCCAAATAAATTTATTATTTTTTATAAACTTGGGAATATCACTAAATTAGATATATATTGACATACGTGCGGTTGGATCGTCGATAAGTATTTTTAAAAAATAGAAACAACAATCCGGGACAAAGCACTAGTTAGCAGTACGGGTCAAATCGATGGTTGACTACCACTTTTACCATCCAAATAAATTTTTTATTTTGTATAAACTTGGGAATATCACTAAATTAGATATATATTGACATACGTGCGGTTGGATCGTCGATAAATATTTTTTAAAAAATAGAAACAACAATCCGGGATAAAGCACTAGTTAGGAGTACGGGTCAAATCGATGGTTGACTACCTTTTTTACCATACAAATAAATTTATTATTTTTTATAACCTTGGGAATATCACTAAATTAGATATATATTGACATACGTGCGGTTGGATCGTCGATAAGTATTTTTTAAAAAATAGAAACAACAATCCGGGACAAAGCACTAGTTAGTAGTACTGGTCAAATCGATGGTTGACTACCACTTTTACCATCCAAATAAATTTTTTATTTTGTATAAACTTGGGAATATCACTAAATTAGATATAGATTGACATACGTGCGGTTGGATCGGCGATAAGTATTTTTTAAAAAATAGGAACAACAATCCGGGACAAAGCACTAGTTAATAGTACGGGTCAAATCGATGGTTGACTACCTTTTTTACCATCCAAATAAATTTATTATTTTTTATAACCTTGGGAATATCAATAAATTAGATATATATTGACATACGTGGGGTTGGATCGTCGATAAGTATTTTTTTAAAAATAGAAACAACAATCCGGGACAAAGCACTAGTTAGGAGTACGGGTCAAATCGATGGTTGACTACCACTTTTACCATCCAAATAAATTTTTTATTTTGTATAAACTTGGGAATATCACTAAATTAGATATATATTGACATACGTACGGTTGGATCGTCGATAAGTATTTTTTTAAAAATAGAAACAACAATCCGGAACAAAGCACTAGTTAGCAGTACGGGTCAAATCGATGGTTGACTACCACTTTTACCATCCAAATAAATTTTTTATTTTGTATAAACTTGGGAATATCACTAAATTAGATATATATTGACATACATGCGGTTGGATCGTCGATAAGTATTTTTTAAAAAATAGGAACAACAATCCTGGACAAAGCACTAGTTAGCAGTACGGGTCAAATCGATGGTTGACTACCACTTTTACCATCCAAATAAATTTATTATTTTGTATAAACTTGGGAATATCACTAAATTAGATATACATTGACATACGTGCGGTTGGATCGTCGATAAGTATTTTTTTAAAAATAGAAACAACAATCCGGGACAAAGCACTAGTTAGCAGTACGGGTCAAATCGATGGTTGACTACCTTTTTTACCATCCAAATAAATTTATTATTTTTTATAACCTTGGGAATATCACTAAATTGGATATATATTGACATACGTGCGGTTGGATCGTCGATAAGTATTTTTTAAAAAATAGAAACAGCAATCCGGGACAAAGCACTAGTTAGCAGTACGGGTCAAATCGATGGTTGACTACCACTTTTACCATCCAAATAAATTTATTATTTTTTATAAACTTGGGAATATCACTAAATTAGATATATATTGACATACGTGCGGTTGGATCGTCGATAAGTATTTTTTAAAAAATAGAAACAACAATCCGGGACAAAGCACTAGTTAGCAATACGGGTCAAATCGATGGTTGACTACCACTTTTACCATCCAAATAAATTTTTTATTTTTTTATAAACTTGGGAATATCAATAAATTAGATATATGTTGATATAAGTGCGGTTGGATCGTCGATAAGTATTTTTTAAAAAATAGAAACAACAATCCGGGACAAAGCACTAGTTAGCAATAAGGGTCAAATCGAAGGTTGACTACCACTTTTACCATCCAAATTGCATACCAACACAAGGCACTTCATCATTCATATTTGCAAAAAAAGATCCAATATTAGCTTTATCATTGTCGTGACCATCAAATTCATCCTTTTTTCCATTATTAACATCTTCATCACTATCAATAATTATTTTTTCTTTACCCTTCAAATTAGAAGCATCACCAAAGTTTTTACCAACATCATCATCAATATCATCAACATCTATTGTTTCATGAATTTCAACACCATTTTCATCAAAAAGTTTACGATAAACTCTTTTACTTCGAACGGGAGTTACATAATTAAACTCGTTATGATCACTAGAAGAGTTAGAATCATAATTAAATAAATAAGAGGCCATGAAAATTCTAACCTTATTTTTTTGCTCTCCAAAGATGAAAAAAGAAGCTGAAAAAACTGTGCAGTTGGAACAAAAGATTGGAAATTTATGAAGATCATGGAGGGGAGTTAGAATCATAATTTATTAAGAGGCCATGAAAATTCTAACCTCATTTTTTTGCTATCCAAAGATGAAAAAAAAAGCTGAAAAACTGTGCATGGGAAAAAAAAAAGAAGGCTGGAAAGTTAAAAAAAAGGCTGGAAAGTTAAAAAAATCATGGAGGGTATCCGGGGCGCCCGCCATGTTTAATGGAGGGCACGCCCGCCATGTTTCATGGAGGGCGTCAGTGCTATTATTTTTGTACGGGGAGCGCACTTGCATTCAGTTCAACGCTCCGAATGTATACAAATTTTTGTACTAGTTTTTTAAAAGCAGTTTGCAAGTCGTTTGATCAATCCCAAACTTTCAATATTCTTCGTATCACAGGAAAATCAATGGTTTTGTTAAATTTGGTGTAATTATTTCACTCAAAAACAAAATATAATCATTTTACGAAAAGCAGTTCACTTACATCCAAAATATTTTCATTTTTTATTTTTTTTTAAATAGAGATTTTACTTTTCTTATGATAATTATTATTTCAAATAAATTAAAAAATTAATAAATATCAACTCAATATCACTATTTTTCTATTTTCTTTATTTTTTAATAATTTTTATTTAGTTTGTGAAATATATTATGAAATTAATTATAGATGAAGAAAAGTTTAAATTCGAATTGAAAATTCATACACGCTCAACTAGTGGTACTCACTAATTTTAGGGTGAATGTCAACTCAATATCACTATTTTCCCATTTTCTTGATTTTTCAATAATTTTTAACTAGTTTGTGATATATAATATAAAATTAATTAAAAAGGAAGAAAACATTAAATTTGAATTAAAAATTCATACACACTCAATTAGTGGTAGTCACTAATTTTAGGATGAATGTCAACTCAATATCACTATTTTTTTATTTTCTTTATTTTTAAATAATTTTTATTTAGTTTGTGAAATATATTATGAAATTAATTAAAGATGAAGAAAAGTTTAAATTCCAATTGAAAATTCATACACGCTCAACTAGTGGTACTCACTAAATTTAGGATGAATGTCAACTCAATATCAATATTTTCCCATTTTCTTGATTTTTCAATAATTTTTAACAAGTTTGTGATATATAATATAAAATTAATTAAAAAGGAAGAAAACATTAAATTTGAATTAAAAATTCATACACACTCAATTAGTGGTAGTCACTAATTTTAGGATGAATGTCAACTCAATATCACTATTTTTCTATTTTCTTTATTTTTTAATAATTTTTATTTAGTTTGTGAAATATATTATGAAATTAATTAAAAA
Organism: Saposhnikovia divaricata; assembly: GCA_036435485.1. Taxonomy (NCBI): domain Eukaryota; kingdom Viridiplantae; phylum Streptophyta; class Magnoliopsida; order Apiales; family Apiaceae; genus Saposhnikovia; species Saposhnikovia divaricata. The sequence continues at coordinate 182,343,194 of CM071601.1, forward strand.
CGAAGAAAAGTTTAAATTCAAATTTAAAATTCATACACGCTCAACTAGTGGTACTCACTAATTTTAGGATGAATGTCAACTCAATATCATTATTTTCCCATTTTCTTGATTTTTCAATAATTTTTAACTAGTTTGTGATATATAATATAAAATTAATTAAAAAGGAAGAAAACATTAAATTTGAATTAAAAATTCATACACACTCAATTAGTGGTAGTCACTAATTTTAGGATGAATGTCAACTCAATATCACTATTTTTCTATTTTCTTTATTTTTTTAATAATTTTTATTTAGTTTGTGAAATATATTATGAAATTAATTAAAAACGAAGAAAAGTTTAAATTCAAATTTAAAATTCATACACGCTCAACTAGTGGTACTCACTAATTTTAGGATGAATGTCAACTCAATATCACTATTTTCCCATTTTCTTGATTTTTCAATAATTTTAACTAGTTTGTGATATATAATATAAAATTAATTAAAAAGGAAGAAAACATTAAATTTGAATTAAAAATTCATACACACTCAATTAGTGGTAGTCACTAATTTTAGGATGAATGTAAACTCAATATCACTATTTTTCTATTTTCTTTATTTTTTAATAATTTTTATTTAGTTTGTGAAATATATTATGAAATTAATTAAAAACGAAGAAAAGTTTAAATTCAAATTTAAAATTCATACACGCTCAACTAGTGGTACTCACAAATTTTAGGATAAATGTCAACTCAATATCACTATTTTCCCATTTTCTTGATTTTTCAATAATTTTTAACTAGTTTGTGATATATAATATAAAATTAATTAAAAAGGAAGAAAACATTAAATTTGAATTAAAAATTCATACACACTCAATTAGTGGTAGTCACTAATTTTAGGATGAATGTCAACTCAATACCACTATTTTTCTATTTTCTTTATTTTTTAATAATTTTTATTTAGTTTGTGAAATATATTATGAAATTAATTATAAATGAAGAAAAGTTTAAATTCAAATTTAAAATTCATACACACTCAACTAGTGGTACTCACTAATTTTAGGATGAATGTCAACTCAATATCACTATTTTCCCATTTTCTTGATTTTTCAATAATTTTTAACTAGTTTGTGATATATAATATAAAATTAATTAAAAAGGAAGAAAACCTTAAATTTGAATTAAAAATTCATACACACTCAATTAGTGGTAGTCACTAATTTTAGGATGAATATCAACTCAATATCACTATTTTTCTATTTTCTTTATTTTTTTAATAATTTTTATTTAGTTTGTGAAATATATTATGAAATTAATTAAAAACGAAGAAAAGTTTAAATTCAAATTTAAATTTCATACACGCTCAACTAGTGGTACTCACTAATTTTAGGATGAATGTCAACTCAATATCACTATTTTCCCATTTTCTTGATTTTTAAACAATTTTTAACTAGTTTGTGATATATAATATAAAATTAATTAAAAAGGAAGAAAACATTAAATTTAAATTAAAAATTCACACACATTCAATTAGTGGTAGTCACTAATTTTAGGATGAATGTCAACTCAATATTACTATTTTTCTATTTTCTTTATTTTTTAATAATTTTTATTTAGTTTGTGAAATATATTATGAAATTAATTATAGATGAAGAAAAGTTTAAATTCGAATTGAAAATTCATACACACATAAATAGTGGTGGTCACTAATTTTGGGATGAATGTCAACTCAATATGATTATTTTTCTATTTTTAATTTAATTTTTACAGGTATACGCCCTCCATGTTTCAGGGCGGACGCCGCCATGAAACATGGCGGACACGCCCTCCATGTTTCATGGCGGACACGCACGTATGTCCCGGATTGTTGTTTCTATTTTTTTAAAAATACATATCGACGATCCAACTGCACGTATGTCCATATATATCTAATTTAGTGATATTCACAAGTTTTTAAAAAATAATAAATTTATTTGGATGGTAAAAGTGGCAATCAACTATCGGTTTGACCCGTACTCCTAACTAGTGCTTTTGTCCCGGATTGTTGTTTCTATTTTTAAAAAAAATACTTATCGACATGTCAATAGATATCTAATTCAGTGATATTCCCAAGTTTTTAAAAAATAATAAATTTATTTGGATGGTAAAAGTGGTAGTCAACTATCGGTTTGACCCGTACCTCTAACTAGTGCTTTTGTCCCGGACTGTTGTTTCTATTTTTTAAAAAATACTTATCGACGATCCAACCGTACGCATGTCAATATATATCTAAATTAGTGATATTCCCAAGTTTTGAAAAAATAATAAATTTATTTCGATGGTAAAAGTGATAGTCAACTATCGGTTTGACCCGTACTCCTAACTAGTGCTTTTGTCCCGGATTGTTGTTTATATTTTTTTTAAAAATACTTATCGATGAACCGACCGCACGTATGTCCATATATATCTAATTTAGTGATATTCCCAAGTTTTTAAAAAATAATAAATTTATTTGGATGGTAAAAGTGGAAGTCAACTATCGGTTTGACCCGTACTCCTAACTAGTGCTTTTGTCCCGGATTGTTGTTTCTATTTTTTTAAAAATACATATCGACGATCCGACCGCAAGTATGTCCATATATATCTAATTTAGTGATATTCCCAAGTTTTAAAAAATAATAAATTTATTTGGATGGTAAAAGTGGTAGTCAACTATCGGTTTGACCCGTACTCCTAACTAGTGCTTTTGTCCCGGATTGTTGTTTCTATTTTTTAACAATACAT